>OU611758.1:6875341-7092841 GCA_914767535.2 Dunaliella primolecta | reverse complement strand
TATGTAATGTTACACGTATGCTTTTGATTGTCATTATATCACAATAGCTTAAGTATACTAATATCGTTCGTCCACGACCAGTTCGAGAATAAATTATGGGGCCAAAATTTGAAATTTTTTTATTAATTATCACCAGGCGTTCGAACCCCATTCGCATTGGGAAATTACTTAATTTTGGGGTGAAAAGGGCTGGTGCGGAAAATCCTCCCAGGCCCCCAGCTCAAGCTCCAACCCCTTAGCTAGGTGGCTGAAGCCTGTAACCCTCACCCTGCGGGGCGCATTGTTCATTTTAATACAAACCCCGGCCTCCAAAATCCCTAATTTTAATATGATCGTATTGGCAATACGTAGAAAAAAAACACTGACACACACAAATGCACACACACATGCATGCATGCATGCATGCATGTTGCGTGGGCAATAGGCAACTGGTTCCTTTAGCTCCCTTCGTAAGGTATATATACCATGTAACATTCCTCCCCCCCTGATCCAGGCCGTCCTCGGCTGGCCTTCAGGTGTAAGGGTACGAAGGGTGTCTCCCGCCTACCCATTCGCAGATGGTTGGCGCCTGCACATTTTTTGCCATTTTTGGGAGCCGACCTTTTTTTTTGCCCTACGCAGACCAGGATTCAAACTTGGGTTCCCTCGGGGAACCCGTGCACTTGAGACGCATCTCATTGATCAGGTGGTTGGCTTGACCACCATGCACTTCCTGAGCTTTACTTACCACTGTTGCGTGGGCAATAGGCGACTGGTTCCTATAGCTCCCTTCGTAAGATATATATATATATACCATGTAAGAATGCATGCATGCTCAAGCAAGCATGCTTACATGCATGCACACGCACGCGCGGGCTTCGTCAATTTTTTGCGTTGCTTGCAACGCCTCCCCTTGTCAACCATTTTTCAAGGATTTGCAGTAGGCTGCAGTATGCATAAAAATTGATCTGAGACGATTGGGCAAGATAAAGGAAACTCCAGTCTGTGATGCACGGCTCATTGCATACAATAGGAGCGGTCAGGAAAAATGCTGGGACATATGATAGAATGCTGCATGCATGGTTTAATGCCTTTGTGCATGGCATGCCAAGCATGGTATGAGGGTACGCACCAGCGTGAGACATTTCAGGCCACGGTTGAAGAGTGGTCGATACGATTGACAACAACCGCAGTTGATGAGCGGTTGACAATCCTGTAAACAACTGCTGGTTTGCGGTTGAAATACACGTGGTTGATGAGCGATTGATATCAACCTCATCAACCGCGCAGTTGACATCAACCGTGTCAACCGCTCTTCAACCGTGTATAATTTAATCGTCCAACCTGGTTGTTTACTGGATTTTCAGCCGCATGTTAACCGGCCTAGCCTCACAGGACTTCTACAACTCCATCTCTTGGCTCCTTAGAAATCATGCCCATGAATTGGTGCTTAGGCTGACAATGAAAGACACACGCGAGCAAGTGCACAAACATGTGTATGAATGCGCGCTTAAATGCATGGGTGTATGCGTGCGCGTGCGCATGTGCGTGCTTGTTCATTTGCCGCTGCTGCGTGTGTGCATGTGCCGCTGCTGCTGCTGCTGCTGCTCCTGTGTGTGTATGTGTGTGTTGTTTGTTGTCCATCCGCATGTGCCGTTGATGTGTCCGTATGCATGTGCTGCCGCGCGCCTTCGCGAGTGTGTGTATGTGTGTGTGTGCGCGCGCGCACACTTGATTGTCCTGTAACCGCGTCGACTTTGGCAGTGCCTTGCAAGCAAGCTTTTGCTTGCACTTTTAATGAGTTGTTCCTCGCCTCCTTCTATTCTGGAATGAATTGCAGTGCAAGCTGGCCTGCTGTACTCACTCACTGGCCCAAATCGAGATATAGAAAATACATAATCTTATTTTACACAAATTGTACACTTGGTGGATATGTTGTTCAGCTGCTTGAGGTGAATGCCTTTTATGATCAGCTTAAGCACATCATGTTAAGGCTTTTCATTCTTGCAAATAATTATTTCATCAAAGCAGGAGGGAAGAGTTTGTGACGGCACGTGTAAATCCATTTAGGAATTATGTATTCGGAATCCTGAAATCCTGAAAAGCTATCGATCGGTATATATATGGGTCCCATCGGAGGGGAGAGGGGGGAGGGGGGTGAATTTTTGGGACCCCCCTCTGGCCAGTTCAACAGAATTGCAAACACATCGGGTTCCTGAGCTTGAGTCCTGCAGATTGGCACCCTTTTGGTGCAAGTTGGATTAAAGGGGGTCCTGTGTTGCTTGAGTCAAAGTCAGTGCCACATGCGCACGGGTGTAGGCCGCAGGGGGTGTGAAGGCAAAGGTGCAGCAAATTATTCCTAACTTCCAGGCTAGTGACAATGTACAATGTGATAATGCATTGTGAAATTAGGAGGGCAGTTTGTGGACTTGCAAGCCAGTTGTGGGTGTCTGGAAGGGCAGGTATGCATAGGCGTCCGCTGCTCAATTTTTGCCCCATAACTCCGTTGCAACTCAATGTTTTTTTGCATTGAGTATGCAGATGGATAGGGAAATAAAAAAAGGGGCAGATTGGTACCCTTTTCGTCTAGGTAGGGGCACTGGGAGAGGGGTTCCGGGCGGGGGGGGTGCATGTTTGAGCTTTCATGCATTGTGATTGTAATTGCAGGTATTTAGCCATGCTAGCAAGGCTTCACAATACCCTTATTCTTATAAGGCTTTGATTTATGCAAACTTGGCTTTAGGCAACCACTCATCCATTTATTACTTTACTCTTAAGTAACTAATTAGCAGCCGAGACATGAATTCCCGATCTTATACACATCTTCAGCGTCCATTACTTGTGTCCTATGGCTACAAGCAAGTCTTCAAGTTCAATTTTAGACAAGTTTTGGTGCCAAATAGATGCCTCTCAAAAATTCCTCGGTTTGATTGCGGTTGATTGCGGTTGTTGTCAACCGCGCAGTTGACGGCAACCATGAGCGGTTTACCGATTGTAAACCGCCGTCAGCCGCATCAATTGCTCATCAACCAAGGCATGAAATTTCTGACTATTGCCAGTATCCATTCTGTACTCCAGAAGTGCAAAGTGAAAGCCACAGGCTGTTAAGAGGGGTTGAGCAACAAAAAGTGTACAAACATGGGGAAATTGGCCTGAATCTGGGAAGGAGTCTGTTCAGTGAGGGTGCGCAAAGAGTGGTTGTACACTAATTGGCTGCCAAGGAGGTTGCACAATGGTTGCGCATTAGATGTTGTCAATTGTATAACAGGGGCTTAGGGGCGCGTAATAGTCAGGTTTTTGTGTGGCACCTAAACCCAAGTGCCAAACTCAAGTTCCTGCATGATAATTCTGGTCATTTGTGGCATGCACTTTTTTCTTTTCAAAAGATATGCCTTAGTCTTACACACCTCATTAACTATTGCTCTTTTTTTAAGTATCACAATGGTATTTGCTTATCATAATTACCAACTGGGTGCAGGAGGTGATGCAGGAGGTGATCTGTAAGGAATGTTTGTTGGATAGGTCCATACTGTGGCTTACTAGGCGTAGGTCCTGCATGAGTCGATTCGAATGCTCTAATGCCACGGGAAGCCTGCAAAACAGATTGTCTGCTATAGCCACACTTGACATTGTCCGTCCTGGGAGCAAAATGCAGACCCAGTTAGGCTGTTTTGTCCTCCATCCTCCATTTATCTTTAAAAATCTTCCTCTTTTTGAGAAATGCAGGTTTGGGTGAACAGCCATCAGAAGCTGCTTTTTGGGGAAATCCTTTTTGAAAAGTAGCAGTAAGCATGCACAACTATCTGTCCCTAGATATATCAATCCATTGCGCTCAAAGGTGCATAATTCAATCAGGCACTTGCTCATGCATTCCCAGGTGGTGAAAGGGTGTAAAGGCTGTCATGCCAGGGTGCATGTGCACACTGCACAAAGGAGCAATGAGTGTGCCATTTTGTGGCTGAACGTACCTCTGACTGCATGCGGCGTGATGCGTGTGCACACGTCCCTGTACATAGAGGTGAGCCAGCTTTCCAGAAATGCCACATATTGATTGTCCCATCCTCCATGGCATGAATTCATTTATTTGTAACACAGCCCAACCTCTTGCCCGTTGCTTTAGACAGCCGGCGTCCACAATAAACACCATTGGCCTCTGTCAGGAACAAAGGCGGAGCCGAGCTCAGGCTCAGGCTCTTGGGTTTGCATCAACAACTGCTTTGTGCTTCTTGTCCTTCTCATGCGTGTTTGCACTCTGCTTTACTCTGAAAGTTTGTCTGGCAGAGGACTGATGCACTCTGCACATTGCTCGTCTTGGTGGACATGATGAAAACCCTGTTTAACTCTTGTCCTTTTCCTTCACTGGGTCATTAAGAAAAGGTTGTCCGATGGACACTTGATTTGAAATTTGAGTGGAAGGCATGTAAAAATGTTTTGGCCCCCTTTCCACTAAAACTCCTTGAGGCCCCAAAATCCAGTTATCATAGCTTTTAAAAAACAATCAAAATGATTAGCAAGGCAATACAGCGCCAAAAAAGAGGCACTGACACGCACGCATGCGCGCACACTGCAGGTGGCACTGCTGCAGCAGTTAATTTCCTCGCTCCTGTGCCTCGGTGTCAGCCACCAGCAGCTGAGTGAGGTGGGCTTGGGGGGTCTGAACTGGCTACTCATCCTATGCAGGTGCATGTATTGCCAAGACAGTAGTGCTAAGAAAGGAGAAAGAGACAACAGCCTTGGATGGGATGTTTGTGTTCAGGGATGCTTGTGTTCACGAAATTTTTTATTATATTTTTCTTGAACAAAAAAACTTGTTTTTACCAAACGGAAAATCAATCAACATTTGCCGTTGTCTCTTGTGACATGTGCAGGACTATGCAAGAAAATGGGCAAGAGTTGCTACCACCTACAGTTTAAGCCGGTGAGTACCAGCATGTGCTGCAAGGTTTCTCCAGGGTGCCTTACAGCCCACTAATGGTTCTGCAGCATTGAATTGCGTGGGCCCCGTCACTGTCTAACGTGCTATTTGATGTTACAAACAGGGATGGGCAGGACCTCATGCGCGCATGTCAGCTGTACGCTTTGGCACAAGGAGATTGGCCCAAAATTTGGGAATGGGTGGAGCAGCATGAAAAGCAGCACACAAGAGGTGGGACTTGTTTTTTTAATTTTATTCCAAAAAGCAGCTTTGTTTTGATTACCGTAGCGACGCTAATGTATTACGACGCTGATTTATTACGAGGTCCCAAAATAATTTCATTAATTAATTTGCGAGCTTGAAGGGTTTACAAGGTCCGCCAAAAAAACTTAAAGTTTGTGCTGTTTTTGCGTTCATGAATGTACTGGCTCTTAGTCTCTCCCCATTCTCCATCCTCCATTTGTGGACTCTGCGGTCCTGAGACACCTCCATCGGCTCACTCACCCCTGCCCGCCCATGCCCCCTGCCCCCCTGGCTTGGTGCAGCATCTTGCTCCCTTGTGCCTGAGCCCCTTCCCTTGCCTCTGCCTCCCCTTCCTCGGCTGGAAGCTGTGGCTGTGGGGTCCATAAACAACTCCTCAGGAGCAATGACTGCAAGCTCCTCCATGCCTGCTTCCCTTGCCTGCACTGCTCCCCCCACGCTCCCAGCAAGCTGCCTCATCCTCCATGGGCTCAGGGACCATGGGGGGCTCCTCTCCCTCTCCCTCTTCCAGGGGCAGCGTATTGGATCCCTATAGCTTGCTAAGTATGAACCTGTATCCTTTACGAGGCCTTGAAAAAAGTAATGTTAAAAGACGCTTCATATTGCGAGGGACCAGGATAATTATTTTGATTAATCGCAAAACCCCCAGCGTCGCTACGGTAGTCATTATCCTTTTCAAATCCAAATAGCAAAGTGAGGAAAGCTCTGAAAGGCATGCTTTATGGTTTCATGAAATGGTATTAGTTTGGAAGGTGAGCCAAGGCCAAGCAGTAGGAGGTACAGGGCACCAGCAGGTTTGTGAACGCCTTGGCTGCACCTTGTGAGATCCATTTATTGCCTTGCAGACCAGGAGAGCACGATGGCCCCCACGGAGCGAAGTGACACTGCTCTGTGCCATGCGAAAGTGTGCGGGTCTATACGCGCAGCCAAACCCGAGGATGCCCCCAGGTGTGTACAGAGAATGCAATCATTCTTTGGTGTGCTTTGCTGCTCCATTGGCATGTTCTGTCTGACTGCAAATACACAGCAATACCGTAATTTCCGGCATGCAGGGTGCTCATGCAATTTGCCTACAAGAGAGGCAAAAGGATTGAGATCGACACTTTTAAGGAGGACACTGATGAAGATGGTGATAATGAAGAAGAAAGTGTAGATGAAGAGGATGATGTAACAGGGGAGCAAGCAGAAGCAGCTGCAGGCCAAGCAGGCTTGTGGGAGGAGGACAATGAAGAAGATGGCGGTGCTGATGAGCATGGTAGCACTGCATCAAGAGGAAGGCGCAACCATACATCGGCTGAGACAGGCAGCATCACTGGGCACTGCCGCACACTTGTGGCTTACCTCGTGGATAAGGCAGGCGACTTCGGGGAATGCAGTGGAGCTTGCCACAACCCTTACTGCAACAGGACACAGGTGTGGCTTAAGGGTGGCTAATTGTGTTGAAGCCCGATTGCTTGTTATCACGCATACAATAAACTTTCTGGTCTAATTTTAAACTTAGGGTGGGTTTAACGGGGTTTTTAAACCCAGCAATTGTTTTGCTGTATCACTGGAAGGGCTTCTCAAAAATGGGAAACATGCATGCGCGCGTGCTCTCTCTCTCACACACACACACACACACACACACACACACACACACACACACACACACACACACAAGATACACACACTTACACACCTGCGTGCGCCAGTGTTTCCTTTTGGAAAACCTTGACCTTATGTCTCGCCCCAAAATGGCATTCTGGGAAATGCTCATTCATATCTTGCACCTTCACTGGCTCAGCACTCCAGGAGGCCTGTGGCCTTTGGGCATATGAAACCATTTGTGGAAAAGTTTGTTGTTTCGTTCAAGTTGTGCTGCTTTCATGGCACATATCTGTTAATGTGCTTCTTAGTGCTTGTCATAAGTTTAAAGTGCAACCTGTGCGCCTTTTGGCCTGTGCGCTGAAGTGCTTTGTATGCTGCTGCTTTGTCCAAGCTCCTGCCAGCCTGCCCTGTCCTTCTGCTTGAGGATCCATGCAGTAATAGCTGGTGCTGCTCTTGTGTTTTCCTCTCGCACCAGGTGGACTTGCATGAGCTGCACCCTGCCAAAGTGCTTTCCCTCTTCATTTGTCCCTTTATTAATGAGCCAGTAATGGCGGTGGGGCTGTCCCTTGAGGGCTTCTGCTGGTGCTATTTGGCTCAAACCTGGTTCGGCCAGCAGCACCCAAGCCACTCCCCATCACACTGACCCTTTGTAACCCCTTCCTTCTTTCGGATTTTCATCATCACTGACTTGTAATATTAAGATTTTGATTTGAAGTAAATTAGGGCACTTCAGGCCTCAGAAGGAGCCCTCGACAGGGGGGGAAGTCTGTGAAAATTCAAGAAAGCCTGTTTTCAAGCCAAAAGACATGGTATGTTGAGTAGATGTCTGCCTTGAATCAATATGCTGATTAGAATGAGGTGCTGTACCCCTGTAGGGTTCAGATGCACAGCCTTGGGGCAGTTGACCTACTTCAATTGAAAATAACCATACTGCCAGTTTGAATGGCCTCCACTTGAAAGTTAAAAAAATATTTTAATTTTAGTTCGAAAGGGGGACCCCAAATTGGTATATCATTTCGAATGGATTCGGTATCCTTATGGCTTGCATAAATTCCTCAAACCCCAATTCGAATCCTTGCTGCTGCTGCTGCTGCTGCTGCTGCTGGAATTGCTGCCTGTGCTGCTGCTGCTACTGCTGGGGTTGCTGCCTCTGCTGATGCTAGGAAGCTTTGCAATTGTTGCCGCTGGACTGGAGGGGACAGGAGGAGCTCTGTTCAAGTAAACTTACACAAGAGAGGGAGCCACACAGGAAGGGAATGTGTGCCCACAAGCTGCTGCTGCTGCTGCTGCTGCTCAGAAGCAGGGGGTTGGAGAGGCTTGGGCGCATTTTTGCTCCCTTAGAAGGACACACCTCATCATCAGCTACCAATCCCAAGCAATCCACAAGTTGTTGCTGTCACACAGTGCTTAACACACTGGAGCCCATGCATGCAACATCATCTGAGCTGTCACCCAGAAAACGCCCCACTGGGCTCTTCTGCTTTGCTTGCAGCCCCTTCCTGTATGCCTGGGGCCTTGCAAGCCTGGCTTGGTCTGCTAAGAGCTGCTGGTTGGGGGTTACAGGCTTAAGCCACCTAGCTAAGGGGTTGGAGCTTGAGCTGGGGGCCTGGTGGGCCATTTTTGCACAATCCCTTTTCAGCCCCAAAAAATAATTAATCTCCAATTGAGGCTTGATTAATATTCGAACTAGTCGTGTGAGGTAATCGATTTTAGGGTTGAAAGGGCTTGTGCCAAAAATGGCCTCCCAGGCCCCCAGCTCGAGCCCCTCCGAGCCTCAGCCAGGAAAATCCCACCCAGAAGCTCTTAGCAGACCAGCCAGGCTTTTTAAGGCAGAAGCATCCAGAGAGGGGCAGCCAGCAAAACAAAGAAACGACAAGGCGTCCTCCAGGCGACAGCTCGTAGGTTGCTTGGGGTTTCATTATGATGGTAAGGTGTACTCTCAGCATAAGCAGCAGCAGCAATGATTCAATTGGGTCTTGGCATTGAGTAATAAATGCCAGAAGAAGTTTCAAAGTGAATTTGGCCGAATTTTTAATGCTTGAACGACATTTATATAAAATTGGAATCTACAATTTGAGACCCTTCCAACTGGTCGTAGACACACAACACAGTATTACATGCAGGGGTGTGAAACTACACCGTCTTAAAGAAATCAAACCGTCTAGACGGTACAGTTGACGGTACGGAACGGTTGGAATCGTGAAAAGACGGTTTGGTGAATGTTACGGTAGCACATCAACAAGTTGGTTGCACCGTCTGGCTGTGCTGAGTCAGACGTTGCTGGCATGCAAATGGAATGGAAATGCAGCAGTGATTGTGGATGGAGCTTCAAATCAAAATGCACATTGAATAGCACTCTTGTGCATCATATACATGCAAGATAGTGCCAAGCGTGCAAGGAATGCCCTGGGGCCAGCCTGCCATTCCCAAGGAGCCTGATGGTCCCCCCCCCAACAGGCCTCAACACAGAGGGCTTGCCCAGAAAAGGGTACAAGGGTAGGGGCAAAAAGAATTTCTGGGTGATTATGTGAAGCAGGTGAGCGCAGCCAGCAGCAGCGCAGGAGGGCCTGCAGGTAGTGAGGAGGAGGAAGAGTACGAGCAGCAGCAGCAGCAGTCAAAGGCTGAGTATGCTTGCAAGCACTGTAACAAGAAAATGAGTAGAACAAACAAGGACAGGATGAAGAAGCACATCATCAACGTCAATGTTTGCGGTTTCTTGAGCTCGACAGCAGCATCAGCAGCGGCAGCAGCAGCAGGGGCAAAAGGAGCAGTTTGCAGCATGGCTGGACACATTACGCTCTGCTGAGGAAGAGGAGAAGCAGCAGCAGGAGCAGGACAGTGAGGAGAGCGAGGGTGGCTGAGCAGTGGGGGAGGGGTACATCCAAATTCTGAGGCAGCCAGGGGTTGGCAATTGCAGTCCAGCAATCACCTAGCTTTGTTTATATGTGATTTTCATGGAATTGGACACTTCAAGTGTCATTTTTGTTTCAGCAGCAGATTGCCGAACCGTACCGTCCACAGTAACGTCTTCCACCGTCTACGCGGTCAGAAAATTGTAAAAATACGGAAATTGTCGTAATTATGGTACCCTACCGTAAAATCGTACACCGACCCGTCAACCGAACTTTCACAGCCCTGATTACATGGGCTGTCCGTACCTACCAATGTGTTGCAAATATTCTATGATCATGCTGTGCTGTCCCCAAAATCATGCATCAAATCACACGCAAGTTATGGGGCTTAGAGCCCTTTTATAGGTTACCTCAGGAGGGTGAAATAAGCATAACTTTTGACACTCACGTGTCAACCCACATAAAAACTATATATTCCTAATCCTGAGACTGAAAGGCGTCGATTGGTATATGTATGGGCCCAATCGGTGAGGGTGGGGGGTAGAGGGGGTTCTGACTTTTTGGGATCCCCCTCCAGAATTTTTCAGAGGCATTTTATCAAAACTTTAAATATATCAACGGATTCCTCAGCTTGAGAGCTGTCGATTGGCACCCTCTTAGAGACATTCAGTTGAAATGGGGGTTCAGCAGGGCTGCTCGAAGTTTAACCAATGGACTGAGTCCTAGCAGTGTCAAGATGGATGACTTAAATTGCCCGTACTGCTCCAGACAGTTTGACAATAGGTTCAATAGGGACATGCACGTTGAGGCATGCAAGAGGCAAAAGGAGTCAGGCAAAAAAGCTAGGCATGGCCAGCAGAGCTTGATGGGCTTTCTGCAGCAGCGAGCGCCTGCAGCAGCATCACCCGTGCAAGCGTAGGCAGCACCGCATGCACTCCCTTCCTCACAAGAAATGGGCAGCCGGGCAAGCCTACGGGCTGTGCTGCCTACGTCAAGTTCTCCAGAAAGCCATGCAAGAAGGACAGGCCAGGCTGTAAACAACCACCCCATGGAGTGCCCAGCTGGGTGCAAGGCGGTGGTGTGGAAGTACGGCTTGAAAGCACACTTTGCAGCCAAGCACCAGCAGCAGCAGCTGGAGCAGAAGCAGCCTTTGATTTTGGGCCCCAAGGAGCAAAAGCACATGCAGCAGAAAGTGGCTAAGACTGTGCATGCACCTCGCTAGTTAGGAACAAGCAGCTTAGGTGTCCGTGCAAACATGCGCGCGATGCTCAAACTCTGTTTTCTGCTTATAGCGTCTCACAGATTCATTTATTTTATTTCCTGAAGATGCAGAATTTGGAAAGGATCAGATTGGTACCCTTTTTATTACAAGGGGGCCAGTATTGGGTGGCCGGGTGGGAGGGGGGGGGCTTTTGGGCCTCCCACCCAGAATTTTGACGTTATGTCCACTACTTTTTTTTTACCCTCCTGCAGGGTTAATAAAAATTGAGACTCATTTTGCAATCCCCAAAAAAACTACTTTTGCAGCCTTGCATCAACTATACAGGGCAAGTATGTTTCATACGCAAAGTGATTGATGTTGTGTGCTTCGAATTTGCAGACATTGTTCATTTGTTCGTCCGTGATTCTCTTGAACCCATCTTCTCTGCCTTGACACGCTGACAAGATAACTCGTCCTCTCCTTGCCCCTGTCCTTGCCCCTGCCTACTCAGCCAGCAGTTCTGGCTTGCCCGGTCTTGCCCTTCCCACACGCCTAGCTGCTGTCTCTCCTGTCAAAAAGGGTCCTCTACCCTATGTTGGCGGAGGGTAGCACAGTGAAGGGCGTGCTGTTGACGAGCATGGTTTGCAAGGCCGTCAAAAACAATTAATGGTTTTGAATGAGTTTTTTGCAAGAAATGCTATCTTTCATTCCTTATAATGCAAAGGAAGCAATTCTGACACAGTGGTGCAAAACAAAACTGTGGACACTCCATCACCATCCCTCCTTGCAGTCCAAGGTGTGGCTTCTGGATGGCACTGACGCCCGTGGTGCCCTCGCCATGCATGTCTGTGATGTGGAAGCCTGTCCCCAGCCTCCAAGGGCTCGCTACCAACCATCAGACAGGCGAAAGCTCATGTGTGAGGTCCACCATCAACAGAGGGAATGCAGAGAGCAGGAAGAGCGGCAGCAGTGGCAGCTGGTAGGATGTGAGGACCAGGCAGAGCAGGACAGCGGCAGCAGCAACAGCAGCAGCAGCAGCAAGGTGTACATCGGAGGCGCTAGGATGGGTGGGGTGAATGGCGTGTTTGCTCCATGTGGCCACGTTTTGGGGCTTTCTCCACAGTATGGTGAGCTTTAAGAAGACAATGTTCAGATCATGCAGATCCAATGTTTGGATAAGGTACACTCATGCACCCTGAATCAAGACCTTCTGCTAGATCTTGGCAGCCAGAGTCACTGGTAGCACAAACAGTTAATGTAGTTGATGTAATTTCCAGTTTCCACAATTATATGACTGCCGTAACGGCATGTATGGTTTATGACACTGATTTATTATGAGGTACCAAAATGATTTCATTAATGAATTTATCAGAGGGGGCTATCTGAGCATGTGCCCAAATATGCTTCATGCATTTAAAGTGCACATACTCACAGCCACTTCATCTTATTGGCACAATTTTTGCTCTAAAGTGTAGATGGCGTTACAAGCTACCAGAAAATCTGCTCAGATTTGTGTAATTTGCCCTGTGTGCTAAGATAGACTGGGCTGAAGCTCACATGGGGCTCGTAACCCTAATTCGATGCTTTATATGGGACAATGGCTGAAATCGCCAAATAACACCAACCACTGGGTCCTTTCACTCCATTTTTTTTTGCAATGCTATTCTTCTGTTACAATGCCTCCAAATCACTTTAAAGCACCCAAGTTGGTGCTGTGGGTGGTCAGATATGAAGTTTTGGTGATTAAAACTAGGGTGTATGCAGCGGCTAATTAGGCATGTTCTTCATAACTGGTAGTTTTGAAACCCTAGTGCAATGGGAAGAGGAGCCTAAACTTGAAAACTGCCAGATACGGAGAACCTATGCAAAGGAGCATTCAAAAAACACCTATTTTTAGGCCTCAGTTGGCCCCCTCTGTGAATTTATGAACATTGAAGGCTTTACAAGGCCTGCTCAAAAAATTCAAGTTTTACAAACTTCTGCGTTTTCGCGTCTCTCTTGCACTGGCTCACTGTTTCTACTCGCCCCTCCATCCATTGTTTCATCTTTGGTGTCTTCAGACACCTCCATCTGCTCACTCAGCCTTCCCACCCACGTCCCCTGCCCTCCTGGCTTTGTGCAGCAGCTGCAGCAAGCTCCCTTGTGCCCCTTCACCTGCCTCTGGACCCCCTTAAACTGGGAGCTGTGGCTGTGGGGTCCATCAACTCATTTTCTGGAGCAGGCTTGCCATGCTTTCCCCCTAATGCATGCTCCCAGCTGCCCTGCCCTGCTCCCCCCACGCTCCCAGCAGCTGCCACCTCCATGCTGAGCAGCTCCAAATCCTACAGCTTTGGTGCAGCCCATGTCGAAAAGGGATCCATGCCCCTTAGTGGAACACGGCTGTATAATGGAGCCCGATGGATGGCTGAATATAAACCTGGACCCTTTACGAGGCCTTGAAAAAAGTAATTTCTAAAGACACTCCATATTGCAAGGGAACCCCAATAATGATTTAATCATTCGTTAACTCCCCAGTGTTGCTACGGTAATGCCAGCATCTAGCTGTGCCTCTTTGAGCACAAAATTTCAGAGCTGGACAGCTTCCCCCAAAAAAACAGGTGTTCTTTACATGCTCCCAGCGTAGGTGGGCCCCAACCCAAGACACTTAAGCTTGGTTGCAAAATGTCATTCTGTTGCACCAGAGTTTATCTTTCCCACCCTGGGGCCCATACGCCTGACCAGCAGTGGCGTGAACCCTACTTTTTGACCACCTAATCTCCATCTCCGACCACCCACTGCACTAACTTGGCTGATTTTTGGTGATTTGTAGCCCTCGTATAAAAAAATTTTATTGCAAAAAAATTGGATTGAAAAGACCCTGTGTATGCCGCACACTGTGTGGTCAGATACAGAATTTCAGCCATTTCCCTTAAAGAAGTTCCAACATAAGGGGTGCCAAAAAGGTCATTCTTTGACCTTCTTCTTTTCTTTTTGTGAATGTGCAAGATGTTAGCATGTTGAATGGGAGCTATCAAGCTAAGTTTTTGGGAGTGAAAAATGGTCCCAGGGTGGAGCTGCAGGCCGTTTTGGGGTGATCTGAGGCCAGGAGAGTGATCTGGGGTCCTCCGACTTTCATCATTTTTTTGGTTAGTGTAGTTGTTTTCTGAAAAATAATGGCTGGCATGGTTAGATTTAAGAAAGAAACGCGAGAAGGAGCATATCCAGCAAAGTAGGCTAGTTGAACCCCTCTGACACAATTTGCAATTTGTTGCCTAATTACATGTAGGTCATGAGACTCCAGGCAACATATTTGCGCTGCTGGAAAAGGTCAGCAAAACATCGCAACTGCCCGAGGTAAGAGTGCTCTTTGGCAGAAATGTTCAGGCCTATTGCAGCTGCGACCAAGCACTGTATTGTGTAGGCATCCCTAACATGGGTATTCAGAAAGGAACGCTGTATTGTGTAGGCATCCCTAACATGGGTATTCAGAAAGGAACGGTTACACTATATTAACCACCAAAATCTTAGCAGCAAAGTGAGGTGACAAGAGGTGAAGCAAGTGTCACCATTAATAGTATGTCTGCTAGACTGGTTATCCACGGGTTCCCGGTGGCTAAGACCAAGGCTGAAGCCATAAAGGAGAGAAAAGTTCCTGCTCCTGAATCTGACTCCAGTCAACACAAAAGCTGACCTGAACATTTTGTCATAGCGTCCCAGCTGTTGACATGCACTAACTGCAGGTGGTCATTTACAATGATGCGCTGCTGCTGCTTGAGTACCTGCACCAAGGCCAAGAGCAATTGGATCTCCATGCCCGGGACATGTACCTGGAAACGCAGAGGAAGTGGGCCTCCAGGTCAGTGACTCTTTGGATGATGTTTTGGATACCTGTGTTTCTTCGCATGCTTGTTCTCCGGTGCAGCTTTTTGGATTTATGTCAGGAGTTTGTTCTGGCCGCAGGCTCTGCCTTGACGTTCTGCGCTTTAAGCAGCTGTACGCTGGCACTTTTTCAAGAGACAGCGGAAATGCAACAGACAGTGAAGATGCTGAGCAGCTGCGTTTACGCAGACAGCTCGCTGACTTGAGCCCCTTTAAGAAGGTGAGAAGGTGCTTCATGTCAATGTAAGGAACCCAGAGCAGAAGAGGTGTGGTAGGCAGCAGAAGGCTGACAACATTTTGATTTTGCTTCCAATTTGTGTTTGACGCTGCATAACATGAGAGGTGAGCAGGGGAGCATGAAGCCTTTTGGGGAGAACATCATATTGGCAATGGAGCACGCTCTTCATAGGTTTCAGGCTTTGTGTTCATTAGGTAGGTTGATGAAGGAGCTGTGAGCTTCATGACTATGATGGTTTTGGGTACCTCAACACGCTGCTCGTCCTCCTTGGACTGCAATTCATCACATATCCAAGGACAATCCAACACTCCCAGGGAGCCATCTGCTATGATTCTCAAGAAGCAGCCCTTTCTCCTTGCCTTTCACACCACGCATCATTTCCTGTTCACTTTCCTTTTGCAGGCTTTCCTGTTGGAAGAGCAATTCTCTGCTTGTGCACCACGCCATGTTGAAGCTAGCACAGCAGCTCACAGCCAGGCATTCAGCGTAGCAAGCAGGCTCAAGTGGGGAGATGTCCTTTGCCGTGCACCGGAGCAGGCATACGACCCACACAAGGATGCGCCCTATCGGCTCCATCAGGCTGCAGAGCCATGTGCAGTGCGGGTTAAGCCTCAAACACTGCACAAGCTGGGGTTCCCCCAACAAAGGCAGGAGCTTGGAGGGAGCGGCTTCTTCTACATGCAGGTATGTGTTTGGGAAATTTGTTTACACCTAACATGCGTGAGCAGCTGCAAAACTGCATGGAAAAGGATTCAGGCCAAGATCGGTCATGCTGTCATAGAAATATCACTCAATCAAGTAGCCTTGTTTGCAGCATGTCTTAATTGCCAGCCTGGTTTGATTCCTGAAGTGCTTCTGGAAACTTCTTGTTGTCCTTTTCTTCAGATTGAAGCCTCCTCGGCTGGAGTGGACCTCAACAGTGACGTTTACAGTCAAGCATTGATGAACTGCAGCGTCAAGGTAATAGCTTTCCAGAAACTACAGCCAATTAGAGCAGGGCATAATTTACCCAAGAAGGCAGTGCTTCAACCTGCTAGCTTCCAACATATCTTTGAGGCACTAGAACTTGTGATGTGTTGGAATGTCACCAATCACACCTTGCAAAACGCTTGCAGCAAAAATCTGCTCTAAAACTTTTGTCTTAGACAGATGTTAGTTCACCTTCAAAGCAGCCAGAACCATGTGTTCCTGCATGCTCGCCTACATGAGCACAAAACATGCCTGCCTGCCCAGGTTTTCCGCTTGTGCATCAATACGAGCATAGCGGAGAGCGGATGGAGGGGTTTGGGCATGATGGGCATGGCCAACATCCGCTCCATGACCCAGGACCATGCCTTACTGCACCTCATCACCATGGCGAAGGCCAAGAATCGACAGCAAGCCGAAGATAAAGCACTCAATGCAGCCTACCAGAGTGCCTGCCAGCAGCAGAGGGAACCTGCAGGGACAGCAGTCGGAGGCAGGTGCAAAACAGTGGCACGCAGCGCATCTGTCCTTGCCCCTGGCACGCCAAGCCAGGTGGATGGTGGTGCTGCTGCTTCAGGTGTGGGCCCTGCTGCTGCTGCTGCTGCTGCTGCTGCTGCTGCTGCTGCTGTCCCTGACCATGCCAGAGGAGAGCCTTCCTCTGCCGCTACCCCCCCCTCCCCCTACAGACAGCCCGAGAAGGTCCAGCCCGAGGCATGCTTCATCCCACAGCCCTTCAGCAGCAGTAGCAGCAGCAGCAGCAGCAGCTCCCATTGGAGGAAGCAGCAACTCCCAGCCTTTGACCTCTCAAAAGCCTTTTGACCTCTCAAAAGTGCAGCTCTGGCACCGGCATCCCTCCGGGGCTGGCTCTGTTGCTCCGCTCGTGACGTCTGCCGTCTCTCCACCCGAGCTGTTCGGCCTAAGGAACCAGCTGGGCATGGTGGATTTCTGGCCCAAACAGGTGCGAAGTGCAAGAGGTTGCACACCAGCAGCAGGATGGAGTGATGCACATTCAAAGCATATCTGCTTCCTGGGTGCTTGAAAGCCTGTTCAGGCAAAAATGTTTGGGACCAGAGAGGTGTAGTACTCCTAAATCTTAACTCTATGGAAAGGTCCATGAGACAAGGCAGCCTGCAGCCACATTAGCTATGCTCGTGCACCAAGTGCTTCAGCAAACTTATTTTTGTGGACTGGTTATGACTCTGAAAAGGAAAGTTACCGTTACAACTATTGTTATACTTGCATGCAATGATGGCTATGCTGAAGCAAAAAGAGGCCTGTTGTTTAACCGGTCCAACCTAGACAGGTCTTCCCACGGCTTGGACTTTGCCCCGCCTTGGCCCATAATAGGGCTTGAGGAGTGCGTCTGACACCTGTGTGGAGCTTATTGAGCATTGACGGCAGGGAGTTTAAAGCGGATTTGCAAAGCAGCTGATGAGTAGCGCCTGCGTTTGTTCCATGATTTTAAAGATTCACAGAATGAACCAGCTTGCCTCTTTTTAAGCCAGGCCACCAGATGAGTTCTTTTTTTTTTAAGCGTTTCATCACCCGCAACTCTGTGTTTAATTGGGTGAGGCAGCTTGCAGCATGTGCAAGCTGACGAGGTCTTTTCTTCCAAACCTGCACCCTTCTCATTGGGTCACACCACCAGCACGCTCCCCGATTGGTCCCCCGCAAAATTTAAAATAACAGAATGATGAGGCAAATTAAGGGCAGCTTAAGTTCACTTTTTTTTCTGCCAGACTGGGTGCGAAATAGCCTCTGGCTTGAAGCCACAGAGAGCACCTCCACATGCCAAGAGTTATACACTTCTCAACATTTGAAATTCGAAAACATGTTTGAGTTGCTCAAAGCATGCACAGAGGTGGATTTAGAACCTGGAAGTGCATTTGGCCATACTTAAGGGGTCCAGCCATGGGGATGACCAACTGCAGTTTGGTGATGCAAAGGTTAAGTGACAGTTAGGTCGGATGTTGACCTGAGCATACGAGATTATGCACCTTTTCATGTGAAGTAGACACCTTGTCTTATGAAGTGTGCATAATGCAATTGGCGCCTGTTGGCATATTGCCATTACATTTCTGACTGGCTTGGGCTTAAGTTTGAGCCCAAGCTCAAGGCTGGAGTATACTTGGCAGGATGCCCTGGGGAGGATAGACCCTGGCTTGGCATTTATGACTGCAGCTAGTTACTAGGCATTGAGCACACTCGAGGAAGCAGTGGCCTCTTCTTGTGTCAGAAAGATGGGAGTTCAAGAAAAGGAGTTGTGTTCAGAGGATTTTACTGACAGAATATGTTTGCGCCTCTGCCGCATAGTTGGATGGAACCTGGTGGACTTTTGGGGCAAAGGCCAAGGGAAAGAGACAGAGCCCAAGGGCGTTACCCCAGGTGGCAAGCCCTGTTTGCCACAGAGCCCTTTGACTCACAACACTACATACTGTTGAATTCAATTTTGGGGGGACTTCCAGATTGGGATATATTCTGCCCCATCTTTTTCTTTGCAAAGAAGCATGCCAGAAATTGAATTCCTCCTGGTCACGCTTTTCAAGTTTTACAGGTTTTGCAGGTGTGTTAAAAACTTGAGAGTGACCTTTAGAGCTTTGGTAGAATTGGAATCGTCGGCACTGAAAACAGTCTACAGATTCTGTATATGTACATGAAGATGGGGTCCTGATTGGCCCAGACAAGGGATCAACCGAGCTCCAGGGCACCAGCAAGAGCATGTGCTTAAAGAAAGTTCCTGCTCGCTGTTGCACCATTTATTCTGTGTTAAGTTGTACATAGGCACTTTTAAAAGAGTCTTGTTTTGAAAACATGTTTAATTCTATGGATTTGATTGACTTTGAAACAAGTGAATGCATTCCTGAAGTAGCTGGATAATGGCAGGTATGAATTGTGTAAGTGATGGTCTAAAAAGAGCCAAATGTGCAAAGGAGGTTGCCCAGCCGGGACATGCAGCTGGACCGCTAAAATGCCTCCGGCACGCGCGCACACATACACACACGCACACACACATACACACACACCCTCACACACACACGTGCACTCATGCACGCACAGATGCATGCATTCGTCTGATTCCCCAAATATTTGAGGTTTTTGCAACAATCTTTCTAGTGTTGCTCCAACCCATAAACTGCAGTACGTGGGGACAGGAAGCAGCAGCAGCAGCAGCAGGAGTAGCAGGCCAATGGTCAACTGGCCCAACAGTGTGCCCTCACCAAACACACCTGAGGTTAGAGAGGAGCTTGCAGCACCTGGAAGCTCAGCAAGAGCTGGAGAGGCAAGTTTCCAAGACGCCTCCGCTTCCAGTGAGGCCCGCATGAGGGGGGGGGGTCTAGGTTTTCAAGGCCATGGAGACAGCAAAGGTGGTAGCCCCAAAGGGAGTAACAGGGGGGCGACCACTGAATTAAGGAGCAGAGGGGGCGGTTTAACTGGGGACGGGTCGGTAAGCAGGGGGTCCGGGCAGGCATCAGCACACAGACTTCAACGTGCTTCTATGCCTGATGATGACGCCAACCAGCAGCAGCAGCAGCAGCAGCAGGAACAGCAGCATAGACCAAGAAAGAGGCGGCTTTCTTTTGATTTATCAATTGCTCAGGGCTTGTGAATAGAAAACAAGGCTGCCAAGGGTCAGGGCCAGGAAAGACTGAGGTATAGGCAGTGAGCAGAAAAGAGATTCAAATACAATGACAGCATTAGGGGAGACTGTTAAAAAGGAGAATTAAAGAGGAATGTTTCTACCAATAAAAATCATCCTTGCAGTGTGCTTTGGGATTTCAAAGCCCCCTGCTCAGCTTTTGTATTGCTTGGTCAGAGTTTCTGCTGGTTCTGTTGGCGCACGTTGACTTTCCAAGTTGGGGATTGCCAAGCATGAATTAGAGCTGATCAATTGCCTCCACGATGTGCTGACAGGCTCACTTGGAGAAAGAAAAGGATAGGCACACCAATTCTGGCTGCATGATAGTGCGTCCCTTGGTACATCCGGAGGTGGACCTAGGATCAAGCTGGTGTGGCGTTGGGAGGTATTCCCGGTGTTAGTAACATAATGACCCCTTTCCTTAATCAACACTTGGGGTGATTATAAATGCGTAGCTTGCGTAGCTTTTCCTTTTCAAGAAAAGTTTCAGGCTGAGAAAGTGACGGGATGAAAAAAAGAAGGAGAGAGCCGATACTGCTGTGCACAGCAACAAGCAAATTTGGCTGGAGCTCCCAAGTATAGATAGTAGATAGATAGTAGAGTGTCAATTTGGCTCTTGCTTGGCTAGATGGGCTGTCACGCTAAATCGTGGTTATTGCTGGATCACCCGAGTCGCAGAACCTAACTTAGGTGTTTATTGAACCCATCATTGCCTATCCACATCTGTTGTGAACTTGGAACCATCGCTCGTACCAACCTCTGCTACAACGATCCACAATTCTCCATCAACCAGGGACTACCCCTTTCTCAGCACACCTGAGACCTACAAATTATTGCAGTCTGGAACACAGCTGCAAGGATTCATCCAAACAAGCATATGTCACGACAAGAGCCTGCTGCAACGAGAGTGTGCTGCAAGTTAGTTGGACAGTTGATATTTATACCTGTGATTGGATAGGATAGGATAGGATAGGGTTACATAGCTGTACCTGCCTACAAGGGCAGCTTAGCTGAAGCAAAAGGTGCCTGCAACCAAACCAAACTAAACTTGTGCAAATGTCAACTGAAAGCCTTGAGCTGAGTTCAGAAGCGTCAACTGTAAAAATCACACTCACACTGTCACTCTAAAGAAACAAGCACGCAAAGTCATGCTCAAAAAACTCCATAAGGCTGTAGTGTTAGGAATATACACTTTTGTGTTTTCACAAGAAGCACAGAAAGTTTGAGAACAGCACCGCTCTGAAAAAGGCCTAAGAGGCCATAGGGTTACAAGGGTTACAAGGGGGTTGGCCTACAGCCCGAAAATCTGGCTGATCGGCTGCTGGTGATACATTCTCATCCAGCATCAAAAATTGAAACCAGTTCAGACAAAAATTTTGAAAATCTGTGCGAGTCTTGATTTAGAAAAACACTGACCTCAAGATTAGTCACAACGTGAAAGCTCGCCAAGAAAGGAACAAAATCAGTGTTTGGAAGCTGGGCAAAAGTGTGTAACGGTTTAAAAAGATCAATGAACAGGTCCTTGTATTTTCTGCGCAGCTCACACAACTCATAGCAATTGCAGTAGAAAAGAACATGTTTCTCGTCCTGGACTTCAGCACATCCACACTTATCACAAATATTTGAACCACCCAACCATTTACAGGACTCGACCGTCAAGCAGTGGGCACGAAGCCTAAACCTACTTACATTCCTCATGACTCCTTTATCCAGATCCTTAAACAAATATGATGGGATACAGAAGGGTGTGCGTCCTGTTTAAGAGGCCATAGTAAATGTGTTATGTACTGCTTTGCACTTCAGTTCACAGCATCCACTGTTAAAGATGCAATGCAATGCTTCAGGAAGGGTAACCGCCGATACAGCCTGGTGAGTGCACATGTCAAAGAAGGTATCAACTGCGTTGCCTTGCTTGAATCTCTTCAGCAGACAAGTACCCTCTGTACCTGTGATTGAGCAGCTGTGGCTGGTCATGGGATGTCAAGACACTGTTATGGCTGTGTCACTTTCTCAGCCTGACACATAACCCAGCTTGGCTACAGGGCCTGGCTACAGCTGTATCAGGAGCCAAATAGAAACTACGCAGTGTTGGCAACCATTCAGGGGTTACAAGGGAAAAAGGCCTCAGTCAAGGGTTTACAATGGTGGCCTACAGCCCGGCCTCAGTCAAGACGTTTGACTGCTAGCGTGTTCATAAAAACACATGAGGTCATGAAGAATAAAAGGAAGTTTGTTGTTATCCTGGTTTAGAAAAATATTGATATCCTGGAAATTCATACGGTGAATGGTGCCTAGACAGGGCATCCTGTGGGAGACGAGGAGGTGTAGAAAAGAGGAGTTGTGCTCAAAAAGTAAGGCATATTTTTGGCGGAGGGAGCAGACCTGGGGATTGGAGCATATGAACAGCACATGTTTTTCATCTTGTATGTCATCAGAATCACAGATATCACAGTCCGGAGAAGAACTATTGGACCAAGTAGCCTGTTCATCTCTGAGAGCGTGTACCCGCAGCCTGAATCTGGCAGTGTTGCGAAGGACATAGGATAGGATAGGGTTACAAGGTTTACAAGGATAAGGCCTTCAGTCAAGAATTGCGACTGCTAGCCTGCTCATAAAAAGCGATTAATTCATGAAGGAAAAAAGGAAATTTATGGTTGTTCTGGTTTAAAAAAGCGGACACATCATGAGATCCTGCCTGTGAGAACAAGGGAGCATATTTCCTGCGGAGAGAGCCCACCTGGGGATGTGTGCAATGAAAGAGGACATGTTATTCATCCTGGACATTATCAGCAGCCTCACAAAGGTCACAGTTTAGGGCAGACCTGTGATTCCAAGTTGCTGTCTCATAGCGAAGGGTGTGAACACGAAGTCTAAACTGAGCCACGTTGCGAATGACATCATGGGGGAGGTCAAGGAACATGTATTTGGGAAGACTGTAGGAAGAATGCCCAACCAAGGCCCTTTTTGTAGGAGTAGCGCACCACTGGTGATAGGTTAAGCGTTTACTGTTGCGCTCTCTTGGGTGTGTGTTGGAAAAGGGCGCCCAATATTGTAGATGCCTGGTCCTGAGGTCCACGACAAACCGACTGAGATCAATGGGCTCACAATTCAGCAGCTTCTGTTTGAAGATGTGGGAGTGTGCCAAACCATCCATGGCTGACAGAATATGGGAGGACCAACAATCATCGGACCTTGAGCTCAGCCGCATGTCAGCCTGCAAAATCTTTTTCATTGTCGAGCTGTTGCATCGGGTCAGAGAATTATAAAGACGCATTGCTGCTCGGAACCAGTTGAACTGTAAGGGCTCTAAACCACATTCTCGCATGATGCACCAAGAGGGAGTGGTGTCCCTTACCCCCAGAGTTCTTTTAAGCACTGTTAATAACCACTTCTGTATGGGATTGTCCATCTCTTTGCCTTGTCGTAGGTAAGGGGTAGCCCAGATCTGACTTGCATACATGCCAGCAGGAATTGCATACGTCTTGAGGAGCCAAACCTGGGCGTGTAATCTGTTGGCAAGGTCGTGCTCCTGAACAAACTTTTTTACTCGGAAAGTACCAGCTGTGAATGGTCGCAACGCAGCATCAGCTGCAACATCCAGATTGATGGTTTTGTCAAACACCATGCCAAGATAGGATAGGGTTACATAGCTGTACCTGCCTACAAGGGCAGCTTAGCTGAAGCAAAAGGTGCCTGTAACCATACCAAACCAAAAAAGTGTAAATGTTGACTGGAAGCCTCGAGCTGAGTTCAGAAGTGCGAAGGACATGATGGGGAAGATCCAAGTACATGTATCTAGGCATTATATAAGGTGGGTGAATGGCATCTGCATTTCTGACAGGGGGAGCGCACCATTGATGGTCAGCCGCTTACTGTTGCTTACTCTTGGATCAGGGGCTGTGAATTGGTTCCAATAGCCCATGTAACAACCAAATTTTGTGAAGACCAGAAGGCTGCTGAATGGCGCAAGCTGGCATCACGTCAGTAGTTCTTGTATTTCAGGTTGGGTTGCATTCACAGATGGCTGACGATTAACCTTCGCCCTTTTGTACTTATGAGAGGCGGAGCGTGGCAGAGACAGAGAGCGCCAAGGTGTTACAAGTGTGTAGAACAAGTGGCAGCAACACTCACCACGAGTTGTAACCCCAAACGCTGGCAGCTTGGACCCCCGCTGCGCAGAATGCGCCTGTGCTTGGCACAGACGGATCTCGAGTACGTTCCCCGTGGTGGCGCCATGAGATGGTTTAACGTCCAGGGTTGCCTATAACCATGCAACAAAGGACGGGTACACTCGAGCTGTTGGCTGGAGTTGCGAGTGCACCGGCTTAGCTCTTCATCATATTGCTGCTAAGCTGCTCTTGGTCTTGCTGAACAGTGCTGGCTTGGCTGCAGCACGCAGAGAATGTCTGGGGCAGACACAGCGTTTGGACCAGCTTCACCAAATTAGGGTTACATCAGAGATTTAGATTTAGATTTACACAGGGGGACCTTCAGCCAGACTGTTCGGCTGATCGGCCTGCGACTGGTCCTCGCCAGCCAACATAATGTCCATAAGCTCAGAGACAAGGCACCCCTGGCACAAGGCCAGGGAGAACAGAAACAGCGCCAAACCTCAATGGAAGGTGGAACAGAAGGTTGAATAAGAGAGAGCATCCAATAAAAGACCCCACTTAAATACAGGTCACACCTCACACTCTAGGTTTTGCAGTGATTCAGCAATAACCACGATTTAACGCGACAAGTCACAACTCTTGCATTAATGAGTTTGCAGAGGTCTGCATGCTGCCGCTGTGCCGCCTCCAACTGCTGTCCAGGCCTCGTGTCTTCACAGTACTTGATTTCAATTAAGTACACATGCCGCTGGTTTGCATTCAGTTGGTGGGGTTGCCTCACGCGGTTGGCTGTTGAGGTCCTCAGTGTGGGGTTGTGTCTGCTGCGTAACGCATGATGGTGTGAGCAGGAGGTAGAAGGAGAACATTGGTCCAATAGTTCTTCTCCGGACTGTGATATCTGTGATTCTGATGACATACAAGGTTTACAAGGTTTACAAGGATAAGGCCTTCAGTCAAGAAGTGCGACTGCTAGCCTGCTCATAAAAGGCAATCAATTCATGAAGGAAATAAGGAAGTTTATTGTTGTTCTGGTTCAAAAAAGCAGACACATCATGAGATTCTGCCTGTGAGAACAAGGGAGCATATTTCCTGCGGAGAGAGACCACCTGGGGATGTGTGCAATGGAAGAGGACATGTTGTTCATCCTGGACATCATCATCAGCCTCACAAAGGTCACAGTTTGGGGAAGAGCTGTGATTCCAAGTTGCTGTCTCATAGCAAAGGGTGTGAATGCGGAGTCTAAACCGAGCCACGCTGCGAATGACATCATGGGGGAGGTCAAGGAACATGTATTTGGGAAGGCTAGAAGGAGAATGCATAACCAAGGCTCTTTTAGTAGGAGGAGCACACCACTGGTGATAAGTTAAGCGTTTACTGTTGCGCTCTCTAGGGTGTGTGTTGGAAAAAGGCTCCCAATATTGTAGGTGCCTGGTCCTGAGATCTACAACAAAACGACTAAGATCAATGGGCTCACAATTCAGCAGCTTCTGTTTGAAAATATGGGAGTGTGGCAAACCATCCATGGCTGATAGAACATGGGAAGACCAACAATCATCAGATCTCGAGCTCAGCCGCATGTCAGCCTGCAAAATCTTTTTCATTGTGGAGCTGTTGCATCGTGTCAAGGAGCTGTAAAGACGCATTGCTGCCCGGAACCAATTGAATTGTAAGGGCTCCAGACCACATTCCCGCTTGATGCACCAAGAGGGAGTAGTGTCCCTGACCCCCAAAGTTCTTTTAAGCACTGTTAGTAGCCACTTCTGTATGGGATTGTCCATCTCTTTGCCTTGCCGAAGGTAAGGGGTAGCCCAGATCTGACTTGCATACATGCCAGCAGGGATTGCATACGTCTTGAGGAGCCAAATCTGGGCGTGTAATCTGTTGGCAAGGTCGTGCTCCTGAACAAACTTTTTTACTTGGAGAGTACCAGCTGTGAATGGTCTCAACGCTGCATCGGCCGCAACATCCAGATTGATTGTTTTGTCACACACCATGCCGAGATATTTGAAAGTATCTGTGTAGGGGAGCTGCATACCATCAAAGTAAAGTGGGGGCAGATTATCAGACCTGGAATTGAAGCACATCACCTCAGATTTCAATGTGTTGACAGTCAGCGATTTCCTTTCAGCATAGGCTCTCAATTTGTTTAGCATGGTCTGCACGTTGGTATGGTCATTGGACATGAGAGAGAGGTCATCAGCGAACAGTAAGTGAGTCACCATGAAATTGGGAATACCGGTGAGCGCACCCTGCACCCCTTCAGCCAGACAGTCAATGTCGTTCAAGTAAATTGAAAACAGCAAGGGGGAGAGAGGGCACCCTTGTTTGACCCCAAATGATGGCTGCACATTTGCTCTCTTGTCCCCATCCAGCAGCGTGTACTCGTCCTCATGGTATAAGTCTTTCAGGATAGAGACAATTTGGTTTGGCATCTGACAGTTGTGTAAATGTTCCCACAGCTTGCTCCTTGGGATGGAATCATAAGCTTGCTTGAAGTCGATGAAAGCAGTGTACAATCGTGATGACATACGAGATGAAAAACATGTGCTGTTCAGATGCTCCAATCCCCAGGTCTGCTCCCTCCGCCAAAAGTATGCCTTACTTTTTGAGCACAACTTCTCTTTTCTACACATCCACGTCTCCCACAGGATGCCCTGTCTAGGCACCATTCACCATATGAATTTCCAGGATATCAATATTTTTCTATACCAGGATAACAACAAACTTCCTTTTATTCTTCATGGCCTCATGTGTTTTTATGAACACGCTAGCAGTCAAACGTCTTGACTGAGGCCTTTTTTCCCTTGTAACCCTTGAAGGAGAATATTGTGTCCGGAATGCTCTGCAAGCTCTTGTTGGCTGGAGTCCATGCGTGGTGCTCATTCACAGAGAGTCTGCTTAAGGCTGAAGGTGTACCGTGTGGTGGGACTTCTTCTGGCTTGTACATCTCTGCCCTCTCTTTCGTACTTATTACACTTACGTACACGTGTGTGCCCTCTGCCATGACTGGACATGAACATTTTTCTTTAACAGGAAAAAAAACTTCAATTTTTCTTTCATAACTTTGCTTTTATGAACAGGCTAGCAGTCAAACGTCTTGACTGAAGCCTTTTTCCCTCGTAACCCTTGTAACCCTTGAAGGAGAAGAAGTGGGTTTGGCTTTATAGGGAGTAATCAGTATAGCATCAGGACGGCTGGAGGTGAGTCTAGATCTCAGAAAATTTTCTTGGAAAGAGGTAAGGGTGTATAATTCTGTTTGATGCATGTGCAGGGATTGAAGGTTGTGCTGCGCCAACCTATCACCACTCATTATGTCCATGTTAACCAAGCCTGCTCTCCACGGGCTTCAAAAGTTTTGCTAAGAGCTTTGATGATCATTCTTCCAGCAACATTGTGGCGTTCAGTTTTCATGCTGGAGATAATATGATTTTGGCAGCCTGAAATCATGTAGAGTGCGCTGTCTAATTGATGACAGCCTGTGAGAGGGTAAAGTGGGTTAGTGGACCTTTTGAAGCGAATTGCATGTTTTTGGTTATAGAGGGTGCCAGTGCGATATTGTAGGATGGTGCGCTTCATGGGTGTGGATATACAGGACATGTTCCTAAAGAAATTGCTGATTTTCTTATCTACATGTGGTAACAAAAACTCTGATAATAAGAGTAGTAGCCTGTTTTGGGGATGGCATATCCAAGTCTGTGTTCTGTATGCATGAGACTTGAGAGCATTTTGAAGATTGGGGAGGTAGGTGATTTTAGGATTGGGTGTACGAGCTGTGGATGTGCCAGCATTGTGTTCTTTTTTTTCCTCTTTGGCTAACCAAAGTATATGAGAAAAAGGATTTCCGCCGGGGCCTGCGCTAGGGATCCCGGTATCAGCCAGATTATTATCGGCTTGGCTTGCTTGATATTTTGCAATAGCATCTGCACATTTGTTACCAGCAATGCCAGCATGAGATTTTGCTTTGTAGAAACAAATATTTGTTTTTGAGTTGCTAATGAGGGTAGATATGCCATAGACATGCCAGTGGTTTTTAGGACATCCCCTTGATCATGTTGTTTGTGCTTCTCTGGGTAAATAAGTTGTTTACGTATTTGATGAAGAGAGGTGAGACTGTCTGATGCAATATGTGAGTAATGTTACAATGTTACAATGGGATCTAAGCCTTCAGCCATAAGGTTGGCTGCTCGGCATGAAGTCCTAAGTTGAGCACAAACACGGGCAACTCAAGCACTGAAAAACTGAAAGTCACAAGAAGACAAGATGAAATCTAGAAGGACAGCGTATGAGTTCACAGAGGGAGCAGTAAAACAAGGAAGTAAGGGAGGAGAAATGGACAGCTCTACTTGAAACCAGAAGGGCTGGCCAGGTTCTGACCAGTATCACAAGAAGACCCAAGAGCTGCATGAACGTATGTTTGGAGTTTCACTATATGCACTCCTCCTTACAACAGCAGCTAGCTAGCCAGGCACACACCTCAGTCATGTATTTGTTCTCTGTTTCAGATTCCTGGCCGCATCACGCTCCCTCTGCCTGGGCGTGGGTGTATGAGGCAGCGCCCCCTCAAATACAAGGAATGACACCAGCTCCACTGCGTACTTCTGCTGCTCTTCCTCAGAGACGTGTGCTCTTCCTCAGAGACGATATGTGAGTAAGAGTGCGTGATGGCAGCAGCAATTGCTGCTAATTCAGCTCGACATATGGTATTGGTAATTCCAGCACCGTTGGGCTCAACAAAATTTTTGCTGTCAGTGAGAGGGTGGTATATGCCTGCTCCAATTTCTTGTATGCCATTCTGGATTTGACAACCACCATCAGTGTAAGCCCATGTCCTCCAGTCAGGGACTTTGAGCTTGAGGGTTGGACTAGATTGGTTAGGTACAAACAGTTCTTCCTGATTACCTACGTGTGGAGAGGTAAGATGTCTAGATATTTGTTGTTTGTCAAAGGGGAGGCGTTGGCATTTATTGAATCCAGGCATATCAGCATGCATTGTATTGAGAGTAGAATGGTTGCCTATATTGCGCAGCTTCCAGTTAACTTCTGGTACAGCCAAAGTCAGGCCTTGTAGCCAAGCTGGGTTATGATTGTTTAAATGAATCCTTGCAGCTGTGTTCCAGACTGCAATAATTTGTAGGTCCCAGGTGTGCTGAGAAAGGGGTATTTCCTGGTTGATGGAGGATTGTGGATCGTTGTAGCAAAGGTTGGTACGAGCGATGGTTCCAAGTTCACAACAGAGATGTGGATAGGCGGTGATGAGTTTGGAATAGGGGTTAGTTATCATGTGTTGCCCCCGTACAGGGAGGCACATGAAAGTAGCAGTGGCCTCTGTGTTGAGAATGGTTGAGTAGATAGCATGGCGTAAGGCCTGAGTCATAACATTCTCATCATAAATGGGATGGCAGACAGAAAAACCGGAATATCTGGATGAGAGGGAGTTATGGTGGACACCAAAGAGAGTGTCTCGGGGGTCAGTGCTCCAGTAGTGTTGGTATTGTGGGTTGTGGTCCAGCAGGGAGGTCATTTTTTCTTGAGTTACCAGGGCCCATTCTCTAAGGGCAGCGTGGATGGGGGTTGGCATGGCCCGCAAAAAGGAGTCTATAATCTCTTAACTAGCGTACTTGTTTTCTAGCATAATCTTGCGAGCAAGGAGCCCCTGCAGCTCAGATGCAAAGCTAGTAGGAGCAGGTGTTGAAAGAAAGAAAGAAAGATTACGCTTGCCAAGTCTGGCCGCGTGCATTAAGGAAAGGTCCTGTCCTGAAAGGCAGGGCCCCACCACACAGGCCAAGAGGAAGAGGTGGCACAGAAGTCTACACCAGCAAGTTGGCCTCAACCATGGGACCTACGACACGACTGTCAGGCAGGCCCTGTCCAGCAAGCTCAAGACCCACCCCTAAGCCATAGAGCAAGCTTTCTAACATCTCAGCATGGGCCCCCATCTTGCACAGGGGCTAACCAGGGCGATGGGAGGTGAGCACGCAGTTTTGCAGACCGAAGCTGAGACACACCACCTCTAGAGACCTTCTCCACCGCGCCGACCTCTGGGACCACTCCTGCGCCAATGTCCTCCACCTGGTACTCGCGCACGCGCCCTGCCTGCGCCGCGAGCCAGCTCCAGAGGCCGCAACATGGAACTGCTGTTACTCCGCTGCCAATGGGTGAGGTCTCTGCCGCTCCCGAGTATGTCCGGGCGTGTGCTTGCACAGCACACGAGGGCGTTACCAGGGGACACCGCGTGGAGGTGTTACGTGCGAAAAGGGACTTCGAATGATGTCAGAATTGACAATCATCTTGTATATGAATGGGACGTAACACTCCCCCCCACCTGGCCCAATCCGTCCTCGGATTGCCGGTGAGCCGCAGTGGCTGGTGCGTTCCTGGTGTGAGATCACTTCAATATTCAAGCTTTGAGCATCACTGAAGTCCAGGGGTTGCCCTTTCCGCACTGACCAGGAATAGAACCCGGGACCTCGCGCATGGGAACGCAAGGCAATCCGTGACTCTACCACGGGGTTCCACCTAGCTTCGCTACCAATGTTACGTGCGAAAAGGGACTTCGAATGATGTCAGAATTGACAATCTTCTTGTATATGAATGGGACGTAACAGGAGGCGCCTCACAAGTCCCCCTTATAGCTTCATGCAAGCCTGCAAGCCCTATAGGAAGCCTTGTAAAGGATTTGAAATCGGCTAGGGGTTATCATCCCAACATATTTACCTTGTGTGTTGCAAATGCATGCCATGTATCCTTTGTAAATGTCTGGGAGGAGAAGGGGAGGTGGAGCACGAGGGTTGGGGCTTTGTGATTCAGTGTCTAGTGATGTTTGATTGGGGTTTTGTTTTACTTTGTACTTGACAAGATCAATGTCATGCAGCCAAATTCACTGCAACCAGTGGGTTTAATGTCTACTTGTGGGTTGGTGCCACCCAGTGGGGTGTATGTCCAAGGTAATTTTATTGCGGAGTTCTGTGTCTGATTTTTGCCTCCAATGATTAATAGCGTTAGGCTTATCAAAGCCTTGTCTTTCAAGGTTAGAAAGGGCAGAGTCTGCTGTGGGTCGGGAAAGGTCTGGTTCACTTAACTTGGCTTCAAATTCAAGCAGATGCTGTTGGAACTTAGGCCAGGTCTCTTTAGTTTCCTCAGGCTCCCAGGAGGGCATCCAAGTGACCATTATGAGCTCCTCTCTAGATTGGCATTCTCTGTCAATTTTCTGTGCATTGTTAAGGCCTGCGCAGGCGGGACAAGCCCATGTGTCAGCTGCATCTATAACTTGTCTTTGCCCATCAGTATAGCATGCTGGAATAGCTGGGAATGAATGCGCAGATCAGGTTGCTAAATACCAGGCCTCCCTCAAACATGGTAACCTGACTGATACCGTGTCAGTGACTGGAATCCCTAGCGTTGGCCCAGGAGGAAATCCGCTCCACAATACAATCTGGCTGGCTCGGGAAGAGACAGATTCTAGGCTATCTCAATCCCGCCCTTCTTCTCCTCGTCTAAGGCTCCTCTCAGACCTTAAAAATGCTCTGAAATCCCATATGCATACTAAGCACAAGCTGGGCTATGCTGACAGGAAGACAGGCTACTATACTTATTACCAGAGCTTGCTACTAGCAAGCAGTAGTACCCAATGTAAACAAAAGCATCAGCAATGCCTTTTGGAACATGCCCAGTCTCTCAACTCGAATGAAACGCACTATCTTCCAATACCGCACAGGCACCCTATACAATCAGAAACATGCAGTCCGATATAAAAGATCCACTAGCCAGACATGCCCCCTACCTGATTGCCATCACATGGATAGCGCTCTCCACATCCTATCTGGCTGCCAATGCCCCATCATGCGTAACATGGTAACTGAGCGTCACAATATTGCTTGCAGGATGATTTTGAACCTGGTCAGTGAGGGCTCTTATGGGGCCAATCTTGTGCAGTTGGATGCGGGCAACACAAATCGTTTGGCCCAGCACGACCTGCAAGTCCCTGAGCAAGTCTCTAATTGTGCTGTACCTTCCAACCTCTTAAAACCCACTATTTCTATTCAAACCAGACGCAACTCCAGCCGCCCTGATGCAATCTTGGTCACTCCTCACCCAACTAACCAAAACAAACAAACCACCCACTCCACCCTCAAACCGGGTACTGGGCAGTATGGGGAGTAGCACAACTCCAGCCCGCCATATCCATCTGATAGAAATCAAATACTGTGAAGATACAAGGCCTGGTGCCCAGCTAGAAGCCTCACAGTAACAACACAGCAAACTGTGCAAACAACTCCAAGGTGCAGAGATTACTATCCACCCAATCCTCCTGGGTGTGGGGGGGACTATCTACACTGCCCATACCCTTGATCAATTCAAAAAATTAGGGATTGACTTACAGAGATCTGAAACACTTGCAAGAAAACTCCATGCCCATTCTGTACAATTTGTGCACAAACTTACATACCAGACGTGCCATTGAAAATAAAAACACTCATCATAACACTGGTGCCCTGGAGCAGCATGCTGCCAGAAACCCACCTGATCCACATTAACTCCCCTCTCATCTTCTGGTGAGGGAGACTCACGGCTCTTTGAGCCAATGTGTCTCTCTTTCCTTAATTGATGTAGGGAGAGTTTTCTCTGCCGGTCGTCCCCACGGCTGGCCCACCCCTGTCCTAGGTAGAAAGTGGCCATTTCCTGTTGCCAAGCATATCTCAGCACCCACTGCACCATTGTGGGACCGGAAAAGTGCATTGGACAGCTGAATTCTTTCTCTACAAGATTATGTAAATATCATGCAGGGATGTGCAGTGTGTGGCCGGCAAACAATGTTAAAATTGGGGACGGGAGCTTGCGTGGGCGCGAGTGTGGCCCAAAAAAAATGCTGCGACACCCAGATAAAAGGAAACCATTTTCCACACAGGCCAAAATTTGGCCTCATTTAAGTTTTTTAGACGCTTCATGGTCCCCAGCCCGTGGAGATGTGCTCAAATTACCAAGGGACGCTGTGGTTGCAAAGCGGTGTCACTTCCAGCATCAGCGTGCACATCTGTCCTGATGGGTCCCCCACCAGCATGCTTCCCCAGTGGCCAACATCAAATTCTGACAACACAGCATGATTATATAACCTAAGAGCAGCTTAAGTCCAGGAGTGCTGGTTATTTGGTGGTGGTTTGAAATTTCACCTTTTTTTGCCAAATTGGGTGCAAAACATCCTCTGAGCCACACAGAGCACCTCCACATGCCTGATTTTCTGCTTTGCTCATTACTTGAGACTTAAAATCATAATAGCGTTGCTCAGAGCATGCACAGAGGGGGATGTAGGGCCTGGGAGTGCAGTTGGCCACACTTAGGGTGGTCCAGCCGTGGGGACGACCTGCCTACATAGCTTTTTCTTTTTCTTTTCTTTTTCTTTCTTTCAACCAAGTTCTTTCATGCATTTCCAGTGGTACGTTCGTTGGCAAACATCACAGATATACATATCAAGGTAAGGAGGTTCAGTGTTAATAGGTTCATAGCCACCATGGTAATTGCATATTTGGCAGCAAGCACACTCAATATCAGTGCGAGCAGCAGTTGAGGTAGTTGCAGGCTGAAGGCCAGCTTTCTTGAAGAAAGGCAGGGCCCACTTCTCAATAATCATTGGGGCAAAATGGGTGTGGTATTGCACTTGGTGGTGGATGAGGCTCCTCCTTCCGTCTTTTTTATTAACCATGCAGTTTCTCCAACCATCTATATGGGTTATGTCAAAATCATGGTTATATATAGCATTGATAGCATGGCTAGCTGTTTTCGCTTTTGTAAGCTTGTAAACTGAGGTTTTCTTATAATTCCAGACCCCAGAGGCTTGGCATAGCGAGCTGAGGGGGCTGATGACAGGAGGGGTCAGTTCTGTCTCTATGTGAAGCAATTTTTTTCTTTTTGTTTTTGTGGTTATTAATTTGTGTATCTAGGCTGTGTGGAGTGTTTGGACAGGAAGGAGGTTTGCGGAATTTGCCTGTATGGCCAGTATCTGTTGTGCATGGGGAGTTGGGCCGTGTTGGGATGTAGTAAACAGTGCTTTGACTGGCATTATCTCCTAGATCATTTTGGCTAAGAGATTGAGACGTGGGAGTGGGTGTGTGTTTTAATGTTGAGCGTGTGCGCTTGCTGGGTGGCCCTTCCGTAGGTGAATCTTGTCGAGTGGGCATCAAAACATTAGAGCTAGAAGTATTTTGTGTTGAGGTATGAATTATTTGTGTAGGAGTGATGCTCAGCCTACACTTGGAGCGAGTTGTTTTATTAGGTGGCCCTTCTGTGGGTTTTGTTTCTTTGGCGGTCATTACTTCCTGAGTAATAGGACAAATTTCTTGTGTAGGAATGTTGACTGTAGGGGCGGACAAGGTGGCTTGGTCACGTCTGAGGCGGCGTCCAGTATGTTCGTGTCTGTAGTGAGATGTGGAGCGAGGTTGTGGTGATGGCACAACTTGTATGGAAGGGGTGCTGCTTGGTTGGGAGCTTGCAAGAGGGTAGGTATGAATCAGGGTATCTGGTTCCACATTGAGGCCACTCACATGTGTGTTTTTGCCTACTCAAATTCCTCATGACTCCTTGATCCAGATCCTTAAATAGATATGATGGGATACAGAAGGGTGTGCGTGCTGTTTGATTTAAAGGTTTTCCACACCAACGATGGTAAGTCACTGCTTTCCTGTTCACCTCTCGGGGACTTAAGGTGTCCGCGTCCCTCCAAACCTTCTGCTGTCTGTACCTGAAATCCCCTACAAAAATCCTGCATGGGTATCTTGGAAGCACTCAGCAATTTCTGTTTAAACACCTCCTCATTGCGCATGCGACTAAATGACTTAGATACATGTGCAGACCAACAGGACTCATCCATATCAGCAAGGTGTAAATCTGCCTTCAGCACTTGGCGTAGTGTTTCACTGTTAGAAACAAGCACATTGTTGAAGATTTTAACACTAGCCCTAAGCCAAAAAAACTGTAAGGGCTCTTGACCACACTCTCTCAATACTGGCCAGCTCGTGGCAGTACTCTTCGCACCTAGAAAACGCCTTAAAGAGCATAATTGCCTTTTTTGTAATTGGCTTTTGAACTCACTGCCTTCTCGTAAGTACTCTGTACCCCACACTTGGCACGCGTACATCCCAGCCGGAATGCCATACACCTTAGAGAGCCAAATCAGAGCATGCGGCCTATTCCTTAGATCATGTTCATGCACAAACTCCTTAATCCTTTGCTGGGCAGCCATGTAAGGCCGCACTGCATGCTCCTCAGACACCTTCAAATTCATGTGCTTGTCCACAAGCATACCGAGGTATCTAAACTGCTCTTTCTCTGGAAGAGCCACGTCTCCATATATGAAAGTAGGCAGAGAAGAACACGACCTACTATTAAAATGACCTGTGACTTTGATGTATTGACAGTCAGCCCCTTTCTCATTGCATAAGCTCATAATCTATTCATTCAGCGCACCAGACCCAGCGAATTTAGCGCAGATAAGAGGTGGGACGTCCAACAAGAGTCAGTCGTGGAGCTAAGGCTGATGTCAGCATGAAGAACCTTTTTAAGAAGGAGACTGTTGCACTTAGTAAGCTAGTTGTAGAAGCGCATAGTGGCATGAAACCAATTGAATTGAAAAGGTTAATGCCACATTCTTGTAAAATGCTCCAAGATGGTGTTGTGGATTTCAATCCAAAAAGGTTCCGCAAAACATTCAGGATCCACCTCTGCAACAGGCTGTCCATTTCTGCGCCCTGCCGTAAGTAAGGAGTGGCCTATATCTGGCTAGCATACATTCCTGCTGGGATAGCATACGTTTTCAAGAGCCAGATGAGCGCATGCAGCCGATTTGTAAGGTTGTGGTCGTGAGCAAAGGTTTTGACACGATAAGTCCCCGCTATGCATGGTTTCAGAGCAGCCTCAGCAGCAGTGGAAAGGTTGAGACGTTTGTCACAGACCATACCCAGATATTTGAAAGAATCAGTGTAGGGAAGGTTGTCACCATCATACAACAGTTGGGAAAGAGTGTCAGCTCTGGAATTGACGGACGACATCAGACTTTTTTGTGTTGACCTTCAGGCATTTTCTGGTTGCATAACCCTGCAACTTGTTTAACATCATGTTGAAGCCATGATGGCTTGCATGTGGGTGTGGTTGTTTGCAGTCAAAGCGAGGTCATCTGCATAAAGCATATGAGAAACATGAAAATTTGGTAAGCCTGTCACCGCGCCTGTTTCCCCATTTGTGATGCAGCCAACGCCATTAACGTAGATTGAGAATAGGAGTGGTGATAGTGGGCACCCTTGTCTAACTCCGTGCGTTGGCTGGATGCGCGCCCGTTTATCTCCGTCAATAAGGATGTATTTATCATCTCGGTAGAGGTCTTTAATGATGGAGATAAGCTGGCTGGGCATCTGGCATTTGTGTAAGTCTTCCCACAATCTGTGTCTGGATATTGAGTCATATGCCTGTTTGAAATCAACAAAAGTGGCATATAAACGTGGGGAGCCTTAAGGTTGAAGTGTCTGAGCTGCATGCGTTAGGTGCCTCAAGACAAAGAGTGGCTGTAAGGTGTTGCGGCCTGGAGAATAGCCAAATTGACTGTCAGGAATAATGTTGTATTTTGCACGCCACTCTTGAACCATAAAATGGAGGACATTTGTTAACAGGCGGTAAAGTGTGTTACTGACTGCTAGCATCCGGTAGTTTGAAGGATGTTTCACAGTGCCCTTTTTGTAAATTGGAGCAAGTTCGGCAGCTTTCCAGGATGAGGGGATGCGAGCAGTTTTGAGCATAAGCGTGAAGAGTTGTAAAATGTATGGAGCCAGCGCATTGTGATGTTCAAGACCTCTGCCATAACGTCTAGGGACCACTTTGCACGCATGTTTTATGAAAGGAGGTAGGACTGTGTCAAAGCCGGGTGAAGAGGAACTGCTCATGTTGGAAATGTGCTTAGAGACAAGGGAGGTTGGCTCAACTTCCCCAGGCAGATTGAAAGGGTGCGGGCCTGGGCCCCCTAATGCTTCATCATGCAAGCCACGAGTCATGATGTGCCTTTTTTTTGCTGATAAATCAAAGGAAAGTTTGTCTGTAGCCCATATTCCAAGTTGGCACCCATATAAGCCTGCTGTGAGTGCAAAATTTGCACTGAAGACTTGAAGACTTGAAAAACCAAAGCATGGCATATTTCCTGTTCAGACTACCAAGCTCAGCTCAAGCTTTTTTTACTCTGGCAATGCCTTTCATGAAGTCACGTGCCATTTGACTTATACCAGCATTCATTTTGCCATCACGGCTCAAGAGGACTCCCAGATATCAAATGATTTGAATTCTGTAACAACCTCAAGGGCTGTACCATTGCACACAAACTTTGACTTCGAAAGTGGGCATGGGTATAGAATCTGCACTGAAAAAGCCATGAACTTCGTTCTTTAAGTGTTGACTGTCAGCTCTTCAAGACAAAGTCTGTAACGCACATAATCATGAAATCTGGTAAGAAGGACCTGTAGGTGTTCATCAGAGTTTGCAAGAACTATAGTGTCATCTGCATAATCACGATGGGACACCTCGTTTGTTAATGTGGCTGTAACAGTCCCTCGTCCAATATCCAAAAATCTGTCCATATCATTGGTAAGGGTGACGTGTATCTACAACACGGACGGCAAATGCGTTGGGATGATGACCCCTCACCATTTTGATTTTCTCTACAAAGCATTCCACAATGCAAAAGCACTTGGCTTACACAATAGTATCTGCCCTCCACCAGCAAGCTTTGCATCTGAACTAATTGGACTCCTAGCCCGCAAGACCGTATTGTAGAACAAATATCAGAGCAAAAAGATCAAAGATTCTTTTTCACAGATGCTTCCACCTCACATTCGCAAAGACCTCCGAGAATGGACACGCGGCACTCAAGAGAGAATGGTTTCTCCCTTGACTCAGTACTTACACTACTGGAGCTCTGACCCCGTGACATTCTTTTTGGTGCGCAACACAATTCCCTCTCATTTAGATATTTGGAAATTTCAAGCTGCCACCCCATCTATGACGATAAGGCCATGACATAAGCCCTGCGGCATGGTATCTACCGTGACCCTGTCATCCTTTATTCAGAAGCTACGGCCACCTTCATGTTCCTGCCAGCAAACGGTAACCTCATGCTGCTGCTGATGATAACTAACCCCTACTCCAAACTCCTCACTGCTTACCCGCATCTTTGCTGCAAGCTTGGGATCATTCCAAAAGGTAAACTCACCTACGACAATCCCCAATGCTGTCCCAGCCAGGAAATTGCTTTCCTTTAGCACACCTGGGACTTACAAATTTGTTGCAGTCTGGAACACAGCTGCACGAGTCCACTTGAATAACCAAAACCCTATTTAGCTCCAAGGTTTAGCCAAGGATATTCCAGAAGCCAAGTGGTTTGTTAAAAATGTGAGGAACGACCCCATCCGTAATGCAAGGCACGTCGTTATACCCAGGACAGGGAAGTGTGAAAAGCTTCCCCTAGACAAGAAGCAAAATGTTACGATCCCCCATAAACCAGACACAGACATTACTGCCCCTATTCCCTTGTCAGTCCAATCCGAATCTCCAGCTCAAGGTTGCAGATTGAAAGTCCTGGGCCTACACAGCCAGCAGCTGCCAGGTTCAGGACGGCAAGACAGTTATTGGGGCAGGCGTGTACCATCTTATGAGTGACTCAGAAAATCTAGTTGAACCCAATGGCGTTGGTATTACCAACACCATAGGAAGAGCTGAGCTGGCTGCAATAGCTGCCGCACTCACTCACAAACACACACATGTTGCCACAGATATCCTCAACTCACTTCACCAACTCAAAAAGCAAATCCTGTACCCAGAGAAGCATAGACATCATGTGCAAGATGTTCTGAAGACAATATCAAACCTTACCCGCACCTCTCAAGGTATATAAGGTCAAATCTCATGCTGGAATAGCTGGGAATGAATGCGCAGATACGATTGCTAAATATCAGTCTAGCCTCAAGAATAACAACCTGACTGATACCGGTATTCCTAGCGCTGGCCCAGGTAGCAACCCTTTCTACAATATTGCTTGTCTGGCTCAAGAAGAGGCAAGACCAAGTACACCTGAATCTTCCTCCCCCATTCCCAATCTAGCATACTCCCCAGACTTAAGGATGCTCTTAAATCCCATATCGTGGTGGAGGAGACTCATGGCTCTTTTGAGCCAACGCATCTCCTTTTCCTTAATTGATATAGGGAGAGTTTCCTCTGCCTACGTAGTTTTTCTTTTCCTTTCTTTCCCATATGCATGCTAAACACAGGACCTAAGGATGCTTTGGAGTACCATATGCATGCTAAACACAGGCTTGGATATGCAGGCTGCAAGACGGGCTATTGCACTTATTACCAGAGCTTGCTGCCTCATGAAAACTAAATTAGGGCATTAGTAATGCCTTCTGGAATATGCCATGAGTCACAACCCGTATGAAACGCACAATCTTCCAATACCGCGCAGGCACCCTATATGACCAAAAACATGCGGTATGCTTCAAAAGATCCACTATCCTTGTTTGCCCCCTCCCAGAATGCATCGTATGGATGGCGCCCTCCACATTCTCTCAGATCGTCAATGCCCCACCATCCATAACATGGTAACTGAGCGTCACAACATTGCCAGCAGAATGATTTTGAAAGTGGTTGGCAAAGGCTCTTATGGTTCAAGCCTCTTACAGATGGATGTAGGCAGAGCTGACCGTCTGGCTCAGTATGACTTGCACAGCACTGAGCAAGTCTGTAACCGTGTTATACCTCCCTACCTCTTTGACCCCAGCATTCCTGATCAAGCTAGACGCACCTCTAGCCGCCTTGATGCTATCTTGGTCACTCCTTGCCCTACTAACCCAAATAGACCATCTACCCCCCCTCACATCAAGTACTCCGCAGTATGAGATGTAATGAAGAAGTAAGAAGCAGCACAAATCCATCCAGGCAACTTCATGAATTGAACCTCCAAAACCGCCATATCCAATTAACAGAAATCAAATGCTGTGAAGATATGAGACCTGGTACCCAGCTAGAAGCCTCACAGCAACAACACAGTGAACTGCGCAAACAACTTCAAGGTGCTGAGATCACTCTCCACACAATTCTTCTGGATGTGGGTGGGACTATCTGTACTGCCCATACCCTGGATCAAATCAAAAGAAAAGAAAAGTCTACACCAGCCAAGAGGCCGCGTGCATTAAGGGAAGGTTCCCTGACTAGCAAGCTAGAAAGGGTCTCACCAAAGGGCCCTCAAGCCTAAACTACTAGGCCAACCGTCGGCTGAAATCAGCCACTTCAGCCGCATTTCAGCCGCACTTTTTTCAATTCAGGCCCAGGTCAGCTGTGGCATGTTCCTATGTGTCAGGAAAACAGTCTTTATATGGGCCTACCACTTCCAGTACATCTGCACCTATTATAAGTAACAAAGTATCAAGTTTTAGTGATTTTCAATCCAATCTTGCTTGACAGAGTTTGGCAAAGCTGGCAGCATAGAATCACAAGTGGAAAATCCCCAAAAAACTAAATGAAAATAAAGATGGTTTTGGTTGCCAACCAACTCCAGTGGAGTCTCTTAACCATTTGGACATCTGGAATGAATCTGGCCATTTTTCCATTTCACACAGAAGCAACTACAATTACATTTCATTTTTGTTGTATAAATAACCAAACTTCGATTAGGCTATGCTTTCTGGCTCCACGAGTTATACAAGCGGTCATGAGTTGGCTATGGCTCGGAAAGCAACAATGCACCGCTACGCAGCCTACGTGCAGTTATTTGTTTAATAGTAAACAAGACGGTACCATGCACGCGCGTGCCTGTTCTGCGCCGCCTCGTGGACAAAGCTGCGGTTGACACACACACACACACACACACACACACACACACACACACACACACACACACACACACACACATACACACACATACACACACACGCACACGCGCACGCACACGCACACGCATACACACGCACACACACGCACACAAACGCACACACACACACACACACACACACACACGCACACACACACATACACACACATGCACATGCACACACACGCACACACAAACACACACACAGAGATACACACACACGCACTCACACACACATACACACACGCATGCACGCACACATGCGCACATACACACACGCACACATACACACGCACATACACACGCACACATACACACGCATGTACAGACACACTCACACCCAATACACAAACAACACACACACATGCGCGCACTTGTGCACATGCGCACACACACACGCACACACATATGCACGCACGCATGCACACACACACACGCGCGCACATACACACATGCGCGTGCACGCACACATACACACGCACATACACACGCATGTACAGACACACTCATATACACATACAACACATACACTTGTGTTGTTTGTGTGCGCACTTGTGCACATGCGCACACACATGCTCACACACATTCATACACACGCATGCACACAAACATCTACGCACACATGCACGCACACACACATACACCACACACACGCACGCACGCACGCATGCAGACACGCGCGTAAACACACACACACCACACACACAGACATACACACATACGCACACATACACACACGCAGGCACGCGCACAGGCAGGCACACACACACACACATGCACACGCAGGCACACACACACACAAACAACACAAACGCGCACTTGTGCACATACGCGCGCGCACACACACACATACACACGCACGCACACAAGCATGCACGCACACACATGCGCACGCACGCACACACACACACACGCACATGCACACACGCACGCACGCACACACACACACGCGTACACACACGCACACACACGCACACACGCGCGCACACACACACACACACACACACACACACACACACACACACACACACACACACACACACACACACACACACACACACATGCACATACACACACACGCACACACAAACACACACACACACTCACACACACATATGCACATACGTGCACGCAAGTTGTCTTTGCTTGCACAAACGCAAAGGCTTTTTGCTTCATAGGTATTTTTTGAGGTGTCCAGTTGGAGAACGTGGAATTATGTTCTAAGGACAAGTACTCGGTGTACTGTTAACAGTGTACAGATGTTATGAAGAACATCCTACATGTCCAAAATGACAAATCCTCAAAGCACGGCTGAAGAGCGGCTGAAGCGTCTGAATTCAGCCGTGCGTCTGAAACGTTTTCAGCCGCGCGGCTGGAAAATTTTCAGCCGCAGCCACGGTTGTTTAAGGATTTTTTCAGCCGCTCTTCAGCCGCGGCTGATTTCAGCCGCTTCAGCCGCTCTTCAGCCGGGACCTGAAATGTCTGACGTACTTACGGCAGGGCGCAGAAATGGAAAGCCTGTTGCAGAGGTGGATCCTGAACGTTTTGCGAAATCTTCTTGGAGTGAAATCCACAACACCATCTTGGAGCATTTTATGAGAATGTGGCATTGAACCTTTTCAGTTCAATTGGTTTCATGCCACTATGCGCTTCTACAACTCGCTTACTAAGTGCAAAAGTCTCCTTCTAAAAAAGGTTCTCCGTGCTGACATCAGCCTTAGCTCCATGACTGATTCTTGTTGGACGCCCCACCTCTTATCTGCGCTGGATGGTTTGGCTCACTCGGATCTGATGAAACGTCAAATCATGGCTTGTGACCCTGTGAACCTCAGTCAATTTGTGGTGGACCTGAGATCTAGACACCTGGGCTATTGGAACCAATTCACAGCCCCTGATCCAAGAGTAAGCAACAGTAAGCGGCTGACTTATTATCAATGGTACACTCTCCCTGTCAGAAATGCACACGCCATTCACCCACCTTATACAATGCCTAAATACATGTACTTGGATCTTCCCCATCATGTCCTTCGCAACACTGCAAGATTCAGGCTGCGGCTCTCCGAGTTGAACGGGCTACTTGGTCCAATAGTATTTCTCCGGTCTGTGATATCTGTGATTCTGATGACATACAAGATGGAAAACATGTGTTGTTCAGATGCTCCAATCCCCAGGTCTGCTCTTTCCGTCAAAAGTATGCCTCACTTTTTGAGCACAACTTCTCTTTCCTACACCTCCACGTCTCCCACAGGATGTCCTGTCTAGTCACCATTCACCATGTGAATGCCCAGGATATCAATTTTTTTCTAAACCAGGATAACAACAAACTTCCTTTTTTTCTCATGACCTCGTGTGTATTTATGAACAGGCTAGCAGTCAAACGTCTTGACTGAGGCCTTTTTCCCTTGTAACCTCTTGTAACCCTTGTAGCTGTTGGGATGATTGAGTAGCGTCTCTGCCCGGCTTGTAAACACCTGAGCCGACTAGTGGTGGAGAGTCATCTTTGTGTTGAACGACACTGCCATCTGTGTAGGTGATCTCTCTCCAGTTCTTGATTTTAAATGTGAACGTCTTTTTGTAGATGGCAGGATTGAAGGCTGCCCTTGCCTGAGGGCACCTGTGTGAGGAGGAATGGGTGTCATGGGGAAGGGATTGAAATTTCTTCCTCCAGTTGTTTGATGCTAGGCGTTGATGGGTATGCAGTGGTATGGCAGGATTTGGAGGTTGCAGGGGTAGCAAGTGTGCTTCTTGTGGTATGTCTTGCTTGAGAAGTTGGAGCCAGTCTTTGTTGGCAGTATCTAGTGCCTCTCTGGCATGTGGGTTCCAGACAACAATGAGTTGCATGGGGTAAGGTTGTGCATGGTTATGTATGGTATTGAACCAGTGTTGGGGTGTCTGGAATCGAATGCTCCCAGCGGGGAATTTGGCTAGCACTTGCACAAGACCTGGGTAGTGGTTCAGCCAACTCATGTAGGCGTTGCAGCTGAAGCCTCTCCAGTGGGGCAAGAGCATGAAGGTGGCAACTGGATCGATGGTCTGGAGGGAGGAGTGTACCGCGTGGCGTAGGAGTTGGAACATGATTTTGTCATCGTGAGGAGGATGGCAGAAGGAGTAGCCACAGTAGCGCACAGAAAAGGCATCAATGAATGCCCCAAAGAACTGTTTCCGGAGCAACCATTTTTACAACAAGCCAGTGTCCAGGATGCTTCTGATTTCCTCTAGCAACACAACAACAAGCTTTTTTCGTTTGTTTCTGAGCTTATGGACATTATGTTGGCTGGCGAGGACCAGTCACAGGCCGATCAGCCGAACAGTCTGGCTGAAGGTCCCCCTGTGTAAATCTAAATCTAAATCTAAAAACTGTTTCCGGTGATTTGTGCTAAAATAAGTGTTCTCTTTTCTTTTCTTTTTCTTTTCTTTTTCTTTTCTTTCTTAAGTGTTGTATGTACTGTCAAATTCAAGAGGGTTGGAGAACCTTTCAGTGGAGACCATGCACCATTTATGCAGGGCTGATCGAATGTTGGGGGGTGTGATTAGTGCGTTGGAGTTGTGGACTTTTTTGCTTTTAGTAGAGAGTTGCTTTTGTTGGCCTTCTGACGTGATCAATTCAAGGATCAATTCAAAAAATGAGGGAATGAGGGATTCAAGATCAATTCAAAAAATTGGGGATTGACCCGCAAAGGTCTACCAAGCTTGCACGAAAACTCCAAGCCCATTCTGTACAATATGCGCAAAAATTGTTAGGTGATCACAGGCCTGCAGCATGCTCTCAAATCATCTTACTAAAATTAAGTTCTTAAGTCTTTTGAAAAAGTAATGAGACCCAAAGAAGAGCAATCTGAGCCGCTATGTACATGCTCTGCTAAAAACGTGGCCTAAACTTGGAAATGGAATTTAAGCTACTTGGCTGCGTAATGCCTGCAAGTTCACAAAAGTAACCAGCAAAAGAACAACCACGTGAAAAACATAAAAACATACAGCTGCAGGGACGCATAAAAACTGAAAGGTTACATCATCTCAAGAAGAGCATCAATACCATCAAAATCTACAAACACCCATGGCAACGTCTCATACATTTCCCAACCTTGGTGAAAGAGGCAAGCCTGTGCTATAGCATACCAGCCACATCTTCCTTGGCTCGGTTGAGCAGCTCTGCGCCCCCATTGTCATCAATGTAGACCTACATGGACAGAAAGTAGAGGACAGCCACCATTTTGCTTGTGCTCTTTGCAGCACATTCTTGTCAGCGGCACAAGCCTGCGCCCCCCCCCCCCTCACCATCCTGGTAAGCATATGCCTAGTTGGACTCATGGACTCATGGATAGATAGATCTTTTTCACACTTTGTACAGGACGCTTGCATTCAGGACTTCTGAAATGGCGACACCACTTAAGCAGATTTTGGCGCAGGATTCATCTCGCACCGCATGGTTTTATTTCCATTGGAGCTATATGATGCGACAAGCTGTCTGTGGTCCTTGCACAAGCTACAGCAAAACCTCAGCTGAGACAGGGTTTGGAGCTTATCTTTAAATTGCTTTGCTTGATGGTTGCTCCTCCTATTTCATTGCCTAGCGCCTCAGGGGGTGTCAGCTGTGCTTCGTGCTTCACCTGCAGCTGCTCCTCCAGCGCGCCGAGAGAGTGCCGCCGCACCAGCAGCACGGCAGCTGTCACGTGTGGCTCGAGCCACTTGTGCCTGCAGCCATGATGCCTCCCATCCATCAAGCAACCCAAGCAGACGCGCCTGTACAAAAGAACATGGATGAATTAAGCTTGCTCAATACGAAGGGTAATCTTTGACCTTCCAATGCCAAGTTGGAAGGCAGGTTGCTGTAAGGACAGTCTGCAAATGGACTGCAAATCATTCTTTATAACCTTTCTAGACATTTCTTTCGAGGCTGCTTCAAGTGGTTGCCCCACTTTCAGAGAAGATCCACACATGTGGTAGCCCTGCTCGTTGCAGTGTGCTTGGGATGACATGACTGTTTTTTCTGTAGCCCGTGTCTGCTGTGTACACCTTTATACACTGTGCCCTGTGTACTTGGGCTGTATGCATGTCCCACTTCAAAAGAAGCACAGGAGTTGGTGCAAAGAAAGAAGCATGGGGGTGCAAGGAGGGGGCAGGCCCCTTGCATGGTTTCTATGTATGATAAAGCATTCAGGGGGTGCAGTCTTGCAATGGCATGCCAGGAAAGCACAGGCTCTGCCCCCACTTGTTCTGATATGGAGGATCACACTCTACCTGTAAGCCTTGTGCTCCCTTGCGCTGCGTAGCCCCTGAAGCTGGCGTTGACAGTTTCCAGCAAACAGGCAGGTTTTGAAAATTATCATTCTAGCAGGCTCTGCTTATCATCATAAACTCTTTGACTAAGCTGTGCTTTTGTCGTGAGGGTTCAGGGGTCACGCCACAAACACTGCCTGGTGCGATTAGGTGCTGGATGCATGTGCCCTCACGCGCACTCTAGAATTCGTGGTGCATCTCCTGTGTGGTGCACCCCTTGTTGCGTGCTGATTTCCGTGGTGCATCTCCTGTGTGGTGCGGCTTAAGCTGCTTGGCATGATTGTGGCTTGGCTGGAAGCTGGGTCCAGCCCCCCTTGTCCCTCCTCACCTGACTTGGCCCTTGGAAGGCAGCTCCTGCTCCTTCCCAGCATCCCAGGAGGCCAAGACATGTCCTGGTGGCACAGCCTGGCTTGAAAAGAGTTGCTGCTGCTGCTGCTGCTGCTGCAGGCGCATCTCATCCAACTTTTTGCCCCCCTTCCTGGCTGGCTGCTTCATGCGCTCCACCTCTACCGTGCAAGGCGGCGTAGCCAGCGCAGCCAGTGGGTGTGAAGGCGGCACCAGCACGGCGCGCTGCGCAAAGGTCAGCCAACAAGCAAAAGAGTGAAGGACGCATATGTACGGACATCGTGTATGAGGACGCTTGTGTGTGTGTAAGTGTTGTGTGCATGCCTGTGTGCGTGTGTATGCGTGTCGACGTGCGCAAGCGGCAACTCAAACAAAACATCTTTCAAAGTCCAGAAATCAGAAGAGTCATTTTTCCTGCAAAACTTGCTTGCTTACTTCATAGCACTAAGTGTTCAATTTGCAGAAGCGAATGGCAGATAATCACGGGAATGACCTCGAAATGTGACGAAATGTGTAATTTGCACAGACACCTTTTTCTTGCACGGCGCAGTCAATGCATGCATGTAAAAAATATTCATTTACATTTATTCTGAAGGTTATTCTGAAGGTTATTGGGGGACTGTGGAAATCACCCAGTTAAACATTTTCAGGATATTCCTATTCTCCATAGCTCTGGCTTAAAGCCCAGGACTTGCATGCAGTCTCATCCCCCCCCCCTCTCTCATCCTCTCTCTCTCTAACACACACACACACACACACATACACGCACACACACAGATGCAGCCCACTTACATTATGGCTCTGCATGTTCGACATCTTTCATCACTTCATGCCAACAATTTCCACACCCCGCTCAAAAAAGCATCACAACTGTACCTGCAGTTCCAGGTCGCTGCCGCACACTTCGCATTGATGGTCAGGAAAGGCCAGCCAGTATGTCCTGTCACACAGCTCCTGAAAAGCCCAGAAAACTTAGACGCATGATCTCAGCTATTTGACACATGACTGGGCATGAGAAAACCAAGAAATTGAGGCGTGAGCTGGACAGGTTTGTATGTTTAGCTACTTTCAGAACAAGGCTGCTCCGATGCACAACCAGGCAGCCCTCACCAGCTTTAGGCTGAGGGCACTCACGACCCCAAGCAGCACTTAGCCCATTCTAAGTTTGCTGCATGCAGGAAGCATCCTGGCAGGGCACTCAAGTTGCATGATGAGGATGGCAATGAAGATTTGCCTCCTAGCTGCCAAGAAGGGTGCCAATTTAAGGGTGCGCAAAATGCCTGAGGCTGGGTTGGAGGTTGTGCAATGAGGGAGCGCCACAAGAAACAAAACCTGTTTGGCTGCCAAAGAGGGTGCGTACAACGGTTGCGCGATTTAAATATTCAATTCAAAAAAATCAGGGGTGCATAGTGGTCAGGAGTTTCAACGGCACATATCCATGCATTCATGACCATTCCACTCCAAATTTAAGAGTAACTCGCGAACACACACACACACATTCACACACACATGCCAGCAGCGCACCTGGGCCGTTGGGTCCTCCTGCAGGGGGCGCAGGCACACCAGGCGGCGCTGCCAGCAAGCAGCTAATCCCAGCTGTCCCTTACTGAACTGCATGCTGCGCAATGATGTCCCCTGCTTGTGTGGCTGTGCCTGGCCATGCCGCTGCGTCCGCGTCCTTTTGGTGGGCTGCGCAGGTCCCTGCTGCTGAGGCTGCTGCTGCCCACGCTTCCGCGCTGTGCAATGGAGGCCGCTCGATGTTTGGGCCGTGCTGTGCTCCTCCTGTCTCTGCCCATGCTCTACTTGCATCCTGTCCACCTGCTCCTCCATGCTCGCATTATCTTGAGCCCTCTCTGGCTCCTGCTCCTGGCCCTGATCCTTTAAGTCTTGCTCCTGGAGCTTGCAGCGCCATGGGTGTCGCTCAGCCATGCTTCCCTCATCCTGAGCTCCTGCCGCCTCCTGCTGCTGCCCCAGCTGCCCCAGCTCCTCTTCCCCTTCTCCTTGCTCCTGGCCCTGCTGCTGCTTCTGCTGCTGCGTCTGTTGCGCCTGCTGCATCAGCAGCCGCTGCAGTGCACACCCTACACACCCTGCTGCTGCGCCACACAAGGCCTGGTCCTGGCGATGCTTTCTGCAGCTAAAAGCATCAATCCAGTCCGGATTGGCAAACAGGTCACGAGCACATGCATTCCCAGCAGCGCTTGCATCTGAATGCCCTGCAAGGGCTGCCCCTGCCTGCGCTGTACCCACAATCCCTGCAGCTACTGTCAGATGCGGTGCCCCAGCATGCACGACTGCGACCTTGGGCACATCTGGTGCTGCTGGTGCTGCTGCCCTTGCTGCCGCTGCTCTTGCCGCAGCTGCTCCTGCCACATGAGTGTGTGATGGTGGTGAGGCGGGGCGCTGCTCGCCGCTGCTGGCCTGGATCAGGGCAGCGAGCTGATGCCGATCTTTGCACGCTTGCAACAACAGCAGCAGCACCAGCGCCACGAAGCTCTCCTGCACATCAAGATCAAGTCACATGCGTGAGCATGCTCAGCATTAAAACAGTTCTGCATACATGCGCACCACGCTGTGCAAGATGCGCTCTGCAGGCCTATGGTCAAGCAAAGAAGCATCCATCCACATCCTACATTCTGTCCCATGCAATGAAAAAAAATGCCACACATTTAAATTGAACCCCACAAAATCCTTGTCAGAGAGCCACAAGCCAAGAGCACCGCCTACAACAGCATCTGCCCCTGATCACTCTCCTCACCGTCTCAGAGGGAGAGAAGCGAAGATGGTCTTTGGGGGCGCTGAGGGCGCTCAGGATGCAATTGGTGAGCAGCAGCGGGGATCCCAGCTTGCGCTCCCACTTGCCTTGCTGGATCCGGAAGAAGGCCTGCAGCCATTTCCAGGATGTTGTTTGCTCTGTGTTTGTGATTGGTTAGTTTTCGCACATCCACCTCATGAATTTGAAATTTCAAGCAACCACCTGGTACTTTGGTGTGTGCATTTAAGGAGTCGAACAGCAACGTCCATCAGCAGGGACAAATAGCATGATGTGCCAGGCGAGGTAGAGCAGGCAGGAAGGTACAGTCTGGCGCAGGTGTGTCCTCGTGACAAAAATGTTGCCTAGTGGTTTTTGCAAGCATGTGTTGGGAGGGTCTCGAGGTTTCCTGCGCAGAGCACCTGCAAAACAGTCGCCAACCAACAGGCCTGACTGGTGTTGTTGTGCTGTTTCTCCTCTGGAGAGGATCATGGGGCCACCTTGGCCATGTCACTAACAAGGATTCTTGGCCGCTGCTTCAACTTTAAGGCCTGCCCCTGTGCGTGTGCCAGTGCGCGTGCCTGCCCACGTGACTGTGCCTGCCCCTGTGCGTGTGCCTTTGCCTGTGCGCGTGCTTGTGCTGGCCCCTGTGCGTGTGCTCGTGCCCTTGCCTGTGCCTGCCCCTGTGCCTGTGCCAGTGCGCGTGCCTGCCCACGTGACTGTGCCTGCCCCTGTGCGTGTGCCTGTGCGCGTGCCTGTGCTGGCCCCTGTGCCTGTGCTTGTGCCCTTGCCTGTGCCTGCCCCTGTGCCTGTGCCAGTGCGCGTGCCTGCCCACGTGCCTGTGCCTGCCCCTGTGCGTGTGCCTGTGCGCGTGCCTGTGCTGGCCCCTGTGCGTGTGCTCGTGCCCTTGCCTGTGCCTGCCCCTGTGCCTGTGCCAGTGCGCGTTCCTGCCCACGTGCCTGTGCCTGCCCCTGTGCGTGTGCCCGTGCCCTTGCCCGTGCCTGTGCCTGTGCCTGCCCCTGTGCGTGTGCCTGTGCCTGTGCCAGTGCGCGTGCCTGTGCGCGTGCCTGCTTCTGTGCCTGTGCGCGTGCCTGCCCATGTGCCTGTGCCTGCCCCTGCCCCTGTGCCTGTGCCTATGACCATGCCCGTGCCTGTGCCTGTGCCTGCCCCTGTGCGTGTGCCTGTGCCTGTGCCTGTGCCAGTGCGCGTGCCTGCTTCTGTGCCTGTGCGCGTGCCTGCCCGTGTGCCTGTGCCTGCCCCTGCCCCTGTGCGTGTGCCCGTGCCCTTGCCCGTGCCTGTGCCTGTGCCTGCCCCTGTGCGTGTGCCTGTGCCTGTGCCGATGACCATGCCCGTGCCTGTACCTGTGCCTGTGCCTGCCCCTGTGCCTGGAGTGCCTGTGCCCGTGCCTGTGGCACCTGGAGTGCCTGTGCCTGCCCCTGTGGCACCTGGAGTGCCTGTGCCTGCCCCTGTGCCACCATGAGTACCTGTGCCTATGCCTGGAGTGCCTGTGCCTGCGCCATCTGGAGTGCCTGGAGTGCCTGTGCCTATGCCATCTGGAGTGCCTGTGCCTGCCCCTGTGCCACCATGAGTACCTGTGCCTGTGCCTGTGCCTGGAGTGCCTGTGCCTGTGCCTGTGCCTGGAGTGCCCGTGCCTGTGCCTGTGCCTGGAGTGCCCGTGCCTGTGGCACCTGGAGTGCCTGGAGTGCCTGTGCCTATGCCATCTGGAGTGCCTGTGCCTGTGCCTGGAGTGCCTGTGCCTGCCCCTGTGCCACCATGAGTACCTGTGCCTGTGCCTGTGCCTGGAGTGCCTGGAGTGCCTGTGCCTGCGCCATCTGGAGTGCCTGGAGTGCCTGTGCCTATGCCATCTGGAGTGCCTGTGCCTGCCCCTGTGCCACCATGAGTACCTGTGCCTGTGCCTGTGCCTGGAGTGCCTGTGCCTGTGCCTGTGCCTGGAGTGCCCGTGCCTGTGGCACCTGGAGTGCCTGGAGTGCCTGTGCCTGTGCCTGGAGTGCCTGTGCCTGCCCCTGTGCCACCATGAGTACCTGTGCCTGTGCCTGTGCCTGGAGTACCTGGAGTGCCTGTGCCTGCGCCATCTGGAGTGCCTGGAGTGCCTGTGCCTATGCCATCTGGAGTGCCTGTGCCTGTGCCACCATGAGTACCTGTGCCTGTGCCTGGAGTGCCTGGAGTGCCTGGAGTGCCTGTGCCTGTGGCATCTGGAGTGCCTGGAGTGCCTGTGCCTATGCCATCTGGAGTGCCTGCCCCTGTGCCACCATGAGTACCTGTGCCTGTGCCTGTGCCTGGAGTGCCTGGAGTGCCTGTGCCTGCGCCATCTGGAGTGCCTGGAGTGCCTGTGCCTATGCCATCTGGAGCGCCTGCCCCTGTGCCACCATGAGTACCTGTGCCTGTGCCTGTGCCTGGAGTGCCTGGAGTGCCTGTGCCTGTGGCATCTGGAGTGCCTGGAGTGCCTGTGCCTATGCCATCTGGAGTGCCTGTGCCTGTGCCACCATGAGTACCTGTGCCTGTGCCTATGCCATCTGGAGTGCCTGTGCCTGTGCCATCTGGAGTGCCTGGAGTGCCTGTGCCTATGCCATCTGGAGTGCCTGTGCCTGTGCCATCTGGAGTGCCTGTGCCTGTGCCTGTGGCACCTGGAGTGCCCGTGCCTGTGGCATTTGGAGTGCTTGGAGTGCCTGTGCCTATGCCATCTGGAGTGCCTGTGCCTGTTCCATCTGGAGTGCCTGGAGTGCCTGGAGTGCCTGTGCCTGTGGCACCTGGAGTGCCCGTGCCTGTGGCACCTGGAGTGCCTGGAGTGCCCGTGCCTGTGGCACCTGGAGTGCCTGCGCCCGTGCCCGTGCCTGTGTCTGTGCCGCCTGGAGTGCCTGTGCCCGACGTGTCTGTGCCTTAAGTGCCCGGAGTGACATCAATACATTGTTGCCATGACCAGACACTTTGTGTGCCGTGCCAACATCAGCGACAGCAGCAGTGTTTCAACAGACACAACCACACATACTCGATCATCGAACGTCATCGTGGATGTGTCATGAGGCTAGTAGAAAAATGACGTTGATTTGCGCGATTGCCATCGTGTTTTGTTTTAGGGTCGTTGATTGTCACCAAATCATGTTTTTTGCTTTTGTGAGGAAGCGTAACTTGCAGGTTGGGGGCATTGCTTTCTTCAAGAAGTCATCCTTGTGCAGTATCGGCATCAAAGACTTCAGGCTGACAAGGTGCACTAGCAGACTGGTAGCACACTCGAATGTCTACTTCTTGCACTGCGCAGACTGCAGTGCATGCCGCTCTGACACCCACAGATGCTCCTGCTTGGATCCCCAAATCACAAAGAAACCTCGCACCTGCCGCTGCTCTTCCACAAGTGCCTGCTTGTAGCCATTGGGCGCGTGGACCTTCAGCATGTGTGAAGGTGTGGCACAGTTGCTGCTGATGCGACACCAGCCACCTGCCACGATGACCGCATGGCCAAGGTTGCCCATGACCAAGTCGGCATATGAACCTGCATTCAAGGACATGAAAAAGGCTTGTGCAAACCAACCCTTGCATGCCTAAGGAACATGGCTGCCTGATGCACATGCCATACATCCAAGATTGTCGCGGTGCTGATAATTCATTACATTGCAGCTTCCCAAAGTTGCTGACAAACACTTCCCAGCTTTGAGCTGCACACAATTGCACATATCCAACTCAGTGAGTGCTGACTTTGAACAGAGTGGCAACACAAAAAGCACAAGCAAATGGATGGACACGTACCCGTCCCCTGCTGTGCCTGGCTGTCACTGCACACAGGCGCCTGCGTGATGGTAGGCTGCTCTCGAGCGTGCCTCTGCAGGGAACCATGAGTGGATGATACAGACACTGAGCTCTGTGCCCTTGCTGCTACATTCCTGGCCTCTTTGAAAATTGACCCTAGCAAATCAACCATTCAATGCACTCCTCAGGTTCTGCACATGGTGCAGGAGGTGCTGAGATGCGCCAGTTAACCAGCATAAGTAGCCACTTTGTACCTATGAATGGGCCAGCCATGGGGACGGCTTAGTTTCTACCTAACAATACAACATCCAGCTGAACCCATGCTCCCCAGCAGTGCTCACCTGGTCCAGGTTCCTTTTTGCGTGGTTACAAAAGTGCAACTTGGTGGCCTGGTCCCTGCCAACAATGAACAGAGCATGGTGAGCAAAGTGATCCGTCTCGCACGTTGCAACTCGTCCCAATCCCAACATTTTTGGCCATTCAAGGGTGCATGCAGCACAGACGTCTGACAAGGAGGATACTGAATAAGGCCAAACGATGAGAGGTGCTTTTGGAGATGCCCTCATAGGAGCGCAATGTGAGCTGCTCTCTTATCAGCAAAGCCTGATGAAATGAGTATTGCCTGTCATGGGAACTTACTTGGGCGCTCTTTTGGCAGCGTGCTTGGCAAGCTGCTGAGTGTCATCGGAGTCATCCATGTACCTGTCGCATGCACCATGCACATGGTATGTGTTACCAGAACAGTATTGACATCTGCTCGAGTTCACCCTGTTGTATAAGATGCTTTTCATAGCCCTGCTCCAGTGCCTGAAGGGGCAGATTTGGAAATTATGACATGTTTCAACTAACATGTACATTTTTTCCTCTGGACACATGCCCAAACTGACAAGCGCATTCTCTCAGTGCCACTCTGAATGCTACCCTCTTGCAACTTATAATGCAGAACTGAGCTGAACAAAACCAATGACAGGTGGTTTTGTGTGCGCATACCAGTGCTTACTTTTTGGTTCTTCCAAAACCCTGAATTCATGTCCACCCAAATATAAAGTTCTATTTTCAGCTTTTGCTTACATGCCCACAGCTTGCCAAAAGGCCGCAGGCCTCCCAGCAACAATCTCAAGAGCTTTCTGGTATGAGACTTTACTGGACACTGTTCAAAATGACAGCACTGTTTGTGCTAAGGGTTTCTATGTTTGCCACCTTAAGATGGAAAGGCCAACCTCTATCTTGCAAAAGTACATTCCAGCTTATCATTCCTGCCCAAAACGTCCTTGCTAGCATGAAGCCATCTCCCAATGGCTGCTGGATAGGGATTTGATGAAATGCTGGACTCCTTACTCCTGAACGTTAGTGCACAGGGCTCCCCAGCTACAAGCGCTGTTTTTTTCTATTGCAAACAGAGTGTGCAGGTTGGGGCCAGCTGCCTGTCCTGCGTGCCCTTGTGCTACACTTTGCTCCCTTGTCCCTTAGCTGCTGCCATGATGCCTTGCCTCTCTGTGTCTGCTGCCATGCTGCAGCGCACTCCTTGTGCTTCTTGCCACTCATATGCGCTTCGACATTCTGGAGTCTGTACAGGAAGCTGGTCTTGCAGACGAGCTCTAATTGAGGCACTTCACCACATTCTCGCTGTTGTCCTCCAGACCACCTTCCCTGCCAATGCTCACGCAAAGGGCAGTTGGGGGGCTTACACCAGACTGCCTGGAATTTTTTGGTGAGACAATTTGGCTTGTTGGCCTTGTAATCACCTTCTCTCCCCCGTTTCACCCCCTGCCCCCGTTTCACCCTCTTCCTGCTTATACCGTACCTCCAGTTCAATAATTAATTAATTCTGGAGCATCGAACTCCAAAACTCAAATTTTTATTATTATTAACTATTGCCTGAGCGTTCGAACTCTGTTCGAATTAGAAATTAAATAATTTTGGGCCTGAAAAGGGCAAGTGCTGAAAATGACCTCATAGGCCCGAAGCTCAAGCTCCAACCCCTTAGCAAAGTGGCTGAAGCCTGCGTCCCCCACCCAGCAGCTCTTAGCGACCCGAAACAAGCTTGCCATGGCCCAGGCATCCAAGAAAGCGCAGCCAGTGAAGCAGAAGAACACCGTGGGGCGTTCTCCAGGTGACAGCTCGGTCGATGTTGCATGCATGGGCTCCAGTGTTTGCGATGCTGAAAGCTGGCGATGTTGATGAGACAATGTTGATGATGTTCAGGCTGAACCAGCCAATGTTGGCAATGCAAACGATGCAAAGCATGCCCTATGCTACTCTGATGACACAGGCGAGCTTCTGTGAGGTGTGTGTGTGTGTGTGCGCGCGCGCGGGCGCAACTGAGCTCTGTTGTGAATGCACATTCCTGGGTGCATATTCAACCTCTTGGGTAAATATGCAACCTTTTGTGGCTCCCTCTCTCTCATGTAACTCCACTTCTGACAGCTCTTCCAAGCCTGTGCAAGCTTCCCAGTGGCAGCATCAGCATCAGCATAACCTCCAACAGCATCAGCAGCCCTCCAGCAGCAGCAGCAAGCAGTAGCAGCACCAGCAGCAGCAGCAGTAGCAGCCCTTGCAGCAAGATTCAAATTGGGTATTCTTATTGAGAAATTAATGCCAGCCGTGAGCCAATTGAACCCCCTTCGAATTGAAATATTCATTCCTGGAGACCCATTCGAACTAAATTAATCAATTATTTTGGGGGAACCATTCAAACCGGTAGTGGAGGTACGGTATTATCACCCATTGGAAAAACCTTACGGACTGGGTTTTTAAAGTCGAAATTGCAAGGGAGTCAAAGGCATTTCAAGGTTCTCAACCTCCCTTATCACCAAAGCCTCTCTGGGCCCCGAATCCTTGATTGCACAGATTTCAAAAATCTCAAAAAAACTGGATTTTATAACAATCAGTATAATATGGCGACAAGAAGGAAGCACTGCCGCACACCCATTCCAGGTTGTGTGCATGACCTGAAGGAGTACCCAACTGTGCCCAAAGAACCGCCGCCTACCTCATGAACCCTCAAACTCACCACTCAACAGCATTTGGGAGGCCTTGGGCTTCGATGCTGGGGATGGGGAGGGACAAGTTTATAAACTGCATTCCATCATCCTCTGCACGTGGGGTGTACAACAGCAGCAGTGGGGGTACTAGACCATGTGTGCTACCTTTCCTTTCTACAACAGAGGCAACAAGGACAAATTTAGGGCAAAAACAGCACATGACCCTGCACACAGGGAAAAGCGGTGCCCATCACTCGGAGAGATGCATGCCAAAGAGAACATCATAGAGATGCATGCCATGGCAAACAGAAGCAAGTAATAAAAGCTTCAAGCACAGCCAGTTCAAGCAAGGGTGCTTAGTCTTCTCAAGAGGGTTAAAGATGTCCGGCAGCAACAGTTCACCCATTCAGGAAGCCAGGTCCTTGTCCTCACCAACATGGCGGCCCACGCCCCCCAAATAGCCAGCCAAGTACAGGATGGGCCTGGTAGGGGTCACTCCCAGCAGCGGGAAGTGGAAGCGCAGCAGGTCATCAGGGCACACAGAAGACAGGAGGGACTGCACGGTCTGCCTGCAATGCGGACAGGTTTGCGCAGTGGGTTGCCTATGCAGCACCACTCAAGAGCTCTTATTAGCTTGTGATGCATGTCCATGTGGCTTATTGGATGCTCTTGATACGAGGACAGTCACTCCCACGTTCCAGGCCTTGCCCTCATAACTGCCATGGATTCGTGTACATGGAGTTAAACAAGAGTACTGTTACGGAATCCTTGAACAGTCTCTATAATTTGTTGCTCATGACCAATTGTTTAAGTGGTGTGCAGAGACGGTTCCTTAGCCCAGCAAGTGCAAAGAAAAAAAGCGCTATGAAAAGCCAAAATCAAGGCCGCGAATGAATTGAGCACGACAGATGGTTGTTAAAAGTCGAATGGCAGAATGGTCTTGAACTCAAGGTGTCCTCATTGCAATGACATTTCACGTTGTCCTTCCTGCTGGACATCTGCAGGCTTCTTCATGCACTGACAAAATAAGCGCGCATGGGCAGCTTGATGCTGCCATAAACACATCTACAATTTGTGGTAGGGCTCATCAATTCACAGGGGCTCTCCTTGGAAAAGCACAGCAGTGGGCAACTTTTTCATCACAAAAATGGCTTCTTTTTAAATGGCGTTGTCAGTAAAATGGTCATGCTGCGGAGCTGTGGGCACCAACCGGTTTCAGGCTTACCATTTGAGATCTGCTTCTGTATGGATGTTGCGTTGCCCACGTGTCAGGTACCATACAAGTAGAGGAGCCCCTTTTGCACTGACATATTCAACTTGCTGCTCACCTCATTCCAAGGCCCCTCTTCCATTGCACATCAAAGCTCACATGCTATCCAGAAGGAAATTCCCATCTTCCTGGATATATCTATAAAAACAACTCTGCAAAGTGCCAACTCCTTGATTCCTTCATTTTCCGAGCCCGCGGCCAAACCCCCTCCTCCCTCTGCCGCAAACCCACCTTGCTGCAGGCAGGTGTGCCAGCTCGCTGTAAAGGTCCAGGTCTTTAATATAGTACCCTGACCATGCAGGATCCTCCTTGCAGCCTTTTGTGGCCAAGGCCTCCAGGAAGCTCAGCACTGTGCCACCTCCTGCAGGTGAAACGGCACGCGTTTGGAAACAGGGGTCAGATTTCAGGGCTGCTCTCAGCTGGCGATGCTCGAAACTGCCAACGACATCGTGCAAATACAATCAAGAATCAAGCATCAACATACACTCACACACAGGCTGTAACGGGCCAGGCATCGAACATTAATCAAGCATCCGTCAGCAATATGCGCTTTTGATCTTGTGAGTGCATTGGACAAAAGGTTGCAGGTGGACTTGTACTGAGAGCCATCTGTGAGTCCTGGCCCCAGGCTTATAACCCAGAAGGTTTGCATAATTTCGTGAAGATGCATACCTTTTAAATGTGCCTTGAGGCGCTCAATGTGTGCGCCCCAAGCAAGGCCTGACATGTGCTCCTCCAGAGTGTTAAGAGTCTCCACACGCCTGCATACCGATGCCCAATGTTTTTGTGGCGTTGGAGCACACAGGGAAAGCGGGATGTCCACAATTACTTATAGAGCAGGAGCACCATGTCAAGGACACCTCACAACTTGCATGCAGCAAAGTCTCTCTCTCTCTCTCTCTCTCTCTCTCTCTCTCTCTCTCTCTCTCTCTCTCTCTCTCTCTTTCTCTCTCTCCCTCCTCTCTCTCTCTCTCTCTCTCTCTCTCTCTCTCTCTCTCTCTCTCTCTCTCTCTCTCTCTCTCTCTCTCTCTCTCTCTCTCTCTCTCTCTCTCTCTCTCTCTCTCTTGCGCGCACGCACACACACACACGTGCACAAGAGAGAGAGAAGAGGGGAGAGAGAGAGAGTGTGTGTGTGTGCGTGCGGTGTGAATGCAACTGCTTGTTACCTGGACAGATCTGCTTGAGCAATCAAGCAAATCCAAGCAGATTCTGCACCACGCTTGTCGTCAAATGGAAAGACTGGCATCCAAAAGTCAACACAGCTATCTTAAAAGCCCACAAGCAACTTTAACTTGTGATCAGAGCATGCTCACTAGCAATAGACGTTTCTTCCACCCCACGTAATGAATGGAGACACCACATGGACTGGAACACTATAATGGTTTGTCCCTACATGAGACAGCTCAGCAAATATGGCGTAGTGGCCGAGCACACCAGCGCACCCACCCAAATTGCAGCTCGATCTGCTTTCCCACGATGTAAGTGGACACCTCATGCGCCTCATAGGAGCGACGCCTGGTGGCCTGGAACAGCGCCTGGATACACACCAGTGCATGCAACAGCCAAAAAAGGCTGACCTCAAAAGGCTGCAAGTTAATGACATAAGATGATTTGAGGGAGTGGAAGTCTGCTGCGGTGACGTGTGCTCGTGAGCACTGCCACAGTCAATGCGATAGGGGCATGCTTTTGCCCTACCTAGCAGGGGTCAGTTTTTCATTGTCACTGACAATGTCAGGCATCCTTCGAGAGGTGCATGCACCCAGAAGCAGCAATAAAAAACACACGAAAAAACTGTGGGCGCGCGCACCTCTCCCAGGAGCTCAAGCGCAGGGTGGATGAGGTGCTTGTGGTGGGTGGGGTGCGAGCCGGGCACAGGTTGTACCACAAGCCCTTCATTGAAGGACACTGGGAAGCAGCTCTGCAGCCACTGCCACTGTGCCTCCTCGGGCATGGCCAACAACTGTGCAAGTGAGCTCACTGCCTGCTGCTGTGCTGGCGCCAGGTTGGGCGGAGGTTGCGCGGGTGTTGGTGCTACTGGTGCGGGAGGGGGGGCAGGTAGTGCTGTTGGAGGGGGCTTTCCAGAGGAGGGGCTTGCTTTTGGCGGTGGTGATGGGAGCAGGGAGACATGTGACTCTACTGGATGGGGAGAGGGACCCACCGCAAGTGTGCTGCTAGAAGGGGATCGATTGTTGGCGGGAGTGCCTTTTCCCGAAGGCTGGGGGCCTGCAGCTGCTGTGGGTGGTGCTGCTGTGCGTGCCTCGGCATTCATGGGCAATGCCTTTGGCTCAATTCCTTCACGCTGCTGGGGTGCCTGCTCCATGTGCTGCTGTGTGGGCTGCTCCAATAGTGGGCGTGCATGCAGAGGTGGAGTGGGAATGCCAGGGCGCTCTTCCATGTGGGATGCACCTGCGCCTGCTGCCCCCACACACTGAGGGTCACCCCAGGAGAGCGATCCTGATGGGCATGCTGCTTGATGGCCAGCGCACGGCAGGCAGGGGCTCTGCGTGGGCGATGCGGCAGCTGCTGACCTTGCTGCTTGGCAACCGGTGCGCGGCACGGTCGGGCTGAGGGATGGAGAGCACGCGGGGGCGGACGGAACATCCTGAGAACCTCCAGTGCTGTGGAGGGCGCCTGCCCTTGCGGCTGCTGTTGCATTTTCCGCACAGGCCCTTTCAGTGAGTGCCTCTGGGGTCGCTGGTGCTGAGCCATGAGGTGAGGCGGGGGACGTAGCATCATCGGCTCTGGCACTGGCAGTTTGAGGGGAAGGCCGGGTATTTGCTGCAGCCGCTGCCATGTCACGATCAGCGGCAAGAGGAGGACTTGAGATTGCAATATCACGATCAGCGGCAAGAGGAGGGCTTGAGATCATAGCCACTTGAGCATGGAGTGGGGCGTTTGCGGCAGGTGGAGAGCCAGCGGATGTAATAACTCCTGCAGAGTGCCGTGTGTCAGCTGCTGCTGCTGCAGCTGCTGCTGCTTGAGCCTGCGGGGGCATCGTTGGTGCTGCTGCCATTCTGCGCCTGGGAACAAGAAGTGGGGAAGAGCCTCGAGCACTCGGAGAGTCTACTGGTGGAGAACCTGCTGCTGCTGCTGCTGCTGCTGCTGCTGCGGATGGAGGTGATGGTGCTCCTGCGTGCGACGCAGGTGCTGACGGTGGTGCTGCTGCCCATGCCCCTGCTGCATCGAAACAATTGGTGGCAGGGCTTGTGCTAGATGGGCCAGAGTACTGACACAGTGGGTTGTGCAGTGTGGCTGGTGCACGGTGGCTCACACGCACACCAGCATCATGCGGAGCAGCGCTAGGAGTGGCAGCTGCACCCTTAGCAGCAGCATGCGCAAATGACATGACCTTCCCCTCATCCACAGCTCTGCTTCCTGCTTCCCAGCATGTATCCCTGCTCACATCCAAAAAAGTAGGCTGGGCAGCAACAGCATGAGGGAGAGCAGGCGGGGCTGGTAGGGGAGCTACGGCAGGAGCGTCGGCCGGCTCTGCTGCTTGCTCATTGGCTGTAGCTATGCCAGGAGCAGTAGCCGCCGCAACAGGAGGATCTGCAGCAGCAGCAGCCGCAGCAGCAGGATTTGCAGCATGCATGGCAGCAGCATGGTTGCCACCAGCAACCTGCGGTGCCGCATCAGCTGGCGGAGGCGTGCGTTGCACATTTCGGCTGCCTGCATGTGCCAACCTGCTGGGACCAGCCGCACCCCTGTGTTGAGCTTGGCCTTGCTGCAGCAGCAGCAGCTGCTGCTGCTGTTCCAACTCTCTTTGCTTGCGTTGCTGATGGTGCTGCCGCTGGTGTACGGCCTGCTGGTACTGCTGCTCCTGTTGCTCTGCCTGGCTGTGTTGCTCTTGCTGCTCCTGTGCTTCCCCCTGGTGTGGCTCCTGCAGCTGCAGCTGCTGCTGCTGCTCATACTGCTGTGGTAGACGCTGCTGAGCTGACCTCCTCATCGCCCTTTGCCGATCGACTGCCGGCCGGCTCTCCCTGACGCGCTGCTGCTGCTGCTGCTCACCCTCAAGGGCAGGGCGGGCAGCAGCCGCAGGTGTGCTCGATGGCCCTGCGCCTGCCAAAGGAGACACATGTGAAGGAGGGCCAGAAAGGTCCGTGAAAGAGGGGCCTGGGCTTACTGGTGGTGCTGGTGGCGTTGGAGACTGCCGCTTCGGAATTGCTGCTGCATGGGGAAATGCTGTCGCATGGGGAAGCAATTGCTGGTGGAGCTCAAGAGCACTCTGAGGTCTGAGCCGCGCTCTTTGCCGAGCAGCAGGGGCGTGCAGGCGCTCTTGGGGGCGCTGATGCTCTTGCTGCTGATCAACCTGCTCCTGCTGCTGTGCGGCAAGCAGCAGTGATGGCGGCAGCAGCAAGATGGGCGGCTGGCTCTGGTGCTGTTGTGCAGGCTGCAACAATGACGGCTGCAATTGCGCAACTTGCTGGCCTTGCTGTTGCCTTGCTTGCTGCGGCTGCTCTGGCTGTGTCAGGTGACACCTCACCCGCTTTAAAGGCGGCTGCTGCTCCTGCTCCAGCTCCTGCTCCAGCAATCCAGGCTGCACAAAGCCAGGTCTGAGGCTGGCTACAAAAGGAGACTGAATAGGGGAGGCTTCAGCGCCAAACAAGAACGCTGCTGCTGCTGCTGGCGGAGACCGGGAGGAGGGACCCACCACAGAGGGCTCATCCTGCGTCGTCAACAGCACAAAGGGGTGTGGATGGATTCCCTCCTGCGGCTGCAGAGCTGCTATGGGCGCTTGGTGCTGCTGGTGGGGGGGTTGGCTGGCGGGATGCCCAAGCTGCTGCTGAGAGGCCTGTGCCGGCAGCATGCGCTCAGCCTCTGGCAAACCTCGGATTTTCTTCCTCCGCCTCCTTCTGCTTGCTTCTCCATTGAGGCTTCCTGCCTCAGACGGGGGTTGCATGTCGACTCGCGCCTGCTGGTGCTGTGTCGGAGGGCTTTCAGGTGCGCCTGAGAGCCTGGCTGCAGAAGAAGGCAGTGATTCACGCGGCAACAAGCCAGCTAAGTCAGACAGCTGTGCTCCTGCTGCTGCTGCTGCTGCTGCTGCTGCTGCTGCTGGTCCTGACAAGGGGGGCTGTGCCTGCTGCTGGATAGAAGCATGTGCTTGCCCCAATTGCCTGGGTCTCAGATTCTCCCTCTCCCACTTCTCCTCGTTCCTGTCATGCTGTCGCAGCAGCTTCTTGGACATGGGCGGAACAGCTGCAGCTCGTTTGTCAGAAGGTCCTGCTGCAGGGGCTGGCGGTGCTGGAGGATGTGAGGAGCTGGCAAACTCTGATGGCGGGGCAGCCTCAGGCTCAGCAGCAATTGGCTCTGCCTCAGCTGCCACTGCCACTGCTTCTTCCCCACCTGCAGCTACAGACAAAGGCAGCACTGCAGAGGGTTGTGGTGCCCAGCATGAAGGCCCCGCTGCGCCTGTTGGCTGAGCGGCTACCTGGGGGCCCAGACCGGATGGCTCTGATAGTGGTGGTGGTGGTGGTGGTGCTGCTGCTGCTGCTTGCGCTTCCACAGACAAGAACGTGGGCTCAGCGGCTGCTGCTCGTGAGCTGCAAGGCCCGCCTGCTGATGCTGGTGTTGGTGCTGAGCATGCCTTTCTGGCGGGGCCTCGTCGCAGCTGCCCGTCCCGTGGCTCTGCTGCTGTTGGCTCCGGAATCGCTGCTGCTGGTCCCACTGCTGCGGATGTTGGCCCCTGCTGGTCTAATGCACTGGCCCATGCTGTAGCTGTGTCTGCAATTGATGGCCCATTTCCCTGCACAAGGTGTAATTGGTTGACTACCTCTAGTGATGGCGCATTATATGCATCATCCTTCATGGCAAAGGTGTTGACCAATTAATTTCATGTCCTCTCTGCAAACCGTGCAAACTTATATTCATCCCGCACCCAAACAAAATATATTAGTTTTGCAACCATGCGTTGACCACGCACCCCCAAAATAATCATTTTTGGCAAAGCCCCAATCATGGGGCGTGAGCCCCTAGGTTTGCCAGCTTCCAGTAAAGTTCACACCTGGCTACCATGGCCCTCCCAGCGCACCCCCCGCCCTGACACCTGGCATGCAGGCCAAGCAAAAAGTTTCAGGCAGCCCTGCAGTGTCGGTTAAGTGGAGGAGGCCACGGGCAAAAAGTTCTGAAACTTCTTGGTTTGTTAGCTGAGCAGAAGATGGCCAGCATTGCCCACCCAGCGCACCCCCCGCCCTGAAACCCGGCATGCAGGCCAAGCAAAAAGTTCCATCGGAGGATTTGTGCTTGGGTAGCCGGGCGGTGCTGTGGGCAGTGACATCGCAAAAGTTTGGTAGCTACGCAGGAAGCTGACCTCAATTGAGTTGCGTTGCTGAGCTCCGACACTCAAAGTCTGACCGCAATGGTTTTGCGTCTCAGTGTAAATAATGTATATAATCATGCGAAGCTTGCAGCTGTAGCCGCTGTTGCTGTCTTCAATGCTCGATTGTTGCTCAGCACGGCATGTGAAGGAGTGGGCTGGTACACACATACCTACAGGTGAGCTGTGTACTGGTGCAGGTGCCTTGGTGCAGAGGCACACACAGCAGGGGCAACACCATGCGCGGCGCACATGCAACATCTGTGGCCACACCAACCGCAATGCCCGCACACATGCCCAATGCACACAGCAATGCACGCAACAATGCATGCAGCAATGCGCACAGCAATGCACACAGCAATGCACGCAGCAATGCATGCAGCAATGCACGCAACAATGCACGCAGCAATGCACGCAGCAATACACGCAGCAATGCACACAGCAATGCACACAGCAGGCATGCAGGAATGCACACAGCAACGCACACACCAATGCATGCAGCAATGCACGCAGCAGTGCACGCAGCAATGCATGCAGCAATGCACGCAACAATGCACGCAGCAATGCACACCGCAATGCACGCAGCAGTGCATGCAGCAATGCGCACAGCAATGCACACAGCAATGCACGCAGCAATGCACGCAGCAATGCATGCAGCAATGCACGCAACAATGCAGGCAGCAATGCACGCAGCAGTGCACGCAGCAATACACGCAGCAATGCACACAGCAATGCACGCAGCAGGCATGCAGGAATGCACACAGCAACGCACACACCAATGCATGCAGCAATGCACGCAGCAGTGCACGCAGCAATACACGCAGCCATGCACGCAGCCATGCACGCAGCAATGCACACCGCAATGCACGCAGCAGTGCATGCAGCAATGCGCACAGCAATGCACACAGCAATGCACGCAGCAATGCACGCAGCAATGCATGCAGCAATGCACGCAACAATGCAGGCAGCAATGCACGCAGCAGTGCACGCAGCAATACACGCAGCAATGCACACAGCAATGCACGCAGCAGGCATGCAGGAATGCACACAGCAACGCACACACCAATGCATGCAGCAATGCACGCAGCAGTGCACACAGCAATACACGCAGCCATGCACGCAGCCATGCACGCAGCAATGCACACTGCAATGCACGCAGCAGTGCATGCAGGGATGCACACAGCAATGCACACAGCAATGCACATAGCAATGCATGCAGCAATGCTGCACTGATGCCTGTGCATCATGGCATGCTTTAGTGCTGTCAAGGGTGTCAATGGCGTGCCATGTTTGAAGCCTTCAGTCAGTGAGAGCTGGCTTCGCCAATTTTTCAGCGTCGCTTGCGACGCTTCCCCCACTTGTCACATTTGCGCATCAACCACGCAGGGGCTTTTGCCCCACTTGCCTCAAAGGAGTATATGGGGCATCAATTCAAACGTCCTCCGTGAGTCAATGCACAGTAAAACATGTCTGGACCACAAATTGGTGCAATCCACTCAGTAGTTATGTTCACTTGCTCCCACTGTGCCCACACCACCCCCTGCCTCCAACCATCCCCCACCATTCTTCACTCTTTATCACTGCTGCCCTCCCCACTGCTGCTAGTGCTGTTTTTCTCACTGCTGCTGCTGCTACTTCCATGGCAGCGACCTTGGCCCTTGCTTGCGCGAGCTTGCCCTGCTGATGCTGCATGGTGCGGGCTGCTTTGGTGCGAGATCTGCGGAGCAGCTAGCAGAGAAGGAGCAGCTCCTTGAGCTGTGGAGGGGGCTGCTCCAAGGGGTGGGGAGCAGGGCTTGCTGGGGAGCGCTCCTGACCGCTCGTACCTCTCGTTGTCCCCAAAACAGTGAATTTTCACAACCGCACACAACCACGCACCCTTATAATAAACATGTATTTTACGTGCATGCAACCACCGCGCAGGGAGGAAAAATATTATTTACGCGCAGTGATATTGAGTTTGCACGGTGTGAAAACATCTTGCTGAGCAGACCATGGATTGACGTGAATAATCCCAAGATGCTGCATGCAGTCGCAATGAAGACAGTAGTAGCAACAGGTACCATACACCAAGCCACTCACACAAATAGGCTTACCTGTTCCATCAGTAGCAAGCATGCTCTCTCCTGCGCCAAGCACTTCCTCTCGATGTCACACAGGTCCAACTGCAACATAATTGCATTACAAACAACTTGCCAGAATGAGGGTACAGGACACCCTGGGGAGACGCAGAGAGGGCGTGACTGCCTCTATTTCTGAATGCAAAGCTTCCATCCATGCCGTCCATAAAGGTGATCATTGTGAAACTCCCCATCAGTATCTCGGATTTTGCTAATCCTGCACCCCTACCAACAATTGCTTCAGAGTGATCCTGCAGGATATTTGCAGCAAACATCCCCCCTTCTTGCCATCAAACTTTCCAAGATCCCACAATCAAATGCATGCAAAATGCAATGCAAGACAGTGGCTATCTTGCTACCTGAGGACAGATGCCTATATCTGTACTGCATTATCCCGTAGAACATCCTATGGACAAACTGCTGCAGTGAAGAGGAGTTGCCTGGAGTCCCTCTGCACAACAGTATCAGTCTTGTTTGGTATGCTTTTCCTCATTCCTCGGCTTTGACACTGCACAAGAGAGTCACAATTGGAGCTGCTCTTGGATGATGGAGCCTTTCAGAAGCTGAGCAGTGTTTAGGGCCTGGAGGGGCTTTCCTTCTTGCTCAAACATCTCAGCTCCACAAAACAATTACTCTGCACCATCCTGCACTTTCCTGTAACGCCTAAAGCAATTCATACTGCTATTGTTATTTTGTCATACATATCTATCTTCCATCCCTCAAAAACATTAATTTTCTGGGGATGATGGACTTTCTAGATAGCATTTCAAGCAAAGCCAGCAAAAGAGTGCTAACCATGACTTAAACGTAAAACATAGAAAATTCTAGGAAATGATAAATGAAGCGTACACAGCAATGCGAGATGTGTAGATTCTTCCTCCTTGGGAAGACTTGCCCCCCCTTTTGACACAGCTCACATTGCATAAAAGAATTTTGAGTGCCACGTGCTGGCAAAAACACCAAATGGAACAATTGTGATTACCCCTGTTTTTGCGTTGAGCATGCCTGCGTTTCATTAACAAATATAAGAGAACCGAGGCCTGCTGATTGAAAGCTTCCCAATCTAGCAAAAAAGCACAACACTGACTGATATCCACCTACCATCAAACGCAAAGCTTGGGTTATCTTTTGTTCGCAACCAACCAGCCTGGACTCCTGCATGCAGCAGCAAGGTAGGTAGGTGGCGATCAGCGGAGCGGCCCCTCAGCAAGTTCTAGTCATGCACAGGAGCATGCAGAAACCTCAACAATAGAGCAACCATGGGCATGCAGGCATTTCTACAATAGAGGGTTGCATCAGGAGGTGTCAGAAAGCATTACATTTAGACGGCACGTGTCAATCCGCACAAGAATCATACAAATTAAAATCATATAACCAGACCTGAGCTTGAGTTCTACCAATTGGTAAATATACGGGACCAGTCAGAGGAGGTGTGGGGGGAGGGGTCCAGAAAAATTTGACTTTTTTGGGGCCCCCCCTCCCAGAATTCTTCGGAGCCATTCCTACAGACTTCTAAATATATCATAGGATTTGTGGGCTTTAAAATGCGGCAACCAGCGCCCTTCTCATGCAAATTGGATGAAAGCAGGGGTCTGTGCGCAAGGATGTGGGCAGCATGTGGCGTGGAGGCACAGGTGCAGCAAATCAAAGCAAACTTTCAAGATGTTGACGGTGTAAGGTGCTTGATTGGATTGTGAGGTCAATGAGGCAGTTTGAGGGCTTGCAAGCGTCCTATGGGTGCCTGGCAGGAGATGCATGTAAGAGTGTCCAGTTTTTGCCCCGTAACTCTGCTGCAATTTAACTAAAGCTGCGGTGGGTGTCCAGATGTCTCTACACGCACCTTCTGTTAGAATTGCTTTTTGCCTGGTTGCAGAGAAACAAATGGATGCAGTTCCATCAACCTTTGCACGTCATTCGGAACAAGTCCAGCACCTTGACAGGCTGTCACTCCTGGTTCACTCCCTTTTCTTCTCGCCAAAGCATGGTCAAAACAGTCTCGCTATGCCAAATACTGAGAAATTCTTGCTCAGCTTAATTCACTGTGGGTTGTCCTGGTGGCTTGGACCCCCGTTTCCTAGGCAAACGAGTGTCAAGACCTGTGCAACAGCATAACTTGATCACTCCTGCACCATCACAGGACCTGAAAATCCAATGAAACGCATGCGTTTACCCTGCAACTCTGGTGCAAAGTGAGCAAGTGAGTATATGCCAATTCTAGCCAAGCCACTAATTGACACCATCTGGGCCTCACAGATAGCGTTTTACAACCCTCTGCATCACAGTGCCAAATCGGGGGAGCATTCTTGTCTTCCGCGCCCGCATCCTTCACATAGAGTGCCTCAACCAGCATATGCTCCCCCAAAGCCCCCCGCTGCAAAATCTGACATTGCTGCATGAAAAGACAACAGAAGAGCAGCTTAACTCCTTGAGCGCTGGTCGTTTGGTGTAAGGTGTGAACATCCATCTTTTTCTGACAAAACGGTTGCAAAGCCGCCTTGAAGCTATGTGAGGCTTCTGTGGGAACAACCCTTGTGCAGAGTGGCCAGGAGTAAGACATTGGCCTCCTCTCCACTAAGGAACAAAATCTTGTATGAGGAGGGCTGAAGAGTGTGTCATGGAATTTGTGAGATACCTGACGATATTGTTGGCAATGTCCAAAATGCAAGCGATCCCACTGTTTCCATCCCTTTATTCCCAGGAAAAATTTGGGTTGCAGCTGAATCATGGTTGCATTATGGGATGAAGCAAGTTAGTCCTGAAGCACTGAGGGAGTGAGAATGCAGGTGCTCTACATATTTGGTGCACGCAAGACCGGCAAGGGAGAGATTTGATGGCCTGCACCTGGATATGGAAATGTCCTGCATTTCACCTCAGGACGCCAATCTGAGTTGGGGGGTCTGCTTTGCCTGAGGTTCTCGTCAATACTACAAGCAGTTTTTTCTTCAGATGCTGCATCTGTGCCCCAGTTGGCAATTCAACACTTCCAGTTTTACTGGTGCTAAAAAATAAGCTTAAGCTGATGGACTCAACCGGTGCAGTTGGTCATTCATGACTTTAACACTAGAGTGCGCCCTAAGCTCTGATTTTAGAACCATCCCCATCAGAACTAAGCCATCAACAAGACCAGCACCCCTGTGCTTGTGGAGCCTGTGCTCCTGACAGCATGCCCAGCGCTGTAGGTCAGCCAAGCCAGGGGAGATGCTTTCTTAGGACACAATGCCTGGATGATACCTACACCTTCCACCCCCACCCCCCAGGCAAATCTCAGCACAAATCCATTCTAGGTTGGTTTTGTTTGGTTACAGGCACCTTCTTGCTTCAGCTCAGCTGCCCTTGGAGGAAGGTACAGCTATGTAGCCCTCTCCTTTCCTTTCCCTACCAGCACTAACCAGCACGCCACGCTGCTCAGCCAGTTCCTACCCCGAGTGTTGCACAGCCAGCAATGGTGCTTGCCTTCCATTGGTTTCCATTTTCTTCAGGCCCACATAAAAGTAAGCTGCTCACGCTCTCACCTCCACATGCCCCGCCCGCATCTCTTTTGCAGGCACATCCTTGAAGATGCTCAGGATGAGCCGCCGCCCCATGCTTGCCATTGCTCCCGCCTCTGCCTTGGTCTTGTCAGCCCACTGCAACGCAGCTGTGCCCGCGAACAGAGCATCTGGGGGCAGATTGCCTACAGCCTGCCGGAACCGTCCCAGTGCCGCGTTTGCCAGTCCCTCCGCTGTTGATAAAGTGCCCTGTATGTTTGTCAGGCTTTTCAGCAGCTCCGGCCCGTTCAGAGGTGCACCTCCTCCTCCTGCTGCTGCTGTAGCTGCACCTTCTGCATGTGAGCGCTGATCCTCTGAGGCGTCACTGCCTTCGTCACTGCTTTCACTGGCAGTCTCGCATACCTCGCCTCCATGGTTCCAGCCTGAGGTCCCTGCAGCTCGTGTAGCAATGCGTGCACATCCTCCAAGGGTGCTGCCGCCATTCTTGGATGCCACCTCACCACCAACCCCAGCCGATGTGCCAGCACCACCTTCCTGGCCTGATGATTCCTGATCCCTAAGATTTCCACCCCTGAGATTCCCCGTTTCATGTTTTGAGGCTGGATGATCTTTCTCCCTTGCTGCTGGACCCCTCTCTCTCAAAGACCCAGCACCTCTGCTTCCACCTCCCACATTGCCAACCCTCTTCCCCTTCTCTATCTGACCCCCAGCCTCTGCTCCACCCGCTGCTATTGCCTCAGCACTGGGGCCAACATGCTCACCTGCAGGACCACTATCAGCAGTGGTTGCATTATCAGCGGCGCCTGCTGTCTTTTGCCCACATCTCACGGTGCCCAGGATACTGCTGCGGGGCTGGTTGAAGGGCACAGATGTGGCAGGGCCTGGCTGCTGCTGATGGAGCTGCTGATGCCTAGGATTTGCCACACTCAAGTTGATGCCTCCTTCAACCAGTGCAGTGGAGGGACCTGGCATAGGATTGGCAGGTGATTGGTGCAAGCTCTCTCAGGGTTCTGCAGAGAATGAACCAAGCATCACAGACAATTCTTGGCAGCATCATGTACTTCTGACCTTCAAGGCATGCTACAGACCATTTTAAGTGAATGCTGCAAAAAATAATGCCAGCTTGCGTTGTCATGACTTCCGGTACCTATGAGTGTGCATATGCTTGAAGCTTGCGCAAGGTGGTCCATGCATCAGCTTGCCACCCGCACACAGTTGCACATGTTACACACAATTTGTGCACAAGCGCACGTGTGCGTGTGTGTGTTTGTGCGTGTGTGCGTGCGTGCGTGCGTGCGTGTGTGTGTGTGTGTGTGTGTGTGTGTGTGTGTGTGTGTGTGTGTGTGTGTGTGTGTGTGTGTGTGTGTGCATGCGCGCATGTGCGTGCGTGCGCACGTGCACATGTGTGTATGTATGTGAGAGTGTGTATGTGTGTTTTTGTGTGTGCTGCACCCACTGAAGTACTCATGCAAAGAAGGACAGCGTGCCTGTGCACACAACATGCTTTTGCTATGATTAAACCGGGGCCAAGAGGACGTAGGGGCAAAAGGGACGCAGGGACGTAGGGCGTGAGACTCACTTGCATGATTTTCAGTGGGCTTCATCGCCACATTAGGTTGTTGCTTGTCTTCACTCTTTGTTTTGTGTGGTTGAAAGCGGACTGCCGCATCCTTTATGACAGTTGCAACGGTTTAATGGCGTGTTTCCAACCAGTCGTGGTTCCAGGAAATAATTGCCAAATCGGATCATAGCTTGCTTTGCGCTGTGAGGCAGCTCCGCCAGCTGATGGAGGGGAGGGAGGTCATGTATTACGCTGTTGCGTTTAGAGTTGGCTGTATGGAGGGTCAAGTGTTCCTTGTTTCAATGCACATTGGTTGAAATGCTGTCTGTTTGGTTGATACCAGGGGATGTGAGCAAGGACTGAATAACCCTAATGAGGCTAAGCTTCTTTTTCAAGTGACGCTGCTCATTGCTGACAGTCCTTGGATTGTAGTGATTGTTGTTTGAAGATGAGATTTTAGTGCTGCAGACTTTGAGTGCTACCTGGTAGGAGTGATCAATGCCAAAAATGCCTTCCGCCAGGGTTTCAACTGCCTCTGTGGCAGGTTTGTTACAGAGTGTTGCAACTTTATACTGTGCATAGGAGACATGCTATTCAGGTTGTCAAGAAAGGTTGTGGCTTCTGTATGTGCTGTTTCAAGGGTTTGGAGGATTCCTTCGAGTTTTTGGAGGACCCCATGCCATGGGGTCACAGCGTGCAGGGTCTTGTGGGGGGATTGTGCAAAAGCTGCATGGTCAGATCCACTGAGTGGGCGAATCAAGACTTTCCGAGGGCTTTGATAGGGGAGTGTGTATGTGCAAAAATCGGAATATGAATTTTGAGAGCACTAAGGGGTACGTTGGCTACAAGTGGGACATGGTCGCTGAGAGAGCCTAGTTCATGGGTGGTGCAAGGAGGGCATTGATGTGCAATTTCAGAGGGAAGTATGACATTGTTGATACGGCCTACAAGAAGTACTTCAGCGCCAACCCTCGTGACCAGATCTTTGGAGCTTGCACGAATGCCCTCTCAGTGCGCTTTTCTGGTTACTCCTGTCACCCCCTCACGACGATGAAACCATGACTCAACTCCTGCGCCACGCGCTCCACTCCTCCATTCAAACCGATGTGCCGGTTGCCACCTTCATACTCCTACCCCACTGGAGGGGCTCCAGCAGCAATGCCTACATGAATTGGCTTAACAACCACCCAGGATACATCAAAGTGCTTGCCAAATTTCCTGCAAGACACATCCATTTTGAACCCCCCCAGTACTGGTTCAACACCGTACCCAACCCCACCCATCCTACATACCCCACACAGCTCATTGTTGTCTGGAACACACAAGCAAGGGAGACCCTACAAAATGCCGATGAGCGCTGGTTTGAAGAGCTTCAGCACAACGTCCCAGCCCAGTGGTTACCTCTTGCTCGTCCTGCCCCCCCTAGGAACTTGAGCTCCGACCAACGACTAATATCAAACAAATGGAGAAAAAAGCTGTTATCCCTTCCCCTCGATGTGTCTCTTGAATGCTCACACGAGCACACACAAGCAGTAATAGATCAACATCACACACAAAATACCACCTTCACACCCAAAATTCAGTGTTGGAAAGACATCACTTACACTGATGGTAGCGTCATGAAAACCAAGAATGATTCCCCCCCTCTAGTTGGCTCAGGCGTCTACAAACCAAACAAAGAAGGCGACCACCCCTCACCACAAATACAATTGTACATCAAACCCAATGGCCGTGGCCCAACTAACACAATCAACAGAGCAGAACTGGCTGGCATCCTTGTTGCACTCCATCAGGGCCACACAAACATAGCCACTGACAGTGCGTCCTGTTTGTCCCAAATCTACAGGCAGGTTCTCAATCCAATGCGCATGCGGACCCACCTGCATGCAGAGCTCATTCAAGCTATTTCAACCATCATAGAGCACTCATCACACCAGCTCAACTTCTATAAAGTTAAAGCCCACTCTGGCGTGATTGGCAATGAGGGAGCTGATGCTTGCGCACAAACTGCGGCTCTTATGGATAACACAGATATCTCATTGCCTGATGCCAAGGACCCTTTCCACAACTCCTTTTGGTTATCCGTCAAACCTCCCCGAGGGCACTCCCATACTGCCACACCCCTTTACCTCACTAACTTGAAAGATAAGCTCAAAACACACATGCATAACAAACACAAACTTGGCTCTGCTGATATATCCAGTTGCTATTACACAAGCTGGCAGCAACTCACACAACCTCCATCTCATAATAGCAATGCCAGCACAGGCTTACTTAAGCCATCCCCTAAACTTGCTAACCAAAAAACTAGCAATTCCTTTTGCAGCAACCCCAAGATTACCCTTAAACAACAAATAAACCTCCTCAAGTACCGCACTGGCACAATCTACACCCAGAAACATGCTGTCAGGTTCAATCACACATTTGGGCCCGCCAACTGCCGACTATGCAGCAAGTTGAACAGCATCAATCACATTGTCCTCGGATGCTCACACCCAACATGCCAAGGGATGTTCATAAACAGACACAACACTGCCCTCAGTCTCTGTTGCAAAGCCCTCAGCAAAGGTGCACATGGCTCATTCTTTGTTGCAATGGATGCTTGCTGTAGGGATAAGCTCCAAGAACAAGGCATTGAAGTCCCTGAAAACATCTCCAGGGAAATTCCTGACTGGGCTTTTCCCAATGGTGCTGGCCCCTCTGCCCGACGCCAAAGCCGTCCTGATGCTGTCTTTGTGCGCTCTATCCCAGGGAGAGCAACCCATCTCGACCTAAAAGGATACCTGCTCAAGATAGGGATATCCACCTTGTGGAATTTAAATTTTGCCCTGACACTAACCCCTTACCCAGCCTACGAACAGCTGCTGACCAGCATGCTGGTACCATTTCCAGACTTCGCACCCGTAGTCTCAGAAACCCAAACAGAAATAATAAGGTGACCTTGCACACCATTTTACTTGATGTACCAGGTACTATCTATAATGACTACACCATCACTCCTCTGGTTGAGCTGGGTCTTCTCAGACATAACGCAGAAAACATTAGCCTCTCAATTAAGTTGCCATGCACTCCAATCATTAACAAAAATAATAAACACCAGGCACGCATTATACTTGCAGGGTTCTTTGGGCAGGGGCGGCACTGGGGGTGAGGCAGTTCAGAGCAGGAGGAGGAGAGTCCACGCCCGCAGGCGCATGGCTGACAGCAACCCACCAGACCTGCATGAGTTGCTCTCCATTGGTTCATAGCTTGGTTTAGGCTGGGCCTGTGAACCTCCCTGGTGAGGCCCTAGCTAGCTTGCTAGTTAGGGGACCTTTCCTTAATGCACGCAGCTGGACCTGGCTTGCGTAGTCTTTTCTTTTCTTTTCTTTTGATACGGCTAAAGGTGTAAGTATTGTTATTATTACTGTCTTTGCCAGTAGCCTGGTGGTGGGTCCAGGGTCTCTTGGTTTCCTCCTTACAAGGAGAAAAATTGTTGGAGAGGAGGGATTCACGGTACATTCTGTCAGCCTGGAAGGTCGTGTTGCTGGTGCGGTTGCTTGTACGAACTGTAGCATTCATGTCTCCAATAATGATGGGAGTGCAGTTGCTGCAAGTCTTAATCAGAGTCTTGATGTGTTCTTGCATTTCAATTCTGCTAGTGGGGGCTTCCTGAGAGCTACCTGAGGGGCAATAGATGCCCAGCAGTAGAAGGTTGGCATTGGCTCCCTGGAGTACGACAGAGGCAATCCTTCCTTTAGAGTTGAGGCAGGCTGGAGAGCATTGTGTGGCTAGGGCTAAAGTGTCACGGACGCAGATGGTGGTGCCGCCGGTCCAATCAAAATCAGACCAATATTTGTAATGTTTGGAAGTAGGGACTCCATCCAAGCACGAGGTTTGTTGCTTCTGTGGAGTTTGGTTTCAGTGAGGACAAGGGTATCTGGATTCTGGGTGGCTATGGTATGGTGGAGGTCCCAGCGGCTTCTAAAGAGACCTAGAGACCTCTGACATTCATGGTCATGACTTTAGGCGTGTTTGACCTAGCTTTAAGAGGCTCTTGGTGATTGTTTTCTGGGATACATTTTGTAATGAGGATAGGTTATAAGATGGGCTGGGTAGGGGCTTCGTTTCTGCAGCTATCCATGGGTTGTGTGGTGCAGGCAGGTGGGGATCTTGGAACTTGTAAGAGGGGTATTGGGGTATTGTCTATGTAAATAGGTCTGTTTCCGTAATCAAAAGAATCTGGGTCAAAAGGGACAGAGCTGTCTGCTCGGTGTAAATCAGAGTTGGGGTCCAGGTCGTCCCAGACACTCCCTCTTTGTAGCAAGGTAAGAATGCTACCTTGAAGCTTCGTAAGTTATGCTAGTCATTCTGGTGAGGCCTTTGGCTTTCCAATTAGGGGACCTTCCCTTAATGCACGCGGCCTTTGGCCTGCGTAGACTTTTCTTTTCATTGTCTGTTAGAAGGGGTCCGGGATGGTTTTCTTTTCTTTTCTTTCTTTTCAGGATGGTTATTTAAAGAATCCAAGAGGTGCCACTCACTATATCTTTCAGTGGAATGGTTAGTGCAATGGCTCCTCTTGAGAGTTACAGCGTGTCCTCGACCGTCAGCATGAGCATTGGCAAGGATAACTGCATCTTTGTAGGTAGCACTGCATAAAATGCTTTCAATCAAACTTCTAGGTATTTGGCCTGTGGTACGGTGGGGATGGGCTTGCTGGAGTTTGTAATTCTTATCTTGGTTCCAGGGGAGATTGCTTAAGTAACGGTTGGAAATTGTGACATTGAAATTGCCTAATCCACGAGTGTAGAAACAACTGAGATTAATTTGCTTTTGCAGATTGCGCTTTTCTAGGGTGTCTTCCAAGTTACTTATGTGGGAAAGAACATTGCGGCTGGAGATGACGTGCGCACCTGCGGCCATGTTGAAGGAGTGAATGAGGGCGGGCCCTTTTCCATGTAGGGTGGGCTTAGAGGGGTGTTAGATATAGCGCTATCATTTCTAAGAGCAATCTTGAAGGTAGTGAAGGGAGGTAGGTCCCTAGCAGTGCTCAAGTTTATAGGGCTACACTTAAGAGAGTCGAGCAATTTCCAGTGACCTTGACATTTTCTGATGGCGAAAGCATGATGATGGCTGCGGCACAGGAAGAAGGCGCTAGGGATACTGGTATCATTCAGATTGTCACCTTTGAGGCTAGCCTGGTACTTAATCAATCTTGTCTGCACATTCATTCCCAGCTCTTCCAGCGTGATATTTAACATAATAGGAAAAGATGTGCCTTTGAAAAGTACAAGCGAGGTTTGAAATTGTCTTCAGAACATCTCATTGGGCATGTTGTCTGTGCTTCATTGAGTACAGGATTTGCCTTTGGAGTTGGTGAAGTGAGCTGAGGCTGTCCGTTGCAATGTGTGTGCAATTGCGGGTGAGTGCGGCAGCAATTGCAGCCAGTTCAGCTCTTCCTATGGCACTGGTAATACCGGCGCCATTGGGCTCAACTAGATTCTTTGAGTCCCTCATAGGATGGTACACACCTGCCCCTACCACTGCCTCACCGCCCTGAACCTGGCATCTCCCGTCTGCGTAAGCCCATGACTTCCAATCTGCAATTTTGAGCTGGAGATTTGGCTTGGACTGACAAGGAATAGGGGCAGTTATGTCTGCGGCTGGTTTATGGAGGACCTTAACAATCTGCTTCTTGTCTAGGCGAAGCTTTTCACGCTTCCGTATCCCGGGCATAATGGCGTGCCTTACATCACGGATGCGATCATTCCTCACATTTTTAACGTACAAATCGACTCCTGGAACATACTTGGCTAAACCTTGGAGCCAGATAGAGCTCTGGTTGTTCGAATGGACTCTTGCAGCTGTATTCCAGACTGAAACTTTTAAGTCCCAGGTATGCTGAGGGAAAGCAATTTCCTGGCTGGGCCAGGATTGGGGATTGTCGTATCTCGGAGCTAGGGGTTTGATGGTAGGGGTCTGGAGTTCTGTATCTATATGAAGCACTTCCTTACTCTTATTTCTAGGGTTCTGGCTACCAATCTGTGTATTTGGGCTGTTTGGGGTGTTAGGGTTGGTGAGGGGAATGGAAGGAATGCCATTTTGGCCTGTGGCTGCTGTGTATTAGTGGTAAGGTCCTGTATAGATGCGATCTGCATCATTATAATTGGCACTTGATCTTGAGATGCCCTGGCTACACTGTTGGGGCCTAGATCTGGAGGTATTTTGAAGCTTCGTGCTCGTTCTGATCAGTACGCCTATAAACTTGCTAGCACCAGACGCGCTCTAGAGAAGACTTCTCTCAACTCTCATCGCCAAGATCAGACACGGTCTACTGCTAGTAACCCTCCTGATCCCCATTGACTTCTTTTTTCAAATTGTTTCTCTTGGTGAAGGGGATACACGGTGCCTCGGCCCTAGCTATACTCTTTTCCTTAATTGATGCGGGAGTGTCTTCACTGCCTGCGTAATTTTTTTTCTTTTCTTTTTCTTTTCTTTTCTTGGAGGTGTGCCTTTTTGAAGAGCATGTGCGCTTACTGGGAGGGAAGGTCCATCTTCAGGGATATTTGTTTGTAGAGCAGGCAGGTTTGCTCAGATGTTCGGGGCGTCTCTAAGGGTTACAAGGGTTACAAGGGGCCCCGGGGTTGGCCTACAGCCCGGGACTCGGTTGCTGGTGAAACTTTCTCAACCAGCATCAAAAACTGAAAACAACTCTGCCAAAACTCTGAGCGGGGTGTTAAAAGCGTCCCTAGCTGCTGGGTTACATCGAGCGGGAGGGGGGGGGGGGTGCAGTGCATTGGATTGGGTTGTGTTCAGCAAGAGGTTACAAATTGGGTGCACAGGAGGAGTGATGCTTGTTCTGTGTCCAGGATGCTTTCTTTTCCTGGGTGGCTCGCTATCGGGCTTTGTAGATCTTGTTGCTATAATTTCCTCCTTTTGAGGGCAGGTGTGAAGCGTCTCTGGTAGAGTGTTACCTTAATTGACATTAGGTCCTGAGCTGTCCTGGATTGTTGCAACGTATGCCTAGATTCTTGCTCGTTTGTAGAGTTCGTGCGCTTGCTTGGAGGCCCATCGTTGGGGCTTTTGTTTTTGTAAGCCGGGCAGGTTCAACCTAAATTAGCACTGATGGTAGAAGTATCTCCAGGTGGGGTGTCCTGACGAGAGTCTGCTGTGATGAGAGTGTGCTGCAGTTTGAGTTAGTTGAACAGTGGCATCTGGTCATGGGATGTTTAAACGCTGCCCTGGTACGTCACTTTTTCAGCCTGACAGGGGTGTTTAGAGTATCCTTGGCTTCTGGGTTGATATTTTGGGTGGAGGGCAGGACATAGGCTTGCATGAGTTGGAAAAAGGAATAAAGAAATGTCTACGCTGGCCAAAAGGCTGCGTGCATTAAGGAAATGCTCCCTAACTAGCAAGCTAGCGAGGGCCTCATCAAAGGGCCCTCAGACCTAAAGTTGACACATCTAGCATAGGAGAAAGCCAGAAAGAGAGCTGATAAGGATCTGGAGGGTTGTCCGCCTTGCTCCTGGACGCCCGGAATCTCCTTCTCCTGCTCTCCACCGCCACGCGCCCAGCAATTCCACCCCCAGGAGTCCCCTAAAAATGAAGTGCATGCCTTGTGTTCATAATAGCTCTTAACCTTTTGATAGCAGAGCAGCTTAACTTGGATGCAAATTACTTAGCCTTTTGGCTTGAGTGCTGATTGAGTACATAGGAGACGCAATATGTTCTCTGTGTCTGTAGCGTTTCCTTTTACTGGGCGGCTCGTTTTGGGGTCCTGTTGCTCCGGTGTTTGTAATTTTCTCCATCTCACACCTGTTGTGTCGCTGGTAGAGTATTGGATTAGTGATATTTTGTGTTTCAAAATATATCAGGTGCGTTTGCTTGTACTGGGTGGACTTGCTGTAGGTGCTGGCCCAGGCCTGACAGTGGGTGTCCGTGTGAGGCAACGTCCGGTGATCTCATGCCTGAAGTGAGTTGTGGAGGGAGGCTGTGGTGTTGGTACTACCTGTATTGGGTGGTTATTGCTGGGTTGAGGATTAGCATCATTGTTGGTGGAAGGGTTGAATGCATTGCCTCATTGAGGTGCATATCAATGAGGCCACTAATGTGAGTGCACTAGAGTATTGGTGTTCCAGGGTGGTTGCTTAGATTGTTTTGGCATGTTGTCATGCAAAATTTGCGTAGTGTCAACCGCGTCCGGCTCTCTCCTCTCCAAATAAAGTCCATTGCGCGCACAGGTGCACCTGCAGTGTGTTCAAAGAATGGACCAAGCTGCAAGTATCAGCGCAAGGCGTTAGGAGAGAGGAAGGGAAGGGCCTCCTGCTCCGCCCCATACGTACAAAGGTGCACAGGATGCCATTGGAAAACACCACATCATGATGAGTGCCCCATCAAGCATTGAGCAGCTGGGATTACCAAGGGAGCAGCAATGCAGCCTGGAAGCACCACACCACACTGTGGCAGCTAGTTCCAGCACCCTGCAAGCGCCCTGAGAAGCTACCACTGGTGCCTCGGATCCAGACGATGGGAATGAGGTGGGGAAGGCCCCTAAAAAGGGGAAAAAGGTAATCAGACCCATAAAACGGCCCCTTTGACCGTCGCCTCCATGAATGATCAGCAATGTAGGGCAGGGATCAAAGAGACTGCAAGTAGGACTGCAAAAGTAAAATGATGCCAGGGAGCAGATCTCTCAGGGCCTTACAGAAAATAAGAGAAAAGAGAAGCTGCGCAGGCAGTGAAAGCACTCCTCACATCAAATACGTATACAATATGTTGCACCTGTAGTGCTTGGTGGCAGGTCAAAGAAAAGGGAAGCAAGGCAAAACAATTTGAGTCAAATAAATCAATTGAGATGAAGTACAGGTGATTTGGTTGAGATGCACGCCACTTAAGGAAATGAAGACACCTAGAGCTGAGGCATCATGTACCTCCACCAAGACAAATAAGAGAAATGAAGTCAATGGAGGTCTGGAAGTTGCCCGTGCATGATATTGGCAATGAGAGTTAAGAGAAATCTTCTCACGAGCGCTTCTGGTGCTAGTGAGTGTATAAGCGTATTGGACAGAATGAGCATGAAGCTTCAGAGCAAGCTTGGTGGCTGTATGAGTGTCAAGACCAAGCTCTTTAAGAGGCTCCAAAGTGTGAGGGGTGTAGATGACCCTGCCCACACCAAACAAAGTGGTATGGAGGGTGACTTGAGCTGAGGCCCTTGACAGGTGGTGGTATAGGTTGCTTTTTTTTCTAGATGGTGGTGTCGGTAGAATGGTCATGATGCGGAGCCGTCTGCCGCAGCGCTGCCTTGTCATGTGGTCAGAGTGCAGGCTTTTGTAGATCATGCCACGAATGTCCCTTGAGGAGCAGGCTTGGCCAACACAGGCAAAGGAAATGATGACCGGCCGGTACAACATAACCTTTAAATTCTTGCACATGCCTAAAATAGAACTATACCCCTTTACCTCTTACCTTGTAGTTTTCCTATGAGATCTAGACTCACCTCCAGCTGTTCTGATGCTATATCTTGTTTACCCCTTGCCATGCCAAGCCTCTTCTCCTTCTTCTTCTTCTTCTTCTTCTTCTTCTTCCTCCTCCTCCGGCTCACGCCGTGTGTTACGCAGCAGGCACAAAACCATACAGAGGACAGCGTAGCTAACGCAGGACATCCTCACCAACTGAATGCAAACCAGTGACACGAAGAAGACACAAGGTCTAAACAACAATTTGAGGCGGCACAGCGGCAGAGCTCAAACCTCTGCAAACTTTTCAGTGCAAAAGTCGCGACCCTTCATACCATTGTCCTGGGTGTCGGTGGAATGTGTTTAACTGAGCAAATAACCTAGACCAATTGAAAAAATTAGAGCTGGAAAACCAATGTGCCATTTAACTTGCTTGCAAACTTCATGCCCATTCTGTTGTGTATGCCAACAAGCTAGTTACCACTAGGCGTGCTAAAGAAAAAGAAAAGAAAAAGCTACATAGACAGAAAAAACTCTCCCTACATAAATTAAGGAAAGAGAGACGCATTGGCTCAAAGAGCCGTGAGTCTCCCTCACCAGAAGATGAGAGGGAAATTAATGTGGATTGGGTGGGTTTTTGGCAGCACGCTGCTCTAGGGCACCAGTGTTGTCATGAGTGTTTTTATTTTCAATGGCATGTCTGGTAGAGGTAAGTTTGTGCGCATAATGTACAGAATGGGCATGGAGTTTTCTTGCAAGTGTTTCAGGTCTCTGTGAGTCGACTTGAAGGCGTGCTAATGAAAACAATAATACTTCTCACAGCCAGGTTTTGGAGCCAGGTGTTTCAAGTAACCCTTCAGATCCCCACTAGATCTCTCTGTTCTGTAGCTTTGGGATGGTGGGGGACTTCCGGCTTTTTAAGCCAATCTGTCTCCATCCTGGTTGTTGATGGTGCTTTCCTTGAATGATGATGTATGAAGATTCTAATCTGGTAAAGTAGTTTTTGTTTCTTTAATTTCAATGTTGTCTGGCCCTCCTCCAGCACTCCTGCAATGAGACCTCAGAGAGTGGCTTTTACGGGCAATAAAGTCAATGCAGTTTAACGCAAAAACAAAAAATGTACAATACCGGTATATCAGATGTTGTCGACATGGATGCACTCATCGTCCGGAAGCACGCCCAACATGATGAAGGTAGATAACTCTTCACCAAAAACAGTTAAGCAAATAAATATGTCAATATCGGCATCCAAACTTGGCGCCCTTTACGACTATTTAGACAGCGGCAACTACAAAGCGGGACTGAAGCTGGCCAACAATCTCCTGGAGAAGAACTCAAAGTCTAACTTGGTCAAGTCTCTCAAGGCTTATGCTCTGGAACGAACCGGAAAGACTGATGAAGCCCATGAGGTGAGGTGCATGATAATGGCATGCATGCAATTCAACAATGCATGCATGAGGCAGGGCATGCATCCACAGGCTCTGGCATCCGTATACATGGCATTTATGGCACATGGGATATAGCATCAAACACGCGTGATTACTTGTCTGCTCGTGGACACACACACACACACACACACACACACACACGCACACGCACACACACACACACACACGCACACACACACGCATACGCATACGCACGCACGCTCGTGTGCACGCGCACAAACGCACACGCACACGCGCACACACACACACACACACACTGTTGTTTTGGCAACATTAAAGGCACAATTGTAAGCATAGATGGATCAAACTCTTCTAACGCTTAAAATATCTTGTTCTCAAGCCCACAAGCATATGGTCTCTTTGAAAGAGGTGAGCATAAATGCACGAAATTCATGGCAGCCTGAACAAATATCCAGAGGAGTTTATCTGAGGCCTCAAAACAGGTGTTTTTTGCATGCTCCCCGCATATATGTACCCCAGCTGGCTGCTTTAGCAAAGGTTCTTCTGGTAACACTAAAGTTCTAAGCAGGCAGTTGGAGCACACATGCCTAATTAGCCGCGGTGTGAACCCTAGTTTCACCTCCAAATCTCCATTCCGGACCACCCACTGCACCAAAATTGGTGATTTTAATGAATCAGAGTCATCATTGCAAAATAAATGGAATGAAAGACCCAGTGGTTGGTGAGATACAGAACCTTAGCCAATTCCCTAAAGAAATTCCAACACAAGGGGTGCCAAGAAAGTCAAATTTTGACTTCCTTCTATCCTTTTTTGGCAAAGCCCCCATTCAGAGGCGACGCCCGAAGGGCGTTGCCTCATGGGGCAAGCCCTATTGTTTGGGAACATCACACACCTGTTCACACGAAGCCACTGTGGCCCACTCACACTACCTCAGGCTCTGAGATTTGGAATGCCCCGATCAAATTTTTTGTTAGGAAACCAGCCAGAGTTTGGTAAGCTCCTGTACAAGCAGCATTGAGTTCTGCCAACAAATCCAAAAAGTGCGGGTTAACCTCAGCGGGTTCCGTGGAGCCGGTGTTGTCGATAATCAAAACAGCTAAATAATTTTACATATTTACTTGGGAACGGGGTGTGCTGGTTGGCCCAAACAAGGGTTTGGTCAAGCTCCAGAGCGTCGTCCAGGGCACCCCAGCAGCTCCTCTCCCCTCAGTTGGCGTTGCTGCTATGTCGCAGCTGCACCGGCAAGAGCACGCGTCCGGGGAGGGCCAGGGACAAAGTTCATGGTGCTTGCTGTTACGTGCTGTGCTGCGTCTAAAAAGCATTAATCAAGGGGTCTCTGCCTTTGGCAGAAGGTCGAACTTAATAAGATGACTGCGCTTTATATTTCGAACGGAAGTGCTCCCTAAATAGCTGGACCATTTGGTGACGATGAGATGTGCAAGTGCTGGTCAACGGAGAGCAAAAGGTGCAGCAAAAGAGGAAGCCTGGCCTGGACTTGCTGCAGCTAGAATGCTGCTGTGATGTTGTTGGACTCCTGTTGGAGTGCTACTTGGTGCAGTGGTGCAGCATGCTGGCATGCACATGCGCATGCGCACGCGCGCACTCACACACACACACACACATACACACACGTATGCAACCATACGTGCATGCATGCATGCACATTCAAACAAACATGCACAAACACACACACACACACACACACGCATGCACCCTTACATGCATGCATGCACGCTCAAACAAACATGCACACACACACATGTGCGGGCTTCACCAATTTTCCGCGTTGCTTGCAACGCTTCCCCTTGTCTAAATACTGTGCAGAAATGGACTCATCCCCCAACCCCCCAAAAATGCTTAGTTTTACAACCACGCATCAAACACACGCACACATTTTTAACTTCTTTCACAACTGTGCATCAACCACGCAGGGCCCTAGCCCCTGTTTGCCACTAAAAAGCATAGTGGGCATCAGTTTTAAGGCCCCATGCAAATCATGAACACCAAGACCAGTTCTGGTTGTCCGAGGCATTCTACACTAGTTGAATCATCTCTGTCAGTGATGAACATGCTAGTGCCTGCCAGTGATGAACATGCTAATACATCTATTTGTTCCCTTCCTGGCCCTGCTCAAACCCCTTCCATACAAAAGAACTCATTTGACATTATTGCTGCATTGGAGACCCTGCTGCTCCCCACCGCAGCATGCTCCCACTAGCTTCCCCTCTGTTGCCTGGCCTTGCATGTGTTTTCCCCGGTCGTTGCTGCTGTGAAGGGAACTGCAAAGAGGCTGCTGCATGGGAAGGGCTGCTGAGGAGAAGGCCGGTAGGGCGCTCTTGTCCACTCAAAATTTGAGCTGTCCCAAAATATTTTCATAACCACGTACAACCGCGCATCCTCAAAATAAACAGATAAATGAATATGTATATATATATGTTTATATACATATAATATATAGCATATTTTAATTGATTTATACATATACATATATATCTTTCGTGCACGCAGTCACCCCACAGGGCGTAAGACAATATTTATGCGCGGTGTTACAAATTCTGAATGGTGATGAGAAGAACATAAGTTTGAAACTCAAAAATGGTGCCAGGGTGGAGCTCTGGGCCCTTTTGGGATGATCTGGGGCCAGGAGAGTGATCCGGAATCCTCCAATTTTCATGTTTTTTTTGAAAATATTGGTTGCCATGGTTAGATTTGATGAAGAAATTTGAAAAAGAGCATGTCCTGCAATACAAGCCAGTTGACCCCTTTGACAAGTTTCCCTGAGCTCTTTGCTCTTGACCCTCTGTTATGCCTCCCTTCAAGCGTATTTCTTTCTGCTGTGTGGATATCTTTGGAAACTGTTTGCAATAGAGCTTGTATAGCTTGCACTGCGAAACTAAGTAGACAAGTGCTTCTTTGCTCCACAAGTTCTTGGGGGACAGCAAACGTTTCACTCAACAAAGACCTTCATGCATGTAACACAACGCTGCTTGCAAAACAAGCACTGGCATTTCCCAATGTTGAAAGGATTCCAGACAACCTCCTTGACGTTTTTGGTGCCGATTTCAAGCTTTGTAACTGCTAGCCAGCAAGTTTTGTTCTGTTGTACCTCTTTCCTTACCATGCACCACGCAGATATGTGATGAGATCTTGAGCCATCATCCCTTGGATGAAGACTGCCTGCACCCTCTCAAGCTTGTTTTGCGCAACCTACATCGCTTGCAAGACATCACTCGCATCTATGAAGCTGCACATGCTGCTCATCCAAACGATGAGGGCACAGCCATTGACTTGTTTGCATCGTACGTGAGGTGAGTCAGGTTGTGCCCATTCCACATGTAACAACTTTACTTAGGCAAAGCATGAGCTGCATGCCAGCACCCTGTTGAACCTGGCATGTGTGGATAATTCAGGAAGGAAAGGGTTTGATTTTTATGCCTGTCAATGAGGTCAGCCCAGGTGGAGCATGAAGAGGTGTCTGAAGCCTGACCAGGACAACTTGGTCCAAAGTTGCGCAGATTTCTGCAAAAACAAGTAGGGTGTGATTCTCTGGGTCAGAAAAAAGGGGCGGAGCCTGTGCTTCCCTCGCATGCCATTGCACAATAACGATTTTGCACCTTGATTATCAGCTTCATTGAAATGAGCTATGATGCACCCCACCTGCACCCCCCTGCTCCTTTTTTCATCAACACCTCCACCTCACATCTTCAAAGCATTGGAGCATTTACCACCATCCAGGGTTCCTGGAGGAATCCCCGTGGGCAAGTAGAGGAGATGCATTCCTGCATAGATATGCATAGATATGCTTGATTGTGAGGGCTTGACCCTCAATTGCATAGTCAAAGGATTTGAGTCACCTCAAATTCCCAACTCTTTTTCCACCCTACTTCAAACATCCCAACAGCGCCACATAAAGTTTTATCAGAGCGCCTGCTGCAATGATGTCCACGCCTCCGCTGCTCCATGCCCACTCTATGGCAAGGCAACAGGCAATACTATTAATTTTACACAGGGTTGGTCACAACAATGGAAAATAAAACCCTAGTTTGGTTTTACACAGGGTTGGGTCATTCGTGGGTTTGGGAGGTAGCGATCACGTATATACGTGTAAAATACTTGTTCGTCACGTATGTACGCAAATTTAGAGGGCCATTTTGGGGAGGGAGGTCTTGGGTGGGAGGGTTTCCAGGAGGGGGTCCCAACTATCCCCCAGCCACCCCCAACCACCCCCACGGCCATAAACATTTTACTATGCCAAGAGAGAAGGGCCCTGAGTGGGATTATGTCACATTAGTTCAGCCTGAAGGCACGTATGAAGCAAGGGAAGAACAAGTGCATGCAAGCTATGTGCACACGTGAGCATGTGTTTCATGGAGGTGCCACACGCATCAGGCTACACTTCTTGCAAGTTCCTGGCTGTGGGGTGGCCAAGTGTACAGCATCTGAGGACATTTGGGAAGCTGAGGATGAGGAGGGGGAGGGGTTGGTTTACAGGATAAGAGGAGGACGTAGGGTAGAATTATTGAGGGGTAGCAAACCAGTTCCAGTGAGATGTTTTTTTAAAAATTTACATGTAAGAGATGGTCGCAGAACATGGGAACTGAAGGTCTCTCATGAGAGAGGCCTCCCCAACAATTTCACCAACAAATTTTACCACGCACTCCAAACAGCCACTTCTAGCGTTCACGATTATAAGGCCATATTAAGCGTTCTTTAAAATTTACGAATCACGAATGACCCAACCCTGGTTTTACAGGAATCTCGTCACAAGATGCTTCATCTTGATGGAGAGTATCCTCAGCTTGCCAGGGTGACTTGACCAATAATCCGAGGGTAGCTCTGAATTGACCCCAAGTAGCTTTCCGATGGTTTAGTTTTTGTGACATAAAGTGGCCTGGTTGGCACACAGCTTTATTCTTTCAGGGTCAACAACTACTGACCGCCCCAAACATGAGGGGACTCCGCCCCAACTAGCACCACTCCAAACAGGGCAAGGCAGGCCCAGACAACTTATCAGTGAGTGCTGGAGATCATAGCAGTGATGAGAATCCTCAAAGAGCTGATAGGCTCAAATGGGAGAGCACACCAACGAAGCAGCAGCTAGCAGCAAGAGACATCCCTGTCGTGCCTAGCAAGCGGGGGGCGCAACTTATATTGTCTGAAGGACGGGGACAAAGTAAATACGTCGCAGAGTACGCTATAATTGACCTGCAGGGATGGCAACCTCATCAAGCAGCAGCAGCTGGCCATGAAGCTGCTTAAACTGTCGGGAGGGAAAGAACGGTACCAGTGGTGGGTCATCCTGAGCATCATGCTCCAGGTTGGTATAGACTTCACGAGCAGGTAGTGGTCACTGACCTTGAAAGCAAGTGGTGCATATGTAGAATCCAAGGCATACTAGTATATGGATGTACAGCAGTATATACTGCACTTGTGTATGCCAGAGTGATGAGTGTATTCTTCTACGGCATGGATTTAAAAGTAGTTATACTGCAGCATAAACTACACCAAATAAAGAGTGTTGGTGTCATCTTCAGGACCCACTGCAGATGTTGCTGTGTAGTAACATCGAGCCAAAAGGTGTGAAATGAGTGGATCAAACCATCTTTACACGTGCAACCATCCTTGTGGGCTGCTGATGCCCCTAATACCACAGCCCCAAGTATCTGCAAGCTGTCTCTTTAAACAAGGCACTTCAGAAGCCTTACTTTCAAGTAGCTAGGTGAATCTGCACAGAGAGGCTGTCCACAAAGCTGGAAGAAAGCACTTGAGCCTTTCGCCCTGGGAAATTTTATGCAACCAGAAGGAGCGATCAGATGTGTGGAAGCTGCCTGATGGATGCCTTTCAGGAAAGCATGAAGGTGTTTATCAGTGGCTGCTGTGTTACCCTGCACGTACTGCAATGGCTCAATGCTTCCCCTATCAAATCCAGCTCCATCACCCTAGGCTTCACGGGCTGTTTGCAGGAGATGCTTTGCTGTTTGTTGGCCTGGGAGAGGTTGGCTTGCTGATGATGTTCTCTACCCCTTGCAACTAAAAATTTTCATGTTATTTGTTGCGCTTGAGCCATTTGAATTTAATTTCAACTCCAAATTTTCCATAAGACGCCAAACTTGCACTGAACCCAGGAACTCAGCTTTCCATGTTTGATGCTGTATACCAGTAAACGACCCCCCATACGCTATTACATACCTCAGTATATATTATGAATTGGTGTACTGACCTCTCACCCTATGCATACATGCAATGCTTTTACCTGTAGTTCTGGACGTATCTGGCATGAAGTATTTGTGAAGCTTGCTAGATGTGGAAGTTAAGACTCAAAGAGATGCTTGTGTTTGCTCCGGTTTTAAACACAGATCAAGCGTGGAAAAGAAGCTCGCTTCTGATATGAATGGGAGCTTGCATGATTCATGCAGAATTTGGAATGAACTTCATGCTAAAACGGTTGCTTGAGAGGATGATTGATACATTTATGTGCTGGCTACTCCAAGCTTTTCTGCAGCATTGAAGCCCGGTCCTGTAGGATGTGCATACTTGTTAAGGTTGAAATTAAAGGTGTACAGCTGAGGAGCAAATGCAGACAGCACTCAGTTCCCTACCTTGCCAAGCTCCTTTGAGCATGCAAAATTGTGTCCCTGCTTTCACTTTCCACTCTGGTCACCCTTCTGAAAGCACCTGTTTTTTCACAAAAGAGCACTGAACAAATGTGATACATTTCTTTTCCACAGCAAACGCCTGGTCAAAAGCTATTTCCTCTGTTGGCACTGATGTGTGCACTTAACGTCAACATGTCCTGAAATAGAGGAGTTAAGAAGTTGCACTGACTCTGACTAGGATCTGACAGCAGCACGTGCCCTTCCTTGTTACTTTTCTCTACTTGTTTGTGCTGCATCTGTCCTGCAGGCATGCAATGCTCTCCCGCCTCACGTTGTCCCTACTAACCATGCCGCAAGTCCATCCTCGGCCTCCAGTCCTGGGGCTGGGGCAATGGATCCTGGAAAGCTGCTGCAGCTTGCAGGTCGGTGTACCACTTGACATTTCCCTGTTTGCAGAGTCTCAGCCTCAGCAGAGCGTATCTACTTGAAGCAGGCGTCTGTGGGATGATATTTATGTAGGATTTCCCTTAGAGGCTTTCATTGAACCCAAGAGGGCCTTTCAGACACCGTCAATTGGACTTCAGAATTTCTAGCAGTATTGATGAGGAAACGGAATCAACTGATATGGAGCACAAGTGATTGCATCGCACTCAGATGCTTCTTATCTTCTTGACTGCACACATTGCTTTTTATGGACTGTAGCACCAGGAATGGTTGATTGCGCATCACTGCAAGTGCATAGCACTGCTGCAGAAACTGCACGCAGGTCGGGCCCAGTGTTGCATTGCACTGCGTGCACAGAACTGTGTGTGAATGAAGGGGATGGATGAAATGGCTTCCCGTTCTTCTGCTGCTCAGTAGTTGCTGCATATGCCGGAGTCTAACATAGAGGCGCACGTGCACTAACTGCCTGCCATTTGAAAAAGTTTTGAATCATCTGCTGCCTCCCCAGCATCCACCTTTCTCTAAGAACGTTCATGCGCATTCACTTTTGTGACCAAGCTGCTGGTTTTCTTCTGGCAGGCTTCTTTACCTTTTGAGGTGAACGGTCCATGGACCTGCTTGTATACAAACCGTGTGTGTGGAGGCCAGGTTATCTTTGTAAGGCTTAACAAATAGGTTACCGTGGCCCTAATACTTGCGTAAGGCTTTTTTTCAGACAGGCCAGCGTGCCTTGCAAGCACTTGCTACCAGTTGACCGTCAAGGTACAGCTGTTTGAAAGGGTTCAGTCATGCCAAGTCCACGAGTTGCTCAGTAGCCATGCACACGACACGCAAGCACACTCATTCAAGTGTCCATGTGCGCCACCAGGAGCATCCTCTGGATCTCTGCTGCTGCTGCGGCTGCCGCTGCTGCTGCCGCTCGCTCTTTGCTCCTGTTGAATGTATATCCACTGCCACACTGCACAGAGTCCATGGCCAGCCGCCTGGCTGCCCGCTCCGGTAATCTGGAGTCCTTGGAAGGCCTGCTAGTGTACTTGGACCTGCTGCTGGCCAGGGGGCAGCCCCGCGAGGCACTGGCGCTGGTGACTGGGCCGGTGGGGGGTGGCGTGCTGCGGCTGGCTGAGGAGCGCGCGCTGCTGCATGCAGACCTGGCGGCCGCGTGTGGAGAGGTGGGGCGAGAATGCCTGAGGGCTGTGCAACTTTTGCATATGGTGCCTGTGCGATGAGAGATACAGGCAATGCAACCGGAGATAAGCAATGTTGGAGGATGGGAAGTAATGGGGAGGTGGCCCTGGGATGCTAAGCGGCATGCTGTGAGCAGCGTTTGGTTTGTGATGGGAAGGTTGCTGGATTTATCAATTGCAGCCTGCTTACACGTGCCCAAGTTTGTGCACTTCTCCCCCCGCCCCCCCCATTCACACACACACACACAACACACATACACACACACACAATTCACATGCACACACGCGCACAGATGCGAGAGGCTGCGGATGTACTTCGAGCCCAGCTGGCTGCCAACCCTGAGGATTGGGCAGCCCTCACTGGCTACCTGGACTGCCTGCTTCCTGGTAGTGCAACTGCAGCGGGACCAACTTCCTCCTCCACCAACTCCCAACAGCAGCAGCAGCAGCAGCAGCAGCCAGGCATGCTCACCCGCCCCTGCGCCTCTTCCTCTTTGCTGTGGTTCACAGGCGGCCTGGCAGCACGCATGCATGCAGGCTCCATTGGTGCCAGTAGCCAGCAGCAGCTGCCTGACGGGCATCACAAGGTGGCACCCAGCAGGAGACAGAGGGCTGAAGACATAGAAGCAGCACTGACAGAGGCGCACAGCACCATCGAAGGCATGCTGTCAGCTGTGGGGGCCCAGCAGCAACCGCAGCACCAGGACAAGGGGAGGCAGGTGACGATGCGTGGGCCCCATCTGGCAAAGGTGTGTGCTCAATCAATTGTCATTTTAATGTGGTCGCTTTGCTTCGTGTGTTCACCCTTGTTTTATGGTTCCTTGGAGCACAAATCTTTCTCTAATTACTGGGCATATGTAAAAAGAAGGAAATGGACCAGGCGCTCTCAATGTGGTCGTAAAATGTAAGGTCTTGCCAGTGGCTGGACCGATGTCCGTAGGCTTATAAAATTGTTGGGTTTAAGGGACCCTCTTACATTCTTTTTTTGTGCCTGTCCAGGACCAGACATGCCTGTTAAACAGCTGCTTTTTGCTCTGAATGAAGCATATTTCAGGCTGTGTGGAGTAAAGCAAATGGGTGCAAGTTGTCTTGCAGTCAGTTATTGGCGAGGTAGTCAATAAGCAGTAGGCACGAACAAAGTTCATATCATCAGCACGCACGTTCAGGCCATCAGTCGGCGTCATGGGTACTGAACAGAGTATACTACATCGGCTGTGCCCAAGGTAATCGTCAGCTTGCAAGGAGATGCTGTAGGCTTCACGCACAACATTCCCTTTGGATTCTCTCCAAAAACATGCACTTCTAAAGTTTCCCCACAAGTCCAATAATGCTGCGACACTAGACCCCCTAAGAGCAGCTGCGGCCTTGAAACACTGGTCATTGGTGGTTGAGCTTGAGACTTCACGATTACTGGCCACATGGTTGCAAAACGCCTTTTGCCCCAAAGAGCCCCTTGTAATGCTGTTTTTTGGCAGAAATCAATGCTGGGGCTTCAAAACATGAGTATGAAATGGCCTGGGTGCAAATCGAGGCACGCAGAAAGCACAAAACCTTTGCGGCATTAGAAGGGTATGTACGACAACCTCTGGAGCCAAACATATGAAACGTCGCAATGTCATGGCCTTTGCCGAAGCATGCCGATGCTTCTTGGAAACAAAGGAGAGATTGATCACGGCCTCTTAAATGAAATCTGTGCCAGGAAGGATTCAGCACGCTTGGTGCCTGACTCATGGCTCGTGGTGCGCTCTCAACACAGTGTAAGCAGCAGCGGGTGGCTGGGCCAGCAAAAACCGACCTCATTTTGTCTACCTCTATTCACCCAGTGAATTCAATGTGACGAAAGGCAGGCCCAGCCTTGGATTTGGAGCGGAAGGGATGCTTGCTGTAAAAGCAAACTGAAAGGAAGCTTGCCTCCGTGCCTGCATCCAAAGGCAAACTCTCTTATATGTTTCTTGCATTTTGCTTTCATGTTGTAGCATTGGAAACTGACTTACGAGCAAGTAAAGACCTGCTGGGTCTTTGCCCCAGCCAGACCTCTTTTGCAGGAAAAATCTGTAAATCATTTTGCAAAGCATGAGTTAATCATTCCTGCATCATTTCGGAACTATAAAGCACTGTGATTAATAGCGTTTGGATCTATGCTCAATGCGCAGTTTGGAAGATTGGAAGTTGCCTCTCTTTTGGTGGGCTGTAAGGGTTGCATCCTTACTGTCCTTAACTGCCTGCATTGAGTCTTGCACAAGTGAAACAGGGCGTAGGAACAAAAAGTAGTCCTGATAGTAGCGTGAGGAAATAGTGCCATTCTCCTTGGTAGAAAGCACGCAATTGTTCATGTGGATAACGTGTGAGCCTTACTCAAATTGGATTAGACGTGCTTCTCAGTGTCAGGAAGATGTGCTTACGTTGCGAAGTGATGCAGCAGGGCAAGGCAAGGAAACCAGAAAACGCACCTGACCCTGGAGATTTACCCTTTTGTGTCAGGAGGATGCAGTGAAGTGGAGCATACGGAGGAAACGATTCACACCTCTCTTGTCACTGTGTAGGTGGAGCTTGCCTGGCGCGTAGCAAATCTTTCTGCGAGCACTGACCCTTTAGTTGCCTCCTCAAAATGGCAGCTGCTAGCAGAGGCTATCCTGGGCTACATGCAATTTGCAGGTGGGGTGCGTGACAGCCTCCTTTGTCACAGCTAAAGCTGCTTCCGCCTTGAAGTGTGCCGAAGTGCTTTTATTGGACTTGTAAATCACCACAGCAGCATGGCATCAGGCTTTACTGACTTGCGTACAACAGCATACTGCCTCTGCTTGAGCTTGACCTTCAGTACATTTGAGTACTAACACACACACTGAGCTAACTTGTAGCTCCGCACCTTGCTCAAATGATATGCAGGCCAGATGTACAGCTGCTCGGCTGATCTCCGGCCATACCTGCCCCATGTGGCAGGCAGCGCGCGCACATGGCTGCTGCAGCAGCTGCAAGAGGTGGCAGGATTTCCGACAGCAGGGCAAGGTGGGGTTGCACCGGGTGTGTGGCTGGAGGACTGACTGATGGCCTAGAGCACCATGAGCCAGGGGGTCATGCACAAGGGAGGATTAGAACAAGCAAAAGCATGCATGCCCTCCATGTAGGCAATGAGAGCTATAAAATTATGTCTGCTTCCACTCATCAGGCATCAGCCCTCAATCACACAAGCATGCGTGCCTGCATGCGCAGGCATGCATGGGCACACACTTGACCCTCCTCCCCCTCTCATGCATGCTTACATGCACACATGCACCCAACCATGCACCCAGACAGCTGTCATACTCAACACCATTGTTCAAAGCAGGCAAGGGAGTTGAAAATTTATGATATCTCCTACCTGCAATAGGATTGGCATCAACTCTATGTTTGTCTCAAGCATTACCTGTTGAATCACCATCTGCTTTTGTAATGTTTTGGGTCTTCATTGTCATATTACTGTATGCCTTCACACCAACAATTTTGTGCTGGAACAACACCTGCTGCTGTAGGAGCCAGTACAAATCAACTCCTGGCTGGCACCGAGACTGCCTTGCGCAAGCGCATCAGCGCATTGCAAGTGATGGAGGGTCTGGGGTCCCCAGTATTTGGTTCGGAAGCACAGGCAGTGCAGCATGCAATGCAGCTGATGCAGCTCTATGTGGACGCGCAACACTTTTACAAGGCAAGGCGCAAATTTGCAGGGTAGAATGTCCGTGGCTTTCATATGCTCTGCAGACTAGATGTGAGCTCAAGCAATCCTACACTGCTGGTGCAAATGTGCAGGAGGGAACCAATCTCTCTCAACAATGCAAGCCTCTCCATCTTTTTCTACGCTGCTTGAGTCACCATCACTCCATGGTCAATCACTGCATGCCTGTCAGCGCCTGATTCTACCTATTTGCAGTATTTAGCAACAGCACATTGCTCTCTGCTGAGCACACTCAATGCGCTCAGCCGTGCATATGTGTCTCTGCACCCCACCCAGGGCCTCGACGAGCGCGAGCGTGCCCCCGCTGATGAGCTACCTCCCCTGGCAGCAAGCGCCCTCGTATCAGCTGCCATCATGGCCCCCTCAGATGCCGCAGCCACTGGCCACTTGCTGCATGCGCTGCTGATGCTGGAGGCGGCAGCGGCTACTCGCAAGTGGAGTGCCCCTATCAGGCTGGCGCTTGTGGCGCTGCACACGCTGCTGGTGAGTGTGTGGTGTGAGGTCACCTGCGTTGCATAAACAGTCGTTTGATACCTGTTGCCCGTTTCCCAGCTCTGTGCAGCCAAAGAGCAATTTGTGAGGCTGCCTGCTCTCTATCGGTCTCAGCTCCTGGGCTGCACTCCTGCAGTAGACTTGCGCAGTCATGTACATGCAACTCACTTGGAAGGACAGCTTTCGTTACCTGACACTTGGGTTACCAGCAGCATGTTGGCATTGAATCTGGTGAAGTTGGAATGGAAGGCTGACTGTGGTGCGACTCAGCTTGTTGGGATCAGCAGGCCACAGGAAATGGAGCGTATGTTGTTAAACTTCACGCGCTTGCATGCAGGCCTCATGTCACATAGGGGTCTTCCTTGCTTTCCGAGGGCATAATCAAAGAACCTCCATCCAGGCTGTTCTTTCCCATGTTTTGCCCAGCCATGCCTTTTGCAGAAATGTCTGCCTCGCCACTGCTGATGCATCATCACGAGCCCCTCATGTGCAGGCCAGCCCCGGGGGCGCCAAAGCCAACATGGACTTCCTTCGCATCAAGCACGTGCAACTCGACACTCTGGGGGGCCATTTCTTGCTACCAGCGTTGCGTGCCTACCCCTTGGAGCCGCCAAAGGCAGCTGCTGCAGCTGCAGGAGGCGCTGCAAGCGGAGGAGGGAGCGAGCCAAAGCGACCCAGCAGCAAGCTTTTGGCCAAGACGTGTGCTTTTTTCAGTGACCATAGGTGGGGATCATGAGGCAAAGTTTGTTCAAGCTGCAAGCTTTACCTCTTTTGTTTTGGTTGCCCTTGCACCAAAGCAGTTGTCCCAAAGTCCTAAATGCACACCCTATCTGGACCTTGCAGGAAAGATGCAGGAGAGACGCTCTTCACAGCGTACAGCTCGGGAACATATTCAAAGGTGGGATAATGTTCTTTTGCTGATGCTGATGCACTAATGAGCAAGCATGGCTCTGACGTCCACCTGCTTTGTACACAGTACAGAGCAACTGCCAGCATACATGTAAAACATGAAAGGAAAATGCTCGTGACATCGCCCTACTTTCTCGAAGCTAAGCCAGGATCAGCTCATGACATCACCCTACTTTCTTTAAGCCTAGCCAGGATCAGCTCATGCTATCACCACACTTCCTGAAGCAACGCCAGGGTCAGTGCATGCGCCGTGCTTTTGTTGCCCAGTTCATGGGCCTTGAGGCCCCATCTAAGATAGCAAAGGATGATTCCTTTTCAGAGCCAACCCTATTGCATGCTGATTTCTGTTGAGCACAGGTCCTGGAGTTTTCTGCCTTCAAAGAGCGCCTGGAGGCCTCCCACACCCACCTCCTAGCACGCGCAGAAACCGTGCTGGACAGCTTGCAAGTGCCTCTGGCATCCATTCCACAGCCGACAGCAGCAGCAGTTTGTGCTCAGGTGGCTGACACATGGGATGCCCTGGGCTTTAAAGACGCAGCCCGAGCAACTCGCCCAGCAGGCGCAGCGCAGCAGAGCACTTTGCAGGAGTGCCCCCTCACCCTGCCCATACCTTCCCTGCAGCATACGCGCTTTGATGAAGACCTGTCCACGCGGCCTGTGTGGTACCCACCCTTGGTCGCACCTGTGCACTTGGCACCTGTGTGCTGGTGGGAGCAGCGCAATATGGAAGGGGGGCTACAGGGAAGTGGGCTGGGGTGGTGGGCGGCCACAGCATCTGCAGAGGCAGAGGATCCGCAGGTGGGCAGCTGCATGTCTGTATGTCAGCTAGCCTACAAGTGAGAGTGTGTGTGTGTAGTACACACTGTGTACGCCTGCAAGCACGTTCCCCCTTCTTCCTCATTCTGTTCTTGACATTTGAACGTCGAAGAGAATGGCAAATTCAATGATCTTGGGCACACTGTCTCATCACTGGGCAGTCTATTCACACCTCACAACCTTGACACACATGCTGTACGCACAGATGCAACATGTCTCCACTATGACGCACCAGCCTACACCCTGTTTAGCGCACGCTCCACAACAACTTGAGAGTGTACCAGTGTACCAGTGCAACCATTAATCTATGCAGGCAGTTGCCTGGCGGCAAGGCTCGCATGCAGCTGCGTGCGCACGGCTCCACCTGCCACAGCTGCTCACTGCGTCACTGCTGTGCTTAGCACATGCGCATGAGGCCCCCGCCAGCGCCACACCCACGCAGCATTTGGCACGCGCGCGAGCTGCAGCTGTAGCAATGGCCAGGGGCAGCTTACCTAGCTCAGGAGGAGAGGCCAGTTCCCAGCAGCAGCAGCACCAGCAGCAGGAGCTTGAACAATGCCTAGAGCAGTGGGGTGGGGTGGAATCTGGGCCTGACTGGGCATATTTGCCATGCTCGCAGCAGCTGCAGCGGCTGGAGGTGGTCCTGGGGGCAGCCATGGTGGCTGCATGTGAGGCAACGCTAAATGCAAACGCGCCGATGGATCCAGATGCAGGTGTGGGTGGGTGGGTGGAGGAGCCGCAAAGGGCGGAACAGAGGATAGGGTGGAGTTGTAGTAGGCCTGAAAAGCAAGTATGCTTTGGATGGTTCTGTCTCGAAAGGGCCGGGTTGGTGCCATCAGTTGCCGGCTGTTGCAGCAGGGTGCTCTTGATAGGTTTGAAAGTAACTGATGTTGGGTGGATGGTGGAAGCAAAAGATGCAGTTACTCAGGCTCCTCAGAACTTGCTCAGAACTTGTTTGCTTCTGTTGTGCACCACACTCCAGTGTGTGCAAGTGAAAGGCAGGGGAAGGAATTGCTAGCTATCTGCTGCTTGCTGCCCAGCAAGCTCCCCGGAATGTTTAGTGTGCATTGTAACTCATGCTAGTGTCCCAGGTAATGTCCCAGCTGGTAATTCATGCAAATGCTGCCCATCCTCCTCCCACATGTCGTTGCAGCCCAGCCCAGCCCTGTCCTCCAGGCACGCATAGAGCTGGTGCAGGCAGCAATGCTTGCAGCCTGCAGCAAATTGTGTGCAATGCTTGCACCCCAGCCACAAAGCAATGGGGCAACAGCAGAAGCCGGGCCTGCTGCTGGTAGCAATGGTGTGATGGTGCTGCCTGGGGCACCCCTTGCAGCAACAGCAGCTTTGGTGCACGGGTGCTTGGCATGGCTGCCTGTCTTCCTGCAGGTAAGGCAAGACAAAGGGAGCAGAGGTTTGGAAAACTTTAACTTAGCAGTTGCTGAGAATGACTGGCTGACTAACTGACTGACTGACTGACTGATCGACTGGCTGACTGACTGAGACAATTTTGAGATGAAGCTTTTAATCCAGGCAAGATAAAATCAAATGGGGAGAAAAGCTGTATGACTTACTGGCATAGTGGCTGCTTGCAGGGCTGCAATAAAAAGCTGGGATCTCAATCCCGTGGACAGGCAAAAAACATGTCTGACAAGACATGCTTAGCAATAGCGAGGTCCATGACAAGAAGCCTTCAGAACCTTGTTGCAAGAAAGCTTGGGAAGCAAGAAGAGCTCATAAATAAGAAAATAATGTTTAGGCAGTGAGAACACTCCCTTTCAAGGACAAGTGAGGGAAGCGGCGCAAGTGATGCTGAAAGATTGGCAAAGCTAGTCCTTCCTGACACAGAGTGGCATTGATATGCAGTACCGGGGCAACAACAGGACCTTCCTGCAGCAGACCATGCCTTGTTCACGCATGCATGCATAGGTGAGTGCGCGCCATGCAAGCTGCTCCTGCCACTCGTTGCTTACTTGCTCCCCTTCGACAACCAGCAGCAGACCATACACTAGAGGCCACAAACCAGGGCAGGTCATGCTCCTCATCGCATGAGCACACTTTCGTGCCTTCACCTCTATTCATACAGCAACTCACACCATTGATAGAGCATGATTTAAATATCCCATCGTAATTGGAATTATGCAAATCCGTTGGCTCAGCAGCAAGCTGGAATGGTCCGCAGGTGGACTGTGAAGTCCTGGAACGGGCACCCCCAGACCCCGGACCCAGCAAGGGCATCCACAAAAGTATGCTGATGGATATCTGTGTTGTCTGGAGCTGTTCCAAAAGGCTGAGGTGGCCAGGCTGTGAAAGTCAAGAACCAAACCTTTTGGAATCTTTGCTCTTAAACTTTACCCGCTGCACCCCAGGTCACCAAATCTTGACAAACCCAGTAAAGTTTTAGCTTGATAAGCATGCCGAATTTGAGCGCAGATGGCAGGCTGGCTGGCCAAGGCCAAGAATTGACTGCAAAACTAGTGGCAAAAATTCCACAGGACCAGCCACTGCCTCCCACGCCCCCCTGACACTGCAGGGCTGCCGAAACTTTTTTTTGAAGGCTGGCCTAAGTTTCAGGACGGGGGGTTTGCTGGGTGGGCTAGGGCAGCAGGTGCAAACTCTACCGGGAAACAGGCAAACCTAGGGGCTCACGCCCCATGAATGGGGCTTCGCCAAAAAGGAGACACATAGGCTTGAAGAGCTTTTGAGTCTCTTTGACCAGAAGAGGAAAAGGGTGAGGGCCAGCAGGGTGCTGGCATCAATAGGTGTTATGGCTTTGGAAGTTTGCATGCAAGCTTTGTAGCCCTCTGGGAGGATGAAGCCCTTGCTGTTTTAGAATATGTAAAGTGTGTTCTGTATAGCAAGTCCCGCCCAGGAGAACGCTCTGGGAAGCTATAACATTCCCTTGAATTTTTTTGAAATTGGTTTTGCTACGATTTGTTGTTGAGGTATCCTGCGCAGAGAAGGGGGTCACCATTGTGTGAGACTTCTGAAGGCAATATCTCAAAAAGGCATGGATGTCCCTGGACCTAAGTTTTTCAGTACAAAAAAGGCATTAAAAGGACCAAGTCCTAATATTTTTAGTCTGGGGTACCCATGCATTCCTGAGATATGGCCAATCGAGGTCAAGTGAAGCTTTCTGAAAATTTTGAGTTCTGCCAAATCCAATGATGCAGGATATTTCCTGTACGTGAAAAACAATGTTCTGCATATTCAGAATGCCGAATCAGTAAGCTTCAAGAAGGGTGTCTTTGGAGAAGGAGCAATCCAATTTTGAAGTGCAAGCAAGGTACCCTTTTTGGCCAAAATGTGCTTTGTGTTTTTTATATCACGCCTATAATGTCAGATACGTGCAGGAAGGTCAAGGGCCAGGCCGAGTTTTCAGCCATTTTTGGCACATCTTGTTGCAGCCTGACCTCCGATTGACCATATTTCTTCGCCTATGCCGTTGAATAACTTAGTTCTTCAGGTTGTAAGGTTCAGATGGTCACGATGGGGGAGGATTTGGGGCCCAATTTTTGCCTGAAACGGGAGCACCCTAGCCCCTCTCCCAGCCATCATGCAATACCTTTCATAATCCTGCATGCTCAGATCTCATGATGGAAGCCAGTTGAGTCCATTCCCACACCTCGGCATACAGTGCTCTCTTTTCCCCTCATCGCCACGCGCACATGGGGGTACCTTCCCCCAGACTTTTGATGAGGATTGTCATCTGTAGGCACACAAAGAACAAATCTGCATCAAAAAATCGTGCCCTGCAAGCTCCAGCAGGCCCAGGAAAGTCTGGGAGACAGTCAAACAGTGGTGACCCCCTCTGCATCCTGCGCCAGTTATCAGACTGTTTTGCTGCCGCTGGCCTCCTTTTCAGGATTTGTTCATGCTTGGTTGTCGTGGCTGTAGCAGTTGTTTCGTTTTCATATGACATGTGTTTGATGACTCCAATAACTTCAGTGCGGTGAATGCCAAGATGGGCTCAATATGAATGTAAACGTGATCAGAGAGTTTTGATGGCGTAACAGAGTTCTGCTCTCAATAGGCAGGTACCACAGCTCAAGAGAACATTCCCATGCTTGTGCTGTCATTGAGCCAATTACAATTTATGTTTGTCGTGAGGTCACATCAATCAATGTTGCCTACAGGTAGGCAAGAACAGCTGTGTTGTTTCATTGTTTCGTTTGTCTGCCTTATTACCAAAGCCATAACAGCTGTAGCCTCATGCATGTTGTGCTCTGCTACTGTACACAGGCCTGGTCAGACAGTGTGCTACATCTGCAAGGGCGCATGAAGAAGTCCAAGACCAGCGCGCAAGGCATTGAAGCCTGCAGCACTGCACTCTCAGCTGCACTTTCACAGCTCAGCCAGGCACACCAGCAAGCCCGTCAGCAGCTTGAGGGCAGCCTGCACAGTGTCCTACAATGGCAGCAGGGGCAGCTGCAGAGCCTCCTTGAGAAGTATGTCGGTGGGGATGCGCAGCAGCTGTGGGCCTGGCAGCACAGCCAGGCATTTGATGCAAGATGTGTGTTGAAAGCCATGGCACAAGAGCAAGGGGCGTTGTTGCAGGGACTGACAGATATGTGCAGTAGGGGCAAAAAAGCGGCTAAAAAGTGAAATGTTGGTGGCGAAATTTGAATTGGGCCCTGTGCAGGAAGGCTGGCAGTGCAGGAGGGCTATCAGAACGTGAGGACCTGGATGGTCACAATTGGAACTATTAAAAGCAGGCACAATAGCAGCATAATTTTCTTTGTCTTTTTTTAGCAGCATAGTAGATGAGGGACGAAGCCTTTTTCTCTTACATGTCTCTATTGATGCCCAGTGCCGGAAAGGCTGTATTAAATTTGAAACTGGTTTGAAACTGCTCATGAAGGTTATAAGGTTACATTGGATTTGACCTTCAGCCAGAAAGTATGGCTGCTGGGCCTGCTCGACTGTTCCAGCCACACACAAAAAATTCATAAGTCCGGAAGAAAAACCATTAACACGATTCAAACAATGGGACAATGAACTCGCAATCAATTCCACGTGTTTAAGGGATTGACAACGGGTTCACAGGTTGGCCTACAATCCGAGACTCTGGCTGATCGGTTGCTGGAGGCACACGCTCTACGAGCATCAAAAAATTGAATCCAATTTTGACGAAAAGGTTGCAATCTGACACCATGTGAAACAACAAATGAAGGGGGCAGATAGGATAGGATAGGGTTACATAGCTGTACCTGCCTACAAGGGCAGCTTAGCTGAAGCAAAAGGTGCCTGCAACCAAACCAAACTAAACTTGTGCAAATGTCAACTGAAAGCCTTGAGCTGAGTTCAGAAGCGTCAACTGTAAAAATCACACTCACACTGTCACTCTAATGAAACAAGCACGCAAAGTCATGCTCAAAAAACTCCATAAGGCTGTAGTGTTAGGAATATACACTTTTGTGTTTTCACAAGAAGCACAGAAAGTTTGAGAACAGCACCGCTCTGAAAAAGGCCTAAGAGGCCATAGTAGAAGGGGGCAGAGTCTGAACTAATGCCAAACACAACCGTTGTCTGTGCGGGAAACTGCAGGAAAATCCATGTGCCTAATCTTGATTAAAATATCTGCCTGCGGGGGACAGCTTTACTGAAGCAGAAATGTGCTTGTAACTGTTGACCTATATAATCTCCCACAGGATGTCCTGTCTAGGCACAATTCACCATGTGAATTCCCAGGATATCAATACTTTTCTAAACCAGGATAACAACAAACTTCCTTTTTTTCTTCATGACCTCATGTGTATTTATGAACAGGCTAGCAGTCAAACGTCTGACTGAGGCCTTTTTTCCCTTGTAACTGTTGACTTATATAAGGGAGGACTTATGACCCAGCTGGCAAGCTGAGCGCTTCAAAAGATCCTCTAGCCTCGTACGCCCCCTCCCAGAATGTCATCATATGGATAGCACCCTCGACGTTCTCTCAGGTTGCGAATGCCCCGTCATCCATAAAATGGTAACTGAGCGCCACAATATTGCTTGCAGAATGATTTTGAAAGTAATTAGCAGAGGCTCTTATGGGTCAAACCTTATACATTTGGATGTAGGCAGCGCAGGCCGTCTGGCTCAGCATGACCTGCGCATCACTGAGCTTGCTGCCAGCAAGGCTCAGTGAGCCTCTAATCGTGAGCCTCTAGTCGTGCTATACCTCCATACCTCATTAAACCCAGCATTCCTGATCAAGTCAGATGCAACTCCAGCTGCCCCGGTGCTGCTGATACAAAACTGCCATATCCATTTAATAGAAATCAAATACTTTGAAGATACGAGACCTGGTGCTCAGCTAGAAGCCTCACAGCAACAACATTGTGAACTTTGCAAGCAACTAAGTTGAACTTAAAAGTGCCAACTCGGAGATCACTCTCCATACACTCCTTCTGAGTGTTGGTGGGACTATTTATACTGCCCATACCTTGAATCAATTAAAAAACTAGGGATTGACCCCCAAAGGCCTAGCAAGCTTGCACAAAAGCTCCATGCCCACTCTGGGCAACATGCACACAAACTTAACTAGACGTGCCATTCAAATCAAGAACACTCAACATAACTCTGGTGCCCTGGGGACACATACTTCTAGAAACCAACCTGCCCCACACTAGCTTCACTCTTACCCTCTGGTGAGGGAGACTCACGGCTCTTTGAGCCAATGTGCCTCCTTTTCCTTAATTGATGTAGGGAGTGTTCTCACTGCCTACGTATTTTTTTCTATTTTTCTTTTACTAACTCTTTTACTAACTCTGTACTGCTGCACCTCTAGTAAAAGTCACTTTCAATATAAGTCACATTCAAGTTGTTTCTCCTCTTGAAGGAGGCATGTCCGAAGGTCACTTGTCCTGCTTGCCATGGCACAGTGTGCTCCGAGTCAGCAGAGTACCACTGGCACTCGTGCCGCAGGTACAACTTAACGTTTCCTGTTACACCTAGAGTAATACCCACAAGAGCTGCCTAAGGATTGGTGGCAAGCCATGACAATTGAAAAGGATAGCTTCCTAGGGGCTCTAGAGGCAGAATCAAGAAAAATGATTGAAACACCCATTGAATCATTGAGGAATCAACCAGTCTCTTGATTCAACCATTTCCTGGTTGATGCTGGTTGATTCAATCAAAATGGTTGATTGAAACAGGAATCAACCAGACCCCATTGAGTCAATCCGGTTGAATCAACAGTTACAATTTTTCTGAAGTTTTGCCTGTGAGTGTAAAGAGAGAAAGAAAGCCTACGCTTGCCAAGTCCGGCCGCATGCACTAAGGAAGTGTCACCTGTACTGAAAGGAAGGGCCCCACCACACAGACCAAGAGGAAGAGGTGGCACAGAAGTCTACACCAGCAAGTTGGCCTCCACCATGGGACCTACGACACGACTGTCAGGCAGGCCCTGTCCAACACGGTGGATTGAGTGCATAGGGGACGCAATATATGCTCTGTGTCTATAGCGTGTCCTTTTACTGAGAAGCTCGCTTTGGGGTCCTGTTGCTCCGGTGTTTGTAATTTTCTCCATCTCACACCTGTTGTGTCGCTGGTAGAGTATTGGATTAGTGATATTTTGTGTTTCAAAATATATCAGGTGCGTTTGCTTGTACTGGGTGGACTTGCTGTAGGTGCTGGCCCAGGCCTGACAGTGGGTGTCCGTGTGAGGCAACGTCCGGTGATCTCATGCCTGAAGTGAGTTGTGGAGGGAGGCTGTGGTGTTGGTACTACCTGTATTGGGTGGTTATTGCTGGGTTGAGGATTAGCATCATTGTTGGTGGAAGGGTTGAATGCATTGCCTCATTGAGGTGCATATCAATGAGGCCACTAATGTGAGTGCACTAGAGTATTGGTGTTCCAGGGTGGTTGCTTAGATTGTTTTGGCATGTTGTCATGCAAAATTTGCGTAGTGTCAACCGCGTCCGGCTCTCTCCTCTCCAAATAAAGTCCATTGCGCGCACAGGTGCACCTGCAGTGTGTTCAAAGAATGGACCAAGCTGCAAGTATCAGCGCAAGGCGTTAGGAGAGAGGAAGGGAAGGGCCTCCTGCTCCGCCCCATACGTACAAAGGTGCACAGGATGCCATTGGAAAACACCACATCATGATGAGTGCCCCATCAAGCATTGAGCAGCTGGGATTACCAAGGGAGCAGCAATGCAGCCTGGAAGCACCACACCACACTGTGGCAGCTAGTTCCAGCACCCTGCAAGCGCCCTGAGCAGCTGCCACTGGTGCCTTGGATCCAGGCGATGGGTGTAAGGCAGGGAAGACCCCTAAAAAGAGGGGGGAAAGGTAATCAGACCCCTAAAAAGGCCCCTTTGACCGTGGCCGCCATGAATAATCAGCAATGTAGGGCAGGGATCAAAGAGACTGCAAGTAGGACTGCAAAAACAAAAAGAGTCCAGGGAGTAGATCTCTCAGGGTCTTACAGAAAAGAAGAGAAAAGCCTTTTCTGAGATAAGCTACGCAGGCAGTCAAAGCACTCCTCACTTCAAATATGGTTTGTTGCACCTGCAGTGTCTGGTGGCAGGTCAAAGAAAAGGGAAACAAGGCAAAACAATTTAAGTCAAATAAAGCAATTGAAATGAACTACAGGTGATTTGGCTGAGATGCAAGCCACTTAAGCCTTAGGAAATGAAGACACCTAGAGCTGAGGTATCATGTATCTCCACCAAGACAAATAAGAGAAATGAAGTCAATGGAGATCTGGAAGTTGCCCGTGCATGATATTGGCAATGAGAGTTAAGAGAAATCTTCTCAATAGCGCTTCTGGTGCTAGTAAGTGTATAAGCGTATTGGACAGAATGAGCATGAAGCTTCAGAGCAAGCTTGGTGGCTGTATGAGTGTCAAGACCAAGCTCTTTAAGAGGCTCCAAAGTGTGAGGGGTGTAGATGACCCTGCCCACACCAAACAAATTGGAATGGAGGGTGACATGAGCTGAGGCCCTTGACAGGTGGTGGTATAGGTTGCTTTGTTTTCTAGATGGTGGTGTCGGTAGAATGGTCATGATGCGGAGCTGTCTGCCGCAGCGCTGCCTTGTCATGTGGTCAGAGTGCAAACTTTCGTAGATCATGCCACAAATGTCCCTTGGGGAGCAGGCTTGGCCAACACAGGCAAAGGAGATGATGACAGGATGGCACAACACAAGCTTCAAATTCCTGCACATGCCTAAATAGAACTATACCCCCTTACCTCTTACCTAGTAGTTTTCCTATGAAATCTAAACTCACCTCCAGCCGTCCTGATGCTGTATCTTGTTTACACCTTGCCATGCCAAGCCCTCTTCTTCTTCTTCTTCTTCTTCTTCTTCTTCTTCTTCTTCTTCTTCTTCTTTTCTTTTGCCTCCTGCTCACGCCGTGTGTTATGCAGCAGGCACAAACCACACAGGGGACCATTTAATTGCACCCAAAATAACTTTCTCCTCTACCCCCAAAACAGAGCCGCAGACTTTATTCCAACCATCAACAATGACCCAGTTCTCAAACCCAGACACCCAGGCATTGAGAATGGTTTCAAAAAGTTTTAAAAAGTACCCTCTGACCAACAACATACCCCTAAGAACACTGTCCAAAGCCAACAACCCTTCTCACCACTAAACGCGTCTAGCCCAAACCTGGTCCGAACAGTCCAAATTGTAATAAGTGTGCATACATAGATGGCAGCTGCTATATACACCATGGAAGACAGGTGACAGGAGCAGGAGTCTACCACCCTGACAATGATAGTCCCAATTATGTCCAACCAAACGGAGTGGGGATCACCAATACAATTGTAAGTGCTGAACTAGCAGCAATAGCAGCTGCAATTCTCCAAGGCCACTCTCACATCGCCACTGATAGCCTTTCCTCTCTCCACCACATCAGAAAGCAAATACTGTATCCAGAGCTTCATGGCCAGCATGTCCAAGGCCATATCCTGAAAATATAGGTCAAGTCTCACGCTGGAATTGCCGGTAACGAATATGCAGATGCCATTGCCAAACACCAGGCTATTCAGGGTGATGACACCCCTGCAGACACAACCTTTCCCTGTGTCAACCTTGAAGGCATCCTTTTCCATGACACCACTTGGCTTGCCTTTGAGTAAGCTGCCCGCTCCCACGCAAGCAAATCAGAACGCCCCAACTTACCTGCCCCAAAGTTTTAATATTTTTCCAACCTTCATGATGCTCTGAGGACGCACAAGCACTTAAAACATAGACTTGGAAAGGCAAACACGGAAAGGATACTACTTTTACTACCAAAGCCTACTTCCTACAGTCCATAAGAAGCTCAGCGATACCTTCTGGACCATGCCAACACTTCCATTCACAATGAAACAAAACGTTTCCAAATATCGTACAGGTACCCTCTTCAATCAAAAGCATGCAGTACAATTTAAAACGTCCACCAGCCTACAATGTCCCTCTGTGGGGTGCCAGACAGTGCCCTTCACATTCTATCAGGGTGTAAACATTCCACTGTGTCAAAAATGGTGACTCAGCGCCACAATACTGCTAGCAGAATCCTCCTTAAAGGTATTACCAAAGGCCCTCTTGGGGCAGGGCTTTCCTCCATGGACATTGGCAGCGCGCATCGTCTTACTTTTCAGGACTTGCAGATCCCTGAACACTCAACAAATAGGACCCTAAATGCATCTTCCCTCATCGTTTCCCAGACAAAGAAAGGCTCACTTTTAGTCGCCCTGATGCAATATCAATTGTTCTTGATGAAAGGAGTGCCAAGGAACAATTTCAGGTATCCGTTGAAAAGTAGAGGGGGGTATAAGGGGAACAGGGAGCACTCTGCGCCAGCCACTGCCACTCCACCTGCTTCCAAGGCACGTCACCCTAGCCAGCTCCTTTCAAAACAGAGGCACATCCATCTTGTGGAGATCAAATACTGTGGAGACACCAGGCCCAAAAATCAATTGACACCAGGCCCAAGAATCAGCTGGAGGCCTCCAAGCAGCAGCACCGCGACCTATGTCGCCATCTTTTGAGGGCCTCAGCTCAAGTCACCCTCCGTACCATTTTGTTAGGTGTGGGCAGGATCATCTACACCCCTCGCACTCTGGAGCCCCTTAAAAAGCTTGGCCTTGACACTCATAAAACCACTGAGCTTGCTCTGGATCTTAATGCTTATTTTGTCCAGTACGCCTATAGACTTGCTGGCACCAGACGCCCTCTTGAAAAAACTCTTCTGAACTCTCATCCCCCAGATCAGGCACAGGCTGCTAGAAACCCTCCTGATCCCTATTGACTTCTCTTTTTGTTTCTCGTCAAGTTGGTGAAGGGGATACATGGTGCCTCGACCCTAGGTATCCTCTTTTCCTTAATTGACGTGGGGAGTTTTTCACAACTTGCGTAATTTTCCTTTTCCTGTCTTTTCTAGCCTTGACCCTGGGGATGAGTGGAAGTTGATATCATGCTGGTTAAAGGCACAGGAAGAAGCCACATCAATGCATACAAAATTTCATTTTGCTTCTTGGCATGCAGCACTGTCACTAACAGGGAATCTCACCAGCTGTAAGCAGCCCGTCACGTAGCCTTCCCCCATTGCTTGGATCGCTGAACTGGTTGGCATGTTTGGTGCTGGTAATTTTTGCTAAGATCTTAACAGCATGATAGTGGAGTTTTGTTGCAGGTTTGAGGGCCTTGTCTTTGCTTCAGCCAAGCTTACAAAAGGGATCAATTGTGTATAAATTTTCTCAAATGCACTGAAGCACCACACACCATGCATCAAACATGATTAAAAAAGTTGAAAATGTTTGAAAGAGGTAGATATTGCTAATGGATGTCCATTGGACAATGCACATTCTTGGAAGCACAGTTTGTTCTCCAGAACAAAGGCAAAGACAATCGATGTGCATGCGAGGATACGCAAAGTGAGTTGAAATGCGAAATTGTCAAAATTAACCTCGCATTCTGGCATACTACCCCCCCCCCCCTTTGTTAGCCTAAACATGTACAGCTCAGATAACCAATGAAATGCATCAAAAAGTAAATTTGCTTGTGGAATGTACCAACACAAGTCCAAAACAAAGGTGGTAAGAAAGCACTTACAAATCACTATTGGACTGGCCATCCTGCTCGTGCTAAAAGCACACTCACTCATTGCTGTTTATTAAATCATACTAACCAAACCAAAGGGTCAGGAGCCATCCTGCTAGACATACGCATCAACACAACAAGAAATGAAATGACTGAGCCTCAGGATGAGGCCTCAATTTTCCTTGGAGCATGCATAGACATATTGGATATACTTGCTGAAGCAATCATAATAGGGGTGCCCCTTCAATCAGCCCGCAGATGTTTTAAAAAAAATGTACACTTGACATTTAACCCCAACAAGAGCGACAAATCCAAGCTCATGACAGGAGCCCATTCCTGAGCATGTCTTGCCCCTCTAGCATGAGCTGGGCATACAGTGTTGCGGCTTCATTCGAAAACCGCTGAGCCATTTCACGGCGTCCAGTGACATCATACCTGCGTAAAATTGGGAGAGAATTATCATGGGTGTATGTGCTATGTAGGAAAAAAAGTTCACCAGACAAAAGCAATCTCGCATGCCAACGTCAGCCACCTGCAAGATCACTCATGCATTCTGGAGAAACCAGCAACACCAATTTGTGATCAGAACTTACCGCCTGCGGCATGTCTCTTCAGAGTTGCCCATGATCGTTGCTCCTCCCAGGAGTGTTACACCTGTGCATGCATTGTCTTAACACACACTAAACAAGAGAAAGCAGAGGCAAAATCTCCTTATGGCGTTTCCAACATGTGCAAAGCTCATTTGCCCATGGATGCACACATACACACATACACACACGCGCACACTTTGCACCGACAGAACACAAGAACCTCAGAGAAAGCTTAAATTGTGGGAGGAGGAATTCAGGGGAAATGTAGCTTGAGCTGCACATCGGCAGGTATGGTCAATCATCTATTGTTTATGTGCACATGGTTGCAGCGCCTAAATCTTGGCAGATGATGGATTGACCTACACGCATTCCATGGTTAAGTAAACAAATTGCTTCTCCGACAAGGGGAGTCACCAGCTACCTTTTGCTCTACGCTTATTGGACGGGTTTGAAAGATTCTCCATGTCATCAAGCTGCATTTTTGCAGGTGCAACTTTGTCTTTGCATATGCTAGTTTCTTTAAACTTTAAACATTACTGAGAATAAAGTCCCTCACCGCTGCTCCTGCTTCTCCTCATGAGCAGCATGTCTTGTGCATCCTGTTCTTCTTTTTGACGCAAGAATCGCACCCAAATGTGCCTGATTTGTTGGGGGCACATATTGCCGAGGAGGCCTGCATCAAAAGAAAGGCAGCTCCAAAGTTTGGACAAGCTCAAAAAATTGAAACGGGTTGTAGCCTTCTTATCATGTCTGAATAGCTTTTTCAAGCCCTAGAAGCTTGGTGGTCATGGGGTTCCTTGTCAATCAAGTCCATACCACCAAAAGGCTGAAACAGTTGGATGATAGAGGGTAGACGAGGCTGAATGATAGAGGTACTTTTGACATCAGGATATACAAGCACTCTTCAATCTATGGACCTCACCTTCCCCGTACTCCCTGACTAGCCCGTGAAACCTGCAAGGTATTGAGCAGCATCCCTGGGCTGTGATTACACGCAGCAGCTGCCACAGTATTATGAACGCATGCAAGGTGGATTACAGATTGTATGGCTCCATTGTGGCAGACATCAGCGGAAAAGCATGGCATGGTATTTGTATCAATACAAAGCTGCAGGCTGAAGCACTGACGTACCATGGGGCAAAATGTGAGGGTTGGAATGCCTGCCCCGTCTTTGTCAGGAGCAAGTAGCCATGGGTATCTTCTTTGCGGCCAAGAAGCACTGGCCGCGCAAGTTGCTCCGTGCACCAGAGCAGGAGCGCATGGACCCCCCGTAATGCCACGCTGGTGTACAGAACAGAACACAGCAAGGCTCACAGCGTCAAATTATATCTTGCATTTCTGAGCAGCATTTCTTGGTGGGCACTTGCAGCAAGAACAGGAATGAAGCCAAGAAATATGCGTAGCAGTGCTCGCTTGCAACAAAGTGATAAAAAGGATGGAGAAAAGCTTCATGCAAGGACGTGCAAGTCCCTATAAAACCTAATGTACTGAGTCGGCTTTCTTTCACAAAACTTCACAAAAGAGGGCTGGCAGCAGTTTCAGGCAGACTAAAAAGCCAAGTCTTAGGGTAAAGGGAATGATCGATCGTAAGCAGCTTTTATTTCTGCATATCCCCTAAGCACTATTGTGGTGCATGCTAACATGCATGCATCTGCGACGTTGCAACAAGACGTCGGTTTCATTTATTGAGGTAATCATTGCACATGCAACACATGCAACACATCAGTGCACATGCAACACCTGTGCACATAGAGCATTTCATGCAGCAAAGCTTTACTTCGCACCATACATGTTGCCAAGGGCCTCTCTTCTAGTCCTGGGGAGGCAAAGAATGACAAAAGTGCAGAACTCCATCATCTGCTCATGCACTTGCCATGATGGTACTGCCTGCCTACTTTCTAATTTCCTCCTCACTCTGTGGACCTCACATATCCACCCAATTTGATGTCCCAGGAGTTCCAGGGTAAAAACATGTGAAGAAAGATCAATTAACCATAATCAGTTCCAACTGTACTAGCGCAATCCGATCTGTCCCTAGTTAGTCTCTCCATTGCACAACTCTACTTGCCACCTACTTGTAGCGGTGAGCATCTCCTCCCTTGCCTCCATAGTAAGTCTTGTGATGGGGCAGGAGGATGCGCACGACCTTGCCCCCTGCTGGCCCACTCTCATGCACTACCCTGTTGCCTGAGCACCGCGGGTCTTGGCAGTCAGGGTTCTTGCACCTGGTGACAGCATCAATGTGCGTGCTGGCTTCTACCAGAGCAAGGAAGCAGTTGGTGAGCGTTATCCAGCTGTCAAAACGTTGGGGAGGTCCTTTCCTCACCTTGACTGGGCTGCCTCATCACACTTGAGGACTGACAGGGCTGAAAGGCGCAGGGGCGGGAGGCCTCTCCCACCAACCAAGGAGAGCAATGCTGCGGCCTGTAAAAGCCATGCCTGCTCCCTAAGAGGGCACAGAACAAAAAGTGCAATGCATGTACTGCTTTGCTTTGCAAGTATTGTTTGTATTCCCGGACAAAAATCCACAGGCATTTAGCACGTTTTTAATGTTTCCATCTCGAGCCAGTGTGTTGAAATCGAGTTCACTCTAAAGAGCTCACACAGACATGGCAATTGCGATGTTACTGACAATTGCTGCATGAGATTGCAATGAAGATGCTCTGGTGTACCAAAGGTCAACAACCATATGACATGAACACTTGATGTAGTTCCATGAATCTATCACTTTGCTGTTCACCACTAGCCACTTGTTGCTGACTAACCACTTCAATACACATCATTGCAGAATGGTGATTGTGTTCCCTTCATGAGTGCTAGAGGCAGACAGGTGACTTAAACCATAAGCTTGGAACAAATCAGAATACCAGTTAAATGTGACTCCTGTAAGAATAGAACATTCAGGCGTTGCTTGCTTTTTAAACCAGCGAGTTGTATACATATTTCATTCACCTTTGTTTTTCAGGAGTGACTCGTACAAATCAGTCAAAAACAAGTACATAAAGTAGATTATACACCTGTACATAATGTAACATCATCTTCTCCAGAAATTGTAGCTATGCGTCACAATCTTGTTTGCTTTCCTTGAGAATACTTTAAGCTGAAGGGTTGCGAGCTGCTGAATATAATGTTATGGTCAGAAGACCAAGTAACCAACCTTGTCAAGGACACAGCAGAGCTCAGAGCCAGCTCAAGCAGGGCTTCAGGCTCATTTGGTATTCTCCGGACTCTCGCATCTTTAATGGTTGCCTTAAGCATGTTCATCACAGCCTTTTCCACCTTGCTGCAGGAGCATAAAGCAATAAAGTTGGTGAAAGCTGATGGTGCTTAAGCAATCAGGCTTACGCAGGCAAGACCAAAATTGTACAAGGTGATGAGGTGTGATGCCTGGCTGCGGGGCCCTTTCCTTATCTAAATTTTCCAGATTAATGAAGCTGTATGAATGGCCAAACGCTGCTGCTGTGCATGCTTTAATACTGGTGTCCCACCTGTAGAAGAGCTGCAGTGCACGGACATCAGGCAGCTCGAGGCCATCATGGTCCACATCTTGCCGCGACATGGCCACCTTCATCTGTTTCATGCAGAGGGACACAAAGTGGACATCATTTTGTGTGTGATGTGTGTATGCATTGCATACATGTGCAGGTGTGGCGTGGACGCATGCGCTTGTGTGCACTCGCAAAGCATGGCAACAAGATCATATTACTTCCTACAACTAATTTCTGCCTTCCACATTGTCACGCCTGCGGTCCAAGCCATTTATCAATTTCACATATCACATATCAATTTCACAATCCAGCACCCCATACAAAAAAAAATTAAGTCCTGCATGTTTCCATAAGACACGAAGCTTCCCTTCTACCCACAGGATTTCATGCTGTCCACCTACATCAATAGAAATTCAAGGACTGCATACAAAATCTGCAGGGAGAAGGATTATTTGGGCTGCCTCGTTGTGCCCGATGTCCTTGTCTGGAAATTTTGCACTTGCAATGCTGCTACTTCACCCCCTCAGTCAGTTTTTGCTCTTTGCACAATCATCCTTTGCGGCTGCTGCGGCTGCTGCTGCTGCTGCTGCTGCAACTTGCTTTCACTTTCTTTTCAAGTTCTCACTTTTAGGTGCTCCTGCTGTCGTTCTGCGCCCTCAAACACTTCATGCAGAATGGCCACATTCAGGCACCATTTTTTGCTCACATCTTGAGAAAGCAGCTTGTGTGGTTTGCTTGGTGTGCCTTATGCTTCAGTTGTGACGACAGAAAGCACTTAATTGTACGCAATCATTGCATAGGACAGTTTACGTTGCTTTGCTTGCTGGATTTGAGAGCCCAATCCACCACCTGCCGTGCCAGTGAAGCCATCTTCTGTGTGGCGTTCACCTCTCCCTTGGGCTTACGAGTGCCAGCAGTGCACTCTATGTAGTGCATGACCTTCGCCAGCACCTATGTGACAAAATGTAACAAAGCAGTGCAGGCGATTGGTGGCTACGCATGGCAATATTGCCACAAATATCACCACATTTCACTGACATCAGGACAAGCCATGAAGAGGAGCCACACAACAGTGAGCAGAGATTTTGATAACACACAATTATTTTCCATGCTTCAGGGTGAGGTCTGACTTCTTCAGCGTTCGGTCGTGTAACTTACCAAACACTCAAGTCAAATGCAAGCAAAAGGACTCGCACATATGCAAATGGAAATCAAGCAATTAGCTCTTCTTACGCCAAGCGTCCCACGAGCCTCACCTTGGCCACCCGCGTGATATACTTGGCTTTCCTGCCACAGGCGCGCAGGTGCTCCAGGAAAGCCTGGCTTTCTTTCACTGTAACGTGTTTCAGCTGCAGTCTTGCAGCATTCTGCTTCTTTTCCCTGTGGAGGAACCCCAAATAGAGGAATACTATGACCTGCAAGGAGGAGGCAAGGCAGGATCTTTTTCAGATGCAGCATCCAAGTCAATGCAATCGTCTATCCAAATCACACAGCAAAAGGTGAGTACAAGAGCCAAAAGCAATCCATCATGGTAGCTTCAACCATGTAAACAACATGTTTTCATATGGAATTCATCTTCTTCGTGCACTGCCCAAATTCAATTGTAGGTTGTTTGAGTACTAACCTCGTTTGAGTGGTACGTCCTGTGACTGCAGATAGACATCTGCGAGCCATATCCATCTGGTGAAATCTTATTTGTAGTTGTGCCAGTCCACCATTCATACAGCCTGTGAGGGGGAGCACAGAGGAGAGATGGCGAGAAGGATGAAAGAGCAAAGCATGAATCCTGGTTGATTTGACGCCTCTCAGCAATTAAACAAGCAATTTTAATTGCAAGCGGATACTGATCAAGAAATCTTCCCTGCGTGCGCATGCTTTTGCATGAGCAAGCCCAAAAAAATGCACATACCCATTCATTTGCTCAAACAGCTTTTTGGAGGCCACCTTCTTGAAGTCATGGCCATAGCGTGAGCGAGGCAGGCGCTGGGCTGGGGCTGGCCTGCAGCGCACACGGTAGGTGTCAATTATCTATCCTGATGACCTGGCCTCTGTTGTGCAAGCCCGCCAAAAAAGGAGTAGCTAACTACAGGTGATGCCACCGACCATCTTAGATGCATGCATGATCAGTGGACACACATGGAAGATATTTGACGTGTGATGGCGACTGCTGTCGAGCTGGTTCGAGCATGCGACACCCATAATTCATTTGCGAACTCTCACTTTTCCGGTGTGCGCGGCGCCACGGCCTGAAGAGGCATTATCCCAAGACCCACTATCTGACCTACTCTAGAGCTAGGGGGTTTACAAACCCCCACACCTACCCTTTCTATCTTCTAACTACCCCCTGTAATTTTTAATTGTTTTTGGTTGTATTAAAGGGAGATCCGCGATAGTGTGCTGGATTGTGAAAGTTGAGTTTTCACGATTGAAGAGGTTTTAAGGAATTGAGATGTTTAAATGAACCTCGAAGTTAAGGTTACATGCAGGAGGGTCACCTCAACCTGAAAAGAACAGGCATGTGTTGACTGACAGAACTGACCCCTGGTCGGAGGAGGGACTTGAAAGGCCACAATGTTCATTTACCTCAGGTAAGCATGGGATGTAAGGTGTCCTCTAAGGAGGAGCGGCAAGTCAATTCCTGAGCACATGCACACACCTGCATGTAAGCTTTCACACCCATGTGCACACGCTCATAATGACACATATATTCACACGCGTGCATGCACGTGCACACACGCACAGACACACAAACATACACACAAACATACACACGCATGCGCACACGCGCGCGCTCGCACACACACACACACACACACACACACACACACACACACACACACACACACACACACACACACACACACACACACAAACATACACACGCATGCGCACACGCGCGCACGCACACACGCACACACACACACACGTACACGCGCACATACACACGTACACGCGCGCACACACACTCACACACACACGCACACATACACTATATCCCTGACGTTCGTACAAGATTTGTGCACAAAAGTTTGCAGCAGTTTGCTTGCTTTCGCTTACATGCGTGCACACATTTGCGCATGTAAGCAGGCAAATGAATGCATGCTGAAAAAGCATGGATGTGCACATTCCCATAACTTTGCGTGAACGCAGACACTCGCAAGCATGGTTACTGTAGCAAAGCATGCATATTTGCATGCAATGGCTGGAGTCAGATACTATGATTGCATGGTTTAAGTGAATGCCTGACTTTGTGTGAAGCCCGCATCCAATGATTGTCACATGCACATGTGCAAGACAAGATGCACGTTTGAGCAAGTGCAACATGTTCTTTGATATGCACATGTCAGCAGACATGGTGGATACACTGAAAAGTAGGAGCCTTCCCAGCTCCAACAACACATGTGCATTTGATCCACTCTGCAAACATGCGCATGCATACTTGTCTATAACAAAATTCGGGAAGCAGACGGTCGCTGCAGAGCATTTAAAGGAGTCATGCATTGCGTACAGGCCGTACCCAGCCCAAGCACGACTTGTTTATGGACCCAGCTTGAGGGCTGTAGGTTACCAATTGTGTAATACCATGCCTGCTTTGCTCGCAGCAAGAAGATTGCCATCCCCAATGGTGTTAAGCTGCGATGCTTGTCATGGAACACCGAACAGGTGAGTGGGTGCTGCAAGACCACCAGGTGAGGCTGTCGTGGTCGCCAATCATCAGCCGCTGGCGTACATTTGGAGCACGCTTGAGTTCTACATGTTTGACTCAGGCTCTCTTTTTTTAACCCTTGATTGGCCATGTCTCCTGCAGGGCTGGATTGCGTGTGGAGGTGATGATGGTCTGCTCAAGGTAGGTTTGATGATCCCAGGTATAGATTGATTGATCCATTAATTCATTATTCCATCCATCCATCCATCCATTCACTCATCCATACATCCACTCATTGAAATTTGAAATGGCTGACCTGTTTAAGACGTGCAAGATTGCGACCCACTGGACAGAAAGTTACATAGAATAGCCTCAGTGCCATCAATGCCTGTGATGGTCATCCATCTGTGCTCAATGTGCTGCGCACAGAGGCTCCTCCAGCGGTAAATCCACTCTTAGGTCTGAAAAATTTCGTGGATAGACCCCTCCAATTGCAAACAGCTCATCCAGCCATCATACCTAGGGATCAGCATACAGCGCTATACGCCACATTTTTGGTGAAGCCCCATTCATGGTGCGTGAGCCCCTAGGGCTGCCGGCTTCCGGTAGGTTCACACCTGGCTGCCCTGGCCCACCCAGCGCTCCCCCCGCCCTGAAACTTTGGCAACCCTCCCAAACAAAAAGTTTAGGCAGCCCTGCAGTGTCATTGGGGCGTGAGAGGCAGTGGCTGGTGCTGTGTAAACCTTTTGGAAACTTTCTTGACCCGAGCCAGCCTACCATCCGCCCTGAAAATCGGCATGCTTGCCAAGAAAACCTTTTTGTCGGGGCAGCCAAGTTTTGATGACCTGAGGTGCTGCGGGCAAAGTTTGGAAGCAAAAATACCAAAAGTTTTGACTTTTCCAGACCGGCCACCTCAGGCCACCGGAACAGCTCCAGTCGACGCAAACTTCAACAGCATACTTTTGTAAATGCCTTTGCTGGGTCCGGGGTGTGGGGGTGCCCGTTCCGGGGACTTCACAGTCCAGCTGCGGACCATTCCAGCTTGTTGATGAGCCAACAGATTTGCATAATTGTAATTGCTATGGATATTTAATTTATGTTCAAACGATGGTGTGAGTTGCTGCATGAATGGAGAGGTGAAGGCACGGAAGCTTGCTGATGCGATATAAAGCAAGCTGCGCACCCTGCCCTGGTGTGCGGATGAGGAGCCTCTGGTGTATGGTCTGCTGCTGATTGTTAATATATTTTGTATATATATATATATATTGAAAGGAGAGCCTGTCAGTAAGCAATGAATGGCAATAGCAGCTTGCATGGCGCGCACTCAGCTAAGCATGCATGCGTGCGTCTACATGGCATGGTCTGCTGGAAGGTCCTGTTGTTGCCCCAGGCACTGTATATACCAATTCCACCTATGTATCAGGAGGGACAGGCTTCACCAATTTCTCAGCGTCGCTTGTGACGCTTCCCTCACTTGTCCAGCGCTATATAGCGTTATATAGCATTATATTATATTAGCGCTATTTACAAATGCCGCTTCCTATAGATCGGCATATAGCGTTATATGAGGGTCTTCTATGACGCTATATAGCGCTATATGCCAACGCCGATCCCTAATCATACCTTCCAGCAAAGCTATTCATGCCAGCTTGTGAAAAATCACAAACCACGCGGCCTGCAGGTGCTGCGCCTGGAAGGCACCTCCAGCCGTGAGGCAGCTGCCATCGCGGCAGGCAAGGGGGGCCCTGGCAACCTCTCGTTGAACCAAACCCTGGAGGGCCACAACGGCGCTGTCCTTGTGGCCACCTGGAATGATATGTTCCAGAAGCTGACCACCAGCGATGAGAGTGGGCTCATCATTGTGTGGATGCTGCACAACCGCATGTGGCATGAGGAGATGATCAATAACAGGTGATGGAGCTGCTGGTGCACATGCATGCAAGCTTGTACTGAAAACAACGCTGCTCTTCAATTCCAAGGCCATGTCCTTTTATTACGAGGACGCAGTCAAAGCAGCAAAAACCCAGGGGAACTCATCTAGGCAAGGCAGTTTTTGTCCTGATCAGCAGTGCAACCCCATGTTTCAGGAGTTTGAGCCACCGTGGGCATGTGACTGCTGACTCGCAGGGAGAGGTGGAGGGAGGCGGGTAGAAAACAAAGTTCTGCTCATGACTGTGTCAGGCGCACATTTACACCCACGGGCAGGTCTTCCTTTATGTAGACGAAGGCCCACAAACACCTGTCTTGCAGAACCTTACAATTACAAGCCTTTGTCGCATGTGTGCCACCCTCTCCCATCCATCCATCCTTTCCCCATCCCCCCCTCCCAAGCACACACGTCCTTTCTGATGCCACAGGAACAAGAGTGTGGTGCGTGACATGAAGTGGACCAGTGGCGGCGAAAAGATCTGCATTGCCTATGAGGATGGGGCTGTGATCGTGGGCAGCGTTGACGGCAACCGCCTTTGGGGCAAGGAGCTGGGCATCAACTTGTCGCTGGTCGAGTGGTCTCCTGATGGGCGCATGATCCTGTTTTGCACCCCAACGGTAAGGGGCAGGTGTTACGCTTGCAGGATGATGGGCGGAAACTGGCTTGCTGAACTTTTCTACGCACCGGATGGATGCAAGGAGTTTTGCAGTATTGCAAAGCCATTGTTTGTCTTGATACTTTGCTGCCGTCTGTGCATGTTACATATCTTGTTCATGCGGTTTGCTCATTTATGCCTGCATAACATAACATGATGTTGGTCTTTTCATTTCCATCGTTTCCACCAACTGCGGCAGCTCCTATTTTTCTTGCTGCCCTGCTGTCAAAGCCTCCCCCCCCTGACTGTCGGTGCAGGGTGAGGTGCACACTTATGATGGCAGTGGCAATGCTGTCTCCCGGGTCTCACTATACTGCAACGAAGGTTTTGCGGGCGCACACCAGGTGCGTGCGTGTGTGTGTGTGCGCGCGTGTGTGTGTGTGTTTGTGTGTGTGTGTGTAGTGCATCGTTTCTGGGCAACCTTCGCAGAAGTAAACCCAAAATGCCAAACTGCAGAATGGATTTAAAATGCAGAATGATCATACCAGTCTAAGAGCAAGCCCAATTTGTAGGATCAGTGTGCAAATGGGTGCATAGAGGAGTGGACGATTTGCGGATACTAATAATGTCTGTGTTCCTCATCGGTGGAAGGTCAGGTATTTAAGCCATGTCTCAGCAAATGATTGGAGGTCCCAGTTTCTAAAAAGAAGTCAGGACTTTAACAAACCAATGGCCTGTTCCTCATGGTGCAGATGCATATAAAATGAGCCAAACCAGAGGATCAGACTTAACAGGAAGCAAATTGCGTAAGCAACAAAGGTTGCCCACACTAGTTTACAGGCAGTTTTTACTGTCTGACTGAATGCAAACTTATTGTTGCCCACTCTATTTGGTCGAGAGGTTTAAAAGCTGATGTCCAGGGGCTTGGAGTGGGCGCAAATGTGCATGACGTACAGGCGCAGGCTTTGTCCGCATAAGTAATTTTCTATATGCTCCCTGCCATTGCCTGCAGTTGGTGGGCGTTGAGTGGTTTGGCCAACTTTCTTATATGTTCTTTCTTACTTGCTTGCCTTCTTACTTACTGACTCCCTGCCGATGCCTGCAGGTGGTGGGTATCGAGTGGTACGATGGCTTACTGGGATATGCTGAACCCAACTGCCCTGTGCTGGCCATCTGCCTGGACAACGGGCGCATGCAGCTTATGCGCACAGAGAGCGATGACAATGCAGTGTGCATTGACACCGGCATCAAGCCTGTCAAGTGCAAGTGGAACAACAATGGCACGATCCTTGCGGTGGCTGGATACCAGCTAGGCGGGTCCAGCCAGGAGGCCAGGGAGCTTTGGATGGTCCAGGTGTGTGTGTGTGTGTGTGTGTGTGTGTCTGTGTGTGTGAGTGTCTGCGTGTAAGCTCGCTCGCGTGCATAAGCATATGTGCGTGTATTTGCCTGAATTTATTGTTTGCAAAGCATGTGTTTTACACACTTCCACTTAGTGGTAGCATCCTGAGCAGGTTACAGGAGGAAAGGAGGGTTGCAGTGCAATGGAATCTGCCACAAATTCGAGATGTATGTCCAAGTTTTATTGGTCGCTTGCAAAGCTTGTGCACGCAAGACGCACAGAGCCCGGGCTCACTACTGCCCCTTTTTTCCCTCTGTGTGTCCTGGTTGCCTGCATTACCATTCAAAGAGGAATGAGGCTGGGCTTGCCAGTGTCCTTCCCACATCCCTTGCCTGCTGCATACACTGTGGCCCGCAGTTCTACAACTACTTGGGAGAGCACATGCGCACTCTGCGCGTGCCTGGCTCTGGCATCAATGGCATCAGCTGGGAGGGCAATGGGCTGCGCCTAGCCCTGGCGGTGGACTCCTTTGTGTACTTTGCCAATGTCAGGCCGGACTACAAGTGGGGCTACTTCTGCAACACCCTGGTGTACGCCTTCAACCGGCCGGACCGCGCAGAGCACTGCGTGATGTTTTGGGACACAAAGTGAGTGATAAGGATGAGTTTTTCGTTCAAATTCTTCTCGACCTTAACCTTTGCTGTGGTCATCAAGTGAATTTCAGGAAATGGCAGGTATTTCATCCCCCAACATGTTTAGATAGAAATCCATTGCGATGCCCAGTTGGAGTAAGCAAAGCTTAGGAATACCAGCTTTGTAATCATGTTGAAACTTCCTGCCTGATCTTGCTTGAAGCGCTCCGGCTAATAAAACAAGAATAAAAGCGTTGAGATTGATGCTGAACCACATTCGCTTGAAGCGCAAGGTTGATGGGGCCTCCTAGATCATGTCGACTAAGCATCTCAATTGTTGCAGGAACAATGACAAGTACCCCAAGTATGTGCGCAAGTTGATGGCCATCCAAGCGTGCGGGGACTTCTGTGTTCTCGCAACCAAAGTGAGTCCAAGGGTCTTTGGCTGCTCAGGAGACGTGATGCAAGTAATGAAGCGTTTTGAAGGGATGTACTGCTGCCTCCTTTTTTTAGCCAAGGCCACTTTGTCTAGTCTGCCCTCTTCTTGCAAGATGAATTGATCGGTTGAAATTTTTATGAAGCCTCTGCCGCCCAATCTAATGCTTAAATTGAAGTGCGACATTGAATATTCCCAGACTTGATTTCTCCAAAAAACACATTTGCTCCCTGATTCATCACTTTGTCAGAATAGCCTTCTCCATAAGCGTGTAGCACCAAATATCCTTCATGCAGGGAGAGAACCCTAATGAGTACATCCTTATCCTTTGCAACGCCATTGGCTCCCCAGTGGACAGTAAATACATTGAGGTGCGTGGTGGTAGCAAGCACACGTGCGCGCACACACACATGCTCGTAAGTAGTCCAAACAAGCATTGATTTTAGCTGCTTTTTAGGGCATACATTAAATATTGTCAGTATTTTCAGGATGTCATCGTGGCAGAGCTATATGGAGTGAAAAAGTTGTAATTTTTTCATAGTCGTGAATAAGAGCCAGCTGGTGTTGTGCTTGACAGCCTTGTCACTTAAAATCTTCTGAAATCTATGCACGTAGACTTGGGAAAGGAAGCTCTTCTTCTGGTGCTCCCCTCCAACTTGCCAGCACCTTCTTCAGGGGTGGTCTGTGTAAGATGCTTGATCCATCGCTACACGGGATTGGTCAGCTGTGACGCAAACCTCCTTTAAAACTTCTGTGCCAGTTGAATGGAGGTCAGCACATAGAGATTGTGGCTTCGCTTCCAGGGAGCAGGCCACCATCGAGAGCAACCAAGTTTTGCATGCACTTCTCTCTTGGTTACAATTGCCTCAATAACGCATCCTATGTACATAGGTGGAGCCCAAGTACCTCACCATCACCAACCACCACGTCATTGCCGCCAATGATGAGAACGTTTATGTGTGGCAATTCCGCACCAGCTTCTCCAAGCTCATGTCCACAGATGTGACAGGCGTCAAGCACAAGCAAGCACGCGAGAAGGTCTTTCATGTGGACGACCCCAACCCAGCGCAGGTGCGGTTTTGTGTTCTTTGACTTTTGACCCAAACCCTTGAACTGGACAGAATGCATGCATCACCCCTTCTGGTACACAGGAAGGCGTTAGCAATGAATTGTCTAGATGAAGAGGTCTGGTGGCAAGCCCTTTCTCATCACCCTTGCAGCAGGTAATTGCAGCGTTGCAACACTCCTTGTCAAGACAGGATCGAGCAATGCAAATTGAAGTACCTGCATCATGACCTTTTTTCACTCAATGTCAAGAGGGTTTTACAAAAGAGAGAGATCAAGCCCATCGACTTTCAAGTTTGTGCTTTTGTCATATGTGGACTTCATAATGCTCTCATTGGTTTCTGCCCTCCTTTCATTCCTGTATTAACGCACAGGTGGCTCCTGATAGCTGGAAGACACCCCACCAGAACACCAGTGACTTTGTGTCAGCCCTGTGTGCCAGTGACACAGTGCTGATGGTGGGCCGCGCCAGCGGTGTGGTGCAGCGCTACAGCCTACCCCACCTCACAGGTGTGTGTGTGTGTGTGTGCGCGCGCGTGCGCGCGCGTGTGTGTGTGTGTGTGTGTGTGTGTGTGTGTGTGTGTGTGTGTGTGTGTGTGTGTGTGTGTGTGTGTGTGCGCATACATTGTTTACTTGGTAAGCTGTAGCTGTACTGCGTGCCTTTCAAAATGCAGCCCTTTTTGGCCTGCATCCTCAGAATTTTGACAGCCGACACATCAAAGGTCTCATGACTACAGCCCATGTGTTACTGATAACATGATTTGGGTCACTTGTTTGATATCAAGTGCTCCTAAAGGCTTACATGTGGTCCCTCTGCGTGTGTCTGTAGTGGAAGGGCAGCACCTCCTGCGCTGCCGCCCCTTCATGCTGGCCCTAAACTGCAACCTCAGCCGCATGAGCATCATTGACATCAACGGCGTGCTGTCATTCTATGACTTGGAGGCCAAGGGCAGTGGCAAAGGAGGCACACAAGGGGAGCACCTCGCATTTGAACGCAAGGTGAGGGAGGACGCATGAAGGCGAAGGTCAGATTGAGGTCTAGCCATGGACAGCGATGAAAGCCAAACGTTTGTTTTTGGATGAGAGAATGAAGGCACGTAGTTAGCGTTGTGATCCTTATCACGTGTCTTTTAGTGCGTTTACATTCATTGGGAAAGAGCCGCCTCAAGCTGTGGCAATACAAGATCTTTGGAACTTGTAATCAGCTTCTGTAGTGGATATGATAATGAAAGGGGACAGAAGGGGAGGCCTGAGTTTGGCAGCAGCAGCAGCAGCTTATGTACCTTAGCCAGCCAGCAATAACATCAGGTGGTAGCATGGGGTGACCAGCTCCTAAAATTGCAAGCTTGGGGGGCCCACAGATGCATTGATTTGCCAATCAAATGATATGCTAGCCGTGCTTGGCCATGCAGAGCCGAAGGGAACAGCCCTCATCTCATTTTCAGGTTTGGGATTGGCTGTTTGGATAGGGAGGCAGTGAGGCTCCCCAGAGAGTAAAGCTTTCCTTGAAAGGTTACTGGCCAAAATAAGAAGTTGTCAAAATGAGGACTGTGCTGAAAAATGCTGCGGCATTAATTTGGCACTTGCTGAAGGAATGCCATGTATTTTGCTCCCACTCTGTGAGCTTTTGCATCTGGCCTCTTCATCTTAAATGATCTGCTACTGCAGGACACTTGGGACATGAAATGGGCTGATGATAATCCAGAGCTGTTTGCTGTCATGGAGAAGACGCGCATGTACATCTTCAGGTATTTGCCCAGACTCTAGCTAATGCTGTTCTTGCTTGTGAGGGATCTTGAGCCTGCAGCCCTGCGTGTCAAGATGTTTTGCTCAATATGTGTGTGTACGGTATATAGAAGGAAGGTGATCAAAACGAGGTAACATGACGAATCTTTGTTGACTGCAATATATATTTTTTGGCCTTTTTTTATTGCCTCAAAGCCAGCGCCTAATCCAAAATGCTGCATTTTGTAATTGAATCGCAAATTGCCTGCCCCATTTGGCTACCTCAGCATCTCCCTTGCACAGGATCACTTCAGCGCCAAAAAGTCATGCGCGCATCTACAAGCATGTACGTGCGTGCCACTGCAGCCTTAGCTCTTACACCTTGTCTTACCGTTACGTGTCAACACTGCAGAGGTTTGGACCCTGAGGAGCCTGTGACCAGCAGCGCCTACCTGTGCTCCTTCCACGACCTGGAGATCACCGCTGTCTTCATCGACGACCTGATGCAGCAGCCTGACCAGCCAGATGCGGAGTTCATGATTGTGTATGAGACGCGCAGCTTGCGGGACACACGGGACCTGCTCAAGTCCACCACCATGGACAACGCATATGCATTTGCAGACACCACCAGCCATCCTCGGCTGTGGCGCATTCTGGCAGAGCATGCTCTGGAGCATTTGGACTTTGTGATGGCAGACAAGGCGTATGTACGGTGTGCAGATTACCAGGTGGGTTGGCCAGAGGCTGCTAGTGCAAAGAGGTGGAGGATGAAGCTCTGGGAATGTTCAGCAGATGACCGCATCAGATCTTTTCTGCGGCAATGTTTAAGAGGAATACAACAGGAGGGGCTTTAACGCGCTGAGTGCCTTGCGCTTAGCCTCGGTTGTTGGTGGTCCCTCTAGGCATACCAGTGCCACAGCTCACAAACAAAAGACCAGATCTTTATTGCACCAGGAGGGGCCATCAGCAATGAGGCCATGGGGGGGGGGGTGAGCACAACAACATGGTCTGGAGAAGTGTTGTGTTTGCAGGCTCAGCGCTCCTCACCATTGCCAGTTGGACACAGATGTGCAGGCAATGTGCTGGTGCACAAGGAACTCATGTTGCTACAATTTTAAGCATTTACTGCACAAGTCTGGCTCATAGTAAAGCCGGTCGATCTGGGCCAAAAAGAGTTGAGCATGACAGCTATGTCATCTATACTTGAAGGACCTAGATGCAGAAATATACAACTGTAAATGCATACCTTGGGGTCTTCACATGTTGGATAATTATTGGGAGCGTCAAAGGTTGGGGGCAGAGGAAGGTCATCGTTGTGTGGGGCTTCCTGAGGCCACATCTCAAAACAACACATGGATGTTACCGGACCAATAAGTTTTTCAGTCCAAATAGGGCATTATTCTCAGTTAACGCTGATTATTTTGGTCCAGGAACACCCATGCAACTTTTGAAATGTGACCAGATCAAAATCAGGTGGAACTTATTGAGAACTTCGGATTATGCCAATTTCAATGATGTAGAATGGTTAATTTACACAAAAAAATGTTTTGCGTATTCAGATTGCGCAGGAAGCTACCAGGAGAGTGTGAAGAGGGAGCAATCTATTGTTGAAGTGCAAGCAAGGTGCCGGTTTTGGCCAAAATGTACTTTCTACTTTATAAATATCATGCAGGTAATGTCAGATGCGCGCAGGAAATTTGCCAGGGACCAGGGCTAACTTTCCGTCATGTTTGGCACACCCCGTTGCAGCCTGACCGCTGATTGACCCCATTACTTCACTTATATTGTTCAATACTTTAGTTCTGAGGTCGTGGGGTTCAGATGGACGCGATGGGGGAGGATTTGGGGCCCAATTTTGGCCTGGGAGGGGGGAGCCCCAGCCCTTCTCCCAGCCATCATGCAATACCTTTCGTACTCCTGCATGCTCAGATCTCATGATGGAAGCCAGTTGAGTCCATCCCTACACCCCAGCATACAGTGCTCTCTTATCCCCTCACCGCCTCACGCACATGGGGGCACCTTCCCCTAAACTTTTGATGAGGATTGTCCTCTGTAGGCGCACAAAGAACAAATCTGCATCAAAAGATTGTGCCTGAAAAGCTCCAGCAAGCCCAGAAAAGTCTGGCGAACACAACAGTGACCCCCTTCTGGGTTGGAGGGGCAAACAAATTTCAAGGCAAGCAAGTTGACGCGTGTCTACTGTGACTTTGTTTGTTGCTTAACCAGCATAATCCAACACCAACAGAGGCTGACCCTTTGCGTATGCTTTGTTAGAGCAATGTTCCCTTTGTCTTGCACCCCCAGGGCATCCAGTTCGTTAAGCACCTGTCTAAGCTGGATGTGAGAACCAAGCAGCTGGCAGAGGTGGCTGTGTACTTCAAGCGCTTTGATGAGGCAGAGCAGCTCTACCACAAGATGGACCGCCCAGACTTAGCGATTGAGATGCGAATGAGGTTAGGTGCGTGCGATGCAAACAACATGCTTAAAAGTGGTCTCTGCCATATGGACTACGCGTCTGAATGTTGTGTAATTGCTGCATGGAAGTGTCATGAGGTGAGGCATTCATTGATAGGAGAGATTGACCTTCGAGGCGGGGTGTTTACATGCGTATTCTGCCAGTTTGTCCAAAAGCACGACATCCCAGACTACATCCCTACGAGTGCATTTACTTGCTCTGCCTGAAACAAGGACAAGCATGATTGGCCGTCCCTGGTTTGTTTTAAAATGAGTGGTTTGAAGAATGACTGCCACAATGCTTTCACTGGCGGGAAGCTGACATGGAAAGTGGCCTGCCAAGGATATTTTGAGGATGTGGTCCATTTTGCGCTTCAGAAGAGCTGACATTGTAACTGGAAAAATTTGCTCAGCTGCAAAAACAGAATGGTATGCTTGGCTATTCAGGGGACTGGTTCAAAGTGGAGAAGCTGGTGCGTGAGACTGGAGGAGACGATAGCCAGCTCATCAACGCCTGGAACAAGATCGGGCAATATTACAGTGACCGCCATAAGTGGGCTAAGGCCGCGCAGTACTACACCCAGGTGGGACAGATTGTTTGTAGGTCTTTCTTTTCATCATGCAACTTGCAGCAGCTGCTCTCCTTTTTTATTTTTTCAAAAGCCTTGTCGGCTGCCATTTTGCCACAGGGGTCTAGCTAGCAACACCAAAGAATGTGTCATGGAAAGCTCACAATAATAGGCTGCTGTGTCTCTAGCAATAGACCCGCTGCACATGTTGAAAGTCATGACGCTGCAGGATTATGGCAATGCTCGGAACCGCTCTGTGCAATGCAGGATGCTGCAAAATGTGTTGATTCTCCTTGCACCGTGGCACACCAAATGCAAAGCAACTGTGAAGGGTGGATTCTTTATTTGCCAATGCGTACAGGCCAAGAATAGTGAGATGCTGGTGGAGTGCTTCTATGCCTTAGAGGATTTTGCATCCCTGGAGAAGCTCATGCAGGCTCTGCCTGAAGGGAATGTCTTGCTGCGGTCCATCGGGGAAAAGTTCCAGAGCGTGGGCTTGTGCAACGAGGGTGTCTCTGCATTTTTGAAGGTGAAAAAGCTTGAGCCCTTGGTTTCTGGCAGCAGATTCACCATCACCAGTGCAACAATCCTAAACGTGTTTGCTTTGAAGTTATTTCAACTGCCTTTCTTTGGCCTTTCTACTGTACTGCTGATGGGGAGCGTCCCTAGATTTCTTTTCTTCTTTCTAACCATTTCCCCATTTTTGCACAGCTTGTCTAGCCATCTCTGAGGACACAAAGATGAAGTTTGATCATGAGGGCTGCTGTCCACTACTTATAATGTCAAAATGCTTCATTTTGTACTTTTGCCAGCAATTGCTGTCCGCTATTTACTATGTCAAAATGCTTCATTTTGTACTTTTGCCAGCAACTTGCAAGCGCATTTCTCACACACTGTCATTGCACTCAGACCATTGAGAGCAAAGATTGCCCACTTTTTGTTCTCGCCTACAACAGGCAGTCGTACTCTTTTACCGAGTGTGAATGCAGGCGGGCGACAGCAAGGCCGCTATTGATTGCTGTGTGCTGCTCAACCAATGGGACCAAGCCGTCACCCTGGCCCAGCAGCACAACTTCCCCCAGATAGAGGGCTTGCTGCTGAAGTATGCCAGCCACCTGCTGGAGAAGCAAAGGTGCGCGTTGTGTGCGTGCATGCGCACATTCCCAAGCACAAGTTGCTCTGCAGATACTACAGTCTTCTCGGCCTAAATGCGCCTAAGTGTTGGATGCTATGCAGTCCTTTGGAGGCCCTTTAGAGCACCTTTACGCAGCTGCCTGTTGGAGGATAACACAAGGGTGCTTTTAGGCATTGTAATGTACACGTTTGCAGACTCATGCTCCCATGCTTATATGCTTCCATGACACCCCCATACTTTCATGAATCATGACGCTGTCACTCCTATGGTTCCTCCCAGGCATTTTGAGGCCGTTGAGCTGTACTGCAAAGCAGGCCACCACATGGAGGCATCTCAGCTGCTAGTGGAGCTGGCCAAGCAGAGTGCAGAGCGCAGGGTAGGTGTAGCCCCACAAGACCACCTGCTTGTGCGTTTGTGGATTGCAGGTGCACTGGTGACAGTGCATCCCTGATCGTCCATGCCACCATGACTGTCCTTGACAACAGTGCTTCCATGACTGTCCATGAAGACAGTGCATTCATGCATGTCCTTGCCATCCATGGCTGTCCTTGACAACAGTGCATCCATGACTGACGCTACAACAGTGCATCAAGCAATTTGAACAGCAACATGCATCCATGAATGTCCATGCTGCCCCTCTACCTCCCTCAGGTGAACCCCCTGCGCGTCAAGAAGCTGCATGTGCTGGCAGCCCTGGAGGTGGACAAATTCAAGAAGAAGACGCTGGACCTGAACCCTGCCATGACACAGCACACTGCTGGAGGGCGGACCATGCAGCCAACGGCCACCATGCAGAATACGGCTGCACAGACGCTTAACAGTAAGTTGCGCTGGACCTGTCAATTGGGCGCAGTAAAGGTGAGGCTGTGGTGCTGTCCAACCATTGCAGACGCTCAAGGTGGAGAGGATAATGCTTGTAGGTCTTGCTCCTACTTCTCTCACTCACTCAGCGCCTTGTTTCTTGCTCATGAGTTTCATGCACCTTTCTTTTGTTTGCTTTGGTGTTGTGTAGGCCTCATGACGCTTGACGCAGTTTCAAATAGTGCTGGCCCTGGGGGCATTGATAATGCTTGGCGGGGTGCAGAGGCCTACCACTTCTGGCTGCTTGCCCACCGCCAGCTATATGCAGCCAGTGGAGGTGCGTGTATATGTGTGTGGGTAGTGGAGGGGGAGAAAGGAGGTTAGGGATGTGAGAACGGATTTGTTTGGGTGTATGTTTAGGGGCGTATGTATGTGCATGTGTGTCTGTGTGTGTGTGTCTGTGTGCGTGTGTGTGTGTGTGTGCGTGTGTGTGTGCGTGCACGCACGTATGTTAAGTTCTGCACCATCCCGGGCCAACCTTATTTTGATTGGGGCAACACCAAATATAAAGAGCCATGGAAGGCATCAGTGTATCAGTGCACACACTGATCATGTAGTTGCTTGTGTAATAAAACCCGGTTAGCTGCTTTCCGTGCCTGCTTCTGCTGTGAAAGCTGCCTGCTTCTGCTGTGAAAGCTGGCTGGTAAGTTGCTGAGCTGGGAGTTCCAATTCTTTTGCCGTGCAGCTGAAACATGACTTGTAAAGCGGGCGGCCTGCATACTAATTTTTCAATATGCATGGCCTGGCAGACAAACTCTGATGCTCACGTTCTTGACATGATCTTGCATGCCATCTCTCCAGGAGAAGATGATCGCAGAAGAAATGTGGGCTTGGCTATGCGGACAGCCCTGCATTTGCGGCAGTATGATGACATCATAAATCCTGTGGAGGTGTGTGTGTGTGTGTGTGTGTGTGCACGCGCGTCTGCAGAAACTGGGCCGCTGCAGCAAGGGACGAGGCTTCATTCTTGCAGCAATGATAAGCATATGCAGCGCAATGCATGCTAAGCTAGCTTGAGAACGAACGCTTATCAGTACCCTGTTCTTGGCGAGAGATGTTTTTGGCTATCCCTGTGCAGCTTTGCAGACGCTGTGCCTTTTTCAGTGAACACTGGACCTCTGACGTTCTGGAACCAGGCAGGGCAGTGGTTCGAGGCAGATGCAAACCGCTTTGCTTGCTCAGAAAATCTTGTCACATTGGAGAAGTCACTGGCACGTGCAGGTCTACTCCTTTTTGGCGCTAGCTTCATTCTACAACAAGTTCTATGGCCAGTGCTCCAAGGTGGGTTACGACACCTTTTGTTGAAAGGACAGTCAATGCCTGATTATTTTTTGACTTGACCCTGAGGGTTTCTTTTTGTTCCCTTGATTTTGTGCTGTTGCCTCCTAAGGTGCAATGAATTATCCTCAAGGTGCCAATGGTTCCATGTGTGAATGCCATGCAGCGAGTATGCTCTTTATATCACCTCTTATGCAGGCCTTCATCAAGCTTGAGTCCATGCCTAGCATACCCGCTGAGGATCGGAGCAAGTATGCTGACCTGGGCATGTCAATCTTCATGAAGCCGGAGTACTCGCCCAAGGACCCCGCTACACTGCGAGAAACCAGGGACAGGTAAGACAAGGAAAGGAAAGGACAGACTGTGCACGCCTAGTCCGGCTGCGTGCATTAGGGACAGGTATGGAAAATGATCTCTGTGCTCCATGACTTTGGTTTTACATGGGCTGGTGTTACTTGGGTGGAGCAAGAGCTGAGCTTCTAAGGGAGAGAGTACTGCCAGGAACTTTTGATTGTGATGTTCCCACGCATTGTGAACACTTGTACAAATACCTTTTAAAGCTTATGACCCATGGTAACTGGGTGGACATGGCAGGACGGACCGTTTTTTTCATTTCCCAGCCATCATGCCACATTGCTTGCCTCAAGCGTTGCATTTCATGCCTGCTGTAATCACGACCAGGCGCGCGCGCACACACACACACACACACACACACACACACACACACACACACACATGAGCACACTCCTATAATGTGCTTGTCCTTGCAGGGGTAGGGCTGCCCCCACTCCCAATGCACCGGGCTTGGATGGCCTTCTAGACGACCTTGTGAGACCAAAAGATCAGGTGCGCTGGCAGGGCAAGCTTGGAGAAATGAAAGAGTTCCAAGAGCTTTGCAATTACGGAATGATGTGTCATCCATCATCCAGGCATTGAGGCTCCCCTTCCTCCTCTGAATTGTGTGCACCCTGTATGCACACCAAATACCTCCTGCTTCTCTAATTCTCTGCCAGTATTGATCCTAGCGCTTCAACAGGCCTAGTGCTATCTGCACTGGGCACGTGACAACATCCTACAGGTGCAACGTCATCACTGCCACGACCTGACCTCTGTGGCACTTGTGTGGCCTGTTGTCACAGGTGTGCGTGGCTTCAGGCGAGATCATCACCTCTGACCAGCCCCAAATCCGCTGTAAAGTGTGCAAACATTCGATGTTGGCACTGGAGGTCAGGGGGTGTATTGCATGCCCCTTGTGTCACGCAGCTCTGCCAATGACAGGGCGGTAGGGACTACTGGTTGTGAGAAATGCTCACAATTGTTTGATATAGGTGTGCGTTAGCACTAGAACCAATGTATGGGTATCAGTGACTTCATCTACCAATTGGTCAGTGTGATTGGCTGCTGCATAATGCTTAATCTGGGCAGGATTGATGTCAGTTGAAACATGCTGACTGGTGTGCCAACTGCATGCGCTCACAGCCCTGGGTGGGATGTTGCCCTCCTTCCTCCTGTTTTCTCAGGAGTACAAAATGGTTGTTACAAGTTGTCAAGCTGGCCAGAACTAATGTAAGCTGTATCACAGCACTTGCAAGCCAGTTGCAGCAGTTGACTTTTGCCGGTCTTGATCTTATGGTGCTTCTCCGTTTGTTGATTATATTTTAAAAAACTGGCCTTGCGGTGCAAGATGACCCCCAGGTAAAGTGGCGCAAGGACGCCATTGTATTTGCTGGAGGCCATAAGATAAAAGGCCTGCCCAAACATGAAGTGGAGGCTGTGAGAGACACTGGCAGATTGTCCTGCTTGGTTAATAAAGCATCCCTGAAGAAGTTGCAAGGTGATGCAAGGAATGAGACGTACCTTGTGAAAGTGGCGCCTGCAATACCCAAAATAAAAGTGAGTCAAGGGGATGTCCACAAGAAGATTAAGCCACTGCTGGAGAAGTGGAAGGGCGTGTTTGCAAAACCACAAGGAGTGCCTCCTCCTCGCGGCATAAAACATCAGATTCACATGCATCCACAATACCGTCCAGTCGCTCGATCTGCGTACCGCATGTCTGCCCTTGAGCTGCAAGAAGAGCAAAAGCAGCTGACTGAGCTTGTGGATTTGGGATTTGTACAGCCATCATCTTCTGCATTTGCATCCCTTGTCCTGCTGATTGTAAAGGCTGATGGCTCATGGTGCATGTGTGTCGATGATTGCGGTGTTAACGCAGCCACTCAGAAGAACAGCTGTTCTTAGAACAGCTGCAGCTACCCACTGCCAGAAATTGATGAGCTGTTTGAGCGACTTTCAGGGGCAAAATATGTTTCAAAGCTGGATCTCCACTCAGGCTATTAGCAAGACGAGGTGGATGAGGCAGACCGACACAAGACTGCCTTCATTAAAGTAAAGGTCTACGCTGGACAGCAGCCAGCGTGCATTAAGGAGAGAATGCTTTTATTACACGGTATGGCCTGTATGAGCGCCATGTTATGCCGTTTGGTCTGTCCGGAGCAACCTCCACTTTCCAGCGCGCTATGCATGATGTGTTCCGTGACCTGCTGGACAAAGGTGTGGTAGTTCACCTTAATGATTTCTTTCTCCATGCCCCTGATGAGGCCACTCATTTGCGCTTACTGGACACAGCGCTGCAAAGATTGCATGAGCACAGACATTTTGCCAAAGCTTCCAAGTGCAGATGTTTGAAAGATGAGATTGAGTTTCTAGGCCATGTTGTGTTTAAGGAAGCCTGAGGACGGTCTGAAACCGTGCACTGTTACAGTGGAAGCTGCGCACAAGTGGCCGAGACCAACAAATAAACAGGAGGTGAGACCTTATCTAGGCCCGTTCAGTCCGACTGAGTCATTATCAATATTGGAGGTACATCCACCGCTTTGCCACTATTGCTGCCCCACTGCACGACATTACACACCTGCTGGCTGACTTTTGAGTGAAAACCTGTGCACAAAGAGGCCTTAAACAAGCTGAAGGAAAACAAGAAGGGCACCTTCTGTCAAACACTCTAAAATCACCACCCTCTATTTTTCTGACTCACATGAACTTTATCATTGATGTCCAAACCTGTTGAAGACATTTTTGTTGCTTTGTTAAAAAAACTGGATTTTTGGTGATTGATCGATTCGAATTGCGCAGCCTATCAGTTGCACATTCCTTTGATTCCTCTTATTTTGTTGTTTTCTCAACAATATACTTGGCGGATTATCGACGGTGGCCTTGTTCACCAGCTGTCAATTTCAAATTGTCCGAGCTGTCAACTAGCCCTTGATTAAGACGTCTTACCTAGGTCCCTCATGTCTGTGAGTGATAATCTTGATGCCGACATTGACTTGGAATTCATACCCAAGGTGGGATGACGCCATACCATGCCTACATAGCTTGCAGTGCAAAGCATTCAACAAATCCACCAACACATGCGCGCACCTGCACACGCGCATGCACACATTACACACACATACACACACATCACACACAACACATACACACACACACACAAACACACACACACACACAAACACACACACACGCACACACACACACACACACGCACACGCGCGCGCGCACACACACACACACACACACACACACACACACACACACACACACACACACACACACACACACACACACACACACACACACACACACACACACACACACGCACGCACGCACACACACACACACACATACACACACACACGCACGCACACACACACACACACACATGCACGCACACGCGCACACGCACACACGCGCACACATGCTAACACACACGCACAACACAAACACACAAACAATGGGTCACCAAAATTGAATCGTATGCTTTGAAATTGTAAAAATGGCTCTAGCTTAGGCCAGGGCTGCCTGCTAAGTGCATGCAGTATAGCTTCTCACTAAGTGCATTGTGTATTTACATTTACAGAATGACATGCTGCATGAGATGAAGATGCTGTCCACCTTATTCAACTCAGCAGATGTAAGTGGACTTTTTATAAAAGGTGGTTGTGTTTTGCTCCTTTGCTCGAGGACATTTTGGCATTGTTCTCATTGAAATAGTTGTTCATTTGCTGCCATAGTGCGCTGGCATCCGCGTAAACGTAAAAGAAAATATGTTACGCTGATTACCGGGTGCCCGTTCCTGCTTTTTTCCTCCAGACTGCCACGAAGAGTTGGGGCTGCATTTGTGGGCTTGGAAAACCTTGTCACTCTTGCTCACCTTTGCTTGCATGCTTTTGCCCAATCTCCTCTCTTTTTCGCACATTTTTCTGGAAAAAGGCTGATTAACCTCGTTTCTGGCTCCCTCTCACTCAAATTCATCCTGCAGAAGGTCTGCCCGGTGGCTGGCTGTGGCTTCGGCATGGCAGGCTCTGCCAAATACAAATTTCTGCACCGAGTCCTGTCCGTGGTGCATGTCATGCAGAACCATGACGTGCGGCTGTATGATTTTGGGGTGGGCGGTGGCAAGTGAGTCGCTGCCCAAAGCAGACAGGGTGGTTGGGCATGGTTGACAGCCGCAAAAGCGTGCGATTGTCACACATGTGATGGTGGGGTCGCCATGCGACCGTTCCTGGGTTCACGCAGTGTAATGGCAGGCGTAATTGTTTTCCTTCATAAACAACACGCTCACTCTTTACCGCAATCATGCTGCTCATTATCAAGGGCTAGCACGGAATGGCTGGTAGAGCCGTTGCACGTCTCAGGCATGTGCATCGTTATGAACCTGCATGTTGGTGCCCCTTTGCGCAGTGTTATTGGCCATGCAAACTGGGTGTTTGGCTGGGTTGCAACTGGATGCGAGCTGTCACACCTAAATGTGTCCAAGGCTGAGGTAAGCGGGCTGGATCAACTAATGGAGAGGCGGTTCTCCAACTGTATTGTACAAAAACATGAGGTCAAGCAACAACTGCTGCCAAATTTCTTGCATTGCTGAGGACCTTGCACAAGCAAAGACTAGGTCCTGCTTGATGATCATGCTTCTGGCGAAACCCTCCCACCTCCCATCTTACTTCAGTCTAGCCGCCATTGTTGTGCCCTGCCCTAATTGACGTGGCCTCAATGTTGACGTGACCTCAGTGTCGCGCCTTTCCATACTATGAAATCCATAGTGCTGTGCCCTTCTGTAGTGTTATGCCCTCAGTGTTGTGCACTGCCCACAGTGTTGTGCCCTTCCATCTGTGTTGTACCCTCAGTGTGGTGCCCTTCCATAATGTTCTCCCCTTCCCTAATGTTGTGCCCTTCCATGGTGTTGTGCCCTGCCCTCACCATTCTGTAGGCCAGCCTCAAGAACGTGGCCAAGTCCCTGTTAGAGGCATCGGAGAGAATGGAGCATCGCTGCCCCTCCTTGATCAGACGCTTCAGGAGCATGTCTGCAGCGGAGCGCCAGCCACCTCCCATCGATTGCCTTGTTGCCTGCAAGGTGCGGCTGTTTGAGCCAGGACGTCCTGATAGGGTTCAACAAGGCTCAATGGAGCAATGTAGGAGCAGGCCAGGGGTGGTCAGGAGCCAAGGCAGGCATGTTGCTCTCTCAGATGTTTGCAGGTGATTGTGTTCTCTTCCTGGAGCCAGGATTTTTTCTGGATCTGTATTTGCAATTGATCTTTGGTGGATCATGCATAGGGTTGGCCAGTTCCGTATCAGAGTCTTGAATACCGTGTAAATACCGTAGTTATACCGTAGTTATTCCGTACCAGTATTTTCTACACTTTCACACACTCCACGGGGTGGGTGGGTCTATATTGTACCTGTACTTCCGTACCCGTACTTTTCGTAATTTGTGCACCTACGGATCTGGCCAACCTTAATTGTGTGCTCATGTGTGCGCATGTGTGTGTGTTGTGCGCGCGTGTGTGTGCGCGTGTGTGTGTCAATGCTTTGCTGCAATCACAGCCCAACGAGTTCTGGGCTCACTGTCACGGAATTGGCCCTGCATCAAGTAGTAACTCTGCTTCTCACCTTTTTCAGGACATTCAGATGCATGCAACACTGTCGCAGCAAGCCTGCCTGCACTGACTAAAAGGTCTTGGATTCCAATTCGGAACATTGTGACACACCCAACGCTTTGCATTGCACATCCCTGGACCTCAAATGCACCCAAGAAATGCACCTCCCGCCCAAGTTGTCATCTGCTCAGCACGTTCACAGTCTCTTTTCCCAGGTGTGTGGAAAAAGAAACCAGGTCAACAGCGTCAAAGCGACCCTGCTGCTGGTGGCTCCACGCTGCCAGCATGCGTGCCTTCTGCCCTGCTCCCCCACAAGCATGTGCGTGCTGTGCACACCCATTCAAACTAGTGCAGGATCTGGCAGGGAGGGAGGGAGGGAGGGTGGTGTACAGGAGTAATGGGTAGAGGGAAGAGAGTAGAGGAGACTTGCTTCTACAAATTTTGGTCTCACTTCGGTCTCATGACTAAGCAACTGCAATTGTCTGCCTCAGATTTGCCACGATGGGCATAACTGCAGCATGTTCTCCGTGAACAAGCATGCTCACAGGGCGACCTGCATCCATTTCTGATACAGAGGGTGCCGCGCAAGATGATGGTGTGGATCTTGCTTGCGGAACTCTGTGAGAGGTGTCGTTGGCGTGAGCTTCATGAATGCCCATAGCCGGCGTGCCTTGCAGGAGAACCTTGGCATAATGAAGGCACGCATCGCCCAACTCCAGATCAATACATTCTTTGTGTTCTGGGCTGGCTGGTCCCCGGACGACAAGCACGCTGTACTCCAGCTGTACAAGGAGGCTCCAACTGTTGGGGTAAGTGGTTACGTCATGAACAGCACAGTAACTTTTAGGATACTCTTTAGGACCAAAAGGCATGCAAGACTTCAATTGCAGTGGCATATGTTGAGCACGCTAAGTACAGCTTTGGTTTTCAAGGCTCATTCCGGGCAGACAGAGCACCATTGCGCAGTCTTAGAAAACGCCCTGCTGCGCATTCCAGCGTAAGCATTAATGGAAAATGCATTTGCATCCTTGAATTGCTGAGGACGGTCCAGTTCCATGTCAAGACCACCAGTTCCATGTCAATCCCTGCGCAATTCAGATGCCGTCCAAAATTTTAATCAATAGATTGAATGAACTCGTCCATGGAGGCTAAGGTGCTAGCACGTGCGATTTATCTTGCGACATCGTGAAAGACCTTCGGCGTGTGCTCATGTGAGGGAAGATGTCGTGGCTGGCTTCCTGGAGCAGATTCTGCAAGCTTCCCACTTTGCTGCTGACCAAGAAGATACTTACAAGCAGTTTACCGTAGGAACTTTTCAATTTGGCAAATAGTTCAATAAATTATTACATTATGAGGCCCTCTTGTAAGCTGGAAAGTTCCAAAAAGTTAAAGCCAACGGAGGCCTCGCGGAATTGTGGCAAGCACTTAAACGTAAAATGGAGGCCCGTCCTGGCAGGGACAAAGGTCTTTAACTCTGTATGGCTTTAAGAGGTCCCACACTGAGGAGGATGGCCCCGTGCTCAATATCAAGCAAATCACAAGAGGTGCAAGCACGGATGCAGCTGCAGCAGCAGCAGCATGGAGCACAGGCTACAAGAGCCAATGCCCCAGAAGTCAGGCCGTGCGGTGGATCCAGCAATGCGCCCTGCTCCTGCCCCTAAGATACAAAAGTGGATAGGCCTCGTGCAAGCACTCATGTGCAAGCACCACCTGCAGAGCCAGAAAGGTAGCTTGTCCTTGTCCAGCTGACAGCCCATACAGACAGTTTGACCTGCATGCAACTCTTAACCAGCATTCGAGCGTTTAAAGCAGCAGTGCAAGCAAGGGAGGCAGCAGCAAAGGCAGCAGAGCAGCAGGTTTGGGTGCGCGTGGAAGTAGGTTGGCACTGATGGTGGCAGCAAGTCTAGGGGGGACTCAGAGGAGTTCCAGAAATGACAGTAGAGACGTGTGCAGGCCTGGATCAATTTGCTGATGGACTTCACTTATCTTTTCTGTGGATTTGCTGCCAAATAGCGTTAAAACAGTGAAATTTTGTAAAAACAAAAAAACAATTGTTTTGAGGGCCACGCTAAATGGTAAAGTTTGCAAAGAAATGTATCAATTATTGTGAATTATTTTTCAGAACTTGCGAAAATTTAGGGTCGTGAAATTAAAGGGTTCCGAGGGTATTGTAAAACAATGTGATGCATTGTGCTGCTGCTCATGTGACGCTTGGGCAAGCAGCATACCACTGAGCATTTTACCAAGGTACTGAGAAAGATAAATCCTGGTGGCTCTCCTGTTGTCTGAACAATTTGTCGTCCATGTGTTTAAGAGTCATGAAATTCTGTCACAAATGGATTTGTTTTTTACTTTGGGTCCTGGCATTAACATCTGCTCTACCTAGGGCCACTGCATCACCATATAAATATGCCTTCATGTATGCCTTGTAAGGGCCAGAACTAGAGGTGTGAGGCAGGTTAAGTCAGGTTACATGGAGTTTTTGGCCTTCAGCCAGGTGGTTTGACTGCTCAGCCTGCTAGTCTCTGCCAGACTCACAAAAAACATCCATGATATCAGAAATGAAGTAATACAATTGATTCAAATCTTGCCTCAGAAATTGAAAGACGTCTTCACCTGAGAACACTAAAAGCCAGAAGTACCAAGAGAAAGTCTTGTCTGTGGGGAAGCTTCGAAGATATATGTGCGTTATTGTTCCTAACAGCACACACACACACACACACACACACACACTATCACAATTGCAAAGGAAAAGGGAATGTTCCTCATCTTGCAAATCATGCAAGTCACTAGAATCACAGTGGGCATTTCTGCCGACAAGCTTTTTTGACTCCCAAGGTGTGAGCACAAAGTATAAATCTAGAGACAGTACGCTGCACCCTCCTACTCAAATCAAGGTTAAGGTATCTAGGCACCTTATACGGGCACACGTTAGCATTCAAAGGGCTCAGATGAGAAGCAAACCATCGATGGTAAGAGGCCCGCTTATAGCAGTGCCCCCTGGCTCAACATTGTCCGAATTCCTCCACTCTCTACCCAAATGACTGCACAAACCAGTAGCAAAGTCTTCAACATCAGTAGCTGTTCCTGTCAGCACAGCCTGAGTGTACTGCTCATGCTTCTCCACACCGTTGCAAGACTTCAGAATCGCAGCTGTCCAACACTTCACACCAGGGGCTGCACTCAATGCCCATTAGCCTTCAGTACTTTCCTCACAAGCTCGCTATTTAAAGTCAACATAGAGTTGAAGAAACAAATGGCCGCCCGAAACCAATAGAACTGCAGAGGCTCTTGACCACACTCACGCAGCACGGACCAGTTGCAAGTGGAACGCTTAACTCCAAGCACACGCGCTTTGAGAAACATAGGTGGCCAGTCTGGAGCAGGTTATCCATCTCAGCCCCTGCCTTCATATAACTTGTGCCCCAAATCTGGCTGCCATACATGCTAGCAGGAAATATGTACGTTTTGGTCAACCATAAACTTGTATGCGGCCTGCCCACAAGCTCATGTTCACTCACAAACTGCTTAACACGCAACCAGCATGAAAAGTGGGAACAACACACTCAGCTGCTGCAGCCATGCTACCATTACGAGCAAAGAATATACCTAGAGGCAGGGACGTTCATGCTTGTCATTGATGCCTTGTCCATCTTTTTTATCCTGCCTCTCAGTCTTACTTTGTCTTGCTATCGCAGAAGGAGTCACACATCAGCCATGCATTTGAGGTCTCCAAGCTGCGACTGTCCCACCCAAGCATTCTCAATAGCTGGTAGCAGCTAATGTATGTTGCTGCTGTACCTGTGCACAGGTGTTTGTGATTGGAGACTTCACTGGGAATGTGAAGACTTGCAAGGAGCTTGCAAAGGTTTCTGGTGCCCGTCTCATGGCGGCTGGCAGCCTCTCCATGGCAGGTGAGCTTTGCAGGTCAATTCCTTGCTGCGAGTTTGTTTGACTGCCATCTTTTTGGCTTTGGAATTGGAGCACTGAAAAGTGCCCAGCAGCTGTGATCACCTTGCCCAGCATGGTAGCAGCTGCCATTGCTCTCATCCAATCTGTACAGGTGTTTAGTGAGGGATAAAGAGGGCACGTGCTTCTTGTTGTCTCTTTGGTTTGCTCTGTGGTGGAGTTGACTGCCTGAATGGTGCTCACGGCAAATGAAAGTGAGTTGCGGTTGAACATTAGCATCACCTGACGAATCAGCTGAAATGCGTCACTTTGTATAGATCTTTGGCGCTTTTATAATAAGTCAATGCTCATGATGAACCTCCGGCAACAAGGCACAACCCAGGATTCTTTTGGTTGCCTTCCTCCTGCAGGGGACCAACACGTGCTTTCTTTACATGGGACCCCAACATGATGCTTTTGGAGGGGATCACCCTTAAACCGAGCACGCTGAGGACGCTCCACACGTGCATGCCTGCTGACTGGCCAAGCAGGGTAATGCTGAACCCCTCCCCCCCTTCTGCACACTGCTCTCTGCAGGGAGCAACTCGTCCGCCTTCACAGCCATGGTTTTTTGCAAGACCCACCTTGCCATGGTTCAGGCCCAACAAGCGCATGAGGCACAGGAAGCCGAGGATGCAGAGGCAGCCGAGCAGGGATTGCAGAGCAGCCCAGCACAGACACAAGGTGTGGAAGCAGTTTACCTCTCCAGTGGAGCTTGCACCCTTTTTCAAACTTTGCCGCTGCTGCTGCTGCTGCTGCTGCTGCTGCTGCTACCTTGCAGTGTCCTCTGGGAGGAACCCACGGGCAAACAAGGCATGGCATTATGCCTTGCCACTCCTACAAATAGTGTTCTGACTCTTAATAAGAGTAGCAGTCTGCATGCTGCCAGCAGCTGTTGCTGTCAACCGCTCAAAAGGGCATGTGAGATGATGGATGCAAGCATTACTCTTTAGACAGGTCAGGGCCGTGTACTTGCTTCTCTAGCATTTCTCTCCCGTCACCTAAGCCCACTGACGCCCAACTTGTGCTCTGCAGGGTGGGCTGCATTCGTGGATAGTTGTGCAGCCAGCCATCAAAGCAGCTGCTATACCTGCTGCTTGCTGTTCAAGTGTTCACAAAAGCATCTTCTCACTGAGCCGGCCCTTTGCGCCCCACCTCTGTTCATTTACGCACAGAAAACGAGCGTGCTCTTGCTTGTCCTGTGCCAACTCCTTGCAGCTCAAGCGTCCACACAAGCATCATCACCCTGAGCCTGCCCCTGGCACTCCACTTCCGTCCCTTTTTCCATAAAAAAAATCAAGCGTGCTCTTGCTTGTCCTGCAGAACATGAGAATGGCCTGCAGGCCGGCAGCCAATCTGCCGTGCGCGGCTCCAAAGCCATAGCCCTAGCGCTGCTCAACACCAATGCAGCCCGCAAGAGCAGGTGCAGGGATAGTCCCTCGTCGTTGCACGTCAAGCCTGCTTCGAGGCTGCTTCAACCAAGTAGGACAGAGCAGGCACGCAAGGCCAGCCTGAGGGCAAAGGCAGCTGCGGGCGTGAGGAAGCATGGACCCGTGCGGCGCAAGCGGGTGCCCAAGTGTGGGGCCTGTGCCACTTGCCTGCACCCGCACTGGAAGAAGGCTTGCATCGTCAACCAGCAGAAAGCCACGGCTGGCACAGGCGCAGCTGCTCCTGGTACGCACTGCAGGGGGAAGGTGCCACTGTATGCGTGTGTGGCAGGGCTTGCAGCACCTCCTTAAACATTTAGAAGGCTTGTTTGAAAAGGTTGTGCTTAAGGGGTGAGCATGGCTTTTCCTGTTGGAGCAGCTGGGACCCTATGTAACCAAAGGAGAAGCAGATGTTGCCGCGTGATCTGAGAATGCCTGGCATTGTCAACGTTGATTCATGCAATTTGGTCACAACATCCTTCCTGCGATGCACAGGTGCTGGACCCCAGCTCCGGGGATCAAGAGTGCTATCTTTGCTGCCTCAGAGCCAAACAGCTGCACGGAGGAGCAGCCTGAGGCGCCCCTTCCTTGCCACCAGCCCTGCCATTACCAACCCTGCCACCAGCCCCGTATGTGGCGCATCCATCCCAACCTTACCCTCTGTACCCTCAGTCCGGGATGCTGAGTTGAGCCCCGAGGCTTTCCCGAATGGCAGCAGCTCTGGAGAGGGTACCTCTGGGGAAAGCAGCTCCGGAGAAGAAGGCGCAGAAGAGAGTGCAAGTGGCACGAGCTCAAATTGCACGAGCGTAAGTGGCACAAGTACAAGTTGCACAAGCACCAGTGGCAGCCCAGACACCAGCCTAGTCCTGCCTCTAGCTCCGCAGGCGCCCTTAAGTCGGAGCACTGCACCAGCTCCTGGGCCTGCACAGGTAGCCATGTCTACTCAGAAAAGGTCACCACCCATGCATAGAAAGAAGGATGTGCCTGTGTCTGGGTCCGCAGTGGCCAAGGATCTGCCTGTGCAGCGCTCTCCACTGCGCCCACAGGGCAGCACTCTGCAGCAGCTCAAGTCCAAGAGCAAGCCTGGGACACGATCCGCAGGGGCAAAGCCCAAAGCAGCCAAGGGGTCTGCGGTGGCTCAAGGGGCAGTGGCTAAGGTGACGACGAGCGTGAAGCACTGCCGCGTGCCCAAGTGTGGGACCTGTGGGCCATGCCTGCACCCTGCTTGGAAACAGGCGTGCACTGTGAACCGCAGGCGGCAAGAAGCAGGCCTGCCGCCTGTCGTTCGCAGGTGTGGGAGCTGCAAGAACTGCATGCACCCGGCGTGGAAGAAGGGGTGCCTGGTGAGGCAGCAGCTGCTTGGGTCGAAAAAGAGGAGGAGCACAAAGTGATGGTCTGTGAGGCCTAGTGGTCCTGACCAATGGGTGACAATGGGTGATGGCGAGCGTGTTCCGGGCTCAGGAGGTGGAGAACATGTCTGGCTGAAAAGCGTGGGCGTCTGTCCAAGAAGGCACTGGAGTTGGTGATGCAGGATGGCAGCTATGTGGTTTTAATGTGTTCTGGGTCCTTAGGCTTGAATTTTTGTAACAGCAGGGCAAGCTGGGAATTGAAGTCTGCCATATGTTCTAAGAAAAACATGTGTGAGTTTAATTTTAGATACTGCTTTGTGCTCGATGGCTGTGGCATTTTCACTCATGTAGGCCTTTCCCCTTTGTGTAGCTTTTTCCAGCCAGGATATAATTGTCCACCCTTATGTTGACAAGTGAATGCAAAAGTATGCTGGTTTGGATGCACTATTGAATTAAACTGTGTGGGCTGGCAATTCACGCATCTGCTTCTTAAACTGTTCATGTTGCAACTGCTGTGCTTTGGACTAAGCATTCTGGGCCTGCACTGCGAATGCCATCTTAAAGCTTGACTTGTGGATTCGTGACGTTTTGCGGTCAGAAAGGTGACTTATGGGTGAAAGGCACCATAGCAATGCCCTACAATAAATCAGGCTTCTTAATTGTACATGTGTTTTCCATGCTTCGAGGTGCTCACTGAATCTACTGCCAAATGCTTTAATGCTGTCTATGAGCCGGCTTCATTCCCACCTGCCATCGTCGTGTCTCAGCAAAGCCCATTGCCACCAGCATTGTGAAGAGCAGGGTGTACTGGTCTGTCCAGTACTGGAAAGGGATGGGGCCAGTGAAGGGCACGGCAATGAGGTCTGCGGGGAGAAGGCACATTTGGGCAGTGCCCAATGCTGAGTTAAGACGTGGAAAACATTAAGGTGAAAATGGGAGCTACATTGATCTTTGGCCTCACACCCAGAGCCATGAAAAAACGTTTGGCAACTTGTTTTCCAGTGGGCTTTGCAAGCATGCAAGTTTTGCTTTCCAAGCTGCAGCTTCGAGAGTGTCAGTGCATGGATTCAAACAATACAAGCAATGCATTGGATTGAATATGCATACATCCTCATCATTAAGCAAGATGAAATACTGTGAGGGAACAAATGCGCCCACGCGCAAGGAGCACAGTGCATTAAAATGTTAACTTACTTGAAGAGCTGTCCAGTCCGCCAGCCTGGAACCAGGTTAGCCCAGTTTCCTTTGGAATTACGCCTGCCTTGCCCAGAACTTCAGGGCTTAGTGCGCCTGCAGCACCCAGCATCGCCCATCTGCCGTGAATGACCTGCGCAGGCATGCAGGGTTTACAAGGGTTTACAAGGGTTTACAATGGTGGCCTACAGCCCGAGACTCTGGCTGATCGGTCGCTGGTGAAACATGCTCAACCAGCATCAGATTTGAGACCTAGTTTGAAACCAATTGACATGTTTGAAATCAGATGTGAAACACCAAAATCAAGACAAGAGAGAGCGCCTGAAACTCCGAGTTTGAGCACCAAGTTCAATCTGTGACAGGAGATACAAGAGGCAATGAGACATTCAGGACGCAGTTCCACGGAAGCTCTGGCACACACTCAAGTGGAGGTTCACCCCAACAGAAGGCTGGACAGCACACTCAACGGACAGGCATGCAGACAGCGCTTTTGCTTGAGAGTGGTGTGTGTGTGTGAGAGTGGCAGTTAGAATCACAGGCTTGCATCCAGTCCGCTCAAGCAACCCGTGCACAAGCTCAGAAAGGACAGCAAAGCTGGGAATGCTTTCTTGCGCTTGGGTGCATAGTCCGTCAGATCTGCAGTGCGGCTGGCCTGTTTAAAAGCAGGGTGCTATATCCTGACTGCTGCCTCCATTACCTCAGCATAGGACAGCCATTCCATGCTCATGGCATTGTTCAGGCGGTCCTGGTCGTTAGTACCCGCCAAATGCAAGGGATCCCAGCCAAAGTCGCCAGGCAAACTGCAATAGAAAGGCAGAAATCAATTGCGTACTTGACACATTAAAGGGCAGGCCTCAACCTGTCTGCTTGGAGACTCCTAGTACAACAGTTTTGGAAGGAATGCTTGGGTCCCCCATCAAGAAGTTAAATGCGGGTGCTTCACCTGGATTAGGCGGCATTCCTATACCCTTCCTTAAACATGCCTGTTTACCCATTGAGCGTGGTCGGAGAGTGGATCATGTTAACGTGCTGGTGCCTCTGATAGCACGCATGTTCAGGGTTTTTCTGAGTAAAGCTAGGATCCCTGCAAATTGGAAGGTGGCGAAACTGGGCCCCCTTCACAAAAAGGGAGCTTTAACAAATCCTGGGAACTACAGGATGATTGCTGTCAGTGGGGTGATGTACCGCATTTATGCCAACATGCTGAAAGACTTGGTGACGGTTTGGTGTGTCCAGGAAAATAAGGTCCCAGACACCCAATTCGTTTTTTACCCCGGTAGGAGCACTCTGCATCCTCTCTTCATCCTGAGGCACTTAAGCCATGCTGCAAAAAAGCTCAAGCCACGGCAATCACCTAGGCTGCATGCTGCCTTCATTGACTTCTCTCAAGCATACGACATTGTGCCCCGTTTGCAACTTTGGGACCATCTACAACGCATTGCCATGCCTGCACTTCTTCTCCAGGCATTAAGTAATTGTACCAGGATGATGAATATATTCTGATGGATGGGGATGAAAGGGCACGTGTGCGTCTAACAAATGGAGTTAAGCAAGGTTGTCCCCTGTCCCCTCTCCTGTTTTCTCTATGCATCAATGACATGGGCAGAGATATTACTAATCTTCACTAGTAGTGAAGGTATCAGAGTTGCTGTGACAGGGGATGGAGTGAATGGCGTTTCATACATGCTGACGACTTGAGTTTAACTGCAGACGACTTGAGTTTAACTACCAATGACCCAGGTGAAATGCAAGTTATGCTGAATAGATTACGAGCTTATGCAATGAGAAAGGGGCTGACTGTCAATACATCAAAGTCACAGTTCATTTTAATAGTAGGTCGTGTGCTTCTCTGCCTACTTTCATGTATGGAGACGTGGCTCTTCCAGAGAAAGAGCAGTTTAGATACCTCGGTATGCTTGTGGACAAGCACATGAATCTGAAGGTGCCTGAGGAGCATGCAGTGCGGCCTTACATGGCTGCCCAGCAAAGAATTAAGGAGTTTGTGCATGAATATGATCTAAGGATTAGGCCGCATGCTCTGATTTGGTTTTTTAAGGTGTATGACATTCCGGCTGGGATGTACGCGTGCCAAGTGTGGGGTACAGAGTACTTACGAGAAGGCAGTGAGTTCAAAAGCCAATTACAAAAAAGGCAATTATGCTCTTTAAGGCGTTTTCTAGGTATGAAGAGTACTGCCACGAACTGGCCAGTATTGAGAGAGTGTGGTCAAGAGCCCTTACAGTTTTTTTGGCTTAGGGCTAGTGTTAAAATCTTCAACAGTGTGCTTGTTTCTAACAGTGAAACACTACGCCAAGTGCTGAAGGCAGGTTTACACCTTGCTGATATGGATGAGTCCTGTTGGTCTGCACATGTGTCTAAGTCATTTAGTGGCATGCGCAATGAGGAGTTGTTTAAACAGAAATCGCTGAGTGCTTCCAAGATACCCATGTAGGATTTTTTAGGGGATTTGAGGTACAGACAGCAGAAGGTTTGGAGGGAAGCGGACGCCCTGAGTCCCCGAGAGGTGAACAGGAAAGCAGTAACTTACCATCATTGGTGTGGAAAACCTTTGAATCAAACGGCACGCACACCCTTGTGTACCCCATCATATCTATGTAAGGATATGGATAAAGGAGTCATGAGGGATGTGAGTAGGTTTAGGCTTCGTGCCCACTGCTTGAAGGTCGAATCTTGTAAATGGTTAGGTGGTTCAAATAATTGTGATAAGTGTGGATGTGCTGAAATTACAGGACTAGAAACATGTTCTTTTCTTTTGCAATTGCTCTGAGTTGTGCGAACTGCGCAGAAAATACAAGGACCTGTTCATTGATCTTTTTAAACCATTACATATTTTTGCCCAGCTTCCAAACACTAATGTTATTCCTTTGTTGGCGACCTTTCACATTTTGACTGATTTTGGGGTCAATGCTTTCCCAGATCAAGACTCGCACATATTTTCAAAAAATTTGTCTGAACTGGTTTCAATTTTTGATGCTGGATGAGCATGTTTCACCAGTAGCCGATCAGCCAGATTTTCGGGCTGTAGGCCAACCCCCTTGTAACCCTTGTAACCCTTAAAGGACAGGCATGATGAGCAGCAAATTAACAGTGCCTAGAATGAAGTTCATTCCTATACACCAAAAGAAAATCCAAGCCATCCCGATTTCATCTTGCATCTGTCTGTGTACTTTTTTTCCTAAACACCTTAATAACTACTTAGAACTTAGGGGCGGCACAGCGGCAGCATGCAGACCTCTGCAAACTCATCAGTGCAAAAGCTGAGACTCTCCTCACCATCCTTTTGGGTGTTGGTGGGACCTGTTACACTGAGCACATCCTTAACCAGTTTAAACAATTGGGACTTGACCACCAACGCGCCAAGATAAGGTAAGGTTACATCGCTATATCCGCCTACAAGGGCAGCTGAGCGGAAACACAGAGGCCTTTAACCAGACCAGTCTGAAAAAAAAGCTGTGTTCGGAAGTGTCAACTGCTGAGAGAAACATGCCCTCAAAATACCACAGAAGATGTGCAGGTTCTCCAGGTACTAACACATCTGGAAAAAGGCACAAGGGTCTTGAAAGGAAAGCTCACGAAATGATTGACTTGAGACTCTAGACATCCAGAAACCAAGTGCAGGAGCCCTGAAATCCTGGTGTACACTCAAATGCAGGTTCACACCCACAATGAGCAGGATTGCACCCTAAACAAGAATGACCACACGACCGCTGTCAAGTTTGCACAAACTGTCTATGATGCACACCATATGCAAGCATGCACACCTACAGGTTTGAGCATAAAGTTTGGCATAAACGTGCCAATAAACTTGCTCACAAACTTCATGCCCATTCTGTTATGTATGCCAACAAGCTTGTTACCACTAGGCGTGCTATTGAAAACAATATTATTTCTCGCAGCCAGCTCATGGAGCCAGGTCCTTCTAATCACCCTCTGGATCCCCAATATGATCTTCTTCTTTTTGTAGCTTCGTGGTGGAGGGGATTTAAGGCTCTTCTGAGCCCATGCGTCCCCTTTTCCTTAATTGGTGCAGAGAGAGTTTCTCTCTTCCTACGTAATTCCTTTCTATTCTTTCTGGGTTTTTCAATGTCATTGTCATGCGATAAGTTGTCTTCAGGAATGGTCCGACCTGAGTCTGCAACTTTTGGGCTGTTTAATTGGAAACAACTCCTCGTTTCTTGAACTGTCTACTGGAATATGTTAGCATGATTATTATTTTGATGTGAAGGGATTGTGTCACTGCATCACGTCAGCACAAGATTTGCCAAACCAGTGATTACACTCCTTAATTATGTTATTTCCTGACTTGTGATACTGGCACCATTCCTGAGCTCTTCTGCACACATCCACTTTGAGAAAAGCAAACAGGCTTTGTAATAGGTGGTAGCTCGATAAGTTGATGACTCGTTTTTCTCAAAGTCTTCAGGAAGCATGCTGCACTGCTTACAGTCGCAGCTTGATTGAATGTATGATTTTTACACTTCCTGCCACTTTTGCAGTAGCACCAGCTTTCAATGATTGGAAGACACAATGTCACTTGAGACCAATTCAGATTGTCTGACCATGATGAACCAGAGCCAACAGATTATGTTCAAACAGCCAAGAGAACAAATGCAGCAACCAGTCTTGCCAAAAAAATACCAGCTTAAACATGGAAAACGATATATACCAAGAATGGATGTGTTATTGGGACCTATTCTAGGAAAAAATAGCCTAAGCACCGTACATCTGGGCTACATCTGCACCTGACATCATTTCCAAGAGCCATCATTACCACTATGTACAACAACAAATTTTATTCTCTGGGAAAGGAGTAGACTCTGCCAGTGCTCACTTAATTGGTCAAACGGCTCAGGAGGTTTTGAGCACCAGGGGAGTTGATGTGGTCCTGCATGCATCCAGGGAGCAGTAATTGCAACAGATTTTCTTTAATCGAGCCTTAGATGGAAGAATTGCCAACAAGCAAAAGGTGCCACATTTAAGCATGCAGAACCTGCCTTGGCAGGCAAGGACATAGTTGCACACTTGCAATTTTCTAGGAAAAGTTTGGAAGGACCCTATCCACTCAAGCCTACCACTCCATGGCCTCTGCAACGCAAATTGGGCACATTGCTACGGAGTACAAGCAGTCTGCCCAGTACGAGACTCACCAGCAGATTTTGGAATGGGCCCACGTGTGTGACCTCGGCTTGGACCATGAAGCCCAAGAAGGCCAACATTGCAAGCCGACCATTCCTGATCTCCTTCACCTTCAATTCAAACATCTGCTTCTCATCCTTTGCGCCAAGGCCTGAAACAAGAAATATGGCAGAACAGTCAGCCAGTCAGCCTCAAACCTAATGTGTGGAGTAACGCGTTACATTTGATTGAAAACATAAGCCTTTTTCCTGATCCTAATAGACCAGTTTTGGATGTGCAACACACACTCTACTTCACTATGCCTCTTTTTGCTTGCCATGTAACTGGAATGACAATATTGTCATTTTAAGTGAATGCAGGGCAGCTGAGATGTGAGTACATGTGCCTACCTGCAAAGTTGAAGAAGCCACCTCCTGGGTATGCTGGCTGCTGGGATGGTGGAGTAAGCTTCTCTAGTCCAAGGAAAAACTGCTTCTGCACAGACCCTGGCTCCTTGTACTCCTGCAAGAGTGCAGAGAGCATCTTTTGTTAATGGAAGCTACGAACCACTCAAAAGCCACACCCTTTTCTGCTGACATGCTTGTGGATGAAAGAAACCATGGCAATGCCCTACAATGAATCAGGCTTCTTAATTGTACATGTGTCTTCCATGCTTCGAGGTGCTCACTGAATCTACTGCCAAATGCTTTAATGCTGTCTATGAGCCGGCTTCATTCCCACCTGCCATCGTCGTGTCTCAGCAAAGCCCATTGCCACCAGCATTGTGAAGAGCAGGGTGTACTGGTCTGTCCAGTACTGGAAAGGGATGGGGCCAGTGAAGGGCACGGCAATGAGGTCTGCGGGGAGAAGGCACATTTGGGCAGTGCCCAATGCTGAGTTAAGACGTGGAAAACATTAAGGTGAAAATGGGAGCTACATTGATCTTTGGCCTCACACCCAGAGCCATGAAAAAACGTTTGGCAGCTTGTTTTCCAGTGGGCTTTGCAAGCATGCAAGTTTTGCTTTCCAAGCTGCAGCTTCGAGAGTCAGTACATGGATTCAAACAATACAAGCAATGCATTGGATTGAATATGCATACATCCTCATCATTAAGCAAGATGAAATACTGTGAGGGAACAAATGCGCCCACGCGCAAGGAGCACAGTGCATTAAAATGTTAACTTACTTGAAGAGCTGTCCAGTCCACCAGCCTGGAACCAGGTTAGCCCAGTTTCCTTTGGAATTACGCCTGCCTTGCCCAGAACTTCAGGGCTTAGTGCGCCTGCAGCACCCAGCATCGCCCATCTGCCGTGAATGACCTGCGCAGGCATGCAGACAGCGCTTTTGCTTGAGAGTGGTGTGTGTGTGTGAGTGGCAGTTAGAATCACAGGCTTGCATCCAGTCCGCTCAAGCAACCCGTGCACAAGCTCAGAAAGGACAGCAAAGCTGGGAATGCTTTCTTGCGCTTGGGTGCATAGTCCGTCAGATCTGCAGTGCGGCTGGCCTGTTTAAAAGCAGGGTGCTATATCCTGACTGCTGCCTCCATTACCTCAGCATAGGACAGCCATTCCATGCTCATGGCATTGTTCAGGCGGTCCTGGTCGTTAGTATCCGCCAAATGCAAGGGATCCCAGCCAAAGTCGCCAGGCAAACTGCAATAGAAAGGCAGAAATCAATTGCGTACTTGACACATTAAAGGGCAGGCTTGATGAGCAGCAAATCAACAGTGCCTAGAATGAAGTTCATTCCTATCCTACACCAAAAGAAAATTCAAGCCATCCCGATTTCATCTTGCATCTTTCTGTGCACTTCCTTTTCTAAGCATTTCTTTAACTACTTAGAAAGATCACAAAGGATAGAGTAGAACAATGCCAGGCCTTACCTGCCAGTCAGGTAGGACAGAGCGCGCTCGTCACTCCCGGGATAGATCTTGCGACCTGCCTGCTGCTGCAGTGTCCGCCCTGGCTGAACGAAATTTTGCTGCACGTAGCCCTTGAACGCAGACCCCTTCTTTGGTTCAGGGGCAGGTGGCGCTTGGGATGCAGCCTGCGTGAGAGAAGGTGAAGAGTCTCCTGTCTGTCAGATTTGTTCAGCACAAACCAGATCGAAGGAACAGTGGAAGCAGCCCCTGTTGCGTCCATCCCTCTCTACCTGTGGCTGGGTTGGCTCTGCTGCAGCCTGTGCTGCAGCAGGTGGTGGTGCGACCTGCTCTTTGGGAGGCTGCTCCTGCTGCTCTTTGGGAGGAGCAGGCCCTGGGGAGCTGTCTGCTGATGCCCCCTCATGTGCGTGCAGACGAGTGATTTTGAAGGGCTTGATGAGGATAGATGTGCGCGGCTTTGCCACCAGCGCAGTTTCCTTGGGGGAGGGACGTAGCGGAGGCATTTTGTTTGACTGAGCGAGGCAAACGAAGGGACAAACGAAAAGAAGAAAGCCGTGCACAACAGACGGGTGCAACTGTGAAATTGATTAAATGCTCACGCTAGTATTGCAGCTCGCTCTTTAACAGGGGTGCGAGCCGGGCACGCTCCTTCACGCGTCCTTCACACGCAGAGATCCGGTGACCCAGATTCGGTATTGCCTTTGAATCGGAGAATTCGTGTGTTTGGTGGTTATCTAAGGCATGCATATTATGCTAAACCGGGGCAGCAGGGGGAATTGCGTGTTGACCCTGTTCGACTGCTCAACAAGGAGGGTTTCCTTGCTCACAGCACTCAGCTCCGATTGGCTTATATCTCTACAGCGGGAAAATATGGGGGTATTAGGACGGAATGTCTTGACCAGAAGGACCTCGTTTACTTTATAACAAAGTGCACTAGAAGTCCACGTGGACTTCTCAAAGTGGACTTCACCGCCCCCTCAGCAAAACTAAAGGCAGCCGCACCTGGAGGGCCATCCAGCCCCTTCAAACGCACAAAGCAAGGCTGACATCCCTGCTGTCCCCCCCAGCCGTTCTTTCGGTACACATGCAACTTGCTTGATCAAGCTCTTTGCTTACGTGCGATCATCAACCAACGCTGTTGTCCATAGCAGCTATGGCATAGCTGCTGTGTGAACACATCAGATCTTGCATACTATTTTTTCTGTATCCACTTGCCCTCAGATAAACTTTACTACTTGCAATTACTATGTCGATGACTTGATGACCTATGTACTTAGTTTATTCAAGCTATGCCTTCAACACTGATCCAGCGGCGGTTCACTTTAAGGACCCTGCCAATACCAACCCTTACACTTTCAAGAATGACAGCAGTATTAATATATGTGGTGAAGTTGGCCACGTCTCTCTGCCACAACAACCTCTATTTTGAACCGCAAGGGCCAAACAGTAACCACTGCCAAGTCCATGCTATAAATTTAAGTTTAAACAATGCTACAGAGCCTGCATTGTTATTCCAGAAATCCAGAAGAAGTTATTGACACCCAGTTCTAAGAAAACGACCCTGTCTACCAGGGATGGCTATTTGCTTACGAACTAGGCATAGGCTTCTCTGACAATGTTCCAGGACAATGGTTGCTTTCCAATAACCTCTGTCAAACTGAAATCGCCATAATAAGGGACACTTCCAATAGACATATCTGTGCCACCCTCGAATTTCGTGCCCTTCAACACAGTTGCCGTGCTTTCCCTTGCCGCAATCATTACCATGCGTTTGGCATCAAAAGAGTAAACAGGGTCCGGAAGCTCTTGGACTCGCTGAAGAGCAGGCCACTTGACCTAAAGAATATTATCACAGACCTACCTCCATTCACTATTTTCAATCTTTTTTGCATGATCGAAGACGAAACAAGAAACGTTGCTGCACCCAGCTCCCCGTACATTGGAAAACAAGATAAGGCTTTTTGCTTGGTACACTCGTTTAACATGGCCTTAAGTCGGCATGTTTTCTCTGGCCACGACGTCCTTTTCCATATCAGACATATGAGAAACACCTTGCAGAGCCGTAACCTTGAATTCCTTCTCTCTAACAATTCCTCTCCCTGTAAGGAGGAAACCAATAGACCCCACGACCAAGCTACTGGCAAAGGGGGGTTAGGGAAGTACTAACCTAACCTAAAACAGCACTACACTCAGTAAGGTACTGCAAGCAGATGTTTAAAAAATGGGCGGTCTTTCCCGTAAATGCTGGAACTCAGAATTTCTGGCTGCATGTACAGGCTTGGACAGGCGCAAGGTGTTTACTCAATATGTTCGGTATGGGCAGCCTGCAGTCATGAGGGAGTTTGTTGTTGATCTGAGAAAAAGGCTGCGAGGTGTGTGGAATGTTGATGCCTTGGCAGAACATGGTGACCACACGAACAAATTAGCCAAATATCATCACTGGATGGCATTTCCTTTGAGACCCTTGTCTGTTCATGGTGCGCCCTTTTCTGTCCCCAGGTATTTGCATCTTGATTTGGGCAAGCGCACGCTAAGAAACATAGCACGTTTTCGCTTACATGCTCATACTTTAACAGTTGAGACATCACTTTGGCAGGAGCACACATCAACTTGTGATAAATGTGAACAAGGTCTCCAAGATGAAAAGCATGCGGTGTTCTTTTGTTCTTGCGCTTCTGTGTGTTCTCTTCGAAGAATTTATGCACAGTTATATTCTGACTTCCCCTCGTCTTATAGAAATTTTCTGGACGATTCAGGCACTTTCTACTATTCTCAAGCTAGCTCTGAGGATGCTATTCATTTCTCGCAGAAGCAAACTAACGAGACTTATCGTTTTATTTCTGATCTCATGGATATTTTTTGTGCTGTTGGAACAGTTAAGCAGACAGAGCAGCCAAACTACCTGAAGGTCAAATCCCATTGTAACTCATTGTAACTCATGCAATCCAATCATTAACAAAAATAATAAACACCAGGCACTCATTATACTTGCAGGGTTCTTTGGGCAGGGGCGGCACTGGGGGCGAGGCAGGTCAGAGCAGGAGGAGGAGAGTCCACGCCCGCAGGCCTAGGCGCATGGCTGACAGCAACCCGCCAGACCCGCATTAGTTGTTTTCCATTGGTTCATAGCTTGGTTTAGGCTGGGCCTGTGAACCTCCTCGGTGAGGCCCTAGCTAGCTTGCTAGTTAGGGGACCTATCCTTAATGCACGCAGCTGGACCTGGCTTGCGTAGTCTTTCTTCTCTTTTCAAACCCCATTGTAAGTTGTAACTAAACAACTTCAAGGTACTGAGACCACCTCCACACAATCGTTGAGCAGCCAAACTACCTGGCTGAAGGTCAAACCTCATTGTTACTCATTGAGACCACCTCCACACAATCGTCCTGGTTGTGGGTAGGACTATCTATACTGCCCATACCCTGGATCAGTTTAAAAACTAGGGATTGACCCGGAAAGGTCTACCCACCAAACTTGCACGAAAGATCCGGATGTGCCCAGGGAGGCACCTGGCTTGGAGGCATGGAGGCACATGCTGGATCCTCTATCCCTGAATTTCCGGGGACCTCTGGTCCAGCTGTGTGAAGAGAAGACAGAGCTCATTGAAGGCTACAGCCCTGCTTTTCCCTCCCTTCCCCTACTTTAAAGCTAGAACTCCCTACTTCAAAGCTAGAACTGCCTACTTTAAAGCTATAACTCCCTAAATGCAAGCCATAAACAATACATGTGGGGCATCACCAGCACAGGTGGTGAGGTACACCAGGATAAATTTACCACGCAGGCCAAAAGCAGGCCACGTGCATGAAGGGTGGGTCTCCTTGTTAGCTAGCTAGATTGGAATCAACCCAGAGACACATAAGGTCAAACGCACGACCAAACAATGCTTTAAAAAGGTTACGGTGCAGCCAAGGAGGTAGAGCTCCAGTACAGATCTTGCTATGCATACAGAGTAAGAAAGCGATTACGCCGCCCACCATGCTTTCTCTTCCCTTCTCAACTTATTGTACATTTGGACACCACACTGCTCAGACTCGATGGCTCCGCAGCAGGCTGAGGAGTTTCCTGAGCTACAGCCACGCGTGAGCGCTTCACAGAGCGCCCGCCACGCTCAGCCACCTGTGACTCTTGCAGCAGCTGCTGCTTCTGAGCCGAGAAGTCAACCCAGGACTGGATCTGCATGTGCCATGGCACAAAAAGTACACAGTGAGACAGACGACAGTTGAATGTGCCAATGTTTATGGCATAATGCAGGGATGGCTTGTGCTATCAGTTTCACCCAAGTGCAGTGACAAGAAACAAGTGAAAGCAGCAAGGAGTGTTTTGTTTGTCTGCCAGTTTAAGGACCAAAATTCTTCGATATCATGCATATTTTGCCATTTAGTGATAGCTATGCCTGGACACGCATCAGGGGTGTGCCATGGAGGCGCAGCACAAGTATGTAAATGTGAGCGCTCCACAAGCATGTGATGGTGAACCGAGACATTCCTTGAATATTTAGCAATGCCCTGCTCCCCTCATGTACATGTTTGACTAAACCACTGTCAAGCTCAAACTGCTACAGCCGCCGCTCACCATCCAAGGTCCCACGCCCCGACCAGTTGCCACACCCTCTCCCATCTCCTGGACTTGCACCTGCCGCAACATGAACTGAGAGAGTATGAGTCCAACCACAAGCTTCACCATTCCCAGGAGCACATCTCAGAGCATGCACACATTTGTGGCTCCAAACAAAGCATGCTTTAATGCACTTTGAAGCTGCTGCACCCCAGCAGGGTCTGCTGAATCCCAGGCAAAGAGACAAAGGAGGACATAATCCATGTGGCACTCCATCCCTGTGATGGAGGGTACTAACGGCTTCTTTGAGCCAACGTGTCTTATTTTTTTATATTGATGCATGGAGAGCTTCCTTTGCCTATGCAGTTTTCCTTTTCCCATCACAATAACTGCCATGTTGCTTTTGCAGATGCTTTCTGCCCGCACCTGCCAAGCTGTTGGAGACACAGAAGACATGGATGCCCTCAGCTTCTCCACAAGCTCATCCATGCTGAGGCCAGCCTCCTTCATGGCTGCCACATCCATCTCCGCAAGGTAGCCACCCAACACAGAGCCTGCATCAACAAGGCAATGCAAACAAAGGTTTGCAACATACTGAAGAACATTCTTTGGCGCTGCAGCACGCTTCTCAATGAGCTCAAACGCATCTCCCATCAATCGCTCAGTCCTACTGTACAGTTAGATTTAACGGGTACACCCCATTCAAGTTTTCCTAGAATGACCCATGAACCCGTTCCAATATACAACGTGAAGAATCTTGCAGGCATAACCACTTTCCTGATGCTACTTGGGCACATATTACCAATTTGCGCATCTACAATATTTGACCAAATTTACAGCACAAAGTTGAAAGTCGAGTGTCAAAGAGGTCCCAATTGATGCGCCAATGAACTGGTGTAGCTCAGGTGACCATGCAACCATTACAGCTTCTTACCTGAGGGCAGGCCGCTGACTTTTGGTCGGCCAGGCGCGCCTGCTGCCTGCAGTCTGCGCCCTACATCGTTGGAGTGGACGTTGCTGGGGCCTTGGTTGACTAGGTGCAACACATAGGGCCTTTTAAGCACAGGGTCCTTGCCCCAGATGGCCACGTAAGGCATGTCTGAGCGGGACTGCAAGTGTCCGCACATAGGAATGGGGGTCATGAGGTTCTTAATAGGCAAGCTAGAGCAGATCAGGTTTCGGATGGTGTAAGGTGTAAGCAGAAGGGCAGGTGATGGAGACAATGATGGATCTTTTGACGCCAAGGGTCGCACGAGATCTTGCGCAGGCGCCAAACCTAGCTCAGCACAGGATGGGGAGCATGCATTGCCATAGAGTAGGCATGCATACATCTCTTTGCTGTGTGCGCAGCTTGGACGCTGAATGACCTTGTGCAAATGGTCTTCCCATGTCCAACAGCAGCAACACACAGCAAGCTTGCTCCTGCTCACTGCAAGTACGCGCTACACTTGTCCTCACTGCAGCCTGCACGCACAATGTTCAGCCGGCCCACGTGCTGTGTGATGTAAGGCAGCGGCTGATACTGGGCATCGACGTCCCATGAGCCCTGGCTGGCAGCGTCGTCCTCCTTGTCACTCACATCCATGGCGGAGGGGCCCTGCTGCTCTCCCTCGGGGGGGGGGACCATCGGTCTATGCAGTGCAAAAAGTGATTTGGAAGTAGTTGAAGAGTACATTTTTGTACTTGGCATGATTGGATCCGTTTCTGAATCCCACCAGGCTAGAGCTGCCACCACAGCAGTTTCCAAGCATGTGGTGGAGCGGAGTGGTGCTTAAACAATGCTTTTATGATGCCAATTATTGCAGAGCCTGCTGATTATTTGAGAAAAAATCCCAGAGGGGGCTATCTGAGCAAATCCCACGAGGTGCTCTTTTTTGTATTAATTCCTGTAAGAATCATAGAAATAGGCAATACATGAAGTTTGGGCTTGGATGGGCGACCCAGTGGGCCTGGGCTGACATGCAGCCTCATTTTTTGGCAGGGAGCACACACACAACGGCTCAACACATCCCAGCCGTTGAAAATTTCCCTGCCAAAACTCACAGGCTGACTTCTTTTATATTATAGAGCATGCAAGTGAGTCTAAATTCTGGTTTGGAGGGCGTTTATTTTTGGTCAGTTTTGGCACCCTCTGAGCTGATTTTCTTTAATGCAAGGAACATGGCTGAAATTCTGTATCTGACCAACCACTGTGTCTTTTCACCCCATTCTTTGCAATGATATTCTTCTGATACAAGAGCCCCAAATCAACAAAAAATGGCCAATTTGGGCCAGTGGGTGGTCAGAAATGAAGATTTGGCTGTGACAAGTAGGGTTCACGCCACCGGATTTTGGGCACGTTGCTCGAGACAGGCACCTTTCAAACTCTTGTGTTGCAGAAGGAAAACAGGCTACCTTTAGCAACCAAGTTTGAAAGGTGCCCGTCACGGGCATCATGTGCTAGGAGCATGCAATAGATGACTGATTTGGGGCCTCAGATGGCCCCCTCTGAGAAAATCCTGGATAACCGACAAGGTAGGCAAGCAGTGTACTATAGTGCAAGAGCCTTTTATTTGCCATAGCAAATGGTACACCTAAGATTGACATCTGGCTTGTGCACAGAGCTGCTTCACGGGGGACTAGCGAGCAAAAGCAGACTGTATGGCTCAATGCTGCAAAGCAAATTGTAATACCGTGGCACTACCTAATTTCTTTCAATCACTGTTTCACGGGCCTTGCACTCTTGTTCGTCCGCTGTTGCTCTTCCTCTTTTTGCCTGCCCCTGTCTGCCTGACATCAAGAATCCTCCTAATTCCATTTGCTAAAGTGAGAGAAATCATCAGGCGAGACAAGAAAGAAAGGACCATGATGCACACTGACCTGCCACTGTTCTGGCTCAGGCTGGCAGCATGTACCAGCGGGGCAAGGATGGAGAACACAGCGCCCGTCATGAAGGCATCTGGGGAAGTAGAGAGTTGGTACATTCTACACATTTGTTAATACTATCATCATGTATGTCAAGCATTGGGTGCTTTTGATTCATGCTCACAGTAAGCATCCAAAACGGCACACCCATAGATCTGTAACTTGCGCAAATAAAGCTAGCCAAGTGCTTTCACCAAAGCATGCAGGTACATGTATGGGACTGTTGTCCAACATAGGCCAGATCTTTGCAAACACGAGGAGGTATGTGAAATGAGAGCTGCGGACTCTAGCTTGTACAAAAAACCAGGGGTGTGAAGCAAGTTTCAAGCACTGCTTTCTATGCCGGTATGCTTTGCTGAGACAACCAGTAGGACTGGTTAAGTACCCATACACAAAGCATCTTGCTCACCGTAGCCAGCCTCATGAGCATTGGCCCCGGTCTCCGAGCTCAAGCTGTTTCAGCATGACAGGCAAGGCACAGAGAAAAGTAGATGAGTAGAGGAATGTGCTTTTATAGCACATGCACATCCGCGGTGATGCACTCAAATTTGCAGCTTCATTTGCAGTGCTGCACAAACTAAGCAAAAACAGCAATCAAATAGCTTCACACATGGAAGAGCGTATCATACATGACAGCATGTACTCACTATTGGGTGAAGCCGTCAGCATGCCTCACTTCTGGAATGGCAAGGGACATGTCCATGCTACTAGAAAGGAACTTCATCGCTGCTGCGGCGGCCCCACGCTGCATTCATTTGTTAGCGTGTATAAGGATCTGTGTGATGGAATGGTTCACTCTATGTTGCATTTGCCTCGTGTGTGTACGTGCGTGCGTGGGTGTGCGTGCGTGCGTGCATGTGTGTGTGTGTGTGTGTGTGTGTGTGTGTGTGTGTGTGTGTGTGTGTGTGTGTGTGTGTGTGTGTGTGTGTGTGCGCGCGCGCGCGTGCCCTTCAAATGTGCCTGCTCCACAAAATACATCACCGACCTTGAACCAATTGGTGGTGAAACCCTTGCTGGTTTGCAGATGGACCTGGAAAACGCAGCTTTTACTTTATCATTTTCTTTTTGTCCCAATTTTGCAGCTGGACGCTGTGTTTGACAATTTACTTCCTTGGAATACCCTCAGTGCGCTTCTTAAATACTTACCTCATACAACGCACCCCTGCATGTATTAAATGGTGTTCAAATGCGTGCATGTGCAACACACAGACCACCATTATCATCACTCACCTGTGGGGTGTCTGGTTGTGTGAGGTTGGAGAACAGCTGCCCCAGGCTGGTCTCTTGGAGCAGCATCTCATCGGGAAGGAGGCTGGCCAGGTGCTTGGTGTCATAGATGCCCCCAGGGAACCAGGCAGCCACAAGCTTCTTGGCATCGTCCCTGCAGTGATGGTGATATCAATGGGTCAGTCATTGGGCCAAAAAAAGGGTGGTGTGTGGGGAGTCGTTAAATCGCAAAGGCTGTACAGACAATGCTCCAGCTGACATAATGATCAAAGCTGAAGTTTCCATGCACACGGGAACACAACACAGCTCATTCAGACACCAAAATTTGAGACAGGATTCCTGGATGAGGAGAAGACATTGCTTGCAGAAACAGAAACTCTTGCAAGCACTCCCCGCTGCCCAGCTCAACCGTGTTTCAACATATACAACAGCAATTGTGTACCTGCACTACCAGAAGCAGCACAGACAATACTTCTTTGACATGTCCTAACCCTGCCATCCTGCCACAGCTAACTGCCCTCAAGTGCTCAACACCAACCTCATGAATGATATCTCATAGTTACGTGTATATCTCATTGCTAAATTTCACATTTTAGTCTCTGGATAGTATGGCAATTTAACCTCTAGCCCCATAGTGCCCTGGAGACACACATACATTCAAAGCACAAACTTGAAGAGCTCATGTAGGAAGCTCACCACTACCCTTCAAGAGAGTGCTCATCAGTGCACATGAAAGGGACAGTACGTACCAGTGCCTAGGCAGCCTGGGGTCCACAAAGGCAGCCATCATGAACATGATGTCAAACAAGCAATTGTGGCCTACTGCTGGACGGCGGCAGTCGCGCATGGCCTCCATCACAGCACTGAATCCTGCAGCGCCCTGAAGACAGCAACACAAAGAGGTCCTCAATTGAGGGGTAGTGCAGTGATGCAGGGTGGTAGGTAGGCAGATGCAGGCTGCAAAGTTGGAAAGTGCGGCGTGGATGCTATAGCTTCCATGAATAGGGAAAGCCTTGGTGCTTGGCAAGAGGCTATGCGCAGGACTGAAAGATCAAGAACTGTGTTTGGCTAAATGCCTCCTCCAACCTCGTCCTTTTTAACACCTAAATCACTGCAAATATTATGAAATAGCTGCGAGGGCTTTGCTTGAGTGCACAACATTTGATTGTATTGGTTTTACAGTGCTGCCCTGAAGAGGAAACCTGAGCAGCTACTGCAAAATCACAGCTTTTTTTCGCTTGATGCAGACCTTCATTACTGCAATGCGCTCCGCCTGGTCTTCAGCCACCGCTCTCTCCAAATCAGCTGGCGTGGGAGTGCGGATGAGCTGCAGCTGGCCCATGCCATTGACCTCTACCTGTGCCGCAGCGAAAAGAATTTGGAGGAGTGATTGATAGCAGGACAATTTGGCCTATCCCGTCAAATCCACCAGTGCTGCATCAAAGACAGCGTGCTGGAGTGAGTGAAGGCAGCCTGGATTGCCCAGCAGGCGTCATTGATGAGAATTCATGTGAAAATGAGGATAGGGTATTGATCTGACATGACGCCCTCCTCTCAACATGCCTCCGACTGTGTATGAATTAGGGTGGCTTGCAATATAAGACAAAGCAAGAGAGGTTTTGAGGGGTCATCATGGTTTGCATCACAGCAATACCCAAACACCTTGGTCTCAAGGCCTGTGCATGTGTGCGCTTGCAAGATTTCTGTCGCTGAAATGAAATCAATCTCCTCAATCCATGTCATTTTCTGACGGTCTTTCCTTGGTATGATGTATCAGCTGATGCTTGGCAAGATACACATCCCTTGCCTGTCACAGCATGCTCATCTCCATGGCAGAGGCACAGAAGCTGCACGACTGTCCCAAGGTCAAAGCGCAGCTTGCATGGCTGGGAGGGGGACCCCCAGCAAGCACCAAGCACCACCCAGACGCCTTGAGCTAGTCTCCCCCACACAGTGAGGCCACCAGTGCCTTCCACGGAAAACCAGAGCTCACTTCCTTGCCTTCTCCCCTTCTCCTCACAAAGAGCTCACTTGCCTTCTTGATGAAAAACCCTCGGTGCCAAGCCTGCTCTGCCACCTCCTCTTGCCCTTGAGCCTTGTCAGTCACCCCTGGCTGGGCCTCGTCAGGAGAAGGTGCCTCCCCTCTGGTCTCCTCCGCCTCTTTGGTCTTGCCTTCTGGCTTGGGAACAAAATTTGATTTCTTGGACAGTTCCTGGAGCATAGGCAAGGATGGAATAGGGCTAAATGGAAAGCAATTTGTAGCCCAGCAGGCGTTTGTATGTCTCATGGCCTTGGGTTTGCTTAACACAGCACGCCCACTGCTATGGTAGCTGCTGAGCATGAGGCGGGAACACGAGCAAATCATGCGAGCCCTATGAGGTGTGCCGTCATCATACAGAAACGCATGCATGTGGAGCGGAGCACAGCCACGCATTGACGCATACTGCCATGCATTTGTGTGCCAGAGTCCAAGCAGAAAATGTCAATTTCTAAAGGGTTCCGAAACAAGGAAGGCCTGAATGCCGCCTGTCGCCTCGGGCGTACCAACCTCTGAGCAAAATTGCAAGAAACGCATGAAAATCAGAAGAGAAAGTGCTGTGGCAAAAATAAGTGCTACAAGCATTCCCACCTGAAAGCACAGGAGACGCTCAAAGGAGTTGGCCAAGGTCAGCTGCAGTACAGGCTCATCCCCTGCCAGCCACGCTTTCACCTGTGCAGGCACACATGGGGCACGAGCAATTTGAAGGTGATATATGGCATCAGCCAGCCATTCTTTTGCTCCGATTGACACAAGCTTCCTGCCAGGCTAAAAGGGACACAAATGTATGTTGAGGAACGGCACAAGAAAACAAGCATTCTCAGTAGCACATGCCTTACTGTTGTGAGGCTGTACACTTGCGGGTGAGCCTGTATGCAGGACAAGCCATTAGCAAGGCCCTAGCTAGCTCAGGAATAAGGGAGCCTTTCCTTAATGCATGCAGCCAATTCTTCTTTCTTTTTTCTTGCCTGCATGCATAACAAACCAGCTCCTCACCTCTTCAAGCAGGCGAGCCACAAACTCAATATCGCGCAGCTTGTCAATAACCACCTGGCTGCGTGGCTGCTGGTAACCCTGCTGGATCTGCACCACAAAGGGGGGGGGGGAGCAATAAGCTTCAAAAAGGCTGCTCGGGGGCAGCGTGAGACCCTCTCTCTCTCTCTCTCTCTCTCTCTCTCTCTCTCTCTCTCTCTCTCTCTCTCTCTCTCTCTGTCTCTATTTATATATGCGTTCAAATACATATACACATATATGTACTGCATCGGCCATCAAATGTTTTGGTGGTCCCAAGCTAGAGTGCTTTTGATCGTATTGTTACCTCATGCAGTGTTGAGCAGAGATTTCCAAGAATTGCAGTGTGATTAAGTAACAAGAATTAAATGAAGGGCCTGCTGCACAGCTGCAGCCTCTCTCATCTACCTCTCCCACTCTCTGAGCCATACACAATATGGCAACACTGTCATCCAAACACTTCAATCAAAATTGTAAATGTGCATTAGACTAATATATGACTTTGATATTGCCAGGGCGTCACAGCATATTCAACTGCAGCACTTGAATGCTTTTGGCAGCTGTGTTCTTTCATAGCTCACCTGTTGCACACGCTGCTCATAATGCCTAAGGGGCAAGTAGGAGATGCCCTGCCTGACCCACTTGTTGAAGTCAAAGCCCTCGTGCGCCAGGAAAGACATGGCCCCTGCAAGTGATAGTGTGTATGTGTTTGCTTCCTAGCAAAAAGCATTGCGTGGAAGGAGTTTTCAAGCACACCGCATTCTCCTCACTTCCTACTAGGTCCAGCTTCACTGTGAAGTCATCAAACAGACTTTTGCATACAAGCAGGAGGATAAAAACTTCTCCTGGAAAGCAGTACAAGTTTTGTGCTGGACTCTTCTGACTGATCCAATCACCCCCCCCCTCCAGTGCCCTTACGCATCAGTGTTTTTTTTCTTTTCGTTTTGGCGAAACCCAGATTTCAATACTGTGAGGGAAATCCCCTCTCCTGAGAAGTGCCATTTACTTTGCCCCCCTCCTCCGCCCTTGCAGTACTTTCTTTCAAGCACAACTCAATGTTTGCCACCATCTCATACACTTTGCATGCACATCAGTTCATCAAGCAAGCAAGAAAGTTCCAACATCCATCAACACCTCCAAGTTTTCAAGCTCTCAAAGTCCAAGCAACCAAGTCATATCAAGTCCCCAACTAGCAAGTCAGCCAAGCATAATACACTTCACCACCATCCCCAAGCAAAACAGTTTAAACATCCATGCACCTCCAAGTGTCCAAGTTCTGAAAGTCCAAGCAACCAAGTCATCATGTCCACAACTAGCATGCATATTGCACTTCACCACCATCCCCTATATCATGTATCGTCCATGCTTCTTTGCGGCATCCAACCACCTGCCAATTGCATCTGGATAGGGGAAGGAACTCAAATTGCACTCCATGCTCTTAAACCCTCGAGCACACACATTGATGTGCATCTCCATCAACTTGTTGCGCTGAGGGATTTTTAGATATTTCAAAGCAGAGAACATATGCTCATCTTCCACAGATTCAGGCACCATGACAAGCACAAGCTCGGCCAACTTCATCCACTCAGGGCATCTAAAGCAATCCCCATTGCTCTCTAGCTGTGCCCAGAATTCAACAGATCTGCTTGCCACTGTTGCAGGCTCTGAAGCTTGCTTCTTTCGTGCTGGCTCCTGCTCGTCTGCACTGCTGCACCCGCTATCGCTACTGCTGTTGCACCATCAACATCCTTGCCATGATTTTCAAGCCACGAGTGCCTCTCATTCTCCCTCAGCCAGCCTTGTTGCTCACACCATGCTTCAAAGAATTCTTGTATTCACCAGCACTGTGGCCTTTCTTTGTTTTCATTGCATTTCTTTTCTTTTGCTTCCTAAAGCCCAGGTCCATTCAACAGTCTGAAGGGGGGTCAAAATGGGCGATGCGCCTCTGCGGAGCGCTCCGCAGGGGCGCATCGACCATTTTAATACAAACCCCGGCCTCCAAAATCCCGGATTATAATACGATCCTATTGGCAATACGCAAAAAAAAAAACGCTGTTATGCATACAAGAAGAGTGCCAATCTGCTCCCCTTTGAAATTTCCATCCACCTGCATACCTAATGATACCTGATCCCAACAGTAAGGTCTTTCATGTCTCACAAACTCCAATTCCCAACAAATGGATGAGTTTGTGCCGCAGACACGTTACACCCAAAGAGTGCCTGAGTTCTGCCCTGAGCGTCGTGCACGTAGCAAAACCTGAGATGTGCTAGTCCCAGGTTGCCTTGCCATCAATCCTTTGACTCAGCCATCCTCACCTGCATCACACATGAATTTGCGTGTGCCTGTGCCCCCTGACAGGTCAAACGCCATGGGCTCAGGGAACACATAGGCATTAAAGGTCTTTGCTTCGTAGGAACGGCCGTCTTGGGACACTTTGAAACAAGACAGCCCGAACTGGGAGATTTCAAAGGAGCTGGAGTTCTCGCGGACCTTGGCATACCTGGCAGAGCGAGTGTGCATGGAACAGCGATAAGCTGTCCGTTGCAAGCCCAACTTGTAGGAAAGCTGATGAAAGAAGGTGCAATGGCTGGTGTGATGAGGTGTAGTCCGAGCACAGGGATTTGGGGACAGGAAGCCTCAGCTTTCCGCTGATCAAACAATGAACTGTGCACAATCCGTCTCCTATAGAACACCACACGAGCTGCTTTCCACTGTTCCCTGCTACCACTTGCCCTTTCAAAACAAATGTCAAAATCATTGTGGCAAGAAAAGCTTCAAATGGTGTGCTCTCATGGCTCTAAAATTCCTGCTCCTCCTCCAGCTCACCGGTCTTGCATGTCATCCAGGTAGTTGGCATGGCACGAGTCCATGAACAAGCCAGTCATTTCTGTGTTGACAACACAAGATATGGTGTGCACACCTTTTCTGTGTTTGTTGTCATGAAACTCTACAGCTACTGCATCTGTGGTGAGGTGTGCATCCATTTTCCATTTGTACAGCATTTCACGTGCTGTACTGGAACAAAAGCACATGTCCAAGGTGGGTGCATGCAACCTCCCTACGAATACCTAGCTGTTCCCATTCATTTGGGACAAAGCTGATAACCATCCCTGTATTCATGTCTCGGAAGTGCAACGACCACACCCAAGCATTTATACCCTGGTGGGCTTCGGAGTTCCATGCATTGTGAGTTACCAAGCACAGACCCACCTAGGTCAAAGGAATAAAAGCTGCATTCCTGGAGGGCTTGGCGAATAATTGGCAACTTGTCTGAAAAGTTGGCCCGGGTCACATCGTGGTCACAGTCTAATGCTTGGGCGCTGCTTGCCATTGCTTTTGTCCAAGCAGGCCGTGAGCGCTGCAGAGGCTGATGAGTGGAAAGTGAAAAACAAAATGTGCTTTGGAAGCTTGTGCAACAACAAGGGCAGAAACACCATGAACCATGCAGGCAACACACATGCAACAGACACGGAAATGTTCCTGAGAGTGCTACTCACAGGTACTAGACCAAAGTAAGCAGCCCTCTTGCAGGATGCTACCAGTGGTGAGACAGTGGGTGTCTGCAGGTGCGTGCTCCTCTGGCAGAACAAGCGCATCAAACCAGATGATGCTCAGCAAGCAAAATCCACATCCACGCAGTCTCCGTGTACTCTAAGTTATTCTTATTGTTGAAGGCGCAAGCACTAACGAAACTGAAATCAGGGTGCCAGTTGACCTACAAGTATTTTTTACTTATAAAGCGTACAATTAACAAGCAATAGCAAACAGCAGAGGGTGAGGAAAACCTAGTGCAGAAAATCTAAGGGCAAGACTCATGGCTCTTCTTTCCAACAGCAACCTGGATGCCGTGGCCAAGAACAGCATTTGGGCAGAGCATGGTGGGTGGGAAAGGAAGGTCCTAGCATGAGAATGCGGCATGTCCCACCCCTGTTTCAAAGCAAGCCTCTTCCTCTTACACTGTGTCAACGTGTCCATTCACCCGCAGTCAAAAAGGAGAATAAGACCATAAAGCTGGGGGAGACGTTTTCCATACGCAACCCAGAGAGCAGTAAGTGGCTACTTCACGCATGCGCGGAAGGGGTAGCAGCCCTGAAACGTAGAGCCTGTTCCATCTCATTTTTGCAATTAGTCTGTTAAAAGATAGCCTACTTTGTGCAAGACCAGAAGTGGGCCATGCTTGCAAACAAGTCGCGTGCGCGCGCGAGCGTGTGTGTGTGTGTGTGTGTGTGTGTGTGTGTGTGTGTGTGTGTGTGTGTGTGTGTGTGTGTGTGTGTGTGTGTGTGTGTGTGTGTGTGACATCATGTCACTGACATGTGTGGGCATTTTTAGGCATGTTAATCTGGCAGTGCACACACGTTCGAAGCATGTGCCACCCAAATAATTCCAAGTGCTTCCATAAGAAACGTACTTCTTGCAACACTTTTTGAGTGTGGATACACGCGTAGGGGGACCTTGCCCTGAGCCTTGTGCATATGAGGAATATGTATGCCTGTTTGTTAAGGATATGAAGTCATTATTGCAAGCAAACATAGCGTGATATACTTCTTTTCGTTCACAGTAGTTATTTTGCCTGAGAAGCCGAACCGCACAAGGCCAGCTCAAAGTCCAAGCAAAGAGAGTGTGGATGCAGCTGCCACCCTACTGCTAGACATGAGCTATTTGAAGGTATAGGATTTTCTTGCAACTAGAAATGTTAAGCTCTTCCTCAAATGGTTGCTTGCTTCAAGGTAGCTCATGAGCGCCTGAGCATACAGGACCTATATGTTTGTCGGACATTCACTTAATGAATTTTCCTTTTGGTACGGACCATTGCCTTTATTGTTAATTCAGGATTGCTTTTTATCGAGTGGGCAACACATGTGATTCTCGGTATGCGCTTGGTAAGAAGGCATTACAGGCTGATCAGCCGAATAGTCTGGCTGAATGTCTCCTTGTGTAATCTAATTGAATCTAACAAGGCATTACAATCATTCTGCAGCATGCATGAGGCACCAATTTACAGGTTGAAGCATAGCTCTCATCTCCGTTCCTGCTCACATGTCGAGAGCTTGCATTAAATTCCACAAATTAATACTGCTTTTGAACACGTGCACCACAGGAGACTGAAAAAAAACCCACAGAGCGCCTGGCTCTTCCTGTCACCGCAAACATGGAGTATGGCTTTTTCTCCAAGCCATTGAATCCAACCAACCCCATGTTCGACTACAAGACACGAACGTGTGACGTGACCAAGTATGCCAACAGTTTTGTAAACAATACAGGGAGCAGGTGGGTGGCAGTTTGTTTTGTTGCTATCCCTACATCTTTCAAGGGTTGCCTATACTAATGCTGATGGGCATGGAAAATAATTTACAGACTGCAGCCTGATCATACCTTTGTAAGAACTTGCGCTTCTCAAACTTCTATGGAAAAGGAAATCAAAATGATTCTTGTGCATGCTGCCTGATCTGAATTAATGCCAGGAGACTAGAACACAGTGGGTAATGTGCGCCCATATTCAAGGCTGCAAAATGCTAGAACAAATAGCTGGTAGCTAGTTGAAACTATAGTGTGCTGCTTCATGTCATATGAAGGGCTGATTATGCCCAACGAGTGCACTAAGAAGGTTTTCAAAAACATAGGTTTCGTCCTGGTCCTCTTATCATGGCACCAACACGTCTTTCTCTGCTTTGCAACCATGACTGCAGTCCATTCGCCCGCAACGATGGCATCCCAAAGTAGGAATACATTGAAAGCTGCATGCAATACAAGAGGATGGTACGAGCCAGCAGCCCTGGCATAGAGGTCCAATTAGCAACTGTAGAAGGGATCTTGCTATACAGGCAGGTTTTCCAGCAAGTTTATATATATGAGCAGTGGAAGCTAGCTACATTCCCTGCACCATGCATGCATGCTGCCTCACTGTTAGGTGGTACGACACCAGGTAGCTTGCTTGCAAACACATACAATGATATTACACATCTGCATAGCTACCCATGTTCATCTGCTAATAGGAACTAAAAAGGAAGTAGTAATGTTATGCTGCTCGAAGCTCTGCACTGGCAGCTCCCCATTCTTTGAGCAAGGTGGCAGCTTCATCATGGGCTTGTGCCTGCGAGCACCAGTGAAAACAGCTGTCACTCACTTTTTGGTAGGAACAGCATGTTAGCTGCCTGTGTAGAGTTATGCCTGGTGTCCAATGGCATGTTTGCCAGAATGCAATCTCCTTCTCTGATAGAATTTTGGTGCAAAGCTAGAACTTCAGCCTCTAGTTATCCACAGCAGCCCATAGAAGCAGCGCTGCACAAATGCATTTGGACGAATGTAGGGTGCTTGACCTTTACACTGTTTTACCCCATATTTACAGTGGGTGAGATGGGGCTTGTTCCCTTCAAAGGAACTTGCTGCAGACTTTTTTTCCCACAGATTCTTTTGGGGGGGTGGGGTCAAATCAATTATCTTATTTTGTCAGTTGTTCTTCTTGTAACTCGGCAAAGATGGTCTTGCTTTGCCATGTGAAGCAAAGAGCAAAATGACACAAACTTCTGTTCTGTATTCCAACCATTGCGCCACAAGGACATTTAATTTTTCTTACATGCAGCCATTGCGCGCCCTCCTTGGCAGCCAAAAGCTTGAAGTTGCCGTTAAGCACCCTCATTGCGCAACCTTTTACAAAGTGCTGAGCCATTTATTTTGCACACGTCAAACCCATTTCACCCCTGCCAAAAAAAACTATGTAGCACATGATTGATTCCAAGATTCTTGCAAGATTCTGGATCTGAAGTTGTGCAGCACGAACGAAGCGGAGTAAGTGCAGGTATAATAATATGCTTTGCGTCTTCGGCTTTGAGGGCCATCTGCTCTGGAAAACCCCTGTGAAAAGCCCAAACCAAACCAAAATTGTGTATAAATGTCAACTGAGTGTGGAAACAAAGTTTTGAGCTGAGCATACAAGTGTTTACTGCTGAAAGAAACACGCGCACAGTCACTCTCAATGATGCGCAGAAAATTAGAACAGCACAATCCGGAAAATGGTCCATGACAGGCCATGACAGACATGTGCATGATATGCATTGTGTTTCAATTAGCAGTCCTTAGAAAGTCAATTTTCTGCCAAAGATAGATCCCTTTAATAATGCTTTTTAGACGCAGCACAGCATGTTATAGGATAGGATAGGATAGGGTTACATAGCTGTACCTGCCTACAAGGGCAGCTTAGCTGAAGCAAAAGGTGCCTGTAACCAAACCAAACTAAACTTGTGTAAATGTCAACTGAAAGCCTTGAGCTGAGTTCAGAAGTGTCAACTGTAAAAATGTTATAGGAAGTACCTTGCACTTTTTCCTGGCCCTCCCTGGGCGCGAACTCTTGCTGGTGCAGCGGGTAAGTGGCAGCAACACCAATGGAGGGGAGAGGCTGCTGAGGTGATTTGGACGACACTCTGGCGCTTGGTCAAACCCCTTGTTTGGGCAAACCAGCGCACACTGTTCTTAAGTGAAAACTTGGAAATATCAAGCTATTTTATCAACAATCTCTGCTCCACGGAACAGCTGGGGGTCACCCGCAGGTTTTTGCAACTTTTGTAAAACTAAGTGCTGCGCCCACAAAGGCTTTTCAAACTTTGGCAGGCTTCCTAAAAGTTTTGTTATCGGGGGATTCAGATCCTGGAGTGGTATGAGTGAGGCACACCAGCCTTGTGTGAGCAAAACTGTGAAACTCGCAAACCAAAGGGCAAGCACCACAAGGAAACGCCCTTCGGGCGTCGCCTCTCAGTGGGGGCTTTGGCAAATAGAAAAAAAGTTGAAGATAAGTACGGAGGCAGAGGGAATTACTTTCCTCATCATGTAAGGTTCCTTGATTTACATACTGAAGTATTTGATTATGAATCATTATTCAATAAGGAAAGGGAGACAAATTCATTTGATGAGCTGCAAGCCCTTTCACCAAAAGGGTTTAACAAGAAAGTCCTGTTGAGGTCAGCCAAGTTAAGTGTGGAAATGAGGAGTTTATGCCATGAATGTACCATGTAACCTGAGTAGTTGAGGATGGCTATTAGGCACTTCTGCACATGATGATAAATTAATAATAAAGTGAGGATGAAGCCTGATTTACAGATTTACAGATTTTATAGAATGAACCGTTAGCCACAACGTTGGACTAATAGGCCTGGTGCTGGTACATTCGAGCACACAGAGGTGGAAACTGTAAACGAGGATGAAGCCTGACAAGCGAGTCAGGCCCTGAGGAATGACATTTTGAGGATTCGAGCCATTTAGCCAGTTCCAGAGATGGGCGCCAAAACGCATGCTCTGACTTACATTTGCCCCAGATTTTGGCTCCTGAGTAGGTTTTGGTTCAAACTCGATCCAAAGGAGTGGTAAAAGGGTGACAGTCGCAAGTGGCGCTAAGAAAGTTGGCAAAGCTAGCCCTTTAGTGAAGCCCTTAGTCATGACTCAAGGCATACAATGCCCAAGCAACACCAGAACGTGCCATGATATACCGTACCCAATTGGACTCATCCCGCACCCCCAAAAAAATAATTTGTTTCGCATCCACGCATCAACAGCGCAGCCCAGAAATGATTAATTTACATAACCGCGCATGGGCATTATTGACCATTCATACCCTCTCGCTGTCCGAAATGTTATTTTACACGACTACGCACCCTCCAAATAAATATATATTTTAGGTGCACGCAGTCACCGCGCAGGGCAAAAAACGTTAATTAAGCGCGGTGATATACATTTTGTACGGTACATGCATTATTCTGCGTCACATGTGCTGCATGCATTTTGTGCGACCATTGCTGAGGGCAAGCTGTCATCCCATGCCTACCCGTCCTCCTGGGTTTCAGTCAAGCAGGCCAGACATGCAAATGCACCATGCACACGGTGGTTCAGTGCGGAGGTCCTGCTCCTCATCGCACCAGCAAAGTGCCAAGCTTTTTGGCAAGGCCCCCTTTGAGTGGGGCAAGCCATATGCCTATCCTATAGTTTGGGCGTTTCACACTTCTGTTCACACAAGGCCGGTGTGGCTTACTCGCAGCACCTCAGGCTTCGAAATTCAGAATCCCCTGATAACAAAACCCTTTAGGACGCCTGCCAAACTTTAAGAAGGTCTTGGGAACGCAGTGCTGAGTTCTGCTAACTTTCCCAAAAACTTGCAGGTCAATCTCAGCGGTTGCGTGGAGCAAGGGTTGTCGATAATCAAAACAGTTTGACAATTCTACGTCTTCACTTAAGAACAGGGCGACCCGAACAAGGGGATTTGACCAAGCTCCGAGTGTTGTCCAGGGCACCTCAGCAGCTCCTCTCTCCTCCATTGGTGTTGCTGCCACTTTCCGCTGCACCAGCAAGGATTCGCGCCCAGGGAGGGCCAGGAAAAAAGTTCATGGTGCTCGCTGTTACATGCTGTGCTGCGCCTGAAAAGCATTGATTAAGGGGTCTCTATTTCTGGCGGAGGGTCGAATTTAATAGAACGAATGCACTATTTGATTTAAATGGAAGTGCTCCCTAAATAGCTGGACCATTTGGGACGATGAGATGTGCAAGTTATGGTCAATGGAGCAAAAGGAGCAGCATAAGAGGTAGTCCAGCCTGAACTTGCTGCAGCTAGAGTACTGCTGACCGCTGGAGTGCTTTTGGTGCAGTGGTGCAGTATGCTGGCACGCGCGCGTGCCCCCCCCCCACACACACACATGCGCACACACAACACACACACATGGACCCATACATGCATGCATGCACGCACGCTCAAACAAGCATGCACACACGCACGCGCGGGCTTCACCATTTTTCTGCGTTGCTTGCAACGCCTTCTCTTGCCTCTCTGCTTACAGTGCACTGCACCATTATCAAAACACATATTATATAACTCATCGCACTTCGAATCTGGAAATCTGTTGGACCATCAGCAAGCTGGAAACATTACAGGGATGAACCCCATCAGCCAAGCCACCCCCAGGTCGTGGGCTCAGCTTGCTGCACCTGCAGGAGAAAGCTGAATGAGCCCACATCAGGTGCCATTCTGTGGGGACGTAGTGGCCAGGCTGGCTACCAGGCAAGCCAGATTCTCCCTCGCTATTTACCTATTTGTTCCTAATGACGTTGCCCGCTGCACTGCAAGGCTCCTTAAGTCAGCAGTCTTGGTAGAAGGTTTTAGCTTGGCTAGCATGTGGGGAGCCAGGCAGAGCCCTTCACATTCTTCCAGGGCGGAAACACCCCTTGTGGGGTGTGAAGCCAAGCATGCAGCAAACCAATCCAAACGTACAAGATAGTGACAATGTACAACGTATCATTTCTTGGTGAAGTTAGGAGGGCAGTTTGCAAACTTGCTTGTGGACTTGCAAGCCAGCTGTGGGTGCCTGGCAGAAATGCACCTGCTGCTCAGTTAACTCTGCTGCGACTCATTCGTTGGCACGGCGGATATGCAGATGGATGGGAATTAAGAGAGGAGTGGATTGAAACACTTAATGCTTGGATTGGGGCATCAAGGGGGGGGGGGGGGGTTGATGGGTGGGAGGGTCAAAGGGTCCCACACAAGAATCGTCACGACATCCTGGGACTTTATTTTGGCCCTCCTGCCCCCCAGACTGGCCCCCCTCTGAAAATTGTACGAGCCATTCCTACACAATTTTAACAACGTATTATCAGATCCTGAGAACAAGTCCTGTTGATTGACACCCTTGGAGTGCGAATTGGATGCAAGGGGGGTCTGTGTGCATGACTCAGAGTCAGCACCACATGCGCATGGATGTGGGCCGCGGGGGTGTGAAGGCAAGGTGCAGCAGAATGTCAATTTTTTACTTTCAAAATGACAATGATGATCAACAACGTAGTGAAACTGTGATGGCAGTTGTGGGCTTGCAAGCCAGCAGTGGGTGCCTGGCAGGGTGTCTGCTGCTCAGTTTTTGCCCATGACTCTGCTGAAACCCACTTTTTCAACGCGATAAATAGAAAGATAAATGGGGAATTAATCAAACAGGAGCAGCTTGATACCTTAATATTTGGAAAGGGGCACTGGAAGTGAGGGTTGGGATAAGTCGGTGGGTCTTGGAGCCTCGCACAAAAAAATCGACATAACATCCTGGGATCTTATTTTTCTTACCCTCCCGACAAGTCGTGCCAGAAAGGGTTGATTTTTGACCTCCTTTTCTTGGTATGTAGGTTTTTCCAGAACGTCAGCATGGTACAGAGGGGGTCATAAATGCTAAATATTGGGAGGTGAAAGTTGTCGCAGTCGCTGTGTGCGCTTTATGGCCCCAATTTTAACAAAGTTTGGTGATCTGAGGTCATCCCATCTCACCACTTTTTAGGAACACGGTACTTTGTAAAATAAAGGTGCTTGGCACGGGTAAATGTGAGAAAGAATGACGTGAATTAGCATTTCCAACCAAAGATGGGTCATACATGAATACGCGTATTTTCACGTATCGTAAAAATTGAGGAAAAAACGCGTATCATAAAAATGGCTTTTTGCTGAACGTCAGAATATACATAGGTAAATTGCCTCGACATGCCCTGTAAGACCTTCGACAGACCTTTGAGAGACCTCTAGAGAGAGCTGCTGCACACTTCGCCACCCAGGACCCTTCTATTTTGGCATGTGTAGGTGTTTGTGGGCCTTGGGGGTGTGTGTGGGTGGTTGGGGGGTAGTCGGGACCCTCCCTCCCACCCAAGACCCTCCCGGCCCAAAATGGCCCTCCCAATTCACGTATATACGTGACATACGCGTATTTTACACGTATATACGCGTACTGTTAAGCCCAAACTCGCGTATGGCCCAACCCTGTTTCCAACCATGTAGCAAGGTTGTCCACCTCTGAAGAATCGTCATCACTTCCAATTTGGACAGCTTGAGGTGGTGTGTTTATAAGTATACTAAACAGTGAGTGCTAGCTCCATGCATGCAAGTTTGATAGCCTTTGAGGATCAAGACCTAGCTGATCAAGTCAATTTAAATGTGATGAATGGGGTCCTGTTAACACCTAGGAGCATGGTGCGCAAGGTGACACCTCGCCCTACAAGCCTAGCAAGTTAACAAATTTTGTTACTGCAATGCCTTCAATTTATTCCCTGACCTTATTTTTTCACAAAATCAAGTGTGTACGCCAGTTTTGTTCACAAATTTGGTGACGTTGTCCCACAGCGGACAGGCTGTTGCACCCATTATAGATGCAACTACCTGACCCTTTAAGATAACCTCACCAACTTCGCATTCAAAGCCAGCATGTGCGCTTCATTCCATACTAACCAATGATTTAGTTCCTGACCGGGGGGAGCTTAGTCTCTTTTGTTGCTCAATCATTCAAATTAGGCGGCTAGGCCTTCAAAAAGGCAAGCAACAGCTACAAAATTTAAGGTTTAGAAAGAGAGGATGAGGTTAATGGTGGCGCAGTACGGAGTGTTACATTAAAAAGTTAAAGCTGCAGTCTAAGCACACAGGGGTGACCAAAACTCTGGCATGGGTGCAATGCAGGGTTAATGCCTACCTCGAGGCTCTGGGCTAACGCCTCATGAAGGCAATGGATCATCTGCTCTACCGTACACGATGACAAGTCAACAGGTGTCAACTGCAATGAGCATCAGAAGCAATGATAAGCACAGGTCAACCATGCTTGGCACTGGATCTAAACAAATGCTTCAGGCTCTGCAAGGCATACACGGAAGGAAGGAAAATAAGGAAGAACTATGCAGGCAGTGAAAGCTTTCCCAACACCAATCGCGAAAGAAGGGATTTTGCAAGTGGAGATCAAACTAGCACAATCCATACCATGAGTCTTTGCAAAAGAATGGAGCTACCTCCATCCTTTTCTGCATTGCCTTTCCTACCCCTTCTCATTGGTGAGGGAGTTGACTGTTGCTCAAGCTATTCACATTGTTGTACATTGTACAAAACCAGCAGCAACTAGGCTGCCAACTATGTGGGAAGCGGCAATCTATGCAAATAACTTCTCCATTCTTCCAAGTAGCAGCATCCCTCACGCATCTCTGGGACATTGCCTGGGGTTCATTTTTCATTTGGCTGGCACAGACCAGCAAGTCAAGCAGCCAACTACTCCTGACCTGAAGATCGAAACCTGAATGTAAGTGTAGACCTTGTGACCGTTGTAAAACTAAAACTTTCGCTACGTGGTTGCATTGTTTCGGCTGCCAACAAAGCCTGGTTGCCATGGCGTACCGCAGCTCTATGGTCCAGTTTGTTCCATGAACAGCCTCTCCCTTGTCTCCCTTGCCTCACAAATTGTGACTATACCTCCCCCAAGGAGTTATTAACTACTATCTGAATGATGGCCTCTCAATTAAGCACCAGTACCTACTAGGTAAACACAGGTTTCCACGTAGGAAAATAAGGTATCTACCAATTCCATCAATGTTGCATCTCCCCTGATGTTGGACAAATGCTTTTGCAGCGCATTAGCCGCAATGAAAGTGGTTTGCCTTGATAACAAAGAAACATGACCTGTTGTCCACCTGCTTCATTAATCCTTTTCAGGGCGGAGCCCCCTGGGGCGTAGGTCCTTAGTGTTTGCATTAGTCAACACAGAAAGAAAAAAGCTTTGAGCCACCCAGGACAACCCATGCCTTAAGAATCCCACCATTAAAATGCCAAGTTTGTTCTGGTATCAGAGCTGCTCTTATGTACTCGGTCAAATCCCCATGCCAAGCCGAGGTTACTCTCTGCTGATGAAGCATCTTGTTCACACAAACTCTGCTCTTTATTTGTATTTGTCACATCGACGAAAAATGAACATTGTCGCCTATTGTGTTGCTTTTCAAGACAATCAGATGGACATGCTGTCGTGTGGGATGGTTGAAGCGGGGTGGAGGAGGAGGTTTAGGACTTCCAGCTGACTCTACTCTTTGACTGTGCACTCAACCCCCACCACAGCCTGTTTAAATTCTTCCTACATTTGCCCACAGAAATTCTGCATAGAAGACATGCTCCAATCTATTTGGAGATGTGAGCCGGAGTTGGAGGTGCTAATGAAGGACAGGAGCAGGGGGCGCAGGGGGAGCTAGAGCAGCCCTCCCCGCATAATTCATTTCAGTCAAGCTAATGATTAGGTGGAAAGCCTCATGAATTCAGGTGCAATGGCATGCAAGGGAAGCACAAGCTCTGCCCCTACTTTATCATTCAGAGGATTGCACCCTTCTTCTTTCTGTGCAATTACCGAAGGCCTGGTACTTTTAACTGTGTTATTGAAGGCCTGCTTATGCAAATATCCCCACCGGCATTGGAGAAAGACCTAAAAAGGGGGTGAGCAGAGAGATGCGCACCTGGACTTTACCGGCACTGTCTGATCCAAACAGCAATTCGCTGCCATTGCAAAGCTCACGTGATTCTGCAAGTGCCAGGTTGAGGAAGGAGGCAATATGTTGCAAAGCCTCACCCAAACACTTTGAAGCAAGTCCTTCACTTCTTGTACTCTCTACCCATGTTAAGCATGAATGTTCCAAGACACATTGCAAATAGGAGCCTTGTCCTGGCTCATGCCTTTGTCAGCATGTCTCATTGCTCACTGTCAGAGGTGGTGCAGTGCCTATCTTGTGCGCACATTATCCCTCACCTTCTCATTCAGGCATGTCAAGGCTGGCTCAAGCAAGACTTGTCAGGCATGTATCGAGGGAAAAATGGCAACATTCTGCACAGATGAAGCATTGGTTGTTGTTTGAAGCACTCACCCATCGGTCGCAGCCGGACGCCGTTGAGCACTGTGCCGTTGGAGCTGTCCAAATCCCTCACCAGCCAGCTCCTGCCATTCCAGCAAACCTCTGCATGCTTCTCTGACACTGATGGGTCCTTAATGTGCATCTTATTGTTTTTGGTCCTGCCCACGGTAATGTAAAAGCCCTTGGGCGCCAACGTGCTGCCTTTACAGGGTCCAGTGCTCAAGCTAAGCTGGAATTGTGGGGGCACGAGGAAGCATGGCTCCTGCAGCTGTGCCTCTTCCTGAGGCATACTCCAAGCTCGTGCCTTGCGGGGGTTGCGAAGGTGTCTGCAACAGCCCGTACTGTTTGACTGCTGCGTTGAGTTGACTGAAGTGCAGCAAGCTCTAACAAAGGTCCCGATTGACCTGAGGCAATAGCGTTGTACTATGTCAGATGGAATCCTGACCGCTATGAAGGAGGGGTTAATTTGTCAAGAGCTCCTCCCCACACCTTTGGGGATGGTAGTCCCTCCCAGGCACTCCTTGCGTGTTCAAATTTCCCGAATTCAATTACTGTAGCAGTGTTTGCTTCTGTGAGAGAGGCTCTTCAAGATTTGATCAATTTACTGGTTTGTTTGGCATAATCCGCAAGCCTCCAGGCCGACTAGTTAAAAAAAGTGAATCTAAACATCACAGCGTAATCGGTAAGCTGCCCAGGAAATGCAACTCAGTTCTCTCGGTGCTCCTTTTGAGGTTGCAACAAACTGACGAGCTCCGTGTCCCCTTCCTGAACAGAGGGAAGGCGTCCTCGGTGGATTGATCATCCCCATCAGCGGAGTAGCCTGTCCCAGGTGAGGAAGCAAGTGCGTGAGCACGTCAATTACGGAGCTTGATGTCCTGTGCCTGGGCTGGAGGAGGACAAGTGCATGGTTCAAGCAAGGCCTGTCATAATGGAGGGAGGGGATGCAGGGGTGCAAAGACGTAGGGCCAGCATTGCGCTGAGTTCATCCTTCTCGTTAGCTGCAATCAATGCTCTTCATGCACCCTCTTGCATGGCAAAGAGCAAAGCTGTGAAAGGCTTTGAAGAAAGAGGCTTGGTCACAAGTATGCAAATGCTTGATGAACTCATGAGGAGCATAGAGGAAAGTCGTGTTGGGTAGGGGACCGCGTTGCATCAAATAGCCATGATGGCAAATGGTTCATCCCAATGGCCATTTGCCATCAAGGTTTATCCTTCCATTAACTTATCCATGGTGTGGCTTGACAAGCTTGAATGAAGCGTTCCTTCCTCATGCTTGAGCTGTAATGTACTTGCCTACAAAGTGAAGCCTTCCTTTGGGAGCCTTGTCAACCTGTCTGATGTACCACTCTGTTCACTCCCCTTTCATTCCCATCCATGCCTTGAACCATGCAGCATCATGGACGCTTCATACCTGAAGGACATCCTGCGTCCCGCCCCAACTGCCGCTGAGGGAATCCCTGCCAATGTTGCTCACCCATTCCAGGTGCAAAATGGCTTGACACCACATGCACTGGCACATACGTCCTTGTTTCTCTCAGGAGAATGTGTGTGCATATTGCTGTTATGCATCAATTGACGCAGGGTATGTATGGACAGGGGGGCAGAGTTTATTGAGTTCGCTCTGGGGCTCGCATCTTGCATGCAGCTTGCGAATTTCCACAGCAAGTTTTAAGAGTGCATGTGTGCAAAGCTCGCCTGCTTTATCTCTTACATGAAGTGTGATGTCAAGAGAAATTGACGTGTTGCGTTGCTACTCTCAAACATCTTCAAACACAACGCATGCATCTGCAGAAGTCCTTCTACACATACCTCACCAAGCGCGCCATCCCAAAGGTGAGTGATTGATAATTTCATCTCTTCTGCATTCTTGCACTGCAATTGTGCTTGTTGCAGGCCTCGGTGCATCCAATTGGTCATGAAGCGTGAGGACAGGCCTATGTTCCTTGCCTCTGCAGTTCACCCAAACATTGCCTGTAGTCCACTGGAGCCTCAAATGTCTCCTTGGATCTTTAAGTCCCTCTGCCTTTGTTAGGCAGCAGTGTGCAAGTAGACGCTTGGGCCTAGAGTCATGTGCAATCCTGAACACCGGAGAGCCTGATTGGAGGAACCTAGGGCACATGAAGGGACATATTTCTCATGAGGGCAAGATCCACCTCTGATCGCAACGTCAACAACTTGCTGCAATTTGCATGGTTTGCATGAATCTGGTGGCCTTTAGATTTCTTCTGCCAATGGGGCACTATTGGCAGCGCGGCCCCTTGATTGTTTCTGTGTTCCATGTGAGTTGGTTTTCTGCAGCAGGCTCTTCATTACATTTCAAGCCTGGCAACCCCCTCGCATTGCCTTTGTCAATTTGCTGCCCATTTGCAGCACTGGTACTTGGCAGCTGGCTTTGGTTTCACACTCTTTGTCTACGGCGCTGTGGATGGCCTGCGTGACGACATCAAGAAGAGCGCCTATGACCAGAAAGTGCTATCTGGACAGCCCCCCTGTGAGTATTGGGTTATGGGCTGCCTGTGGCTTTGGGGAAGAGCTGATTAGAAAGGCCGTGTCTAGGCAGATGCAGCAGCTCAGTGATGGCAATTGCAGCCTCTCATAGCAATATGGCCAACAAGGCTGGGTGCATATGCTTCACGACCCATTGTGTTTAAAGGCTGATCACTAGGCTTCCTTTAAAGGACTTTCCCTTCCTTCTACCATGGGGTATTTCTCCAGGCATCACTCAAGGCATTGAATGTCTGCTTTCACAGAGACTTGCTTCCTCAGCATGCGCACTGCACCCACTTGAACAATTACCTGAGAGCATTGCTCGCCATCAGACCTCCACATGGCAGAAAATGGGTTGCAGTTCTGTGCTTTTGCGTTCACGCATAGAGGTGAAAATGAATAATGCGTTCTCGTTCACAAGCTTTCATATTCCAAAGCCAACCTGCCAATCCTCCATGTTACACGGCTTCCCTCTTGCAGTTACTGCGGGCGGCCACTAATTTTGGCTAGAGGACCACCACAAAAGGTTGTAGCTGTCCTGGAGAGCTGGGACAATCTGCTCCGTCCATTGCATTCCTGCTCTTCCTTTTGGATTGTTCTTTTAAATGCAGATTTATGTGTGCACCTTCCAACCTTAATTCCTTCTCATCCAACCTTCGAATGAATGCCCTGCTCTTCATTGAAGGAGGCTTATAAAAAGCGTGGTGTATTGCTTTGATGTGGATGCCAAAATGGTGTCTGGCCCCATGATGCTGTAAGTTACACAGCAAGAGGTATTGTTGCAGAATGCAGATGTCAATGCTGAAAAAAAATTGGTGGATTTTATGCTGGATCAATCAGCGTACATTAACTTAATGTTGAAGTAAGGAAAGGGTTACATAGATGTACCTGCCTACGACTTGGAGGCAGCTTAGCTGAAACTTAAAATGATATGCCAAGGGTAGCCAAACCATACCATCTTTGCATGAAAACAGCTCTGGAACTGGCTAGAAAAGGGAAGAGCTTTTTTTTGTGTACATAAAGGACCAGCCAGTCAGCGCTGATACTAAGTAACAGGCTGTTAAAAGTGATGGCTACAATATCCTGCCCATCACATAATATGCAACCTGTGGTTCCAGATTGGGTGTAACACGCAGCAAGAAATAGTTAAGAGCTCAGCACAGGAGTAGAACACAAAAAGGGCCAAAAAGAGAAAGTTCCTGCCAATATCTACCAAAACACAGAATGCCTTGCTCTTGCACTCACGCAAAAACCTACTCTGGTGTGTAAAGGTGGTATGCGAAGCTTATGAGAACAAGTCCAAGTCCAAAGGTGATGATAGTCCCTGATACCAAGACCACCCAAGATAGCTTGTTGTCCTTCTCAACCAGAAATTCGTTGACCACGTAGATAAAATTGATCAATATAACAATCTGCAAGTGTGGAATTTGGAAAGCAATTTAGAGGGCATCAAGGGGAGCCGCGCTCTGTCAGGCGGCAATAATAGTGCTTGCTGCAATTGCGCACAAGAATGGCTCAGTCATGCTTTTCTAGTCAGTCTGTACCTGGAAGCTCAAGATCATCCCATGCTGTGTATGGATACGCTTGGACTAACTTGTCCTTGAGATTAGCACAGACTCACCTGTAGAACCAGGTACAAGCCTGAAGCAACCCTTGCAAACTGGTCAAAACAGAGAGGTGTGACGCGTTTGTTAACCTGATTGTAAAGGACATTCTTTGCAGTAGGAAAGGAAGAATAACTATGTGGGCAGTGAAACACTCCCCACATCAGTTAAAGAAAGGGGGCCACATTGGTGCACCCAAACCACCTTGTCAGCCCCTACACAGAACGCTCCTACACAAGAAATTTGTCCTGTTACTCAGGAAGTAATAACTGACAAAGAACCACAACCCACAGAAGAGCCACCCAATAAAAGAACTCGCTCCAATTCTAGGCCGAGCATCACTCCTACACAAGTAATTCATACCTCAACGCAAAATACTGCAAACTTTATGATGCCCACTCAACAGGATCAACCTACAGAAGGGCCACCCAGCAAGCGCACACGCTCAACAAAGAAACACACCTCCACGCCGATGTCTCAACCCCTTAGCCAGAATTATTGTAGAGCGAATGCCAGCCAAAGCACTGCTAACTTTATCCCAACACAGCCCAACTCCCCATGCACGACAGATACTGGACAGACAGGCAACACCTGCAGCCCTCCTACCTATTCAAACACTCCAAACAGCCTGGATACACAAATCAATAAACACAAAAACAAGAAGAAAAAAATGCTTCATATAGAGACAGAGCTCACCCCTCCTGCCATCAACCCCCTCAGCTCGCCATGCCAAGCCTCTGAGGTCTGGGATTACAAGAAAACCTCGGTACAAAAGCTTATAAAAGCAAAATCAGCCAGCCATGCCATCAATATCATATATAACCATGATATTGACATAAGCCATATAGATGGTTGGAGAAACTGCACCGTTAATAAAAAACGGAAGGAGGACCCTCGTCCATAACCAAGTGCAATACCACACCCATTTTGCCCCAATGATTATTGAGGAGTGGGCCCTGCCTTTATTCCAAAAAGCTGGCTTTCAGCATGCGACTACCCTACCTGCTGCTCGCACTGATGTTGAGTGCGCTTGCTGCCAAATATGCAATTACCATGGTGGTTATGAACCTATCAACTCAGAACCACCGTACCCTGATATGTATATCTGTGATGTATGGATGCAGGAGCCATCTGCAATTAAATCGGTGTATTAAGTTGAACAGTTACGACGCTACATCCGCCTACAAGGGCAGGGTTGCAGGGTTACTAACCCTGTAGTACAGGGGAAAAAGGAGGCCTCCAGTCAAAACGACTGACTGCTAGCCTGTTCGTAAAAGAGAAGAAGTTCATGTAAAAAAAATGATAAAGCTTGTTGTTGTTTTGATTCGTGAAGGAAAACATATGACAAGACTGTTCATGGTAAATGGCAGACAAGTAAGGAGCCATCTGATTGAATTGGGTTGCAATGAGTTGCAATGAGTTACAATGGGGTTTGACCTTCAGCCAGGTAGTTTGGCTGCTCGGTCTGCTCAACTGTTCCAACTGCACAAAAATATCCATGAGATCGGAAATAAAACGTTAAGTGTCATTAGTTTGCTTCTGCAAGAAATGAATAGCATCCTCAGAGCTAGCTTGAGAATAGTAGAAAGTGCCTGAATCGTCCAGAAATTTTCTATAAGACGAGGGGAAGTCAGAAAATAACTGTGCATAAGCCCTTCGAAGAGAACACACAGAAGCGCAAGAACAGAGGAACACTGCATGCTTTTCATCTTGGAGTCCTTGTTCACATCTATCACAAGCAGATGTGTGCTCCTGCCAAAGTGATGTCTCAACTCTTAAAGTGTGAGCATGTAAATGAAAGCGTGCTATGTTTCTCAGCGTGCGCTTGCCTAAATCAAGGTGCAAATACCTGGGGACAGAAAAGGGCGCACCATGAACAGACAAGGGTCTCAAAGGAAGTACCATCCAGTTGAATTGGATTAGATTACAAAGGGAGACCTTCAGCCAGACTGTTCAGCTGATCAGCCTGTGGCTGGTCTATGCCAGCCAACAGCAAATCCAAAAGCTCAGACATGGAATAGAAAGTCACAAGTTACAATGGGGTTTGACCTTCAGCCAGGTAGTTTGGCTGCTCGGCCTGCTCAACTGTTCCAACTGCACAAAAAAATCCATGAGTTCAGAAATAAAACGATAAGTCTCATTAGTTTGCTTCTGCAAGAAATGAAAAACATCCTCAGAGCTAGTTTGAGGAATAGTAGAAAGCGCCTGATTCGTCCAGAAAATTTCTATGAGAAGAGGGGAAGTCAGAAAATAACTGTGCATAAGTTCTTCAAAGAGAACACACAGAAGCGCAAGAACAAAAGAACATGAAATAGAAAGAAAAAGAAAAACACGCAGGCAGACTCTTCCTCGGAGGAAACTCTCCCCACATCAATTATGTTGCTCATGCATGTCTAACACAAGGTGCTTCTTGGTGCTGTGGGGCTGAACATACTGAGTTTGGGATATACGCACATGTATGCTTTGTTGGAGCTACACACACGTCTGTCAATCCTCTGGTTGCTGAACACGGCACCTCATTGCTATCCTGGCAAGCATGGAGCTGTACATGAATATGTCATGGTTATTCGAGAAACAGCCTGTACTGAGTTTAAGCAACTTCTCCACTTCCTATATATATATATGTTTTTTTGGAGCGACGCAAAATCAGTTTTAGACTCCAAGCTTTTCTTTTTACTAGTTTGGTCTGGTTTGGTTGCAGGCATCTCTCTTTATGCTTCAGCTAAGCTGCCCTCGTAGACAGGCACAGCTATGTAACCCTTTCCTTTCCTTTGCGCTAGGTCTGGTACAGACCTCAGTGTTTCCACCCGGCTGCCCTTGTGGGCGGATATAGCGATGTAACCTTGCCTTATCTTTCCAAAGCCATGGAATTTCCGGAAGCGGACACAGCAAGCCGAGCAGTCAAACTACCTGGCTGAAGGTAAAAGAGAAAAGCTGCACGACTAGCCATATGGCCGAAAGCAATAATAAAGAAAATGACTTAACCCCCCATGGTGCAAACCTTGTAAACCCCCATGGTGCCCCGAGGTTAGCAAAGAGTCGGACTGGGGGTTTCCCCTTTAACCACTTTTTGTTTGTCTAGCTCTGTCCAGTCCAGCAAAAGCTGTACCTCATACACCCAGTCAAAACGCAGAAATGGATCCTGAACGTTTTGCGAAATCTTCTTGGAGTGAAATCCACAACACCATCTTGGAGCATTTTACGAGAATGTGGCATTGAACCTTTCCAGTCCAATTGGTTTCGTGCCAACTATGCGCTTCTACAACTCGCTTACTAAGTGCAACATTCTCCTTCTCAAAAAGGTTCTTCATGCTGACATCAGCCTTAGCTCCATGACTGATTCTTGTTGGACGTCCCACCTCTTATCTGCACTGGATGGTTTGGCTCACTCGGATCTGATGAAACGTCAAATTATGGCTTGTGACCCTGTGAACCTCAGTCAAATTGTGGTGGACCTGAGATCTAGACACCTGGGCTATTGGAACCAATTCACAGCCCCTGATCCAAGAATAAGCAACAGTAAGCGGCTGACTTACCATCAATGGTGCGCTCTCCCTGTCAGAAATGCACATGCCATTCACCCACCATATACAATGCCTAAATACATGTACTTGGATCTTCCCCATCATGTCCTTTGCAACACTGCCAGATTCAGGCTGCGGGTACACGCTCTCCGAGTTGAACAGGCTACTTGGTATTCCCAATTTCATGGTGACTCACTTACTGTTCGCTGATGACCTCTCTCTCATGTCCAATGACCATACCAACGTGCAGACCATGCTAAACAAATTGAGAGCCTATGCTGAAAGGAAATCGCTGACTGTCAACACATTGAAATCTGAGGTGATGTGCTTCAATTCCAGGTCTGATAATCTGCCCCCACTTTACTTTGATGGTACGCAGCTCCCCTACACATATACTTTCAAATATCTCGGTATGGTGTGTGACAAAACAATCAATCTGGATGTTGCGGCCGATGCAGCGTTGAGACCATTCACAGCTGGTACTTTCTGAGTCAAAAAGTTTGTTCAGGAGCACGACCTTGCCAACAGATTACACGCCCAGATTTGGCTCCTCAAGACGTATGCAATCCCTGCTGGCATGTATGCAAGTCAGATCTGGGCTACCCCTTACCTTCGGCAAGGCAAAGAGATGGACAATCCCATACAGAAGTGGCTACTAACAGTGCTTAAAAGAACTTTGGGGGTCAGGGACACTACTACCTCTTGGTGCATCATGCGGGAATGTGGTCTGGAGCCCTTACAATCCAATTGGTTCCGAGCAGCAATGCGTCTTTACAACTCCTTGACTGATGCAACAGCTCCACCGTGACAATGAAAAAGATTTTGCAGGCTGACATGCAGCTGAGCTCGAGATCTGATGATTGTTGGTCTTCCCATGCTCTATCAGCCATGGATGGTTTGGCACACTCTCATATTTTGAAACAGAAGCTGCTGAATTGTGAGCCCATTGATCTCAGTCGTTTTGTTGTAGATCTCAGGACCAGGCATCTACAATATTGGGAGCCTTTTTCCAACACACACCCTAGAGAGCACAACAGTAAACGCTTGACCTATCACCAGTGGTGCGCTCCTCCTACTAAAAGAGCCTTGGTTATGCATTCTCCTTATAGTCTCCCCAAATACATGTTCCTTGACCTCCCCCACAATGCCATTCGCAGCGTGGCTTGGTTTAGACTCCGCATTCACACCCTTCGCTATGAGACAGCAACTTGGAATCACAGCTCTTCCCCAAACTGTGACCTCTGTGAGGCTGATGATGATGTCCAGGATGAACAACATGTCCTCTTCCATTGCATACATCCCCAGGTGCCACCAGTGGTCTCTCCGCAGGAAATATGCTCCCTTGTTCTCACAGGCAGAATCTCATGATGTGTCTGCTTTTTTTAACCAGAACAACAACAAACTTCCTTATTTCCTTCATGAATTGATTGCCTTTTATGAGCAGGCTAGCAGTCGCACTTCTTGACTGAAGGCCTTATCATTGTAAACCTTGAACAGGCTACTTGGTCCAATAGTACTTCTCCGGTCTGTGATATCTGTGATTCTGATGACATACAAGATGAAAAGCGTATGATGTTCAGATGCTTCAATCCCCAGGTCTGCTCTCTCCGTCAAAAGTATGCCTCACTTTTTGAGCACAACTTCTCTTTCCTACACCTCCACGTCCCCCACAGGATGCCCTGTCTAGCCACCATTCACCATGTGAATTCCCAGGATATCAATATTTTTCTAAACCAGGATAACAACAAACTTCCTTGTTTTCATCATGACCTCATGTGTATTTATGAACAGGCTAGCAGTCAAACGTCTTGACTGAGGCTTTTTTCCTTTGTAACCCTTATACACCCAATCAAAACGTTTTGGACACATGTTCTGCAGCACATCTCGGCCTCCTTCTGTCACTGCTCATTCCCTTGTGACATGCAACAATAACTGATTGTTTTGTAAATACCTAAGCAGAGCATTATACTTCAAAGAGGAGCCTCCTTTTGGAAAGCAAACGTATGTTACAGTTGTGAGATTTATAGAAGTTCAAGCCAAGGAACACATCGCGGGTTGAACCTGAAGGAGTCAGTGACCTAAATGAAATACTGAAGCACAAAGGAAGGACTAGTCTAGAATCCCTGAACACTTGTACGTATGAATACAGCAGGAAAAGAAATATGGATCTCAAATCCACAAAACTTAAGAGAGTCACATGGGCCACAAATTCCCATGGCTCTTGATGAGAGCTCCCAGTTCCCCGTTTTCTCCCACTATACAACAAGGGGTTATTTGTAAACACGTGTTTAGTGTGCAAGTACCAGCACATTACAAGGGCAATCAAGAGGGTGCACCCAGGTAAGCAGCCAGCTTCAAGAGGTCAGAGAACACGCCACCAGCCGTCACATCAGCTCCGGCACCAGGCCCTCGGATGAAGAGCGGTTGCCTCTTGTAACGAGAGGTCTGAAAGGAAATGATGTTGTCAGATCCTTCTAGCTGTGCGAATGCATGGTTTCTGGGGTACTGTTTTAATCCCACGCTGCCAGTTTTGTTCTGCAGGGCATGTCAGCAGTGAGAGGGGCAGCTTGCTGAATAAAAAATGAAGGGGTGGGGAGGAAGAGAGGTTAATACACTCAATCCTGCTACGTTCCCTTACAGTAAACGCACCTGCACATCAACAGTGCCCACGTATCGAAGGACTTCCCCGCTTGCCTCTGCCTCTGCAGCAAGCCGCCCCATCTCTGCATCAAATTCTGGGAGCCGTGCCATGTATTCCTCACTTGAGTTCAAGCCTCGCAATGCCTGTGTGTGTGTTGTGTGTGTGTGTGTGTGTGCGCGTGCGTGTGCGCGCGCACGTGCGCTTAATCAAACAAGTGCTGTGTGAACAGTGAAGTGAAAAAGGAACAATAACTTCCATTTGTGAAGTAATAGGTGAGAAACAGAGCACGCCTTCGTGCGTTAGAGCCGTGTGCCATTCCAAATTCTATGATGTGCTTGACTTGGATTTGGCTGACATATGTCAGCGCATTGGGCGCCAGAGCACAGTCGCTTCCTGGCCAGTAACAGACAGGGTGAGAGCCATCTTTCTAGACCATACCTTTTGATCAGCTGATTTTTAGCAAATGTACTGCTGAGTGTGGAAGCGCTCACCTCAGGCACCAAAGACTCAATGGGAATGTCAGACAGCTCCAGCTGTAGGCCGCACTCTCGCGCTAGGATGGTAACCTGCGCAGGGTCAGGGATGCAGGACCCAGTCATTCCTGAAGCTGGCAATGGCACACTTTGATTCAGCTCCTGCTGATCAGTGCACCACCCTGTCAGGCAAGGATCTTAATGGATGCCATTTTGCGTGTGTTCCACCTTCACTTCTGCTTGCACCATACACCTGAATCATGCTGTTCAATTACCTTTATACCCAGTCTATATAACAGAAATATAAATTAATCACTGAGGGTAAAAAAGGCTTCCTGCTAAACTACAGGAAAAGGGCCACAAAAGTGTCCCGCCCACCAGCTGGTCTTCCCCCACCTGTCAGCTCTGCTCAACTTGCACCACCCTCAGACTTGCATCTCTACCTGGTCTACAGTCCCAGACACTCACGGACGCACCTTGCGGGCAACATCAGTGCCGTTCAGGTCATCACGGGGGTCGGGCTCAGTGTAGCCGTTGACCTTGGCATCCGCCACAACTTCGCTGAAGGGACGCTCGCTTCCAAAGGTGTTGAAAATGTATGACAAGGTACCGCTGAAAATACCTTCCACTTTCTCTACTTTATCTCCAGTCTCTACAAGATGTTTAAGGGTGCCTATTACGGGCAAGCCAGCGCCTACAGTGCCCTGCACAAGTATGGATGCAAAAGGGTGAGGTGCCCTCGGGTCAGGCAATCCAAGATCAAGCAGCCATCAACTCCATGCTAAGGCATGTGAGGACGAAGGAGTCAGTCACTAGCATGCCTCCTTACACACCTCATTGGGGAGAGGTTGATTTGCTCTGCTTGGACATTTTGAAACACACATCTGGGCCAAAGCATCATCACTTGAAAATGCCAGAGGTTTAGAGCATACAATGGTGGATTTCACTTGGTTCAACACAACAGCCATACATGTGTGAGGGAAAAGGAAGAGGCCTCTGCCTGCCAACAGTCTAGTTTGATGATGGGGAAATAGCCTGCTCTGACACCGATATAGGAAAGCTGCCCTTGAACGCACCTCATAGAAGAAGTGGGTGTAGGAGTTTCGGCCAACTTGCTTGATGTCTTGATATTGTGCAAGTGGTCCTGAGCCCAGCTTTTTATTGGGGGTGACTACATGGATGCCTTGCTTCATCCTGCGCAGAGGAAAGCCAGTAGTTCGTAGTCAAGGCAAGCAGGGACAGCGCTGTCATATGACAAAGCGTGCGGGTCTCGATGATTGCTGGTTCAACACAGCAGTCAAGGCTTTGTTGAGTGTCGGGCATCCACATCCACAATTAGTTCAGCGTTGACCACTACCCCAACCCTTGATGTCAGCGATTGTTTGAGCAAGTGCTGCTCAAACAAATGCGGGAGCGGGCGGTGGCACCAGCCATGAAAACAAGACAACCAAGAGGAAGCTTTGCCAGTTCCTAATCACAACTATGGTATGAAGTGGCAGGCCGTTCAGCCCTGTGTAGAGCAAGCAAGAGCAGTGTCATCTGCTGAAAAGTTTTGTGGAAGTTCCACGCCCCAGGAAAGACACCAGGACTTACCATTCCAAATAGCTCGCAGGGGGTGCATCGGAGGCTGTGCAGTCGATGATCACGCAGTTGGGGATGTAGGAGGTGGCGAGGGCGGAGCTGAAGGCCTGCATGCTCAGAAAGCAGAGAGCTCATCTGGAATGGCTGTTGGTCCACGCACTGATGGATGATTGTTCTCCATGCATGCATCAGAAAGTAAACAGGTCATCAGGGTGGTCGTTGGTGCATGCATTGATTAATGGTTGACACCTGACCCATGCATGCATGCATGCACCAGAAAGCACAGCTCGGCCAATCGGACAATTATTGGGTCATTGGGTGCTTAATGATTGGGTGCTTGTTGGTGTACAAGGGAAGAGTGCCACACTTGGTATTGACGTTTGTGCTCATGGAAGCATGAGACTCACGTTCTGCATGGAATCCATCTCTTTGACGATTTGCCATTTTGTTTCGCAACAGGTAGAGCAGAAGTTCAAAGCCAGTCCAAAGACCATGCATTTGTGGAGGCATTCAAATTTCTTGCTGTTGAATTAGACAGCTGCAGCACAGTGGTGGAAATTCGCACAGACTGAGGAATAACCCCTCAGCAGAGTGGGCATTGGCACAGGAAAGAGCATGCATCATGCCATGGCTGGTTCGCCAAGTTGCCTTGCCGAATGACAGGGGCCTGGTGCTGTTTAAACATCCTGAAGGCACCGCGTGCCTCTCAAGAGGATGCATCATGCCATGCTGGTTGGCCAAGAGAGTCTTGCGGTGCCACAGGGGCCCTCCTCCTTGTAACCCATCAACCGACCTCTACAGCATGTGCTTCTTCAAGGTAGAGAAGGTAGAGTCAACAGGTGTCAGAAATATGATGCCACCAGCGGAAGAGCTCCTTCTCTACCATCCAAATTATTACCATTTGCACTCAGTGCCTGGGAAGCCAGGAAAGACGCACAGGAAGGCCGCTCACCCACCTTCAAGTCCACAGGCCTCCCGCGCTGTTGAAATTCCTCTCTCCAGTTTTCCAAATCAACTCCCTTCTCCTGGAGCAACATTGTTTTACTAGAGGCAATGCCAAGTACTCGCAGGTCGATGGCAAAGTCCTTTCGCAGCGTCTCAGCCTGCAAGCAAGCGCCACAGCATGTCATGAGGAGGATGAAAGGTTCTGCTCGTGCTGAATCGAGCAAGGTGCTCTGGTCAGCCTGTTCAAATACAGCGACATGGTATTGCAAACTGGGGGAACGGTGAGACTTGCTGAAAGCCTAGGCCACATCCTTGGTCATCAACACTGCCTTGCAGAGCACAGTGGCTGGCCTCCTGCAACCAGGCAACTGCGACTGAAGAGGAGTCTTCCACTGGTGCCCAAAAACCTCAACCGTACTATCTCTCTTGGATCCAAGCATGGTCAGACTTTGACCAACAACTTTGTAATGCTAAGCAAGATAACCTCCACATAAGCTGTCATTGGGAGACAAGTGAGGAAAGCGTCGCAAGCGACGCTGAAAATGTGGCAAAGCCAGTCCTTCCAGGCACAGAGGTGGCACTGATATGCAGTGCCTGGGGCAACAACAGGACCTTCCTGCAGCACACCATGCCTTGATTACGCATGCATGCATGCATAGCTGATTGTGCGCCATGCAAGCTGCTCCAGCCATTTATTGCTTACATGCTCCCCTTAGGCAATCAGCATCAGACCATACACCAGAGGCTCCCTCATCCATATACCAGGGCAGGGGTTGCAGGTCCAGCTGCACATCGCACCAGCAAACTTCCGTGCCTTCACCTCTCTATCCACGCAGCGATCATACCATCGTTAAAACATAAATAAACATCCATCGCAATTGGAATAACGCAAATCTGTTGGCTCATCGGCAAGCTGGAATGGTCCACAGGTGGACTGCGAAGTCCCCAAAACAGGCCACCCCCAGGCCCCGGACCTAGCCAGGGCATCCACAAAAGTGTGCTGATGAATCCTTTGTTGACTGGAGCTGTTCTGGGGGCCTGGATGGGAGCAACTGACCAGCTTCTCTCAGCTGCCAAAGATAACAATCCATCCAGCAGGTTTTCACACTGCACCGGAAGCTACCAAAACTCAGAATCCCCAATAAACATTTTGGCTGGTCCTGCATGCTGAGTTTCCAGGGCGGATGGTAGGCCGGCCGGCTCAGGCCAAGAACTGAATGCAAAAGGTTCAAAATAGATTTGCACAGCACCAGCCACTGCCTCCCACGGCCCCCTGATACTGCAGGGCTGCCAAGCAGCTTTGTTTGGGAGGGTGGCCACAGTTTCAGGCCAGGGGGTGCGCTGGGTGGGCCAGGGCGGCAGGTGCGAACTCTACCGGGAAACAGGCAAACTTAGGGGTGCACACCACATGAAAGGGGCCTCGCCAAAAATGACAGCTTAGCAGCCTGTCAAACTAAGCTCAGCATCCTGAGTTGCAGCCATTTTTCCAACATATAAAACGTGCGTAAGGCAAACACAGATGCTACCCAAGCCTTCCCCAGTACGCGCGCGAGCACGCACGCACGCACGCACACACACACACACACACACACACACACATACCTGGTCCCTGATCTGCTCCAGCAAGGCCCCCCCAATCAGGCCTGGCCCAATGAGGCCAATGCCCAGGGGAGTGGCTGACAAGTAGAAGCGGGAGTGCACTGCACGCAGTGCACGCTCGCTGTCTTTCTGGTCCACAAGCACAGTGATGTTGTACTCAGAGGAGCCCTGTGGATGGAGGCACAAGCGTGATGACGCTGCCCTTAAGGATGAGCATGTGGGAAATGAATTTCAAGGCAGCGTTCTGTTTGGACAAGGACCCACAAGACGTAGAAAGCAAGCGCAAGCACAGCGACAATACGGAAAGAAGTGACAATGAGAACTGTCAACTTCTCAAAGGCAACCAACCGCTTCAGCCTTTGCATTCAATGGTATGCTGCTTAAGCTGGCCTGAGGGGCAGACGGCCATGACGCAAGGTCTCCATCAGGAAGGTTGTCCATAATGAAATATTGCAGATGTGTGCTCAATGCCAGGGTGAGTTGGGCAGGCGCCTGACAAACCCTCCTGTTGCTCGTCGTGTGGCTCGTACATGTCCATGTTTGGACTCGCATGTCTGACTTACTATGAAACGCAGTCTTAAGCATAAGCCCTTTTGCTGAATTCCCCAGAGCTGTGCACATACTTGCGCTCACTTTCAGTGTATGGCAAGCCGCACCTGTGCGATGGCCTTGATGTTTACGTTGGCCTTGGCCAGGGCACCCATCATGGTTGCGCTCACGCCCTTGGTGTTCACCATGCCCTGGCCCACGGCTGCCAGCACGCAGCAGCCCTCGATGGCCTCCACCTGTTGTGCAAAGTGAGCCAGAGTGTGTGGGACCGTGTATTTTAAGGCATGTGTTTTAAGCCAAAGGGTGGGCGTGGGGGTGAGCAGGGGGGATTAAAGACACAATAAGTGGGTGAGTGAAGAAGAGAACATGGTGAAGACATGTTTCACAGGGGTAGAGTTGAGCTAGAAGGCGGTGCGCAACCAGATCAAGGCTACCAGATCAAGGTAACAACTATGGGCTTGCCAAGAGCAGTGAATGTGCATAAAAGCAAAGGGCCAAAGAGGCAGAAAACCAAGCTCAATCCTCAGGACAGGAGTATCCACTTCCAATTCCCTCTTTCATGCCTTCAGCTCTTACGAGCTTCCCCTTTGTTTGTCGGCTATAGAACATACCAGTGAGACACCACTTCACCACTGCCCTCACACCTTGCTGACGCGCCCTGCATTGATGGACTCCGCAAAGCGGCGGCTCAGCGCCCGCACAGCTGCCGGACCGTCTGCTTGCTTGACGGCAAAGCAGATGGACTGCTCGCTGGAGGCCTGGCTGATCATGATGACGTTGATGTTGGCATCGCGCACGGTAAAGAAGATGGTGCTGGCGATACCAGGCACACCCACCATGCCAGTGCCCTGTGAAGGCAGAAGGTGTCGGGCAGCTGTGAATAGGTTGGAACACCAGCTGTGAAGATGATGCTGAGGACATCAGGTGTGCCTTCCACGCCTGTAACCTGAGTCTTGCAGAGTCTGGGATCAACGCTGAGTACATGGTCTTGTAAGCAGCGGATTTGGATGAGGGGAAGGGGGAGGGGCCTCAAGATTCAAGGCAGCGGGTGCACCAGTTACGACACATGCCAGCCCTGCTTTGCTCATGAAATGCACCCTCCATGCACTTTGCAAGGCATGCAGGTGCCAAGGAGCAGCCCCAGTCTCACCCACCCACCTCAATGCTGATGAGGGACACATTGTCGATGGTGGCAAAGCCCTTCACGGTTGGGTCGTGGCCGCCGTATGCCTGAGAGTCAGAGACCACATCGCTCACCCGGGTGCCTGCAGGCAGCGGCAGGAAGACGCGAAGAGTGACAGGTCAAAGAAAGGAAGCACGGGCAGCATCAGGAAAGTGCGGGGAATGACAGGTCAAATCTGGGAAGCGCGGGCAGCAGCAAGCCTGCAGGGGCACAAGCAGCCGCAGAGAAGTGCAGGGAATGAGAGGTCCAAGGGAGCATCTGCACACAGGGGCCCTCCAAGAAAATAGCGATATATCAACGGTTGGGGCTTCAAATTTCTAAACCTGAAACTGTCGTGAGGCCCTGTGTTGCATATCAGATGTTTGTGTTTGTTTGCTCTGGAAGGCAGTGCCAAGAATCCAAAAATGCAGCAGATGCCCAAGATTGGAAAAAGCACATCTTTTGCCTGGAGGTGACGACGCTATGGCGGAAGGCGTGATTATATTTTGGGATGCAACGCCCTTCCAGGGCCCCTGACAAAGAGGGTGCAATCTGCTCCTCGTTCAATCCTGCATCCATCTGCTTACACATCACAACCAAAAGCGAGTCACAGCTCACTTATGATCGAACAAAAACTGCCCTGCGGACGCTCATACACACAGATCCTGCCGAGCACCCATTACCGTACAGACCCGTGATCATTACGCAATATATATCTTTTTTCAAGGGCTGCGTAATGCATAATGAGATTTTTCAGGGGTGTGCGAACTTGTGCGGAATGGAAAAATTAAATAATTAATTTCAATCCTGAGACACCCCCCGAAAGGCGATGGACAAGTTTGTGCGCTGTGTCGTAGACGGACAGACAAGGAATGCGAACAGCAAGGAGGATGCCAAGCAGTCGAAGCATGCGTGCATGGTGAGCAAGCGCTGCAGCAGAAGCGGAACAGGGAGGAAGAGCAGAAAGCAAACAAGGCAAAAACAAGGCAGCGAAAGCAGGAATTCCTTCAAAGGACAGGGACCTGGACGGCCTCGCAAAGCTGTCGGTCCCATGCAGCAGCCCCCTCCTGCGCAGCCATACCAAAGTGAGACCAGAACAGCACAGAGAAAGACAAGGGGCCGCACCTTTGAGGGCCAGTGCATGCAATCTACCTTCAATGAACAGACTCTATTTATCTGTGTTAGCGCTAAATGGGGTGATTTTGCTTGGCTTTTGTGCTTTCATTAACAGCAGTAGCCTAGGATCAAACAGTTTTCAGACACTAGCTGCATGGATGGCAAACAGCTCAGATTAATTTCTTGCTCAGCTGCTGTAAGGCCCAGAGCAACTGCTGAGCTTGTAAGTGCATGGTGAGGGCTATGCAAAAAAAGGTATGATGTTGGAGGGTGCGTAATGTGGGGGCACAATGGTTGAAATCTCTGTGCAGGCTTTCCTTGAGGGTGCGTAATTCAGCAATGCGTAATGCTGATAATAATTGCGCAGGCTTTCCTGGAAGGTGCGTAATGAGGCGTGCGTAATGCAAAAAAAAACTTTCAGCAGGGTGCATACTGGTGCGTAATGGAGAAATTCAATTGCTGAAAAAAGGGGGTGCGGATTGGTCACGGGTCTGTACGGTACTAACTTGTGAGTCCATAAACTGCCGTTCTAAATTCACAGTTCTGTGTGCTTGGCCAGCTCGCTGGACCTTTATTCTGAAGTTCAAACCGCTGCACCTTTGCATTCACACCTCCCACAACCTGCAGCCATGCACCAGTGGAACTGACTTCACGCCAGGCACACAACCCCAACCAGTTAGCTTCATAAGGGGACCAATTGATGTTATAAACTTATACCATCCAGCCAAAAAAGGTGCAAAACAGCCATCCTGCCATACAGAGCATTGCCAGATGTCAGCTTCCCAAAAATGTCACCATTCGTATCATCTCAGGGCACACGCATCGTGGGGTGCAGAAAGGGCAGAGGACTTGGCTCTTTTGCATGACCCTTGTGTGACGACATGACTAAAAGGAGGAAGGCAGGTCAAGAGGACGCCTCAGTGCCTGGGACTCTTGTCCTTCACGTTCTGCGACTTCAACAGCCAACAAAGAAACCAGAAACGGCGAAACAATCCTCCTAACAACGTTGCTCATTCTACTATTTGTTTTTTACGTGGCACTCATGGGTTGCCAAGCAAAGCAACCTAGTTGAGGGTCACATCCAATTGTAAACCTTGTCAGCCATGCTCTTAGCATTTATGGGTCATCCCCACAGAGCTGCATCACTTGTATGGCCTTCGCTGCTTCTCGGGCGTTCAAACTCTGAGAGCACACACAAACCCTGCACCCCTGTGACGCGTCGAGGACCATGGTCAACCCTCACCTGGTGCTTCCAGGCGGAAAAAGTTGCGGATCGTGATGGGGATGTTGTACTTCATGGCTGGCAAGGTGGTGCGTGGGTGCAGCACGTTGGCGCCAAAGTAGCTCATCTCCCAGGCCTCGTGGTAGGTCATGGAGGGCAGGCACACAGCCTGCGCACGCATGAAATTGCGTATGCGTGCTTAGGCCTTTTGTGATGGTAGCCCTGCAAATACCCCTCAGGGTCCCCTTGACCCAACCTGGCTAGTTTTCACTTAGGCTCCTTGTAAAGAGATGTAGTACCTTGCACAGCGCTGAAGATACATCTTGCACAGCAGACGGACAGCACAACAAAGCCCTGGGCTGTGCAAGTCACATGGTGCCACAATGTGAGCTAGCACAGCACAGCAGCGCCACGCACCTCGGGGACCTTGCGTGGGTCCGCACTGTACACGCCATCCACGTCCGTCCAGATGCTGATGTGGCCGCAGCGAAACAGTGCGCCCAAGGTAGTAGCGCTGAGGTCGCTGCCGTTGCGCTTCAGGGTCGTGATCTTCCCCTGCACAGGCAGCCACAGTCAGGCTCAATGAACTAAACATGGAGCAAGCAGCAAAAGTGTGCAGCCATGTTTGGGTGCTTATTGCGAATGACAAGCAGCGCGCCGTGCTCCCAAAATGGAAGCCGTGCAGCATTTGGATGCCTTGCACAGGTACAAACATGCTGGCAAACTACAAATACGTGCACATTCAATTGGGTGCATTTCATTGCTGTGCCCTGCCCTCTGTCATATCCTCTACATTGCAGCATCATGAGCTCTCTAATGCTGCGTTCTTGTCTGCGACTGCTTTTGCAGCAGCATCTTCCCTTGGGCAATGCTGTCTAGAGCTAGCAGCCACTCCTCTTCTCCATCCTGCAAGTCATCTAGACCCACCGCACCCCCTTCCAAACGGCACAGGCTACCAACCCAGCGCACCTCCACATTCTTTGCAATGAATCCTGTGGCGATGATAAGTTTGTGGGAGCCGTGCTTCTGGAACCATGCGTCCAAGCGCGCGTTGGACGCATCCTCCACCAAATCCACGCTGGTGCCATCGCTAGTGGGGGACACCACCAGCACATCGCGCGTGTCCATGAAGCTGCGCACCACAAAAGACAAATGCACAAACACATGACCAACACACATGACTGACACACACTGCAAGCAAGAAACTGGACCATGTCCGAAAGACAGCAGAGACCTCTCCAGCATGCTTTGATATACACTGCAATTACGTGTGAGAATTTGCTGCTTCCTTATTAATGCCTGCGCAGTGAACGCTGACGTTTCAGAAAAACATGTGGGACAAGCGGGCAGAAGCTGAGCCACATTACCCCATGGGCGTCTCTTCATCATACAAAAATACACTTGCCCAGTGTTGTACAGACACATGCGCATTCCCTTTTTCAGGCAGTTGGTTACCTCATTACACATTTTGCACCCCTTGAAAGAAGGTATATCGCGCGTAATGGTCAAGGGTTGGCACAGCATGCAAGCTTGAACGCCCTAGCCAGTTCCCAGAGGAACACATGCTAGCATGCTGAAGCCGCGTGTCCAGTAAGCTAACCCACTTGTCCTAGCCAGTCCTGCTCAATTCACACATGCTTGTATACCCAAGCAAGGCACACAGCAGTGTGCATTCTTGCATGCCCCTGCTACTCACACACAGTCTGCGCCCAGCTGCTGGCAGTACAATGCCATGAGCTGCGCGCTCCACAGCTCGCCGTGGCCCACCACATAGTCCGAGAATGCCTCTGTGGTCATACCGGCTGCAGGAGGAGCCAACAGGGAGCAGCAGGCAAGCCCATCAGTCAGCATGCACAGCAGGGAACAGAGCACGGATGTGGCTTTGCCTATCACCCTTTCCCCCAATACAAGTCAGCTGCAAGGCCAGGGGCGTGCGGATGGAGGAGCACCAAAAGTTGGTAGGTAACAGCACTGGCGTCTGCTTGAACAGGCAGCGGAACAGGACAGCTGTCGTGCCAGGGTGACACACACCTACACACACGCAGGCACCCACCGATGCTCATGGCGTTCAGCATCGCCTTCAGGTTGTTGATGTCCTCTAGCAAGCGGCCCACAAAGTAGGTCAGCTCCTTGCTCTCGCCCAGCAGCTCCTTGGCGGAGTCAACGTGCTTATCTTGCAGTGCGGCCAGGTCTAGCAGGAAGCGCTGGTCCTGGCGCTCAGCCTTGGCGATCATCTGGAGGATCACGTCTGTCACCTGGGAGGGTGGACACGATGAGGCTTACACGATGAGGTTTGTGGTCAAGGTTCACAACACAGCACACTCCTGGGTCGTGCATTGCACACCTCTGCAAGGGAAGTGAATGCCCGTGTGGTGCCTCCAAGCAAATTATGGGCTGGAAGAAAAGGCTCCAACTGTGGTGTCTACTAGTGGTTGCAGGTGAATGGTTGAAGTTTTTGAACAGAATGACGCTCACTGCAAGCAGTTCAATGCAACAGGATGTAACTAAAAAGATGACTATAAACTTGCGAATGGTGTGCATTGATGCACATGATTCACCCGTAATACTTCAAGTGAACTTGAAGCAAACATTGTCATTGGAATAATGTGCTATAGAACTTGCAGTCACACTCACTGTATGCAGGCAACGTTCAGCTGTTTGAAACTAGGACCTCTCATTGACTTTCGACAGCACTTCATTTGTGTGAGCTAGCACATGTTGCATTACGTGTTTTCAAGACGTGACAGAAACAAAAAACCAAGAATGAACTACCTGGACTTCAAGTCACGACATGATGCACAATCTGCTGCAAATAACACACATCGGTTGCTGTACAGCAGTTACTGGCACTCATTTCGTCCATGCAAGCCAAGTAAGGGCTGCTTGTGTGGATACGTGTGTGTACGTGTGTTCTTGCATGTGTGTATGTGTGTGTGTGGATGTGTGTTTTTGTGCGTGTGTATGTATGTATGTGTGTGTATGTATGTATGTATGTGTGTGTGCGTGTGCGCACGCATGCAATGCAGGCATTCAGATTCACTTGCTTGCATTTGCTGCTTGCAAAAAACTTGAGTTGTGATTGCGCCCGCCACTCCCAGCACCTCCACTGCGAGCATGCAAATGGATGCTCAGCCACATCGTCCCGGCAAATGCTGGCCTGCCAGCATGCTGCTTGGGGGAGGGGTACCTGGGCTAAATGCATGATGGCATGATTCACCTGCTGTGTGCTCACATCTTCTACAGAGCTCTCTGCCTACCTTCAGGGGCGAAGTCGGGTGTGAGCCCATCGCGCTCACAACGGCCACCTTTCCCTCTGCATCAGGGTTGATGTCAATCATCAGCTTGCTTGCCCCGGCAATGCGCTCAGCAGCGGCCATGCAAGTGCCGCCAAACTTGTGCAGCGCCCAGCCGGAACCGCGCTGAAAGGGGGCACCCCCTGCCTCCGTCTCCGCAGGGGCAACTACTGCTCGGCAGATGGCGCTGCTGTGGGCTGCTTGGGGCATGAGGGGAGCTGGGCACGAGGGGAGGAGCGGGGTGATGACATGATGATGATTACGGGTGGAGCTGGACGCCTTTCCGAAGCAGGCAGAGTGCTGCGCGGTGAAACCAGCGACATTTGCGGGAGCAGCTGCAGGCGTCTTTCCGGAAGACGCTTTGCATCCCAGCCCTGCAGCACAATTGGCCCGCAGAAGCATTTTGGAAAATTGTTCGCACTAATCGTATGAAAAGTCTTGCTTCCTTTTGCCGGACGATCTATATGAGTTGAAGCGCGGGCGTCACAAGTTTGACCGGAAGGAGTACAGTATGAATTGAAGCAAATAAATAGTAATATTTAACACTTTGCACGTTCAATGAACTTTGATCTCCTAGCGGAGAAGCTCACCGATGAGTGGCCTGCGTCCCCAGATGAGCTCGAGTTCTTGCCGCTATCACTGTATCTGCTCGAGAAATATTTGCATCCTCGCCAACCCACTGATCCAGTACATGGGAGGGAGCAAATCCAGTTGCTGAAAGCGCTTCGGAATCACTACCGTAACCCGGGTGAGTTATAAGGATAGGATAGGATAGGGTTACATAGCTGTACCTGCCTACAAGGGCAGCTTAGCTGAAGCAAAAGGTGCCTGCAACCAAACCAAACTAAACTTGTGCAAATGTCAACTGAAAGCCTTGAGCTGAGTTCAGAAGCGTCAACTGTAAAAATCACACTCACACTGTCACTCTAATGAAACAAGCACGCAAAGTCATGCTCAAAAAACTCCATAAGGCTGTAGTGTTAGGAATATACACTTTTGTGTTTTCACAAGAAGCACAGAAAGTTTGAGAACAGCACCGCTCTGAAAAAGGCCTAAGAGGCCATAGTAAATGTGTTATGTTCTGCTTTGCACTTCAGTTCTCAGCATCCACTGTTAAAGATGCAATGCAATGCTTCAGGAAGGGTAACCGCCGATACAGCCTGGTGAGTGCACATGTCAAAGAAGGTATCAACTGCGTTGCCTTGCTTGAATCTCTTCAGCAGACAAGTACCCTCTGTAATCTCTCCAAGACATGGCACGGGGTATGGACGGCCCTTGAGGACCCCCGTACACCCCCCCATACCTCCTATTAGGGACCCATGCTGCTTGTATTGCCTGCGCAGTCTTATGTGCTCGAACTCGGGTCTCTTGGTCTGCAGTTTGTCCATGCCTCTTGGCTCCTCCAAAGCCACCTGCGTGCATTTCTTGTACAGGTGCTGCTGCTCCTGCTGCTGGGGGAGGGTAGTGTTGGTGCTGGACAGGGTTGGTCTCTTGGTTGGTGCGCTTCCGCTTGGTGGGAGTGACTGGGGCTCCTCTTGCTGCAGCTGCTGTCGCTCCTGCTGCTGTCGTTCCTGCTGCTGCTGTTTGTGCTGGTGGTGGGGCAGGCGAAGTAGGTGCTTGCGCTGCTGGCCTTGCTGCTGCTGCTGCTGCTGCTGCTGGTGATGGCGAAGGAGGCTTGAGTAGCTGCTTGAGCTGCTGCCCCAGTCGGCCTGCATTGAGGTGCAGGAAGGGCTCGCCAGGGCTGGGGATGCGGCCTGAAGGCAGGTGCTGGCGGAAGGGGTAGGGAACCAGCTCCCCCTCACCAAGTTTGACCACGATTGCTTTTCCCCTGACTTGCACAACCAGTTCCTCCCCATACCCACACTGTCCCCGGCCCAATTGCTGCAGCTGTATGGCCAGGTCCACCAGCGCATTCTGCAGGCGCGTCTTCTTCTGCACCAGGAGTGCTTGTGCTGCATTGCTGCTGTCGCGGAACCCCGCGTACGCTGCAGTCGCTGCCTCTGCCGTGCTGAACCTGACGATGTATCGCTGCTTGCCCAGTGCGTTGTCCCGCATCCGCTCCACATGCTGCACGCTGCCCACCTCGCACTGCAGGAAGGCTTCCACCCCGGCTGGTGTTGCTTCGCAGGGCAGCGCCCCTGCGTTCCTGGAGCGCAGCAGACGTACACTGTAGAACTTCTGACGTTCTTCCCTGTCTATGCTGCATGCTGCTGCCCAGTTGGTGTCAGCAGAGTCTCGGACGAGCTGGTCAACGCTGCCCCGAGTTGCTCGGCCATCCTCCTGCTGCTGCTGCTGCTGCTGCCGTAGCTGGAGCACCACTTGATTAAGCTCGTCGACCTTCTGTTGAAGCTGGCGCACAAGTTGCTCAATCTCCATCTCTTCTTGGCTTCTCACGTCACTTTTCCCCAGGCACAGGTCAGCGTCCGCTCACTGTGTTATCCAATTTACTTTTGGCGTGTGTGCCCCATCTGCGTGCGCGCAAGCACACCTATCCCGCCTGGTAGGGCTCGTTCCGTTCTCAGAGTGTCAAAAACACTAGTGGAGCCCTACCAGACGGTGCAGTGGAAGCGTGAGCTCTCACTATTATTCTTTTCTTTTTTTTTTTTTTTTTTTTTTTTTTTTTGCTCTGGGTGAGTTATAAATGAACAAGTACCAGGATTGATTGTTTTGATTGTGACATGCTCGCTTGCCCAACCATAGACACACACACAAACGCATGCACGCGCGCGCGCACACACACACACACACACACACACACACACACGCACGTACGCACACATGCACGCACAAACGCACGCACAAACGCACAAACGCATGCACGCACAAACGTGCAAACGCACGCGCACGCACGCGCGCACACACACACACACACACACACACACACACACACACACACACACACACACACACACACGCACGCACGCACACGCACACACGCACGCACAAACGCGCGCACACACACACACACAGAGGCACCAATTGTTTCCTTTTCAAAGACCTTGATAGTATTTTTCGCTAAATAAAGCCCACTTTTACAACTTTTTGGCTTTGATCACATCTGAAATCCTGCAGATACTTGATCAAAGAAATGACAACGGTGTCTGGAATAAAGCAGAGGGGGCTATCTGAGCATGTGCCCAAATATGCTCCTTTTTTGCACTTGAAGTGCGCCCACCCACAGCCACTTCCTCTGATTGGGCCGTTTTTTGCTCTGAAGTCTGGCTGGCATTACAAGCTACCAGAGCATATGCTCAGATTTGTGTAAGTCGCCCTGTGTGCTAAGATAGATCGGGCTAAAGCTCACATGGGGCATGAAAACCCTAATTACCTATGGGGAAATGGCTGAATCGCCACATAACACCTACCACTGGGTCTTTTCACTCCATTTCTTTTGCAATGATATTGTTTTTTACAAAGACTTCTAATGAATAATCACCAATAAGCACCCAATTTGGTGCAGTGGGTGGTCAGATATGGAGTTTTGGTGGTGGAAACTAGGGTTCACGCCGCGGCTGATTAAGCACGGTCTCCCAACTGGCAGGTTCAAACCTCAGCGCTACAGAAAGCTACCAGGCTACCAGAGGAAACTAAGTTTCCAACCTGCCAGTTGGGGAGGACCTACGCAGGGAGCATCCAAAAAACACCTGATTTTGGGCCTCAGATTGCTCCATCTGGGAATAAAGGCTGTCTGGAAAAAAGGCTGTTGCTCCCTTAAGCTGCGAATGTACATTGCATGAAGTAAATTTTCTTTGGGGTATCCAATCCATAAATTTGAAGCATCAAGCCACTGCTGATGGCTGCTGGATAGGGGAATATTAGGCAATGTTGAACTCCTTGCTCTTGATTGCCCACGCACATCATGAGGTGCCGCCAACAGGTGAGGCTGTTGCGCTGCAGGTATTTGAGGCACTTCATTGAGCCAAAAGTCATGGAAGCTCATCTTCCAGGCAAACCACTAGCCATAAAGAATGCTGATTTATCCTCTTAGCATTTGTCGGCTTCCTGGGGAGAGGGAGAGAGAGAGAGAGAGAGAGAGAGAGAGAGAGAGAGAGAGAGAGAGAGAGAGAGAGAGTAGCCAGTACGTGCATGCATTTGTTGTGACCTGCCTACCTTGCGCCGCACACAAATAAGCTTGTAAGAAGATTTGTGTGACTCTTAGGTAGGCTTCTTCAGCTTGTGTATTGTGTTCAATATTAAAATAAAAATTCCAGGGATCGTGGTTGCATTTGGAGGCTTGCATTGGGCAGAAATCGAAAAGAATTTGATTATTATCAGTGGCGGAAATCTGTTGTTAATCCACCGACCAAATAGTTCCCTTTAAATGAAGGAGTTCAGAGCCTTGCAGCCATGAATCAGGCATGTGTTCTTGCCTCTCAAGGGCTTTTTCAATGCTGGGAAAAAGTGAGGAAAAATCTGTGTGTACCTTGCTTTTCCAGGGCGCGAGATGTATGAGGATCACAATGAAGAGCAAATAAAGTTGGTGACAGCCTTTCTTGTGGGTCTTTTAACTGAGTTCTCAATCAACGACGACACTGGCCCTGTGGTAAGTGTCCACCAGACGCAAATACCTGAGAGTGTGGGCTGTCTGAAATGCTGTGTGTGTCAGTGCAACAATTGTCTCCATCCACATATTTCTGGCCATTGGCCCACATCCATATGGGACAGAATGCCTAATGGTTGAGGTACTACCAGTGCCTACATACTTGTCTTGTGCATGCTTTCGCAGTATGGATTGGAGGTTATTGACAAAGCGCCACACCGCGCACACCTCAGCCTTGGGGGTTGGGGCATCAGGCCTCCCATCACGGCCATAGCACGAAGTGCAGGCATCGTAACAGCATTGTTTTTAAAGGAGGTAGGCGTCTTTCATGTGTTTCGCGCACCCTGAAGCCTTCCTCCTGTCTGCCTCTTTACCCTCGCATGCTTTTGCCCTTTTGTTTTTAGGCAACATTGCTCTGGTGATTTTGAGAAAGCCTTGTAGGATTCATTCCCCTTCCATTTTGTAGACTCCTTAGTTCCACTGAGCTGAGCATCTCCTTAGCACTCTTTATGTCCAACTTTTCCATCTAATCCTCCTTTTCCCTGTCCAGGGAAGTGCTGTGCATGTTTGCTAGACTGATGTCTTGGTCCATTGCCAAAAGTAGCTCTCACAACTTCTCTCCGGTACAGGGCTACCACAAGGGGTTCAGGATCGAAGTTAATGTTATTGAGGCAGCACTCCAGGTGCGATTCTGGATTTTATATGCCTGTGATTATGAACCTTCATACGTTTGAAATTATTTAAAGTTAGGGTTTTTCTGCGATACAAGTGTATTGCATACATTTGACCACAAAATGAAGTAAATCCAGCCATCCGTGCAGAGTGTTCATGCCCAAAGCATCACAGCGCCCTGTCTCAGGAAAGTGTCGTGTTCCCAACCTGACCTGTTCGAGAGCTGTCTTCAGTCAAGCTGTGAGGTAGCTTAAAAGAGCTGCACAGAGAAGCTGCTCAGAGAGAGAACTGGAAAAATGTGCCACTTCACTTTCGCATCAAAGTTCTTCCGTCTTGCTTCTGGTTTGAGGAGGGGAAGGAGAGTGTTTGTCAGCGGCTGCAGAGTTGGCCCATGCAAGCTACCATGGTTGGAGGGCAACCAGGTCGGCAGGGTCCTGCTCCTTTTAGGTCTGGCCCATCAGCGCCAGATCCGTGGGCTGCTTGCGTGAAATACTTAGCTGCTTAATGGTCTGAAAAGATGGGCTGTAGCGATTAAACTGCTCCTGCAGCACTTGCAGGGCACTCTTTAGGAAGGGAAAAGGGGCTTGTATGAAAGAGCAAGAATAACACAATTTTTCCAACACAGCATTTCAGCACTCAGACATGAACACGGTCTCTCAATCATCAGCATATTTTGTGAAGACATTTCTGAGACGTATTTTATGACGTGGGGGTTGCATGAATAAGCAAATGATGGAACTAAGTACGCAGGCATGCCAGGTCCTGCTCTTCAGTGATGCCGTTGATGCTTCTGCTTGCGCTCTTTGAGCTAGTGGGCTGATTGACAGCCAGACTTTTGGACTCCAACAATGGCCTGAAAGCAACTTCTCTCTCCTTTCATCACTGCCTCAAAATTGACCTCTTATTCTGAAAGGGATCCCGAAAAGATTGATGTCAGTTTATCAAAATTTCTTAGCATACCACGACCCAGATAGAATTATATATGTGATCCATCAAGCCTGCATCACATTAAGAATGCTTGGTGTAGGAATCTTGCCCTGCCCTTGTTTTAGCCAACTAGTGAACCTTGATTGTGCAATGCTGATGTAACAGGCAAAGGGCCAGCAGAGTGCCATACCTCGTCTGTTTAACTCCCGTAGGGCCTTTAGCAGTAGCAGAGGGGACCCGAACGCTCCCGTCTCCGTGAGCTGCTGCATGGGGTCCCGCTAAAATGATGCTAAAATCAGCTCCATGGGATAATATACCCCTGCTACAGCCGAAGAACGACTAAGAGTCACAGGTCATATGCATAAATATATCCCCTGTGCTCTGGTGCTCTTAAGACAACATATTTAAAAGACATATTTGATTGCTACAAATGACGTTTTGAAGCAAGTCCTTCGAGTCCTTTTCTTCTTGATGCCGCACCATAATACGAAACAAAAGGATCAGAAAGCTTGCCCACCTGACAAGCACATCATTCTTGGCAACGCCCACATTGCAAGCAATTTGCCCTCCTCGCCCCCTTGTTTCTGGTGTAACTTACTTAATCAAGGAGGACAACATGCTATGACTGTGACCCAGGCCCCTCATGCTTCTTTCTTGACATAGCTTAGATGCTATGCTATCCTGTTCCATGCACAATTGTTTATTGATAACAATTAACTACATCAGTACATATACGCATATATATACATAAATTATATAAGTAAATATATGCATATACAAATACATTTCTGATCCGTGCACATGAAGAGCATAATTTGCATTCAATAAAGGTGCAAGATCTTTATGCTTGATAAGTGTCTTCATTGCACGCAGGGGGGGGCAAGGTTCTCGCAGCTGATGACCAACTCACCCACGCCACCTTTGGATATTTCAGCACCACCTCCAAAGGCTGGAGGCTCCTCCAGCAAGGAGCCATGGGCACCAGGTTTGTGTATGCTTTGCATCATTATCAGAGTGTGAAGGCTGCTATGATCCTTGGGCAAGTTTGGAAGCAAGAATGATGGCTTCCACACCAAAAAACAGGCCTTGAAATATTGGGGTGGTCAATCCTAAAGCAGGAGATGTGGGGGGTTGTGGGGGCTCAGGTTTTGGCAAGTAAAGCTGATGCATTGTTCAAACAAGGGAAAAGGGAGAAGAAGGAAGAAAAGGGAAGTGAAGAGGAGGGGAGGGAAGGGGGTTGGTTCATAGCTACATATGCCACTTTGCTGAAGCACTACTAGCCAGGTGAGCCTAGCAGGTTGGAGGAGATGTAAATGCCCCACTCCAACCAGCCAATTCTGAGTATGCATATTCTGAGTATGCATATTCTGAGTATGCATATTCTGAGTATGCATAGGCCCTATGCCTGGACCCTTCTGAGCAACCCTGCATGCTCTGCTTGTGTCGGGCAATGCCCAGGGTGGGCCAGAAATTGGGCAAAGTGCCTGCCAACAGGGGTCCTCCAGGAAGTTGTCTACCGGCTTGCCTGGCTAGCAGGGATGGCTGGGCACTTCCTCAGGAGCATATTCATCAGGAGCACATATATAGGGAGGGCTGTGGGGCTGTGGCGAGGGTCCAAATATTTGCTCCAGGGACCCCCAATTTTGGCAGAGAGGATGAGTTCAAACTGCAGACCAACCAATGCGCCATAAAGGGTTGCGATATTTTTACTGGGACACATGAAATAAAAATAAAAAATAAAAATAAATAAAAAGTTTGAACACTCAGCATGTGCCATATTGTTTGAATTTAAAAGATGTCCTTCAACTGCAAGTCGATGAGTTCCAGCTGCATTTATAGGTGCAAATGCACAAGGCTACCAGGTGGGCATGCGCTCAGGCAGGCTGACTAGAGTGGGGTATTTTGGTCAAACGTCCAGCTGTCACTGCTCGCCAGGAGCCACTTCCTGCACAGCTGGGCCCCTAAACTTGGCAGACATACCTAGAAAGCATGCGGAACAAGTCCTCTTACTGAGATTGTAGCCAAACGTAGTGCTTGCCTGGTTTCCATGTTTGCAACACTTCTGCCTGCCAGGTGCGCTCATGAGTGACAACACTCCAAAAGGGACCAAACTTTGCCCTCCCATTTTTCACTCCAATGGATCAGGTTTGAGCCGAAACCTAGCTGAAAGCAAAAAAAAGGGACAGATTTGGGTCAGAGCAGGCATCTTGGCACCCATCTTTCTGAAAATGGCCAAAAATGGCCTTGAATGCCTCTAACAGTGCCCCTGACTCACTTTTAGGGCCCCATTTTCACTTTTTAATGTGCAGAAGTACCAAATATGTTTCCCTCAACTACTATGCATACTTAGTTTGCTCAAATTCTGTAAGGTTCTCCTCATTTCACACATTGCTTTGCTGACCTGCATACAAGGCCTTTAACAGACCAAAACAATCTAGCCTAGATGTGTGTGCAAGGAAAGAAAAAAGCCTGTTCTCTCTTGGCAATCAATGGACTGCAATAAAGAACTCAAAATAAGATAAGTCAGACAAACTGTTCGACTGACCCAGGACCTGATTCTTAACCTTGCCAACCAAAGTGAGTTGGCCAATCTTCTTTCAGATGTCCAGCTTGTAACTTGTCAATGGTCCAGCTGGTTGCTGATCACTGGAGCACTTGGTACTGAACCTGCCTGGCAATGAACACCCTCGCGCCATGGTTGAGCAGAAGTGAAACAAGCACCAACATGTCTGTGTTACTTGAACCTCACAGTTGAAAGTCCATGTGCAAAAATGTGTTGAAAGATGCACCGACAGATGCAATGACCTAATTGGGACCAATAAATGTATTGGGTCATAATACAACCTGAAGCATGCTGCAGGGGAGGCTGAGGATATGACACGTGTGTATATGTGGACCATTATGCGGAAGTTATGTGACGCTACCTACAAGGCTCCTTTGCCCACCAAAGAGGATCATCAGAAGGTTGAGGAACTGGCAGGACCGCCCGAGGTGACAGCGGCCTCAAATGAGATCATCGAGATGCGCACTGGCAGGGAGGTGGTGGAGCTGCCTTACGGGATAGAGAGCATATTTGCTCACCTCAATATTAGCAACAGCAGGGGCAGCAGTGCGCAGGTGTGCTTGGTGGTTGGGTTGAGCACACGTGATGTCACTGTGTGTGCTAATGTGTTGGCATACACTGTTGAGAAATTCTGCTTGCCCAGTGCGGCACACATATCAGGCAATGCTGAGCCATAGCTGTTGTGACACTTTTTGTATGTTCAGTCCATAATATGCATGGACATTGTTTCCACATCCCAGTCCAAGCAAATCCATTCTGCAGGATTGAAAACTCTGCACAGAGTGCCTTGACTGCAGCTTTTTTTGCTTTCTTTGCTTTGGTGCACACATTGCCGGCCTTGCACAAACAGGTTCTTGTAGATAAGGCACCAAGGTACAATTTGGAGTCTGTTAACATTGGCTCATGATAAAGCCGTCTTCACACGAACTTGAAAAGTGTAAGGAGGCTTGTTAGAGCCGCCTAGCGATGCCCATGCAACACATTAATGCAGCACATGGACTGCACATGTACTCATTTGCAGGGCCAGGGCAGTGGCAGTAACAGAAGCGCAGGCCAGCAACACCAGCAACCAAGAGAGCTAGAAGGTCAGCAGCAGCAGCAGCAGCAGCAGCAAAATGAGCAGCATTCTTCTGAGTGCAAGCTAACAGCTGAGACTGCTAGGGCAACGTCGTCAAGTACCCATGCCTGTGCTGAATGCGGGATGACAGACGGAGGGCTACAAAAATGTGGTGGCTGCGGAGTCGTGCGCTACTGCAGCGCTGCATGTCAGCGCAAGGCATGGCCTGCACACAAGAAAGAGTGCAAGCATGCTGCCTTTAAAAAAGAAGCAGTTCGGCCAGCTTGACATTTTATGTGTGTATGTACGGTGCAATTGTGTATGGATCAATATGCCAATGCTCTGCATCTGGACCTACATGAGCTGTTCCTGTCCTGGATTGGTAGCTGGTAAGGGTGGGCATGTGTACCACATCATTATTTTGCTGTACACTGTCGATAGTGCAGGAAATGAGGAGCTGTTTGACACACCTGATATTGTGCAGTACTGAAAACTGTTTTGATTCGACAAAAGGGAAGGTGTATTGGGGCCTGAAGACTGCTGACATTGTGTTCGCTCGTGGCTTGGGCTGATAAGCTATCAACTTAAATTAGTTGACCTGCTACCTGCATCTGGTTGTGGACGGCATGGTTATTTCCTTTTCTCTCACTTCTCTCTCTCTCTCTCTCTCTCTCTCTCTCTCTCTCTCTCTCTCTCTCTCTCTCTCCTGGTAATAAAATCTATCAGGTGCATGTAGGGAGCATGGCTGTTTGATGGCATGCCTCAATTTGTGTAAAGCTAACAAATTGCTATGATAACGACCATCTTAAGCTCGAAAAACTATTGATTGGCATATGTTTGGGTTGGAGCGGAAGACTTGGTTGGGGGCAGGTGAATCAGAGGGCTTTTGGCTCATGGGTTTACGTTGGTTGACCTACAGCCGAAATCTCTGGCTGATCGGTTGCTGGTGAAACATTCTCAACCAGCTTTTACATGGTTAGCAACAAGTAAACAAGACAAGCTTCTACAAGTTAGTCTGCGCCTAGCACCCACCGGAGAACATCACGGACGTGAGCGAGAAAGGTCCAGCTAAACATGAATGATGGATCATCATTGATGATGCAGAAGAGTTGACAAGTACCTGGTAAAGCACTTGCAGCTAACCTTGAAAGCGCTCAGCAGAGCAACCTGGATAAGGCAACAATTGTCCAAAAACCCACCATGACCATCTGGAAAAAGACCTGGTATAATGTTTCAGCCAATCGTTCACCAACCAGGGAAAAGGGGTTTACAAGGGGTTTACAATGGTGGCCTACAGCCCGAGACTCTGGCTGATGGCAGCTGGTGAAACAAGCTCAACCAGTTTCAAAAATTGAGACTAAATCTGACACAAATCTAAGAAGTCTGTATGAGTCTTGATTTAGGAAAGCATTGATCTCAGAATCAGTGATAGTATGATGGCAAGCCAAGAATGGAATAAAGTCAGCGTTTGAAGGCGGAGCAAACACACGCAAAGTCTTAAACATCTCCTCAAAAAGGTCCTTGTATCTCGTGCGTAGCTCACGCACCTCAGTACATTTGCAAAAGAAAAGCACATGTTTTTCATCCTGGACTTCCCCACACTCACACTTATCACAGATACTTGAACCCCCAAGCCATTTACAAGACTCCACTCTCAAGTGATGAGCACGCAATCTAAATATGCTAATGTTTCTCAAAACATGCTTGTCCAAATCCTTGAACAGATACGAGGGGATACAAAAAGGAGCACCTCTGGGACCACTCTCAGAATTCCCACACCACTTATGATAAGTCACTGCCTTCTTGTTAACTGCACGACGACAAAAAACATCGGCCCCTCTCCACACTTTCTGCTGTCTGTATCGCAAATCACCAATGAACTCTTGCATGGGGATTTTCTCAGCTCTCAGCATGTTCTGTTTGAACGAATCACCATTCCGCATCCCACCAAAAGCATTAGAGACTTCAGCAGACCAGCAAGAGGAAACAAAAGAAGCCAGACTTAAATCAGCCCTCAGCACACGACGCAAAACTTCACTATTGGAGTCAAGCATGCTATTAAAAAACTTGATGGAGGCACGGAACCAGAAGAACTGCAGAGGCTCCTGGCCACACTCTCTCAACACCGGCCAATTTGTAGTACTGTTCTTTACTCCAAGAATGTGCCTCAAGGAACACAGATGTCTTTTCTGCAATTGACTATCAAACTCACTGCCTTCTCTCAAGTAATGAGTTCCCCACACCTGGCACGCATACATCCCAGCAGGAATGCCATACACCTTAGACAACCAGAGCATAGCATGAGGCCTGTTTTTCAGGTCATGACCCTTGGCAAACTCCGAAATCCTTCTCTGTGCAGCCATATAAGGCCGCACCGCATGCTCCTCAGCTATCTTTAAATCCATCTTTTTATCCAACAGCACTCCCAAATATTTGAACCTGTCCTTCTCTGTGTATTCACTCCCAGGTTATAAATATGCTTCCCTGTTCTCTGGCCCTCCCCTCTTTCTATCTCACCCTTCATCAGATGGCTCCTTACTTGTCTGCCATTTACCTGTACAGTCTTTTCATATGTTTTCCTTCACGAATCAAAACAACAAGCTTTATCCTTTCTTACATAAAGTTCTTCTCTTTTATGAACAGGCTAGCAGTCAGTCGTTTTGATTGGAGGCCTTCTTTTTCCCTGCAACTATCCTATCTTTAAGAAAGATTTGGGCCTGACGTATCTCTCCTTTGTATCAATTACAAAGATGTTGCTGTCGGTACAACTCACTGTAGGGGTTCCTTGCTCTGCAGAAAGAATAATAGCAAAACAATGACATAATATGTCCTGCCAAGAAAAAGAAAAACTACGTAGGCAGAGGAAACTCTCCCTACATCAATTAAGGAAAAGGAGACACATTGGCTCAGAAGAGCCGTGAGTCCCCTCCACCATGGAGCTACAAGAAGAAGACCCTAATGGGGATCTGGAGGGTTATTGGAAGCACCCGGCTCCATAACCTGGCTGCAAGAAGTATTCTTGTTTTCAATAGCACGCCTAGCGGTAACAAGCTTGTTGGCATACATGACAGAATGGGCATGAAGTTTGCGAGCGAGTTTATTGGCGCGTTGGTGGTCAAGTCCCAGTTGTTGAAACTGGTTAAGGGTGTGCTCAGTGTAGCAGGTCCCACCAACACCCAAAAGGATGGTGTGGAGAGTCACAACTTTTGCATTAATGAGTTTGCAGAGGTCTGCATGCTGCCGCTGTGCCGCCTCCAACTGTTGTCCAGGCCTCGTGTCTTCACAGTACTTGATTTCAGGTGCACATGCCGCTGGTTTACATTCAGTTGGTGGGGTTGCCTCACGCGGTTGGCTGTTGTGGCCCTCAGTGTGGGGTTGTGTCTGCTGCGTAACGCATGATGGTGTGAGCAGGAGGTAGAAGGAGAAGAAGTGGGTTTGGCTTTATAGGGAGTAATCAGTATAGCATCAGGACGGCTGGAGGTGAGTCTAGATCTCTTAGAAAGATTTCTTGGAAAGAGGTAAGGGGGTATAATTATGTTAGATGCATGTGCAGTGATTTGAAGGTTGTGCTGCGCCAACCTATCACCACTCCCTATGTCCATGTTAACCAAGCCTGCTCCCCACGGGCTTTTGCTAAGAGCTTTGATGATCATTCTTCCAGCAACATTGTGGCGTTCAGTTTTCATGCTGGAGATAATATGATTTTGGCATCCTGAAAGCATGTGGAGTGCGCTGTCTAATTGATGACAGCCTGTGAGAGGGCAGAGTGGGTTAGTGGACCTTTTGAAGTGAACCGCATGTTTTTGGTTATAGAGGGTGCCAGTGCGATGTTGTAAGATGGTGCGCTTCAGGGGTGTGGATATACAGGACATGTTCCTAAAGGCATTGCTGATTTTCTTATCTACATGTGGTAACAAACTGATAAAATGAGTAGTAGCCTGTTTTGGAGTTGGCATATCCAAGTCTGTGTTTTGTATGCATATGAGATTTGAGAGCGTTTTGAAGATTGGGGAGGTAGGTGATTTTAGGATTGGGTGTAGGAGCTGTGGATGTGCCAGCATTGCGTTCTTTTTTTTTCACTTTGGCTAACCAAAATAAATGAGAAAAAGGATTTCCGCCAGGGCCTGCGCTAGGGATCCCGGTATCAGCCACATTATTATTGGCTTGGCTTGCTTGATATTTAGCAATAGCATCTGCACATTCGTTACCAGCAATGCCAGCATAAGATTTTACTTTGTAGAAACAAATATTGGTTTGTGAGTTGCTAATGAGGGTAGATATGGTTTTTAAGACATCCCCTTGAATATGCTGTTTGTGCTTCTCTGGGTAAATAAGTTGTTTACGTATTTGATGAAGAGAGGTGAGACTGTCTGAAGCAATGTGTGAATAAGAGTGTGTGATGGCAGCAGCAATTGCTGCTAATTCAGCTCGACATATGGTGTTGGTAATTCCAGCACCGTTGGGCTCGACAAAACTTCTGCTGTCAGTGAGAGGGCAGTAGACGCCTGCTCCAATTTCTTGTATGACATCCTGGATATGACAGCTACCATCAGTGTAAGCCCATGTCCTCCAGTCAGGGACTTTGAGCTTGAGGGTTGGACTAGATTGGTTTGGTACAAAAAGTTCTTCCTGATGACCTACGTGTGAAGAGGTAAGATATCTAGATATTTGTTGTTTGTCAGAGGGGAGGCGTTGGCATTTATTGAATCCAGGCATATCAGCATGCGTTGTATTGAGAGTATAATGGGTGCCTATACTGAGTTGCTTCCAGTTCACTTCTGGTACAGCCGAAGCCAGGTCTTGTAGCCAAGCTGGGTTATGCTTGTTTAGATGAATCCTTGCAGCTGTGTTCCAGACTGCAATAATTTGTAGGTCCCAGGTGTGCTGAGAAAGGGGTATTTCCTGGTTGATGGAGGATTGTGGATCGTTGTAGCAAAGGTTAGCACAAGCGATGGTTCCAAGTTCACAACAGAGATGTGGATAGGCAGTGATGAGTTTGGAATAGGGGTTAGTTATCATGTGTTGTCCCCATACAGGGAGGAACATGAAAGTAGAAGTGGCCTCTGTGTTGAGAATGGTTGAGTAGATAGCATGGCGTAAGGCCTGAGTCATAGCTTCCTCGGTGTAAATGGGATGGCAGACAGAAAAACCGGAATATCTGGATGAGAGGGAGTTATGGTGGGCACCAAAGAGAGTGTCTCGGGGGTCAGTGCTCCAGTAGTGTTGGTATTGTGGGTTGTGGTCCACTGGGGAGGCCATTTTTTCTTGAGTTACCAGGGCCCATTTTTTAAGGGCAGCGTGGATGGGGGTTGGCAGGGCCCGCGAGAAGGAGTCTTTAATATTTTTACTAGCGTATTTGTTTTCTAGCATAGTCTTGGGAGCAAGGAGCCCCTGCAGCTCAGATGCAAATCTAGTAGGGGCAGGTGTTACGGCTTCATGCAAGCCTGCAAGCTTGGCCCTATAGAAAGCCTTGTAAAGGATTTGAAATCGGCTAGGGGTTATCATGCCAACACATTTACCTTGTGTGTTGTAAATGCATGCCATGTATGCTTTGTAAATTTCAAATTTAAGTTCTGGGAGGAGAAGGGGAGGTGGTGCACGAGGGTTGGGGCTTTGTGATTCAGTGTCTAGTGATGTTTGATTGGGGTTATGTTTTACTTTGTACTTGACAAGGTCAATGTCATGCAGCCAAAATTCACTGCAACCAGTGGGTTTAATGTCTACTTGTGGGTTGGTGGGGTGTATGTCTAAGGTAATTTTATTGCATAGTTCTGTGTCTAGTTTTTGCCTCCAAGTGTTAATAGCGTGAGGCTTATCAAAGCCTTGTCTTTCAAGGTTAGAAAGGACAGAGTCTGCTGTGGGTTGGGAAAGGTCTGGTTCGCTCTGCTTGGCTTCAAATTCAAGCAGACGCTGTTGGAATTTAGGCCAGGTCTCTTTAGTTTCCTCAGGCTCCCAGGAGGGCATCCAAGTGACCTTTATGAGCTCCTCTCTAGACTGGCATTCTCTGTCAATTTTCTGTGCATTGTCAAGGCCTGCGCAGGTGGTCTTTCGCAGACGTGTGGTCTTTCGCAGACGTGTGCTAGGGCCAGGCATGCGTGTTTGCATGTGCATCACCGTCACTGGCAGTCCATGCCTCAGTCCTTGCTGTGTCTGCCTCAGAAACCTTAATGGTGAGGCCCGCGTGTGTGTGCTTGCAAGGCCCCTCTGTCTGTGCCGCATTTTGGGTGTGCCAGAGCTCTGGGCAGACAGGCTGGGACATTGACAGCAGCCTGTGGCCTTTCCGTTGAGTGTGCTGTCCGGCCTTCTGTTGGGGTGAACCTCCACTTGAGTGTGTGCCAGAGCTTCCGTGGAACTGCGTCCTGACCGTCTCATTGCCTCTTGTATCTCCTGTCGCAGATGAAACTTGGTGCTCAAACTCGGAGTTTCAGGCGCTCTCTCTTGTCTTGATGGTGTTTTACATCTGAGTTCAAACACTTCAATTGGTTTCAAACTAGGTCTCGACTCTGATGCTGGTTGAGCATGTTTCACCAGCGACCGATCAGCCAGAGTCTCGGGCTGTAGGCCACCATTGTAAACCCCTTGTAAACCCCTGCGCAGGTGGGACAAGCCCATGTGTCAGCTGCATCTATCTCTTGTCTTTGCCCATCAGTATAGCAACCAAGTTCTTTCATGCATTTCCAGTGGTACGTTCGTTGGCAAACATCACAGATGTACATATCAAGGTAAGGAAGTTCAGAGTTGATAGGTTCATAGCCACCATGGTAATTGCATATTTGGCAGCAAGCACACTCAACATCAGTACGAGCAGCAGTTGAGGTAGTTGCAGGCTGAAGGCCAGCTTTCTTGAAGAAAGGCAGGGCCCACTCCTCAATAATCATTGGGGCAAAATGGGTGTGGTATTGCACGTGATGGTGAGTGAGGCTTCTCCTTCCGTCTTTTTTATTAACCGTGCAGTTTCTCCAACCATCTATATGGGTCATGTCAAAATCATGGTTATATGTGGCATTGATAGCATGGCTAGCTGTTTTTGCTTTTGTAAGCTTGTGGACTGAGGTTTTCTTATCATTGCAGACCTCACAGGCTTGGCATAGCGAGCTGAGGGGGTTGATGACAGGAGGGGCAGTTCTGTCTATGTGAAGCAACTTTTTTGTTTTTGTGGTTATTAATTTGTGTATCTAGGCTGTGTGGAGTGTTTGGACAGGAAGGAGGGTTGCGGATTTTGCCTGTATGGCCAGTATCTGTTGTGCATGTGGAGTTGGGCTGTGTTGGGATGTAGTTAAGAGTGCTTTGACTGGCATTAGCTCCTGGATTACTCTGGCTAAGAGATTGAGACATGGGTGTGGAGGTGTGTTTTAATGTTGAGCGTGTGCGCTTGCTGGGTGGCCCTTCCATAGGTGAATCTTGTTGAGTGGGCATCAAAACATTAGAGCTAGCAGTATTTTGTGTTGAGGTATGAATTATTTGTGTAGGAGTGATGCTCAGCCTACACTTGGAGCGAGTTCTTTTATTAGGTGGCTCTTCTGTAGGTTTTGTTTCTTTGGCGGTCATTACTTCCTGAGTAATAGGACAAATTTCTTGTGTAGGAATGTTAGCTGTAGGGGCGGACAAGGTGGCTTGGTCATGTCTGAGGCGGCGTCCAGTATGTTTGTGTCTGTAGTGAGATGTGGAGTGAGGTTGTGGTGATGGCACAACTTGTGTGGTAGGGATGAAGGAGGGGTGAAAAACAATTTTACCCTGCCAATCCAGCACACAAAAAATTGCAGCAGGTTCAGCACAAGGTGCTTTAGGCTCCAATAGGACTGGAACGCTAGTTCTTGCAGGCGTACATGATAAAAATTAAAAAAAAAGTCCTACCATTTCTAAACAAAAGTTAGACATCTTCCTATGAATAAAGAAGAACGCAGCAGCGCTTACGTAGTGCTGGCCAGCATAATACAAACATTCTTTCATGTGCAGGGTGTACAGCACTCTGTTGTATGCGGCATGCTACACTTGCTTGCACTCTTTCTTGTGTGCAGGCCATGCCTTGCGCTGACATGCAGCACTGCAGTAGCGCACGACTCTGCAGCCACCACACCTTTGTAGCCCTCCGTCTGTCTTCCCGCATTCAGCACAGGCGCGGGCCCTAGACGACGTTGCCCTGGCCGTCTCAGCTGTCTGCTTGCACTCAGAAGAATACTGCTCATGTTGCTGCCGCTGCATCTCTTTCTGCTTTCTTTGTTCCTGCTGCTCTTTCTGCTTTTTTTGTTCCTGCTGCTCTTTCTGCTTTTTTTGTTCCTGCTGCTCTTTCTGCTTGTTTTGTTCCTGCTGCTCTTTCTGCTTGTTTTGTTCCTGCTGCTCTTTCTGCTTTTTTTGTTCCTGCTCTTTCTCCTTTTTTCGTTGCTGCTGTTGCTGGTCTGCGCTCCTACCACTGCCACCATCCTGGCCCTGCAAATGAGCACGTAAGCAGTCAGTGCGCTGCAGCAATGTGTGAATGGACCTCTCTGGTGGCTCAGACATGGCTCTGACCTTGAGCTAAAAAAGCTTGATAATATCACATGAACCTGCGACAAAGCGTCTTAATTCCTGATTCTCTTCTGTGAGTTTGACAGGGCAGGACAGCAAAGCGTGCACCAAAGTCAGGAAAGCAATAGTTATAGCAAAAGCTGTACTCCTGGACAGATTGACAGGACAATTTGCTGAATTGAAATGAGGAGGCATCATCCCTGAATTTCACCGATTAACAGAAGGAAACATATCAAGTTGAACAGTGTGCAAGCACTGCTCAACATTACCTGGTCTGTACGCCACACAGATCAAGCAACCAACAATGCACTTCTGAACGGAAGTGCACTCGGTACATACTGCAGGCGCTCAACCCAAACACACCTGCACATTGCCCCTGCTGCCCCTGCTGTTGATGTCCAGGCGGGCAAACATGCTCTCCATGTCAGGGCGCAAGTCCACAACCTCTCTGCCAGTGCGCATCTCGATGACCTCATTTGATGCCTCCGTCACCTCGGGCGCCCCAGCCATTTCCTTCACCTTTTGATGCTCCTCTTTGGTGGGCAATGGGGCCTTGTAGGTAGCATGACATAATTTTCGCATTATGGTCCACATGTACACACGTGTCATATCCTCGGCCTCCCCTGCAGCAATATTTAAAGAGGTATGAGCCGGTATGGATTGGATTGTACCAGAAAAGCTA
>OU611758.1:6782841-6870341 GCA_914767535.2 Dunaliella primolecta | reverse complement strand
CAAATACGTAAACAACTTATTTACCCAGAGAAGCACAAACAACATATTCAAGGGAATGTCCTAAAAACCATATCTACCCTCATTAGCAACTCACAAACCAATATTTGTTTCTACAAAGTAAAATCTCATGCTGGCATTGCTGGTAACGAATGTGCAGATGCTATTGCTAAATATCAAGCAAGCCAAGCCAATAATAATGTGGCTGATACCGGGATCCCTAGCGCAGGCCCTGGCGGAAATCCTTTTTCTCATTTATTTTGGTTAGCCAAAGTGAAAAAAAAGAACGCAATGCTGGCACATCCACAGCTCCTACACCCAATCCTAAAATCACCTACCTCCCCAATCTTCAAAACGCTCTCAAATCTCATATGCATACAAAACACAGACTTGGATATGCCAACTCCAAAACAGGCTACTACTCATTTTATCAGTTTGTTACCACATGTAGATAAGAAAATCAGCAATGCCTTTAGGAACATGTCCTGTATATCCACACCCCTGAAGCGCACCATCTTACAATATCGCACTGGCACCCTCTATAACCAAAAACATGCGGTTCGCTTCAAAAGGTCCACTAACCCACTCTGCCCTCTCACAGGCTGTCATCAATTAGACAGCGCACTCCACATGCTTTCAGGATGCCAAAATCATATTATCTCCAGCATGAAAACTGAACGCCACAATGTTGCTGGAAGAATGATCATCAAAGCTCTTAGCAAAAGCCCGTGGGGAGCAGGCTTGGTTAACATGGACATAGGGAGTGGTGATAGGTTGGCGCAGCACAACCTTCAAATCACTGCACATGCATCAAACATAATTATACCCCCTTACCTCTTTCCAAGAAATCTTTCTAAGAGATCTAGACTCACCTCCAGCCGTCCTGATGCTATACTGATTACTCCCTATAAAGCCAAACCCACTTCTTCTCCTTCTACCTCCTGCTCACACCATCATGCGTTACGCAGCAGACACAACCCCACACTGAGGGCCACAACAGCCAACCGCGTGAGGCAACCCCACCAACTGAATGTAAACCAGCGGCATGTGCACCTGAAATCAAGTACTGTGAAGACACGAGGCCTGGACAACAGTTGGAGGCGGCACAGCGGCAGCATGCAGACCTCTGCAAACTCATTAATGCAAAAGTTGTGACTCTCCACACCATCCTTTTGGGTGTTGGTGGGACCTGCTACACTGAGCACACCCTTAACCAGTTTCAACAACTGGGACTTGACCACCAACGCGCCAATAAACTCGCTCGCAAACTTCATGCCCATTCTGTCATGTATGCCAACAAGCTTGTTACCGCTAGGCGTGCTATTGAAAATAAGAATACTTCTTGCAGCCAGGTTATGGAGCCGGGTGCTTCCAATAACCCTCCAGATCCCCATTAGGGTCTTCTTCTTGTAGCTCCATGGTGGAGGGGACTCACGGCTCTTCTGAGCCAATGTGTCTCCTTTTCCTTAATTGATGTAGGGAGAGTTTCCTCTGCCTACGTAGTTTTTCTTTTTCTTGGCAGGACATATTATGTCATTGTTTTGCTATTATTCTTTCTGCAGAGCAGGGAACCCCTACAGTGAGTTGTACCAACAGCAACATCTTTGTTATTGATACAAAGGAGAGATACGTCAGGCCCAAATCTTTCTTAAAGATAGGATAGTTGCAGGGAAAAAGAAGGCCTCCAATCAAAACGACTGACTGCTAGCCTGTTCATAAAAGAGAAGAACTTTATGTAAGAAAGGATAAAGCTTGTTGTTTTGATTCGTGAAGGAAAACATATGAAAAGACTGTACAGGTAAATGGCAGACAAGTAAGGAGCCATCTGATGAAGGGTGAGATAGAAAGAGGGGAGGGCCAGAGAACCGGGAAGCATATTTATAACCTGGGAGTGAATACACCGATCCAATTGCGCGGTGCCTGTCTTCTGGAGGCAGCAATTAGGCACTCCGGCGGCTATGCCGCGGTGTCCGCTCTCAGGTACCTAGGCCTAGGATGCCCAAAGTACTGAGCCACGCACACTTCCCACAGGTTCCATGCCGCGTTCACATCCCTGTGCATCTGGTACGAAAGTTGTGGTTTCTTCACATGTTCGCGCCTTCTGCCAGGAACCACTGCATGAACCCCCCCCCTCAGCCTCATTCCCACCCATGCCCCCCTCCTCCACTCCTCCCACAGGTTCTGGAGCCGGGTGCTTCTAGCAACCCTCCAGATCCCTGCTGGCCTTTTTTGTCCCTGCTTTGTGATGGAGGGGACTTATGGCTCTTTTGAATCAATGTGTCCCCTTTTCCTCTAATGAGAAATAGTATCATCACATGAAGCTTGCTCAACTTTCAAAGTATGGACACGGAGACGGAAACGGGCCACGCTACGTGCGACGTGCTTAGGTAAGTTTGGAATCCAGGTAGAAGTGTTTGGGCAAAATGTAAGGAGAAAAATTGATGTGCGCATTCTTTGTTGGAAGTGCACACCAGTCACTGTGATGATAAGTGAATTTTTTGCTGTTGAGGTCTCGAGGATGGTAAGAAGAAAACTGTCGCCAGTATGTCAGGTGACAAGACTTGAAATCCACAACCAGCTGACTCAAGTTCACAGGGTCCGCTGAGCGTATTTTCTACTGGGAACTGTACACATGTGTGCAGGATGTGAGCCATTTATGGCGGACAAAATATGCGAAGTCCAGCAAGAGGGATTCCTGGCACTGAGAGAGAATCTCTGAGAGATATCCGCATGGTAGACTTTTTTGAGGAGGCGACTGTTGCGATGGATGAGAGAATTATCAAAGTGTGTACAGGCTCTGGACCAGTTGGACCGCCAGTGGATATGCTCTATCCCACAATCATGTGGTTTACTCCAAGAAGGAGTAGAGGTTCTGACTCCCATGCATCCCTGGAATCTCAAAAGCCATTTCTGAATGCTGTTGTCCATCTCAATACTATCTTCTTAGTAAGGAATGGCCCAAATCTGACTTGCACACATACCTGCTGGGATGACATATTTCTTAAAAAGCCACAAGTAGGCATGCAGGCGATGAGTGATCTGGTGTTGATGAGCAAAAGTACACACGCGAGCCATGCTTGCCAGGAAAGATTTGAGGGCTTCCTCGGCAGCATTGTGCAGGTTGATGTGTTTATCAAACATCATCTCAAGGTATTGGAAGGTGTTAGAGCGAGGCAAGACTTTAATATCATAGAAAGGGGTCAATTATAGTCGCTATACCTAGGTTATGCCTTAGGTGGCTTAGGTGACTCATAGTTTTAGGGTTTAGGGTTAGGTTAGGTTTAGGTTAGGTTTAGGTTAGGGTTAGGGGGTTAGGGGCCAAAACTATGAGCCACCTAAGCCACCTAAGGCATAACCTAGTTGACCTATAGCTATAGCGACTATTTCTCAAAGGGGTGGTAAATTATTGGTCCTATAATCGAAGCAGACAACCACCAATTTTTTTTTTGTATTTACAGGATACTGAGAAGGTGGATTGGGAGCTGGCATTGGTGTAGATGGTGCCACAGTCTGTCACGGGGAATGGAGTCGTAAGCCTGTTGGAAACACTGAGTACAGGCGTGTGGAGCCATGAGGTTCGCATGCTCGTGCAGCATGTTTGAGGTGTCTTGGTATAAAAAATGGATGTTGAGTACCGCGCCCTGGAAACTTTCCAGGGTTCTTGAAGAACCCAAACTGAGAATTAGGTGTTTCGTTGTTATGAAGGCACCAGTCCTGTAGTAATGTGCGCAGGACATTGGCATAGAATCGATAAAAGATCCCGCTTACAGCCAGCATGCGGAAATTGCCACCGTTAGTAATGGAGCCTAACCCTAACCCTAACCCTAACCCTAACTCCTGCCTTCTTTTCTCGTTGCTGGACCTGTCTTTTTTCTCTATCTGCCGTGCTTCTCTCAGTCTGAACTTCGTGGTGGGTGGGTCATACGGTCTGTGCACCAATGTGGCCCCCTTAATTGATGTAGGGAGTGTTTCACTGTCTACGTAGTTTTCTTTCTTCTGGAGCCATTTTTGTACAAAAGTGTAAATTTGGCAGTTTTCCTGAGGGGTGACGGCTCATTGCATGAGAGCAGCTTAGCTGAAGCAAAAAAGTGCCTGTTCTTCTTAAACACATCATTATTTTTGAATGTGCTTTCTCTTCCTCATAATCTAGACTAGTGAGGCCTATCCTGCTCCTTTTCATTTGTGAATACAGTTATTTCATTTTCACTTATGAACCACCACCACTCAGGTGCTGCTTTCTACATTGCCTAGGGCAGGAAAAGAAACAAATGTTACATCGGCGGCAAAGGGATTTGACCTTCAGCTAGGTAGTTTGGCTACTCGGCTAGCCGGACTGCCAGCCAAACAGGGAAAACCCATGACTTCAAGTCCTAAGTTGGGAAAATTGTATAATTCCTAAGACAAGTCTCGTTAGATTGGTTCTCCAATAAACGAAGACACCATCAAAGTTACAATGAAAATTGACCATCAGCCAGGTACTTTAGCTGCTCGGTTTGATGGGTGTTGCCAGCCAAGCAGAAAATCCATCATTCCAGGAAAGTGTTTAGTTTACATGGGGTTTTGGCCTTCAGCCAGGTGCTTTGACTGCTCAGCCTGCTGGTCTCTGTCAGCCACACAAAAAAACGTCCATGATCTCAGAGAAAATAATACATCTGGTTTGAGTCTTGCTCAAGAAAGTGACGAACGTCCCAGAGGGGGCTACATGAGCATGTGCCCAGAGAGAAAAGAAAAGAAGAAATACTATGTAGGCAGTGAGAAGAAGGAGACACTATCTGAGCATGTGCCCAAATATGCTCCTTTTTTGCATTTAGAGTGCGCCCACTCACAGCCACTTCATCTGATTGGGACAATTTTAGCTCTTAAGTGTAGCTGGCGTTACAAGCTACCAGAGTATATACTCAGATTTGTGTAAGCCGCCCTTTGTGCTTAGACAGATTGCAGCCTCAAAGCAACAACACAGTGAGCTGTGCAAACAACTTCAAGGTGCAGAGATAACCCTCCACACAATCCTCCTGGGTGTGGGTGGGACTATCTATATTACCCATACCCTGGATCAATTCAAAAATCTAGGGATTGGCTCACAGAGGTCTACCAAGCTTGCACGAAAGCTCCATGCCCACTCTGTGCAATACGCGCACAAACTTACCTCAACTAGACGTGCCATTGAAATCAAGAACACTCAACATAAGTCTGGTGCCTTGGGGACGCATGCTTCCAGAAACCCACCTGACCCACACTAGTTGCCTTCTTATCATCTGGTGAGTGAGACTCATGGCTCTTTGACCCAATGTGTCTCTTTTTCCTTAATTGATGTAGGGAGTGTTCTCACTGCATACGTGGTTTTTATTTTCTCAGGTCAGACGTATCATACATTGTATGGCATAGTGATGATCACTGCCCTGATCGCTGGTCTTGACACTCATGAAGCCGCCTAGATTGCTTTGAGGCTTCATACACATTTTATCCAATCCGCTTTTAATTTCACTAGCATCAGACGCGCTCTTGAAAAGGCTTCTACCAACCTACACCCTTTTGTATGCCATCATATCATATTTAAGGATCTGGATAAAGGAGTCATGAGGAATGTGAGTAGGTTAACGGAACCCTGGTTAAGCGAGGAGGGCGACAGCAAGGAGGAGGTCCCCGGATCGAATCCTTGTGGCCGAGGTGGAGAGAAGATCCCTCTATCGGTGGGAGTCATTGGGAGGCTCTTCCTTAATGCACGCGGCCGAAAGGCGAGCGTACATCTTTCTTTCTTTCTGTAGGCTTCAGCTCCACAATGCAACAGCTGCGCAATGCAACAGCTCCACAATGAAAAAGATTTTGCGTACATCTTTCTTTCTTTCTGTAGGCTTCAGCTCCACAATGCAACAGCTCCACGATGCAACAGCTCCACAATGAAAAAGATTTTGCAGGCTGACATGCGGCTGAGCTCGAGATCTGATGACTGTTGGTCTTCCCATATTCTATCAGCCATGGATGGCTTGGCACACTCCCATATTTTCAAACAGAAGCTGCTGAATTGTGAGCCCATTGATCTTAGTCGTTTTGTTGTAGATCTCAGGACCAGGCACCTACAATATTGGGAGCCTTTTTCCAACACACACCCTAGAGAGCGCAACAGTAAACGCTTAACTTATCACCAGTGGTGTGCTCCTCCTACTAAAAGAGCCTTGGTTATGCATTCTCCTTATAGCCTCCCCAAATACATGTTCCTTGACCTCCCCCATGATGTCATTCGCAGCGTGGCTCGGTTTAGACTCCGCATTCACACCCTTCGCTATGAGACAGCAACTTGGAATCACAGCTCTTCCCCAAACTGTGACCTTTGTGAGGCTGATGATGATGTCCAGGATGAACAACATGTCCTGTTCCATTGCACACATCCCCAGGTGGTCTCTCTCCGCAGGAAATATGCTCCCTTGTTCTCACAGGCAGAATCTCATGATGTGTCTACTTTTTTGAACCAGAACAACAATAAACTTCCTTATTTCCTTCATGAATTGATTGCCTCTTATGAGCAGGCTAGCAGTCGCACTTCTTGACTGAAGGCCTTATCCTTGTAAACCTTTCTGTAGGCTTCGTGCCCACTGCTTGAAGGTCGAGTTCTGTAAATGGCTGGGTGATTCAAATGTTTGTCATTAGCCTAATTGAGTGTGCATGTGCTGAAGTCCAGGACTAGAAACTCTTCTAGTGCAATTGCTTTGAGGTGTGTAAGCTGCGCAGAAAACACAAGGACTTGTTCATTGATCTTTTTAAACAATTACATACTTTTGTCCAGCTTTCAAACGCTGACTGCCAGTGTATACAGTGTATTTCTTTCTTGGCGAGCTTCCACATTTTGACTGGTCTTGAGGTCAATGCTTTTTAAACCAAGACTCATACAGATTTCCGATATTTCTGTCAGAATTGGTTTCAATTTTTGATGCTGGATGAGATTGTTTCACCAGCACCTGATCAGCCAGAGTCTCGGGCTGTAGGCCAACCATAGCTTCACTACCACTGTTGCGTGGGGCGATAGACGACCGGTTACCAAAAAAAAAAACACCATTGTAAACCCCTTGTAAACCCCTTGTAGGCCAACCACCCTTGTGACCCTACCAACTTTAATCAACAAGAACAGGCACAGGGTCCTGAGAGTAACCCTCCTGATCCCCATTGACCTCATACTTTTCTCTTTGTTCACGGTGGAGGGTACACATTGTGCCCTGGCTTTACGTCTCCTTTCCTGAATTGATGCAGGGAACGGTTTCACCTCCTGCGTAATTCTTCTTTTCTCAGGCAGGTATAGCTATGTAACCCTTCCCTTTCTCATCACAAATTTTGAAAGGGCAGGCATGGGGGTACTGCAGTACAAAAAATCACATTGACCACCTTTTTCCATCTCTTATCTCTTTGTGAAGGTGATGGGGGAGCCTTGGCCCTAGGTGCCTTCAATGCAGGGTTCTGCCTGCATACTTATTCTTTCCTTCAAAAAAAGCTTTTTTTCTGCATAACAGGTCTCAGTTTTCCGCTCAGCTGCACCATGTGCGGATATAGATATAGCAAATATAGATATATAACCTTGCCTCACCTTCTGCATATGCAACAGGTAACCCTTTGGGGGGGGGGATGTGCTCTTGTGAGCTTTGTAATGAATTTGCTTGCACTACAAAACAATCTAATGAACTACAATCAGAGAATGTCCCGACTTTCAAGACCCTCGTCACACAAGAGGCCATAAAATGCGGCCATGACGCTTGGCTGTCAAGATCTGTTGTATGGGTGCTTTTGCGAGGAATATATTAAGGTACTATGTAGCAACGCCTCGCACTACAAGAACAAACAACTGCGCCTCAGTCTGGTTCACAAATTTATGCCACGTTGGGCAAATGCACTCCTGCAATTCCAAAAACAACTCTCTTCTGTGCAAAATGAAATGGAGAAATGCCACGGCCCTATCTCACTCTATGCTGTTGTATGCTGTTGACATCTTGCGTCTCCAGGACGTGTATCTTGTACAAAACACGATATAAGTTTGGGTTTTGGTTCCTCTCATGTTCTTTATTAACGTGGGACACAATGGACTGCATCATCTCATAGCCCAAGTTCACAATCCCCAAGATCACCCATTCCCAAGTTAAGGTGGCTGTCCATCTGGCCTCCAGCCAAGTCAATCAAATCATTTGAGCTGGGGAAAGGGTTCATACCCATTGTCAGGTCCTCCATCCCTCCCAAAGCATCCAGAGCATCAGTGCTGCGGGGGTAAAGGCACAGTAAATGAAATGGAGGCACTCTCATCTCATTTTGCACACACACCAGCTTTTCTTTGCAAACTCACACGCACGAGTGTGTGTATGTATGTGCGTGTGTGTGTGTGTGTGTGTGTGTGTGTGTGTGTGTGTGTGTGCGTGTGTGCGCGTGCGTGCGTGTGTGTGTATATGTGTGTGTGTGTGTGTGTGCGTGCGTGTTGATTGTGTGTGTGTATGTACGTGCGCACATGCCCACATCCACATCCTATAGTTTTGAGCATGTCTTGAACCAGGAACTGCAGACTATATTACCATGCCAAAAAAGCATTCAGAGTTCTGCTTTGTCATGTGGTTTTAACTCTTTAATGCATCGTCACAAGGAGTGTGCGGTGTTTCATTGTTACTCTGGTGCACAAGAAGTTTTGCACATCTGATGCACATAGTATCCTTTGCTGCATGTGCCACAGGGATGGCAGAAGCTTCACAGCAAAGGCACTTGCTCTCATGCTTTGGTACAAAGACTTCAGCAATCTGAATTCTGGGAGCCTGCACCTTCAGCCCAACACACAGGAAATCACAGGTAAAAACAAATCACTGCTTCTTTAACAAGTGGACAAGGCAGGTCCTACCTGCCATTTCTTTGCTTCTGTAACCTGTAACCTACCTGCCACCCAGGCAGCGCAAGGCCTGCAGCGTCGGCGTGCTGTTGACAAGGGGCTCACTGTTGTGCTGCTGCTGGTCGTGGTGTTGGTGTGCATGACCCTCTATGTGCTGGGCATGTTGACCTTGGACGCCAGCCACGTAGTCCTGGGAGGGTTGAAGCATGCTAGCCATGCCTCGATGCCCGCATCCTTTGGGCAAGCTGCTTGCATTGTTGCCGTTGCTGCTGCTGTTATTGTTGGGGATGTGGGCGTTGGAATGAGGGTGGGGGTGTGAGTATGGGCCTGCTTGCGGGGGTAGCATCATCAAGGATGCAGTTGGCTGGACACTGGGCTGGAGGGGTTGGGTTCCGGGGGCCATGCTGACATCCAGTGGTTGCACCCAGCTGCTATTGAGTTTCTGCACCATATGCATTTGCTGCTCGACAAGGTAGTTGAACATGATGACCTGGTCCTTGAGCTTCAGCCTGCATGCAAATGAAGCACAAAAGCTGCCTCCTCTGTGTTCCAACATTGATTGAAGGGCGTTGGAGGAAGCAAGGAAATTTTGCAAGCGTTGCCCATTTAGGGGAGTACTGACCTTAAGTAGTAGGCCTTGAAGAAGTCCGGGTTCTGATCCTCCAGCTTCTGCCACACCAAGCTGGTGAAGCCTGGCTCTATCTTGGCCTGGTTATGCAGCGTCTGGACCACATCCTGGTGCCCCAAGCAGGACGTAAGGCACGTTTGCATGCTTCTGCTTGAACAAAGCCCCTGACTTTTCCAACTGAGCTAGCCTTTTAACTGCAACAGCATGTGACTACTCACCGCGCGGGTCATATAATGCTGGAGGCATCGCTCTATCATAGACTGGACAAGCACCACATCCTTATGCGTGATACTGGGAGTCATGAGCAGGGAGATGCTGTGCCTCAATGATTACCACTGTGTCCCTGCCTTCCTGTTATTGCTACCGTGCAGAAAAGTCAATGCCTTCTTATTGAACGTAGCTAGCCTAGCCAAAGTCTGTACTCTATTTTCAATTATTTGAAAAGGGAGCCTCCGATGCAGCCGACTCCCCTTTGTGTGTGGCGTTGGAGGTTTCTGAATCAGAGATTGCTTGAACTCTGGTGTTTAAGTACGGACACATCGTTGTTAGATTAATTAGAAACTGTTTTAGGCGTTTGTGGATTTGTACAATCCTTTCACACGCGCGCGCGCGCGTGTGTGTGTGTGTGTGTGTGTGTGTGTGTGTGTGTGTGTGTGTGTGTGTGTGTGTGTGTGTGTGTGTGTGTGTGTGTGTGTGTGGTGTGTGTGTGTGTGTGTGTGTGTGTGTGTGTGTGTGTGTGTGTGTGTGTGTGTGTGTGTGTGTGTGTGTGTGTGTGTGTGTGTGTGTGTGTGTGTGTGTGTGTGTGTGTGTGTGTGTGTGTGTGTGTGTGTGTGTGTGTGTGTGTGTGTGTGTGTGTGTGTGTGTGTGTGTGTGTGTGTGTGTGTGTGTGTGTGTGTGTGTGTGTGTGTGTGTGTGTGTGTGTGTGTGTGTGTGTGTGTGTGTGTGTGTGTGTGTGTGTGTGTGTGTGTGTGTGTGTGTGTGTGTGTGTGTGTGTGTGTGTGTGTGTGTGCGTGCGTGCGTGCGTGCGTGCGTGCGTGCGTGCGTGCGTGCGATTGATTTGGCATGTAATTGTTCCTGCCCCTAATGCAACTTTTCCTTGTTGGTAAGGCAGGAGCGCTCTTTTTGGGTGCGTTTGCTTTCCTTGCATTTGCAAGCACAGAAAGCACCTGACTTTGCAAGCTCAGAGCCCTTAGACTTTTAGTTCTGCAAGGGTGGCTTAGCATTTTTCAACCTAGCAGGAATTGAGGTTACCCATTGAGAGTAATGAGGTACTCTTTACATCAATGAAGGAAAAGAAGACAAAGAAAGAAAAACTACGTAGGCAAAAAACACAGGCTTGAAAATGTGCGTGTCCCAAAAACGGGAAATTGAGAAGGAAAGCGTGCATGGACCTAAAGAATTGCCAGCACCTGAATCCAGGGCTTGGCTTTAAAAGATGGCTGTGCCTGTTGGATATGCAGTAACACACTTTTCAGGAACGCTGTGCAATTGGTGGACCAAAGCACATCAAGGCCTTGCAAAGTGAACCGATCAAGGGTGTGAGGAGCATGAACGGTCCTATCCATGGTGAATGTGTTAATACTGACCTCTTCACCTTGAAGATAAAGTTGTTTTCACAGTTCTCTGCGCTTTGTTCTGTGAGGCCTCAAGCTAGATTTCAGGCTCACATATTCACAATATCTGGCTTCTAGAAAATTAACCTGTAAAAACCCCTTTGATCAAGCTCACGGTGTTGAGAGAAGATAAGATGTTGATGCTGTGGTGCGCAGCAACAAGCGGGTTTTGGCTGGAGATTCTAGCTACTGAAAGAAAAACTACGTAGGCAGAGGAAACTCTCCCTACATCAATTAAGGAAAAGGAGACACATTGGCTCAGAAGAGCCGTGAGCCTCCTCCACCACAAAGCTACAAAGAAGAAAGCTAATGGGGATCTTTAGGGTTACTGGAAGCACCCGGCTCCAGAACCTGGCTGTGAGAAGCATCATTTTCCATAGCACGTCTAGTGGTAACAAGCTTATGGGCATACTGAACCGAATGGGCATGGAGTTTTTGAGCAAGTTTATGGGCCCGTTGATGGTCCAGTCCAAGTTGTTTAAACTGGTTCAAGGTATGATCAGTATAGCAGGTCCCACCAACACCCAGAAGGATGGTGTGGAGAGTCACAACTTTAGCACTAATGAGTTTGCTGAGGTCTGTATGCTGCCGCTGTGCCGCCTCTAACTGTTGTCCAGGCCTCGCGTCTTCACAGTACTTAATTTCAATCAAGTGCACATGTCGCTGGTTTTACTGATATACATGATGCAGATTCTGGAGAGTCGGCTTGACTCTTGCTTGCTTGGCTTGCTGGATAATGCTATTGGTAATTAGGCTGAACTTTGTGTGCTGGACTGATGCACTTAACTGGCGTGGCACTTCTGGCTTCCTCCTCCAAGGGCTAGGTGAGCTTAGTCACACATGGGCTACTTTATTAGGGGATTGACTGGGTTTATACAGATGATAAGAACAAGATGGTGTCACTACGAGTTCCTGCGTGAAGTTTAGTTCTCTCAACACAGCCTCAGCTGTGTTGCCACAAGGATTAATACCACTGTCCAACTAACTCAACTAACTTGCAGCATACTCTCGGCACAGCAGACTCGTCATGACATGGGACCTTCAAATCATTGCAGTCTGGAGAACAGCTGCAAAGGTCCACTTGAATAACCAAAAAAACTACCTGGCTCTGAAGTTTAGCCAGGGATATTCCTTAAGCAAAGTGATTTGTTAAAAATGTGAGCAACGACCCCATCCGTAATGCAAAGCACGCCGTTATGCCTGGGATAGGGAAATGTGAAAAGCTTCCCCTACATAAGAAGCAGATTGCAAAGGTCCCCCATAAACCAGCTGCGGACATAACTGCCCCTATTCCTTGTCAGTCCAATCCAAACCTCCAGCTCAAAGTTGCAGATTGGAAGTCCTGGGCCTACACAGATGGCAGCTGCCAGGTTCAGGACGGCAAGACAGTTATTGGGGAAGGTGTGTACCATCCAATCAGTGACTCAAAGAATCTAGTTGAACTCAATGGTGCCGGTATAACCAACACCATAGGCAAAGCTGAGCTGGCTGCAATAGCGGCCGCACTCACTCACGAACACACACACACACACACACACACACACACACACACACACACACACACACACACACACACACACACGTAGACACAGATAGCCTCAGCTCACTTCACCAACTCAGAAAGCAAATCCTGTACCCAGAGAAGCACAGGCATCATGAACAAGGAGATGTCTTAAAAAGTTTCAAACCTTGCCCGCACCTCTCAAGGTCACATCTTTTTCTATAAGGTCAAATCCTACGCTGAAATAGCTGGGAATGATTACGCAGATAGAACTGCTATATGCCAGGCTAGCCTCGAAGATAACAGTCTGACTATACTCTAGCACTGGCCCAGGCGGCAACCCCTTCTACAAAATTGCTTGGCTGGCTCAAGAAGAGGCAAGACCAACTACACCTGAGTTATCCTCCCCCATGCCCAATCTGATACACCTCCAGACCTTAAGGATGCCTTCAAATCCCTTATGCATGCTAAGCACAGGCTTGGATATGCAAATTGCAGAACAGGCTACTGCACTTATTTCCAAAGCTTGCTACCTCATGCAAATAAGGGCATTAGCAACGCGTTTTGGAACATGCCCTGTATCTCAACCCAAATGAAATGCAAAATCTTCCAATACCGCACGAGCACCTTCTACAACCAAAAACATGTGGCATGCTTCAAAAGATCCACCAGCCTTGTATGCCCTCTCCCAGAATGTCACCATATGGATAACACTCTCCACATTCTCTCAGGTTGCCCATGCCCCGTCATTCGTAACATGGTAACTGAGCGTCACAACATTACCAGCAGAATGAATTTGAAAGTAGTTAGCAAAGGCTCTTATGGGTCAAACCTCATACATTTGGATGTAGCGCCGACCGTCTGGCTCAGCATGACCTGCACATCACTGAGCAAGTTTGTAATCGTGCGATACCTCCATACCTCTTACACCCCAACATTCCTGATCAATCTAGACGCACCTCCAGCCGCCCTGGTTCTATCTTGATCACTCCTTGCCCTGCTAAGCCAAATTCACCACCTACTTCCCCCTCACAACGGGTACTCTGCAGTGAGAGGTAATGAAGTAGTAAGAAGCAGCATAACTCCAGCCAGGCAACTTCATGAATTGAACTTACAAAACCGCCATATCAGCTCAGTAAAAATCAAAAACTGTGAAGACACGAGGCCTGGTGCCCAGATAGAAGCCTCAAAGCAACAACACAGTGAGCTGTGCAAACAACTTCAAGGTGCAGAGATAACTCTCCACACAATCCTCCTGGGTGTGGGTGGGACTATCTATACTGCCCATACCCTGGATCAATTGAAGAAACTACTAGTTTCTTCAATTGATCCCTAGTAGGGATTGACCCGCAAAGGTCTACAAAGCTTGCAAAAAAGCTCCATGCCCAGTTTGTGCAACATGCGCACAGATTTACCTTAACTAGACGTGCCATCCAAATCAAGAATACTCATCATAACACTGGTGCCCTGGGGACGCATGCTTCTAGAAACCCACCTGACCCACACTAGCTTCCCTCTTCTCCCTGGTGAGGGAGGCTCACGGCTCTTTGAGCCAATGTGTCTCTATTTCCTTGATTGATGTAGGGAGTGTTCTCACTGCCTATATGTTTTTTTCTTATATTTTTCTTTTTGGGGGTCTGAAGGGTTGCTGGACTTACCCAGCTCCAGAACCTGGATGTAAAAGGGAAAAAACTATGCAGGAAGTGAAGGCACTCCCCACATCAATTAAGGTAAAGAGGATACCTAGGGCCGAGGCACCCTGCATCCCCTTCACCAAGAGAAACAAAAGAAAGAAGTCAATGGGGATCAGGAGGGTTGCTAGCAGTAGCCCGTGCCTGATCTTGGTGACGAGAGTTGAAAGGAGTCCTCTCAAGGGCGCGTCTGGTGCTAGAAAGTTTACAAGCGTACTGAACGGATTGAGCATGAAGCTTGAGAGCAAGCCTGGTGGCTGTTTGATTGTCAAGACCAAGCTCTTTAAGAGGCTCAAGAGTGTGGGGGGTGTAGGTAACCTCTCCCACACCTACCAGAATGGTATGGAGGGTGACTTGAGCTGAGGCCCTTGAAAGATCGCGACAGAGGTCGCGGTGCTGTTGCTTGGAGGCCTCCAGCTGATTCTTGGGCCGGGTGCCTTCACAGTATTTGACCTCCACGAGATGGACGTGCCTCTGTTCTGGAAGGTGCTGACTAGGGTGACGGACTTCGGAAGTAGGTGGAGTGGCTGTGGCTGTAAGAAGTATTATTGTTCTCAATAGCACGTCTAGTGGTGACAAGCTTGTTGGCATATGCAACAGAACAGGCATGAAGTTTGCAAGCAAGTTTAATGGCACGTCAGTGGTCAAGTCCTAGTTGTTTAAACTGGTTAAGGGTATGCTCAGTGTAACAAGTCCCACCAACATCCAGAAGGATGACACATATCATGACAGGTTTTCCACATATTTTTGCAGATCTGTATGCTGCCGCTGTGTCACCTCCAACTGTTGCCTAGGTCTAGTATCTTTACATTATTTAATCTGAATCAAGTGTACGTGCCGTTGGTTCACACTCAGTTGATGGGGTTGTCTAATGCAGGTAGTTGTGTTGGACCTGTGTGAGCTCACTGGAGCCTCTATTCTCTCACTGAAACTTTTTAGGAAAGTCATGTTTGGTTTTTTAGAGGCAGGCAAGGTTTGCATGTGCTGTGTCACTGAAAGCTTCCAAAGCCTCGAGCCTATGCCTGATATCCTGGAGGGAAGCTTTTGAGGGAAGCACTTTTGAGTGAATGTGTTTCCTGGAAGCACTGGCGCCAGGCACGCTCTCGAGGAGGCTTCTTTTCACATGAGAGTTAATCACTACTAGTGATTAGCTCTCATCTAACTAGTGATTATGGTAGTACCATAATCAAGATCAGGGAGTATCGTCGTGGCTTTCCTGTTCTTCTCTTAGGGACTGAGGGGAAGGTAATAATTTCGTCCTGGTGCACTCTGGCACTACCTCCTTTGGGAGCACAAGTCAGTGAGCACCGGGTGACATGGTTTTATCACAGACCCTGAGCCGCACATGTCATGGATGCGCGGATCACTCTCATCGGTGCCGCCAGAGACGAGGCGCCGTGTGAACCAACGTCTGGATGTAACGGTTCGAGAACAAAGAAGGAAGCCCCCGCTCGCGGAGTCCATCCCCAGCCTGGCATGACAAGTATTCAGCAGTGTCCTCCCCAACCCACACAGCAGCAACAGAACACAACCTGAGCACCAGCCTGAGGCACCAGCTCCACAGGAGCACCAGCCTCAGGCACCAGCTCAGCCGGGCTCCAGCAGCATTGTCCTCCGCCCAAGCAGCAGCAACAGAGCACTACCTGAGCACCAGCCTGAGGCGCCAGCTCCACAGGAGCACCAGCCTCAGGCACCAGCTCAGGCCGGCTCTGGAGACAGCAGCAACAAGAGGAAGCGGGAGCCTCAGGGGAACGCATTCCCCGAGGCACCTGAGCACCAGCCAGGCCATGCTGTGGCACCAGCTCCACAAGAGCACCAGCCACAGAGCAAACTGGCATTAGCTCAGGCGCACCGTGAGATGGTCCCTATCGTGGTCCCTTCATTCGTTATGGAGCCGGGTCAGTGGGGCGCTTTCATGCAGCACCGCGGTGTGGACGACATTTGGGCAACACTGTGCAGGCGCTCCGCCGCCAACTACGCTACAGAGGAAGAGCAACAGAGGTATGCAGTGGAGCTGGTCTCGTATCTTGTTTATGAGGGGGCGCTGCCTCACACACCCACGCCAGGGCAGATGGAGCGTAATGCGGCCAAGAATCTGAAGCAACGAGCAAATTCATGACTGAGCAGTTGGTCAGGACCTGGCTACCCTTCTGGTTTCACTTTGTGAACTCCCAACTCACACTCTGACTTGGTCTTGTACTCTTAAACCCTTGCTTCAGTTTGTCTGTGTTCTAGGTATTACTGTGTTTTCTTGGTTTATTCGAGAAAGCTGAGCAGCCTACCTTTTTGGCTGAAGGCTTAGACCTCTCTCTCTTGTAACTCTCTCTCTTGTAAATGTGCAGAAAACGGTAATTCAGCACTGCTGAATCGCGGCACGGCAATATGCTCAGAATGCACACAGAGTGTTGGGCTGACAAGCCTGAAGCCCAACAATTGCTCAGAGCGTGTGGCTGACAGTTCTTTGTCTTTTGGAAAAAAGGGCATGCCTGCTTAATGAAGGTTAGGTGTTTGGGTGATGCCTGCTGTTCCTCTTTGGGCCAGCTTGTTGGGAGGCAGGTTTTTTTTTGGCCCGCCCCACATTGTAGCCCCACATTGTAGCCCCCAGGATTGTCAGTAGGTCCATAATGGGACGCCTGAATAAACATGAGCCTGCCTAGACGCTAGGCAAACTCGCCTTTCAAAATCAGTGCAAAAATGGAAGCCAGGCAAGCACAATTTTTCCAGCCGCAGTTTCAGTGTGAGGTCTTGTTAGGAGATTTTTGCACTGGTGATGAAGTGTGAAGACACTCAGTGACTGACAATTGCCTCGTACAGCATTTGGGAATATTTCCTGGTATGCCATGCCGAGTTTCAAAATTGAATTCATGGCCCTATAATTCCTACAGCACAAAAATTTTATGCAATTGACGCAAATCCACCCCTAAATAGTTCATGAGCATGGTGCTTGCAACCTTTCTTGTCTGTCACAGAATTTTGGAAGTGAGAAGGCTGGCTGTTGCGTGTATACGCAATACAATTGTGTCACAGCAGCACAGGATAGGGGACCTGGTGTGCAGGAATGGCTCGCAGTTGATGTTTCAATTTGAAACTTTCAAAGAATCCATGGATCAAGGTAAGACAAGACATGACAGCTACTGTGTGCTCGTTCAGACTGTTCTCTGCTACTACTACAGATTGGTATGAATGCAAAGAATAAAGAAAAAGTGTCCTAGAATCCTGGCTTTTGCTCCACCAACCAATTTTGTTGCTGGAACGGTCCAACAACACATCTCTTTTTCAACCAGGAACTCTCCCACGCTTTCTCCTGATGTGTTATTAGTGCTGCAAGAGGGGCCAAGACAGCGCGCGAGGAGCCGAGGAGGAAGCCCTTGTTCTCCCGCTCTGATCACAAGGTAACCCGCTTGCACTGCAGCACAGGTGCTGCAAAAGTGCCTCCGTGTCATTAGGATGAGTGCGGTCTCTGCTGTGCTGTGGGAAGAGAAGGCCGGACGGTAACGCACCCCCTCTCGAGCGGCAGGACCCCCCTTGTCTTGTCAAGGCACTGTCACGCCACACCCTCCTGCCACGCATGTCTTACTGCATAATCGTCATGATTGTCGCCATGAAGTGCTGGCCGTGCGGGTTTCTCCTTACTCAGCTGCTGCGCAAACCTCCAAAGCACGCGCAATCCTGCAAAGCACGCACAGCAGGACACAGACAAGACACACCATAAGCATCACGTCGTGAGCTTGAACCTCAAGGAGAGTGACGAGGAGGTTGAATCCCAAGGATGGGCACGGATGATATGGCCTGTCATATCTCTCTTGTCTTTCATGTCTCCTCGTTCCAATTCTCCTTTCAGAGCCCCTCCTTCCATCCCTCCTTCCTTACCAGGACCAAATGTCTTCTTCAGACACTGAGGATGAAGATGTCCAGGTGGTGGAGCCCCCAACATCCAGTGCCCCTCCCCTTCGTGGCCCCAATCCTTCCTCTTCCTCTTTAGGGGAACCCGTCGAGCAGCAGCTCAAGAGGATGATTTCGGACATGCAACGTGCCAACAGGCTAGAACCGGTGAGGAGGAAAGGAACTTGAGATCTTAGAACCCTGCTCCGGCAATGCGCACTTTATGACTCATGACCTTTCGCCTTCCGTTCATGTACACCTCTCTTGCCAAGCAGCAAATGTGCACTACTGAAACCGCACTCAAAAAGGACTGCAGGAGTCTTGAACAGGCATCCTGCAAATTACGCCTTTTCTTGACTTTCTTCTTCCATGTCCACACACCTCACTTTGCGAATCCAATGCATGCTTCCTTGATTGCATGCGCATCTTCTCTCTGCTGGTATCTCAATGATTGCATTCTTCCCCTCATGCATTTACATCCTTCAACGGAAACATGTACGTATAAGTGCGTGTGCCTGTGCTCGCTCACACGCACACTCGTGCGCGAGCATGCTCACACACGCACACTCGCGTGCGGGCATGCTCACACATGCACTCACGTGCGTGCACACACTTCAGTGCAAACACAAACACATACAATACACACATGTACACAGGCACATGCACGCACATACACAAGCGTGCACACATGCACACACTTGCAGCATGCATGCTTACGCACATGCTTGCGCTGGGGCATTCCTTTTCAGGTGTCGAAGCCACATCTGCAACTTAATGCATGTGAGCCTGCTCAGGAAATAGCCAGGCCTGAAGGAGGTGTGCTTCACCTATGCATGCATGGCGCAATTGCACCTGTGCTCCGTTCACTCCCTGCCACCGATAAAGGTGCTGGCCCATTACCATTGGCACCTCATCGCTTTTTTAACCTGAAAATGTATAATGATCTTCTATGAATGGACATGCAAGAACTCACTTCCTGGGCTCTTGCTCTTTCTTACGCGCGCGCGCGCACACACACACACACACACACACACCACGCACACGTACACACATGCACATGTTTTCAAGGGCTGTGAGCTTGCTTGAGCAAGGGCAGCAAGTCACGCATCCAGCTTGAGCGCCTCTTGCCTTAACCAAAGCAGAAACATTGCATTAGGGGCAGAGATATATCACGTGCTGGGGGTGATAGCAACCTTGGTTCCCATGTGCCTCAAACAAGCAACCATTACACGCGTACACATTCAGACACACACACGCGCAAACACACACCCCTCACACAAATACACACACGCATGCACGCACACATGCAGACGATGGCCCGGCAAGTGGACGCGCTAGGGGTGGACACCGTGGTCAGCCACTTTGCAGCCATGGCCCCCTTCGTGGAGAAAGTGCGGGAAATGTATGCACAGCTGCCACCGGTGTACAGGAGTGTGCCTGCCCCCCACGCACGCGCAGCTGCGCCTGGGCCTGCGCCTGCTGCAAGCACGTATGCCCGGCCTGCTCTGCCCTGGGGCGCAGGGGCACCTCCAACAGCTGCGCTCAATCCTCAACAGCTGGCACATCAACAGGTTTGTGTGTCCTGGCGGTCATCTTAGTCTTCTGTGTATTTTCTTCTGCAGCCTGGAGATGCTGCACGCGACAGATGGAGATGCTGAACATGCTACCTGCAACACCTCCATTGCATTGGCGCTGGAGCAGAGGTCAGCATGCGAAGGCCTGTCTGTTGTCTTGGAAGCTGCTAGGAGTGTCCCAGGCCCACTAGACAGGGGAAGGAAGTTGTCAGGCCCAGCCTACAGCAAATGCCCCAACAATAGTGCATTCTGCTGGTGAACCTCGTGGGCAGCATGATGCTCCGCATTCGCATGCTTGCAAACACACAAACACATGCACGAATGCACGCACGCGCCAGATATGCACACCATGCATGCCTAGCGTGCCAACATGTCCGGACTTACGCATGCATGCGTGAACATAGCGAGCGAGTGCACACATGCATGCACCCGCGCATGCAAGCACGCAAATGCGCGCGCGCACACACACACACACGCGCACACACACACACAAACACACACACACACGCGCACACACACACACGCGCACACACACACACGCGCGCACACACACACACGCGCGCACACACACACGCGCACACACACACACACGCGCAAACACACACACACACACGCGCGCACACACAAACACACACACGCGCAAACACACACGCGCAAACACACACACGCGCAAACACACACACACGCGCAAACACACACGCGCAAACACACACACGCAAACACACGCGCGCACACACACACGTGCAAACACACACACACACGCGCGCAAACACACACACACACACGCGCAAACACACACACACACACACGCGCAAACACACACACACACACACGCGCGCAAACACACACACGCGCGCAAACACACACGCGCGCAAACACACACGCGCGCGCAAACACACACACACGCGCGCAAACACACACACACACGCGCGCACACACACACACACACGCGCGCAAACACACACACACACACACGCGCGCAAACACACACACGCAAACACACGCGCGCAAACACACGCGCGCACACACACGCGCGCACACACACACGCAAACACACACGCGCAAACACACACACGCGCAAACACACACGCGCAAACACACACACGCGCAAACACACACACACACGCGCAAACACACACACGCGCAAACACACACGCGCGCACACACAAACACACACACACACGCGCGCACACACACACACACACACGCGCACGCGCACACACACACACGCGCACACACACACACACACGCGCACACACACACACACGCGCACACACACACACACACACACACACACACACGCGCACACACACACACACGCGCACACACACAAACACACACACACATGCACACACACGCGCACACACGGACACACGCACGCACACACGCATACACATACACACACAGGCGGTGCAGGCAATGCTGCAGGCCAGGAGCCAGCGCAATACTGCCAAGAGTGCACGCAATTGGGAGCGCAAGAGGGAGAAGAAGGAGGCGGAAAGGATAAAGAGGCAAGCTGGGCTGAATGGTGGAACGCAGGGGCTGTATGTGTCTCCCTACTTGCAGCAGCACCAACTGGCAGTGCAGGCTGCGCAAGCGCAAGCGGAGGCATCCAGAACGGCTGCTGCTCGGGAGAACGCGGAGATGAATGCAGAAGATGTGATTGCGGAGGAGGATGAGGAGGAGGTGGGTTGGGGCTGCTCAGGATGTAAGGCTGCCTGAGGGCAAGTCAAAAGCTTGATCACGGAAGGGGAAGTACTTGCATGCATGAGGTGCATCACAGGCCACGCAGGCATCCAATTCCCATTGTGGCAGGGAGTTGGTGGACTGCAAGCCAGTAGTGTGCATCAGGTCCACTGTGATGTCAGTGCCACAATGGATACGTTCTGGGATCCCAGCTTTGATCAACTTGATGCGCAGCCTGGTGAATCTGCAAGCCTGGACAGGAAAGCATGCCATCAACGGGTGACTCGCAAGCCATTGTGCTCATCTCAATCTCCATGCTCTCGCCTGCCTCGCAATGCTGCTTGCAACTGTCTTCAAATCCTTGTGTCAGAGCAGCACCTTGCCGCTGCACTGTCTTGTGCCCACAGATGGACCAGGTCAACCTGTACGCGCAGTACCGGCCTGCCAAGGTCAGGGAGGGGGAGAACCACCCTGACCCCATCGTAGAGAGCCAGGTGGGAGCAGATGATGGGGAGGTGTCTCATCTTCTTGTTTGCTGGGCTCCTGACCATGCCCAGGCTGGACAGCTTCCCACAATGGTCAGCTGCTGCTGCTCCTGCTCCTGTTCTAGCTCGGGGCCGAGCGTGGAGCACTTTTAAGCACCTGTCATATGTCTGCAGGGCAAGCTCTGCAACTCCAGAGCAAAGGAGGCTGCTCAAGATGGCTGACAGCGTTCTTAAGAGAGAACGGCTCCAAAGGGAAGGAGGCCGCTCAAAATGCCTCCTTTCTTGCAGAGCCGTTCTCTCTCCGGGAGGGCTGTCAACCATTTTGAGCAGCCTCCTTTGCCCTAGAGTTGCTTAGCTTGCCTTGCAGACACGTGGCAAGTGTTTGGGGGTGCTCCTTGATGGGAGCTACAGCTGGTGATCCATGATCCTAGAATGCACAGATTGTTCATGATGGGGGGCCGGAGGAATTATAAGCCTGAGCTTGTTTGCATGCCAGCCGGAGGTTGCAGACGTGCAAGGTTGATCAGGTGCCTGAAATGCTTGGGCTCACATTCTTGCTGCAGAGTCTGGCGGGAGTGACGCCCCCTGATGTGACCTACAAGCACCACCTGAGCGCGGAGGTCAAGGCCAAGAAGCTGTCCAACGCGCAGCTGGAGACAGTGCTGTACTCCATGATGCGCTTCAACCAAGAGCTGCCATCAGGTGAGGGGGGTGCCCCTCAGGGAGGCTGCACAGCAGGGTTCCAGGTCGCACCCCAAGGCATTGTCCAGGCTGTTGAAAATGCCGACTGTCTGCTTTAGCTGGCTGCTCATTTCCAGCCTTGTTAAACATGCGAACCCACCCTCTCCGCTGCAGGAGAGCGTGCCGGCTTCTTTCTTGGTGACGGCGCAGGCGTGGGCAAGGGCAGGCAGATTGCAGCCATCATCAAGGTGCGCTTGTCTGCATGTGTAAAGGTCCTGAGAAGTAGTATGACTGTTTGTGCACAAAGCATGCATGGCTGAACAGGTTTCCTGAGCGGAGGCATGAAGGGATATGTTTTGTGGAAGGATTTGAGACACCAGAGTTCTCTTCCACAATGTGCATGGTGTCTGCCAGCCCAGCAAGCTTGCCTCACTGCTATGCTTTTGCCGCCAGGAGAACTAACTTTGATTGCTCCTCTCAACCAGGCAAGTGCAGTGGTTGCACAAAATCTTTTCTGCTACAGAAATAGGGGCCTTGTTCTGGTCTCCACAGCCTCCTCCATTTCATGGTGCTAGTGGAGTGCCTTGCATTGTGAAGATCAAGGCTGAAATGTGAATATGTGATTTTAAAAATGGTTGCAGGAGTTTTGGGCGACTGGTGGTAGGCGTGTGCTGTGGGTCAGCACTTCACGCGATCTTGCCTATGATGCACGGCGTGACCTTGATGACATTGGCTGCAGCAACGTTGCTGTGCACCCGAAGGTGGGTTGGAACAAATTTCAGACGTTCCAGGCAGTGTTTCTCTGCCGTTGGCTTGGAGCTCTGACAGTGTTGAGGAGAGCTTTACATACGCACGGACGCCTGCCCAAACTAACAGCCACAGGCATGCCTGCCTTCGCCTCGGCAAGCACGCTGTGCTGTGACAATAAGCGGCAGTGGGCAGAGGTTCTCAGGCTGGAATTCGACCTGCATGCATTTGCCTGCAGAACAAGGACAGCCCCCCCACAGGCAACCTGGACAAGCACTACAAGGATGGTGTGCTGTTCATCACCTACTCGTTGCTGACTGTCAAGGGCAAGGTGTGTTTTCCCGTTTAATCGGTTCTGCTGATCACAAATATGCATGCAAGCTCGTAATTGTCCACTCCTGTGCTTTAGCTTTGCCGTAAGGCATGGCCAAGTGAATGATAGGAAAAGTGTTGGCTTTTTGCCCATTTGCCATTGTTATATATCTCCTTACCTGCGGCTCAGCCACTCTGACACACCACTAGGTCAAAGACTTGAGGAAAGCATTGATGAATCACTATGGATAATAACGTCTTGTAAAGCAAACTTATGGAAGCAGTGTTTGTGCTCCCATGGTCCCAAGAGGCTCAGCAAAGTATCTGCTCTAGTGCTGAAGCTAGTGCTGCAGGAGTAAGAATAATTCTGCCTTGATAATACCATAAGAATCTGTAGGCAACCTCTACACAATTGTTCAAAGTCATCAATTGTATATTTCTTTGCCTTTTCATTGTCAACCTCATTAATGATTACCACAAGAATGTTGATAGACCTTGAGATCCCTCGCGACCCTCCCCATCCTCTGCTTGCAGTCACCTGCTGGTGGCGGCCGTGGGCGTGGCAAGAAGAAGGGCAGGCAGCACTCTGATGAGGACTTTGAGGCAGAGGAGCCTGACCCGTTCAAGCCAGCCAAGGGCCCTGGCAGCCGTCAAGGTCTGTGGCGTGGCTCTCTGCTGTGATTGACTTCATGATGGAGTGGTTTTGGATCCCTAATGTGATTGGCTTCATGATGGATTGGTTTTGGGTCCCTGCTTTAATCAACGTCTTGTTGTGTTGGTTTGGGCTCCCTGCTATGATTGACTCCATGATGCACTTGTCTGCACCGGGTTTGTGGAGGCTGCTCTTGGGTAGGCTTCACATGGCATGTTGCCAGAGGCCCATGCCAGAGGTTCATGGCACACATTGATGGAGGGAAGGATTGCTGGGAGTGTGGTGAAGCTTGCAGTGATTGGCGGGAGTGTGCACTTGTGGAGCAGCCGGGTGCGGCCTACTGCTCATGTACACATGAGTGGTATGCAACCACGTGTACCAAGGACAGTAGTGCTTCATCAGAGCCTAAGCAAACCTTGCTGTTGATGGGCATGCTCATCTGTGCACTGATGCTAGCACCTTTTGCAGCCTACATTTCTATCTTTAGGCATGCGATGGGCTTGCGGCACCCCTCAGTGAACGGTGGGACTATGTGCCTGTGCGCCATTGATGTCGACACCAAGCACCTGCATTCACAAAGGCTCCTTCTTCTGTGTGCTTGCATGCATGCAGCCAACCGTGCAATGTCCGCTGCCAGGAAGGAGGCAGACAGGCAGCAGCGCATAGACTCGCTGTCTGCGCAGGGCAGCAGGCTGAACCAGATCAAGGAGTGGCTGCAGGGGCCAAAGCGGAAGGGCGAGGATGCGCTCATCATCTTTGATGAGTGCCATGTAAGTGTATGTGTGTGTGCACTGCGCGGTGCATCCAAGGGTGTATGAGAACGCTTGGGTTGCCTGAACCTTTCTGTTGCAAGCACTTGCTGTCCTGTGTGTCCTGCAGTGTTTTGGCTTCCAGTGAAGCACGTAGGTGTCCTTCTAGATGAATCGTTTTGCTGCTGACGCTGGTGCTTGCTTTGCTCCTTTTCTTGCAGCGCGCCAAGAACCTGCTGGACGCAAATGGAGGTGAGCATTGCTGCAGGAAAAAAATCCCAAGCTGTCTGTATTGACACCTAGGAACCGCTGCTGAAGGTCTGGAACTCCAGTCGTCAAGCTATCATCTCTGTACTCTTTCTTGCTGCTGGACCTGTCTTCTCTCTCTGCCTAATGTGCTCCTCTCAGTCTGACTTTGGTGGGGGGTCATACGGTTTTTGATCCAAGGTGGCCCCTTGTCCTTAAATGATGTGGGGAGTGTCTCACTGCCTACTCAGATTTTCTTCCAATGTACCGTCGTCCCTTTGCTTATGTAGAAATTTCTATCTACCCTTGTGGGGTCTACTCCTGATGGAAATATTTTTGCCCAATATCCCGAGAGAGAGAGAGTATAGAAGGGAAGTGTGCTTGTTGCTGAGCTTGCTGTCACTGCCCAACAGCTTTCTCACCCTCTTGTCTCTTTGGATTTCCTCTTCCTGCAGGCTGCACAATGACAGGCCTGGCAGTGGACATCCTGCAGACGCTGCTGCCCAAGGCACGCGTGCTCTACAGCAGGTGGGCTTGCATCATGCTTTGCTTGAATAAGTTGTCTTTGTACATCAAGCTGTTGGCAAAAAGGGCTTTGTGCAGCATCCAGTATTTTGCCTTTGCAAAATTGCCTGTTAGAGATGAGTATTAGTAATGGTGCATGGTGCAGAAATATTGGATACTGCAGAATGTGCCCTTCCAAAAGCATCCCTTAAAAGGCGACAATGGAGTCGGCACAGTAACCCTTCGAAGCTTCCTTTTACACTCCAAAATGCAAAACCAGGGAGACACGAGCAAGCGTCTCAGAAAGGGGTGTTTTTGAGTAGCGCATGTATTATTCAGTCCCTCTCTCTCTCTCACACACACACGGTTTGCCTGCAGTGCCACCGGTGCCAGTGAGCCCCAGAACATGATGTACATGCGCCGCGTGGGCAGCTACGGCTTTGCTGACATGAAGGAGATGATCACCTCGTTGAATAAGTGAGCTCCCATCCAAATGCTTTTTTCTTGGAGCAGAACTCTTGCAAAAGGTGCATTTGCTTTTTTTAAACTTGAAACAGTCAAGGATTGTTTTAATCTCACAGCAATCTTTTGAAAGAAGTGGTTTGAACACTCCATCTGCACATACAGGTCTGGCCTGGGTGGCGTGGAGATGTTTGCAATGGGCCTGAAGGCCACAGGCGCCTACCTGTGCCGCACACTCTCCTACCGGGACGCAGAGTTCAGGCTGGAGACCATCGACATTGACCCAGCCTTCAAGTGGGTGTCCTAAGCTCACACTGCTACCATGGGAAAAAGCCAAATTCTATGAAGCGAGAACAATTGGTGTGGTATCATTTTTGTGTTTTCTATGCCAGGCTTCCCTTTGGTCCCATGTCAAGGCTCATACCTGCTGTCTTCTGTGATAAGATCTCAAGTATGCACGCGCCACCTCTGGCAACCGCGCAGGATCCTGTATGACCGCTCTACCCAGTTCTGGTCGTTGCTGCTGAGTGTGCTGAGAAACTTGCCCAGGGGAGAAAATGGAGGGCGCGACCCTCGCAAGGGCCTATTCTGGGCAGCCCACCAGCGCTTCTACAAGGGCCTGCTCATTGCCGCAAAGGTACGTGCAAGACCTGTGCAGCCCCATACTGTGATCGTGACTGGGAGTGAGTGCAGGGGTCACAAGATGAATTGCTGTGTGCGTGTGTGCGTGTCTGAGTAGGAGCTCAGACACGCAAAGGACATGTTTGTGCCATTTGGTTAATGCATTTTTTCACCTTGCTCACGTATAATGGTTGCAGCAGCAACGTATAATAGCATTTGCTTAATCAAGATATTGCTTTACGCTCTGCAGCTTGAGCAACTGATTTTGCTTCTGCGCTTGCACAGGTCAACCCATGCGTGAAGTTCTGCAGGCAGGCACTGCAAGATGGCATGTGTGTGGTGATCGGCATGCAGTCTACTGGAGGTGGGTATGCTGCTGGACATGGGTCTGCATACATGTCTTACATTTGCATTTTATTAATGCAGCATGCCACAGGTCCTCTCAACCCGGTGCCCCAACAATGTTCCCAATGTTCACACTTTACGGAGAGTCCAACAGTCTGAGCAATTGTTCCATGACCTCCACGGTTGTCCCGATGATCAATGCTGAGCTGTTTGTAGTTTGTTCAGTATGCACAGAGGGGTTTTTAGGCATGTATAGAGGCCAAAGGCAAGCACAGAGGCCAATGGCATGCACATAGGCCAATGGCATGTAAAGAGCTTAACGTACGCCTGCTGTCATTGTTGGTCACGCGCAGAGGCCAACATGTCTGCTGCGCGCGACCTGGAGGGTGACGAGGGCCACGACGACCTGGTGTCTGCGCCCAAGATGGTGCTGCATGGCTTCATCACCAAGCACTTATTCAAGGGTTTTGGGGAGCTGAGCAATGCATCCCTGGATAGGCTGCTGGCCCAGGTGGGCTGCGATTCTGTTGTGTTGATCCCCGGGCCGGAACCTTTGTTGCATATGGATTGCAGTGTTGCTCCCCAAACCAGCGCCTTCATTGGATATGGGCGCATCCTTTTATAGTCAAGTAATGCATCCCTGGACAGGCTGCTGGCCCAGGTGGGGTGAAATCCTGCTGTGTTTGATCCTGGTTCCCCAGCTTAGGCTTGTTGCTGCAGAGGTATCTGCAATTGACTGAAATCAGGAAGGATATCCTTTATGCCAGGCTCTCGTGTCAGTTCCTTCAAATTCCTGCAAATGCTTTCTTGTGTGCAGTGAGAGTTATTGCATATATACACACTTTTGGGAAAGTTTGATTGTGGAGTGAAATTACAGGTATGATTAAAGCCTAACAAATCAACCTCGGCCTTTTTGTTCTCGCTCTTTCTGACTAGATACATTCAAGGGGAAAAGCATGCGGCTGCCTGTGAGCTTGCTTGTGCATAGGACTTGCCATGGCTGCCCAGGCTTAATAAGTCAATGTATGCACACAAACCATGCTCACTTCTGGTGCCAACGTCAACAGGTGTACACCGCTGTGTGCGAGTGGCGAGGGCTGAAGCCTGCTGCGGAGGAGGCTGTGGTGGAGCTCAAGAGCCGCGCTCGCAGGCAGGCGCGTGAAGAGAAGGCGCGCAAAGCACTGGTAGGTTGGTGGTGGACAAGTTATTTTGGCTTTTCACAACGCATTGTGCAGCTCCTAGGGTGGATGTTTTGCCATACTCAGGTTTTATGTCAGGATTGCTCAACCTGTGCACTATCCAACCCCACGATTTTATCAACCTCTCACAAAATATCAATTGTTGCATGGCCTAAAAGGAAAAGCGAGGAAGAAAAGTAACATGCCTTGCACTGTTGGCTGGGACCGGAGAGTTGGGGGGTTTGCCCTTTGCCCCTCCCAACGTGATTTGGCAAGGTCGGGTTAGCTGTATGAGCCAAAGCCAACCAGCCCATTTCCTGATCCCTGGTATGCTCACAATAAATGTGTTGGTTAAAAGTAGGGTTTTGGTGTCCTTGAGTATACAGAGAGGGAGCTACCCACAGGTTGTTCATGTAGATGTAGAGTAGCAGCTGTGTTCGGCCACAAAAATCCTGGTGAATGTTTTCACATCCTCATTGTGCTTAGAACGTGCAGTAAGTGGAACTCAAAGGGTTGCTTCCATTAGAAAGTGAAGGCCTTGTGCTATGAGGCGCTTACTTGGAACGGATGAAAGCGATATTCTTTTCAACCATTGTGTTAAAATCTGCATGTGTGGCTGACATGTCCATCAAGAACCAAGGCTACTATCATACACCAGGCAAACATATCTAGGTGTTTGAAAGAGCTTGCAAAATTTACAAGACTGATAACCTCAGGTTCATGAAGCTTATTCATTGAAGTGTTTTAAAGGGCTTAATTTGCTGCGTCGCTGAGCTTGCTTGCAAGGCATAGATACTAGGCCTGGGAGGCATGCAACTTCATACTCATATCCAAAACGGACCTTGCGCTTATGCAGGAGGAGAAGCGGCGGCGTCAGGAGGAGGCTGAGGAAGCAGAAGAGGCGCGCCGGGAGGCTGCAGCAAAGGCAAACAAGGACAGGGGTGGTGCCAGCACATCTGCGACCCTCTCTCCAGCGGCAAAATCGGCAGGTGCTGCTGCGCTGGCCAGGGCCAGCGGCTCCAGCGCAAGAGGAAGCAGTGGTGGCTCGTCGGCAGCGAAGGAGGGGAGTGATGATGACGATGGCATTGAGGTTGTGGAGGAGCGCGACCTTGAGCAGGCCCTGCAGGTGTGTGTGTGTGTGTGTGTACGTGCGTGCGTGCGTGCGTGCGTGCGTGCGTGTGTGTGTGTGTGTGTGTGTGTGAATGGACTTTGTTGTAGCTGAATGGCGGTGCTCATGAAACAAGAAGCAGGCACCCTGCTGAGCTTGCTTGCAGCCGTCTGCGACACCCTATATTGAGAAGGGACACTCTTCCCCTGCTGGGCTTGTGCTTGGCTAAGCAAATTGCACTGTGTCATGGCTCCACTGTTTGGCTCTGCTTCTGAAACCCCAGCTCTCTCCGATGATGGCTCTAGGTGAAAGGAATCGCTGGGCTTTCTTCATCTGGTTACTACTAGCACCTTCTCCAAATATGACATGCAGTGCATGCTGCTCACTGCTTTGCGCGGCCTTGCTGTGTTCCTCTCAGGCCCGGCAGCAGGCTGCGAGGCTGGCAGGGAACTTCATTGACCTTACCCGCTGTGACATGGATGATGAGAAGGTGAGCAGGCTGCGTGATGGCTTTCTGAGGGCAAAGCATGCTTATGTATGTTGAGTGCCATCAAGCATTGAGTCAGACATTTTTGTTAGTGTCCTTTGTCAATCAGCGTATAAGATCAGGGATTCAATTTAGGATTCTAACGGAGTCCCACTTTTGAGGAATTTGAAAATTGCAATCTGATGATAGACTTTGACGAGTCTGATGAGTCTTTCATTGCAGCTGCTTTTTAATGTCCAACCTTGGCAGACTGCCACATCTGCTGCGTTTGGCTGGCTGAGAGCCGTCTGTCAACACCACCGCAAGATGTGCTTGTTTGTGCTTCCGCCGGGTCGTTAGAAAAATGCAGATTCATGAATACTTTCTCCACAAATTAAAGGAATGATTAGCTCCCTGGTGTTTGTCGCAGGTGGCTGCCAACATGGCGGCCTTGGAGGCAGAGGAGCTGGCGGAAGCTGAGGCCAAGGAGGCTGCCAAGGTCAAGGAGCAGGAGCAGGAGTATGTGGTAGCCCTGGACAAAGCCAAGGCTGTGCTGGCCAGCCTGCAGGAGGCGGAGGCGCAGAAGCCGGCCTCTGGCAAGGGTGGGCCATCTGAGGAGGCCCTGGAGGACTCAGATGTGAGGCACAAGCAGTGTCCTGCCCCACATTGTTGTTGACAGATAGAACACACTGATCTAGAGAGCCTCCTGCAAACTGCTTTGTCTAGTACACAATGTCTTCTTTTTGCTAGCATGTTTAGGACAGGGGAGGGCATGGAGGACTGGAGAGGTGAGGCACACATGAAAGCAGCCCCTTGCATCTGCGCCCGAGTGTGCGCTGTGCTAAAAAAACTGGCATGCATGTGCACTCTCAAGCATGTACACATGTACATAGACAGCCTCTGTCATTAGGAAGACCAAAGGAAAAGAAAGGGGCCAAAGGAGGCTGGCTTGGCTAAGGAATTCCAAGGCTTTATTGTATTGTACCATCCACGCATTACATGCAGCCTCCTTATATCTTGCCATGCAGCCATCAAACAGGCTGTAAGCAAGGTGGTGGATGGTGCATATGCTCAGAGGCGGGCGATCACACACACACACACACACGCACACACACACACACACATGCACACACACATACGCACACATGCACATTTGCACGCACGCGCACACATGCACACACACACATGCACACACACGCACGCACACACACACACATACACATACACAAATGTGCATGTGTGCAGGCCATGGACAAGCAGAATGAGCCCCTGGCCAACGGCAACAAGGCCTCTGGCCACAAGCGTGTGCGCTGCGCTGCTGCTTTGGCAGACTCTGATAATGAAGAGGGAGCAGAGGAGGAGGTGCGTTCCTGAGCAACCCCCCCCCCCCCCTGCTACATGCAGCTGGCTTGTACCAGGCTGCAAAGTCCAGCAAAGTTTAGCTTGCTGTGGCTTTTCAAGCAAGCTAAAAAATGATCCAGCTCCATATCTGGCCTTCAGCTGCCTTTGAAGCTCATTTTTGCTTTCTCTGAAGCCTCAAAAGGTCATTTGTCATTGGACACCTTAAAAATTGTTTGCCATGTGGCGCCTTGAGACTATTCATCATGCACAGAGCCACCAGCCACACCTCTAAGAGCAGCCCCCACCGCGCAAGCAGCTGGTGTTTGCATTCTTGAAGCCTCAACACCATATCTATTGAGCGTAAGGCCCTGAGCGTGCAAGGAGCAAAAGGTCGGGCTGCTGCCAGTTGTTTGTGCAGCTCATGCTTGCTTCTTCTGACGCCATGAATGATCATATCATCGTGCGCAGGGCTCCAAACGTGCACGCGGAGCAAATGGCCAGGCTGCGGTTGTCCCTGTCAAGATCAAGCCAGACCCTGAAAGCGCAGGGTGAGCGGCCTTTTCTTTGTTTGAGGTGCACTAGGTGCCTGCTCCAGGTGACCAGGCCTCGTGACCCTTGACAAGCACTTAAGACATTTCTTTGTCGCGATGAACAGTATGAAAAGGTTGGTGCTTGAGGAGGTCCTTGCCCCAACTAAAAGTAATTTTCCATTGCCCGTCCTTCAAGGGCGTGTCTGATTTCAGGTAGCTTTCCATATGATTTTTTATGCTTGGCTTTTTGCTCGAGGAAAAGCCATTTGTTCTTTCTGCATGCAGAAGCATAGAGCCAACTTCCATTCTTTGCCCCTGATCTCTGTTATAGGATGCACAGGGCTGCAGATGAGGACGGAGACGACGACTTGACGGAGATCAGTGAGGAGGAAGACAACAAGGGGGGTCCAAACTCCAAGAGGAAGCTGGTATGGTCTTCAAGCAGCACAATGGTTACTTAGCGTGGCAAGGAATGTTGCGTGGATGTTACTAGCTGAGGTGGTTCACCAAATGCGCGCCACAGCAGATTGAAGCCTGCTGGGGGCCACAGCAACACACACACATACACACACACGATTAAAATTGTGATTGTGCACGCAGTCGGATGATGTGGTGGTTATCTCAGACAGCAGCGATGGGAAGAGTGGTGGAGCTTCAGAGGGCTCAGAGGATGAGAATGAAGAGGAGGTGAGGATGAAAGAGTTCAAACGCTGGCAAGTGAGGCCTCAGGGTATTTTGGAGAGAGTCTATATTTGGCAAGAAAGTTTCTCACCACAAGCTGACGTGTGGCAAGCAGGGAAGAGTTACACAAGCTGCAAAAGCTGTGAAGCCTCTGTTCTCCAGAAGACCAGTTGATCAGGTTTGCAGGAATTGCTAGTGCTGGTGCTTCTGGAGCATTGGGATGCAGGTGCAAGCATACTCATTGGAAGTTGCCCAAAAAAGCATGTTTTGCTCAGTCACACATCATGTGTGACATGTGTATCTTTGTTTTTTGCTCCACTTGTGCCGTACCGTCAGCTTTCATTCACCTGTAATGTCTATTTTTTGAGAGAAGTGATGGTTGTAATGTAACTTGCCTGCGTCATCAGCACTGTGCACGCAGCCAGCTTGCTTTTATCATATGCACAAATGTTGCTCTAAGAGGCTAAGAGTGTGGTGTTTCTGTGCCCCATGCTCTTCGGGGCAATGGTGCCGATGCTGCAGACTAAGCCATACTTGGGTCCAGACCATGCTATCCCAAACTATTCAGAGTAGTGTATAACGCTATCATGGAATGTAAGGCTCTCAGCAGCGCTATGGCTGAAAACATTAAAAACCCAGGCAGCTGTGCAATGCACTGTTGCAACCTCGCCCCGAAGCCTATGGCTTGCACCTCTGGTATCCCCTTTTGTTCTGGATCCCTTTCCACTCCCTAAAAACCATTTGGAACTTCCTCCCATCCTTGCAAATGTGCTCTGTGTTGAAATGCACCTTTATTGCATGCACTTTCCCTGCATGTTTGCTGGAGTTTTGGTAATCATAAGGTGCAATATGACTGCAATGTGTTTGTGTGTGCAGGTTGTGCTGCCCACGCGTAGCTCCCGCCGCCAGGCTGCACAGAATGCGTCCTGCAGGGCACCAAGTGAGTATGCAGCAGTGATTGGTTGCTCATCGTGACGGAGTGAACGAGTGAGTATGCTCGTTGTGATGGAGTGAACGCATGAGTATGCTCATTATGACGGAGTGAGTGAGTGGGCAGTAAGTGGACAGGAGGATGCTGACCAAGTGAGTGGGTGATAGAATGCATCAAGCATTACACCAAGTACAGTATATACTGCTTGCCAGCCTCCAGATCTGGACTAGCCCTGAAATTGGTCAAGACTAGTCTTGGGATTCATGCCCCTACTTTCTGCTGCAGGTGGTCCCCCCAATGCTCAGATCCTTGCTGGAGGCGCCCGAGGCATCCAGGCAGCCAAAGAGGCTGTGAAGGCAGCAGAGAGGGCCCTGGCCAGGTTCAGGCATGAAGTGGAGGTGCGAATCAAGTGCTGGCAAAGTCCCCAGCTCCCCTAAGGGCTTGCCGAAAACCTGGCGCATGATTGTTGCTGCGCTAGGTTTTCAAGCAGGCTGCCAGGGCCAGCCGTTTGAAACATGGAAGACTGATGCCATTGAGGGCAGCAATTTGAAACTTGGGAGGCTGGGGAGGTGGTTTGAGGGGGGTGATATGCATGCGCTTGTGCAATTGAATGTTGAACATGGAATGGTAGGGGCGCAGGAGGGGTCTACAGGAAACTTGTTGATGGACAAGTACCCTTAGATTACTAGTGGCTAACCAAAAATGGCAGGCAAATTGGTAAAGAACTTTGAATTGAGTTGGGAAAAGTCGTTGTGCATCCGCTGTAGGTGCCCAGCGCAGGGACCACATTGTGATGTTGCTGGGCATGACAAAGTGAAATCCTAGAGGGTTATCTGAGGCCCAAATCAGGTGTTTTTTGCATGCTATTTTGCGTGTCCCGTAACTGGGCATTTTGAAACTTAGCTTCCTCTGATAGCAGTGCTTTCTGTAGCACTGGAGTATGTTTTTGCCCAATCACGGGACACGTACCTAATCAAACGTGGCGTGAACCCTAGTTTTCACCTCCAAAGCACCATATCTGACCATCCACTGCACCAAATTGGGGTATTTGTATTGATTTGGGGTCCTTGTACCAAAAACATATTATCACAAAAAATCTGAAGTAAAAAGACTCAGTAGTTGGTGTTATGTGGCGATTTCAGCCAAAAAGCACTGAATTAGGGTTTATGCACCCCATTGAGCTTTAGCCCAGTCTATCTAAGCACATAGGGCAACATACACAAATCTGAGCATATGCTCTGGTAGCTTGTAAAGTCAGCTACATTTTGGAGCAAAAATTGTCACAATCAGATGAAGTGGCTGTGAGTGGGTGCACTTAAATTGCAAAAAAGGAGCATACTTGGGGATTTGCTCAGATAGCCCCCTCTGGTGAAATCCCACTGCTGTAGCTTTCAGGCTATGGTCGGGTGCCTCCTAGGATCTAAATCTGAAAGCATTTTGGCTCATTGGGTAGGGCTGCTACAAATCAGGTCAGCCAAGTAGGTTTGAGTTAATGCCCCACTGCAACCAGATAATTCTGAGTATGCAGGACCTTTGTCTAGGCCTATCTTAGCAACTCTGCATACTCAGTTTGTGCCGGGGGGTGCCCAGGGTGTGGGGCCAGAAATCAAGCAAAACCCCTGCCAAAATGGGGTCTCCAGGAGGTCGTCCCCCGGCCTGCCTGACCAGCAGCGATGGCTGAGAACTTTATCAGGAGCACATTCTAGGGGGTCCGGGGGGCTGGGGCGGGGGTCCAGGAAATCGCTCCCCGGACCTCAATTTTGGCAGGGAAAATGGCGAGTTAACATAGCAGGGCAACCACTGCACCAATCGGGGTCGCGACACTTTTGCTGGGACAAATAAAATATTTAAAGAATTGACTCACTGGAAATTTGCACAGAGCTTCAAATTTAAATGATTTGACCCCGGACGGAGCCCCTGGAGCCCCCCAGAGCCCTAACACGTAAGTTCAAGCGAGCAAAATCATTCAGACGGTGCTAAAGCATGCGTCTATCAAGTGAGCACACGCTCAGGCGGGCTGACCAGAGCCTCATCTTTTGGTCAAACGCCCAGCTGTCACTGCTCGCCAGGAGCCACTCCCTGCACACCTGGACCCCCAAACTCGGCAGGCATACCTAGAAAGCATGCTGAACAAGTCCTCATACTCAGGTTGTGGCCAAACATAGTGCTTGCCTGGTTTCCATGTTCACACCACTTTTGCCTAGCAGGTGCGCACAGGTGACCATGCTCTTAGTGCTCTGGACCAACATTTCCCCCCCCCCTTTTTTTCACTCCAAAGGATCAGGCTTGACCTAAAACCTACCTGAGAGCCAAAATATGGGCAGAATTTGGGCCAGAGCAGGCGTTTTGGCACCCATTTTCCTGGAAATGGTCAAAAATGACCTAAAATGCCCATGGCTCAATCCTAGAGCCCCACCCTCACTCTTTTGATGCAGGAGCACTAGTTTAGGCACCCTCAACCACTCAGCATACTCAGTTTGCAGCGGGGCATTAACTCCTCATTTTCACACATAGCTTGGCTGAGCTGACTACAAATATGAGCTCTGTAACTTTTGGCCGCTTGTTTTTGATGTGCAGGTTGGGGACTGACAGCTCACATGCATGCATGCTGCCTTCAAGAGCGCTTATTTTGCTGAGACCTGTTTCGCGCTTGCTCGACCTGTTGCGACTGTTCCAGGCTTGCTTGGCTTGTTGTGACCTGTTTTGAGCTTGACCCACTGTGCCCGGTTTCAACCTTGCTTGACCCGCTGTGACCTGTTTCAACCTTGCTCGACTATTTTTGAGCGGTGCCAAGCATGCTTGAATCATTCTGACTTGTTTCAAGCTTGCCTGTTGAGACTTGTTTTAAGCTTGCTGTAGTTTTTTACAAGCTTGCATGAAAGAAAAAGCAGCAAGGATCGCATGCTGCCCTGCCCTTGCCCTCCTGCAGAAAGCACGCAATGGGCGCGCCAAGAGGGAGGCTGACAAGAAGGCTGCAGCTGAGCGGCAGCGGAAGCAGCAACAGCAGGCAGCAGCCTGGAAGAACCTGGAAGAAGTGGTGTGTATGTGTGGGGTTGGGGGTGGAGGATGTGGTTTGCGCATGTTTGTGCTTTGACATCAGATTTGCTGGTACTCTATGTCCTTCAGTGGCTGTTGTCATGCCTTTTCAATCAATGCAGTGGGCTATAGCACGACAGGTGATCGCCACTGGCTTTTCCATCTTGCAAGCTTGTTGCACCACCCTTGCAGACCAGCAGCCTACCCTCATATCAGATGTCAGTCCTGAATAAGCCGCTGCCCCAGAAGGGCAAGAAGCAGGCAACGGGTGGCAGGGGGAGCAGGCGTGCGTCCCGTCTGGATGATGAAGATGACACAGGGGATGAGGATGACCTCATGTCAGAGGATGATGACTTGGCGGACGGGCTGGTGTGTGTGGATTTGCGTGGTTTTGACGCTGTTGTAGCCTGTGATACTTTGGCAGCCAGGAAAGAAAAGCCAAGGAAAAAAAAGAGACTATGCCGCCCAGGTGCTGGCCACATGTTGAAGGAAAGGTTCTCTATTTAGCAAGCTAAGGTCTCGCCAAAGCTAGGTTGAATGAAGCTACCGCATCTGCAGCCATAGGCAGCAGAGACATTGTTAAATGCAGAATTGTGGGTAACAATGTACGTTGAGCCAGTGTTTGTAATAGGGGCGTTTATGACTTGAGGACAGCCTTGCATTCTATTCCATTTCCATCACAGCACTGTAGTGAGACCTCAAAAGCTTGGGAAAACTTGAGCGTGCGAGTCAGTATAATCAGATGCTTGTGTGTGTATATGAGTATGTGTGTGTCATGCAAGTACACCCTCTCAATGTTCACCATACTGAGAGCATGCCCTCATCCCTCAACCATTTCTAGGGCCTGGAAGACGATGAGGACCGAGCAGACCCGTTGGTGCACCAGCTCCCCCCACAGCTGCGGCGCGTGCGCAAGCTGCTGCTGCGCCTCCTGGACGCGATGGAGGTGCGCAGGCCTTCTTCTTCAGCAGCTGTGCTTATTGCCCCATCATGTTTACTTCATGATGGTTTGTGCGTCCTCATGGCACCCTGCCAATTTGCATTGGATTATTGCTGCGCCTCCTGGGTGCGCTTGAGGTGCACAGGCCGCCTGCTCCAACAGCCGCGCCTTGTCTGTCATGTTGCTTTCTATGAAACAATGGTACTTGAACATTGCTCTACCCCTTTCTTTCTGATTGTCTGCACCATCTTTGTATAGGGGATGTTCATCGGTCTTAAGTGAATTTGCTTGCCTTTCCACCCGCTGCACCCGCAGCTGCCCCCAAACCCGCTGGACCAGCTGACGGAGCTGCTGGGTGGAGAGTCCATGGTGGCGGAGATGACTGGGCGGAAGGGAATGATGGTGCGCGGCGCGGACGGCAAGGTTGCCTACAAGGTGAGTATTTTGGGATGTGCAGGATGTTAAATGGTGCGGCAGCTGTCAACGGTTCTGTTAAAAATGATGCAGTGTTCTTGCCGCTGCAGGAGGCCTGCTTCTTTGGGACTCGAAACCTGCAGGAAAATAGCTCGAAATGAAATCTCTCCTCATTGCCCTCCACCATAAATTTGAGGTTGGATCTTGATTTACTTACAGTTTTTTTAATTGCAAATTTTTGAGGTGAGGCAGATAAATGCATCTGCAAATATGGCAAGCCATCCCATTCTAATGGTGTGTTCCTTTGCTGTTATGCTCATCCATTTAACCTTTCTCTGAGAAACTCTTAGTCAGGTGCCACAACCTATGCCAAAAAAGGTGATATATTGCCGGTTACTTTCAACTTCTGAGTATGAGGGGTTGCTTGTTTGGAGCAAAGTGCTGGTTTGGCATGCTGGGAACGCTGGGGTGTGGCTCAGGTGGAGCTCTGTGCACCAAAACTAGCATTTCTCTCATTCGGACACACTAACTCGTGTTTTGAGTATGCAGATGTTTCTCTACTAATGTTTTGATTTTTTTTTAGGTGCAACATTTGCCTGATGCCTGCACTTCTTAATTGGTCATCCCTGGTAAATGCCATTTTTGAGAGGGACCCTGCTCAGGCCCAAACTGCAGCAGCGATTGTGTGGGAAGCCTGCTGGTAATGTTGCAAGTGATTTTAAGTTGTTGTGAGGGCCTCTGATGCTTGTCAGATATGGTCCCGCGCAGAGGTGCATAACAGCAGGGAGGTCCGGCCAGGCCTCAATAGGCCACCTCCTTGCCCGCTGCTTGTCCTGGTCAACGCCTGGGGTTGTCAACATCAACTTTGTTGCCGCGGGCTGTCATACTGCGCGCCAGGGAGGAGCTGCTGGGCTCCGCAACATCCCTTAAGCTAATTTTTAAAAAAAGTTTTGCTCGTGGACGTGATTCCAAATGGATATATTTAGTGCATCTGAAGTTTTTTTTTCCGAATTACTGGCCCTGAATTTTGGGGTTTTTGCCAGGGCAGCTCAATCAGGCTTTGTTTGGGCAACACAAGGGCTGCCAGCCAAATTGAGGGCCAAAATGCTTTTCATTTTTCCTCTTGAATAAATGCGGTGTTTCGTATTGAGTTTCCCTTGAACTGCTGAAATGCAATAAGCATTGAAATTTGAATCTCAGTTCTTACTTCCCGCTGACGCGCCTAAATTTGGTCAAATATTGATAGGAAGCCGTTCCCCCTCGTCAGCACTCCTCTTGACTGACTTTTGGACACCCTCCGAGAGCAGAGTCCCTGTCAGCTTGCAGCTGGTGGCCACTTGGGCACTCAGGGTGCATCCTGGGGTCCACCTGCAGGCTTAGGGGTGCAACTAAAGGGCTGGGGCATATGGGTTATGAGTTTAGCTGGCTGAGCGCTCAAACATGCAGGCCTAGCGCACAGCAGTTTTCATTAAACGGCATCAGCTCAGCACTGGGAGAATGCTTTTTCAACTAGCTTTCAGGTGGTGTGCTCAGTATTGGCAGTGGTGGGATGGCTTGCAAAAGGCGCAATATCACACAGGGATGTGGCGCCTGACTTCTAGACTGGGTTGATTGAGGCCATATTTAGTTGTGATTTCTGATTCCTCGTGTCTGAGCCCCCTCAATGGACTTGGGCTTTGGACAAGTAGGTTGTGTGAATGACAAGGAGATGATGTTTTGGACGAGTCCTACAAAACAGTTTGGGAGTATTCATGGTTGCAAAGTAGGACTCTTGGCCATGAAAATGATTTGAGGCAGCAAAGGGATTTCAGATCCCGTTTTAATCAGTAAAGATGGTTTCAATTGCGCATCAGCTTGGCACAAAGGAGGCCACCGCGGCAGACTGGCGTTTTGATTTCTGCACATAAAGCACAGAATTATGCTTGTTGGCTTATTTACTGATTCTGGTTGTGTTGCAGCAACGCCGTGAGGAGGATGCTGCCAAGATGGTGAACCTGCGTGAGAAGGAGGACTTCATGAGCGGCCGCAAGCTGGTGGCCGTCATCAGCGAGGCCGCCTCCACAGGCATCAGCCTGCAGGCGGACAGGAGGTGCGTGTGTGCATGCAAGCACCCTTGCCACAGAATGCAGGTTGACGTGGCCTGCCTTTGTGCATGGCCTTTTGCCCCAGAGCAGCTGGAAGCTTGAAAAACTCTGTAAGGCTGGCTGGTCAGGATTGACCTGCAAGGGTCGCTTGTACCTGGGGACAACATGCATTTTGGTGTGCGTTTTGCGCAGGGTGTGTTTGACCTTTTTTGAGTTCATTCTTTTTTGCAAGTATGTCACTGCACCTGCTTCCACACACATGCAGGGTGTCCAACCAGCGCCGCCGCTTCCACATCACCCTGGAGCTGCCTTGGTCTGCAGACCGCGCCATCCAGCAGTTTGGGCGCTCTCACCGCTCCAACCAGAGCTCTGCCCCCGTCTACTGCCTCATGGTTTCCAACTGTGGCGGAGAGTACAGGTGTGTGTGTGTGCGCGCGCGTGTGTGCATGTGTGTTCGTGAGTGGGTGTGGGTGGATGATTTGCAATGGCATTTCTTGCCAATGCACATTTCTTTCTTGGTCTGTACTTGATGCTGAGCAATGTTGTTCTTCTTCTTGAGCATTTTCTTGCTCCTTGAGGTATTGAGCAAAATGTAAGAGTAGCATATCAAGGAGCAAGAGTGAGCCATTCAAGATGAAAAAAGCAGTGGCGCACATTTCATGAAAAATAGTTAGATTGGTAAGATTGACGCTGTGTCCGACACTTGTACACGTGCTGCTTGCTAGCAAAAATGGCAGCAAAGGCCATGCTGATCAGGGCTCCAAAGAAAATATTAAGATCAGGGCTTTTCTCTGCTCCTTTGCTGTGCTCTCCATCCTGTCCAGGTTTGCGGGTGCTGTGGCCAAACGCCTAGCCTCCCTGGGTGCCTTGCTGCAAGGCGACCAGCGAGCCATGGGGGCAGCTGCTAACCTCAAGGCCTATGACATCGATACCTCTGAGGCAGGAGATGCGCTGAAGCGTGTGTATGAGGACATCTGCGGCAGGGGGACGCCCATGCCTGGCGTGGAGGTGCGTGATGGGCCGCATGCGCTTTGTATTTGAAAGAAATGAAACCGTAGCAGTTGTAGCTGTGTGTATGATGAGGATGCCTGCAGCAGGGGGACACCTATGCTTGGCGTTAAGGTGCGCCTTGTAGCTGATCATGCAAATGAACATCATGCACATAGGGAAAATTGGTGACATAGAGATGCAGGTGCAGGAAAACATGGTTGTAAGGTTCAGTTGCAGCACTGCTTTTTGTTTGAAGTCCTGCAGGCACAGCATTTCCGTGTGTGCGCAGCAAATGTTTTCCTTCCACCTCTCAGGCGCAAGTGACCTGCCCCGTTTTTCTTTGACAGCACGTTTGTGTGCGCAGCGCATGTTCTTCCTTTCACCTGTCAGGCGCAAGTTACCTGCCCCTCTGCTGTGTCGATGACCACAGAGACAGCTCAGAGGCTAGCGCCCACACTTGTTGTATCTTACAGGTTGGCAACCTGCCTGATGAGTATTTCAGCTCTGCAGAGATTGCCGCAGCGGGGGGCCTGGTGGAAAATATTGCTGCGTACAGGCGACGGGATGAGTACTACACGGCCATGCAACGTGCTCTCCTCAGTGTGGACCTTGTTTCCAAAGGGTAGGATTGAGGTCTTTCTGTTTCTGGTGGAGGAGACTCACGGCTCTTTGACTCCACAAGTCTCGTTTACCTTATTGATGTAGGGAGTGTTTTTCATTTGGATGAGGTGGTGCCCTCTGAGCCAACAGTTAGTCATTTGCACATACGCTGTAAGGGAAGTGGCAGGCAGCATTTGGATGCAATTGATAAGCAACGCCACAGATTTCACTCTTTCATTGCGTCTGCCTTTCACATTTATGCACGCAGTGGGCTCATGCCTGGCACCTGCGAATTTGACCCCAAAACCTGCAGAGATGTGAGTGTGTTTGGTGTCCTTGCAGCAGCTGTCGAGGTGTTCTGACTGAAAGGTTAGACTGGAGTTTCTGTGTGAAAGGCGTGCGAGTTCTCACCATGTGAGGAATCAGCCTGTAACACTATAGGGATAACCACAAGAGTCGCTGTCATGCAGCTGCTGCCTCTCAACCTTTGCAAAGGGATCTGGGCCAGAAGCAGCAAGAAAAATTGGCAATGTCATTATGCAGGTGCCAAGGTTCCTGAACCGCATGCTGGGCCTTCAAATTCATGAGCAGCAGCTTTTGTTTGAGGTGAGTTCCTTTGGCGCATTTTAGTGACATAAGGCTGATGCATCAAACAACCTTCAAGTGGATGCATCACAACTTCAGGAAGAGCAGAGAGCATGTTACTCTGGACAGCCTTAAAGTGACTCCTCTGAAGCGAACCTTCCTGTTTCCGATTGCAGTACTTTGCTTCAACCCTGCAAGCCGTGATTCGCAAGGCCAAGAGCGAGGGTGTGTACCAGGCAAGTGGCAGCTTGCATGGATAGTTGGAAAGGTTAGGAACAGCACCACTGCAAGATCTGCATACATCCTGTGTGACCATGTTGTTTGAGCATGCGCAGTAAGCCCCTTCTTGACTTAAAGAGAAACAAGGGTGCAAGCTTGTTGATTAGACATTACACTCTTGTAATTACGTCAAAAACTTGGGTTCTTTGAGCACAATGAAGATATTTGAGCATGCACAGCAAGCCCCTTTTCGCTTGAGAAGAAGCAAGGGCGCAAGCCTGTTGAGTGGGCATTACACTCTTGTATTGACCATGTCATCAAAGCCCTCGAATCGGTGCAATTTGCTGTTGCAGGAGGGCATGACTGTGCTGCGCAATGTCCCCGTTTATGTGGACAAGCGCCTGGAGATCCATAGGGACCTGGTCACAGGTGGGTAGAAAGCGCACGAGTCTTGTAGCCTCTGTTGCTGCTCCCCTTCTGGTTGGGTGGGAGCAGTGTTCTAGTGGAGAAGGAAAGAACTTTTCTTTGTGATGGCAGAGGCAGCGTTACCAGTCACTTTAGTTCCTCATTTTGCTCAGAGCCATGCTCTGGTCCAATACCTCAGCCTTGTCTTCCCAGCTGGTGGACTAGTTCCCTTCCAGGCTCGTGGGCTCGCTCTTAGTTGCAAAGTAGGCGACGAAGCCAGCAGCAAAAGCCACTGGCCAGTTCACTCAAGTACTTGGAAGCATACTCAACCGTGGTCCCCTGCTGCATCGATGTAATGATGTGCACAGATGCATCCACACACTATGTGAAGCTGCGTGTGGATGATGGCCTGACCTGGGAGGCCGCCAAGGAGCGCCGCGATGCCGTGAGGGATGAGCTGATCAGCAAGGAGGCCCCGCCAGAGCAGCTGAAAAGGGTGAGCTTTTGTATCCGCCACTTACTAAGGCATGTTCCTCCCGCTATCAGGCGCAGGTGTGCAGCCCAGCCTCACAATATTGTCTAGTAAGGTGTGCTGTCTCTTCACACCCGACACACCCTTTCAAGGATATTGTAAGGGTTGGGCAGCAGGGTTTGCTGCCAGTCTTCTGTGTATGCTGGCAGGAAAGGTGCCTTTAGACGACAAAGCGCTCTGGCTGGCCCCTTCTCCAAGACTTGAACACAACATGAACTCTGCCCTCTTTGTTGCTGCGCCTGCAGAACGGCTTCTACATCGCCCGCAATGACTGGAAGGCCCTGCACATGCCGCACATCCTTCTGTGCACAGAGATTGCCAAGGCGTTCAGTGATTCAAGGCTCACCAAGTACCGTGCACAGCGGCCATACCAAAGCCAGAGGTAATGCTCAACGTTTTGAAGTGCCACGCTGCCAGTGTGACGCTCCATGTATCACAGAATGAACATGTCGTGCTCAGGGTAGTGGTGGATCCCAAACTCTGGTTTGCCTCACCAGGCTTGGGCACAAGCTTGGACTCTGCAATGGCCTTGGACAACTAGTCACCACCATGGGCAGGACATCCACGGGCAGCCTTTCCTTCAGTGTGTTGATTGTGTTCCTTTTGAGTGTTGATCACCCCGTGGTATGACGCTTTGGGCATGGCTAACACTCACAAGAAATACAACTAATGCACTGAAAAAGGAGAGGCGGTCCGAGGGGGTGGGGGGAATGCGCATGCTGGCAAATTATCATGTGACAGCGGTAAGGAGGGAAGATCACATCATGAATATAAAACGTATATAGTGTACTCTGGGCTGTGCACAAAACTTTAGCCAGGCCTTACTCATTCACATCCGGGTGTTTGAGAAATTTTGGCAGGACAAGAGCGTGGAAAGGCGTGCTGCTGCCCCGCTGATGGGGACACTCCAGGGGGGCAGCAGCATGCCTGCCCAGCGGCTAAACTTGTCCTGACAACATTTTCCCAGCATCAGGACAAAGATGAGGGAGGCCTGGCTGAAGTTTAAGGCACAGCAGACCCAGAATGTGTAATGTACATCATGATTTATGATGTGATTTGCCCTCTACCAAGGGTCGAAGCAGCATATGTCCTGACCAAATGTTATAGCTTCAGGTAAATCCTACCATGGCTTCGTCTTGAGGATGGCATCGCTTTGATAGGCTGCTCATCAACAGGGTCTTCATGCTGCTGGGATCTTACGGATGCCCCCCTGTGTCATATTTGCACTTCTACATTCTTCTCTTTTTGGTCTATTTCAACACACGTCCGGTGACACTGCCTGCTTTTCTCTTTGCATGCGCGCCACTCATTTGATCTGCCAAGGTGCCCCTGGTCATCCAATGATCCTGCTCCTGCTACCCCTGCCGTGCAGTGTCGTCCTACCTGAGCATGATTTGCTGGAACGATACAGGCCACTGCGCAATGATGAGGTTTGTATGTGGCTGGCATGCAAGGAATACAGCTTGCAGGATCTTTGCATGGAGCCTCCTATTTGCCTGAAGCTGCTAAGTTGTGGCATGGGGCAGATGCCTGGTGCCTCGTTATTGATTGACAAGGAGTTTCTCTTTAGTACACAGCTTCAGTGGCATTTAAATTGCGCGACACGCTTCCTCACAAACTCTCTCTACACACACATACACACACATGCATTAACACAAACTCTCCCCACTCAAACACTCTCTCCACATACGTACGCGCACACGCTCACGCAGGAGGCAGAGCATCTGTGGAAGAAATGGTTCACGACAATGGCCACCAGCTGCTTGCATGGCCCCAATTGCAACATTCGGAAAGGGGGGGGTCATTGTTATAGTGGCAGTCGCATCTACTTCAAGCACATGGTGTATGGTGAGCGATGTAAGGGAGGACTCAAATCAGGTGCATTGAATTGAAGCAAAGGACAGGCAGATTTTTGCCGCAAGTTTTGCGCTCGCACAGAAGGAGAAAAGGAATGATTTAAAACGTGGGTGAAGGAGTGAATTTGAGATGTGAGAAACAAATCCAAAATGTGAGCGAAAGAACCAATTTGAAATGTGAGTCAATATGGGTAGGAGGCAATTGGAATGACAGACGTTTCGTTTGCTCATGCGCAAATACTTTTTGGGGAAAAGCTGCATCAGTTGCTCGATGAGTGAGCTTTTGCACCCCCAAAAACTTCCTTTGGTGCCCTGTGTCTCAGGTGCTTTGCTCCCAGTCTTGCACCAGCTATTTAAGGTGCACGAGACATCTGGCTATGGCCGCTCAAGCTCAGGCAAGAAGCCCCCCCCACATGCACTGCGCTGCAACCTCATCGTCCCCCCTGAGGAGCAGCAGCCTTCACCAGGACAGCTACGGGGGCAGCAGCATGAGAATCAGCAGGTGTGTGTGTGTGTGTGTGTGTGAATGACGTTGTGCTCAACTCACCTGTTTGCACCCTGCAGGATGCATCGTACAAGCTTGTCTTTTTTTGTTAAGGCATTTGTATTGATTATCTCCCCCTTAATGGCAAAGCCTCTCACGTGCCAGCAATACTGGAATGAAAAGCAGCGCATCATTCAGCCCGTCTTATGCAACATTAAGCATATATGCTAGTATTATGAACGTACTTGGATTGAAAGAAGACCTGAAATTACCAGATAGGGTTATCTGAGGCTTGAAAACAGGTATTTTTGCATGATCCCTGCATCGATGAGCCCCAACATGCAGCTTTGAAGCTAGTTTTCCTCTGTCAGCCAATATAAACGTTCTGGAACACCAACGTTTGAAAGCAGCAAGTCGGGCACACATGTCTAACTAACCCCGGCGTGAACCCTATTTTTCACTACTAAACTCCATTCCGGACCACCTACTGCGCCAAATTGTGTGGTTTTAAATGATTTGCAGTCCTTGTAACTAAAGAATATCATTGCAAAAGATTCAAAGTGAAATGACCCAGTGGTTGGTGAGCTACACAATTTCAGCCATTTCCCTGAGTGAAATTCCAGCACAAGGGGTGCCAAAAAGCTCAATTTTTGACCTCCTCCTTTCCTGCTGTTGAATAGGTAGGACGTTAGCGATGTATGTGGAAATTACAAAAACATCCTGTTGGGATTGAAGAATGGTCCCTGGGTGGAGCTCTGAGGCCAGGAGGGTGACCTGGGGTCCTTCGATTGTCATCACTTTTTGGTGAATGCACAATATTTCTTTGCAAACAAATGGTTGGTATGGTTACATTTGACAAAAAATGCGAGGAAAATCATGTCCTGCAATATAGGCCAGTTGACGCCCTCTGTGAAATTCCCTCAGGGCCTCCTTTGTGCCAAATGATTGAGTTCTAGGTTGTCATACTTGTGCAAGTTGGGTGCTTGATAGATGGCAGTGACGTGCTCCTGTTGGGTTGTAGTAGGCGCTCAGCTCCTATCCCACAGCAGCAGCACTGGTGTGAGTGACTGTCACCAATTTTAGTCTGTTCCATCCATGGTGCAACTGTTGTGCGGGGTGTCATATCTGCAGGAGACCCTGGACTTGACGCATGAGGAGGAGGACGATGAGGGCAGTGCTGAGGGGGCAAATGCAAGCAGCCCCAGTGCGCATGGCAGGCGAGATGGTGCAGGACCCAGCAGCACTGTGGCCAATCCACAGGAGCCGCACACGCGCCTGATGGTGAGTGACCTGATGTGCAGACACCCCCAGGTTCAGACGGTAAAAAGCTGCAGCCTCTGTAATGGCTTTCGGTGCGCGTGCGCTTGAGTTCAGGCAGTGCTTTGAAGATGCCTGGCACGTGACCCTCTTTGTATGGGAAAGATCAAGGAACAAAAGCTTTTGAGCAAATACAAAGAATTGCTGCAGGAATTGCTGCTGGGGGCCGCCGCCATGCAGAACACAGTTCTCCTACCACAAATTGCACCTTGAAGCACGAGATGATTACAGCATCGTGGAGGGGTTTTGTATGAAGTGGGTGGCCAGGCCCTTGGTGGTGGCCTGCCTCACTTGCCAGCACAATACTCAAGTTTTTAGTCTTAAGAGCTTGCGTGTTCAGCTGGGAACACGTCTGGCCACAACACCTAGAGCCTGGCCACCCACAATCCGTGCACCAGGAGGCTAGAAAGTGGTCCCAGGGGTGATACCAATTTTATAATGGGGTGGGAAAGTTTTGAGGGATCCCAGCTGATGAACTCCAGTGTGTGTTGTGAGCAGTCAAGGATCATCACTGAGCCTGACCAGCCTGTGCCTGCTGCTGCTACTACTGCTGCTGCTGCTGCTGGTCTATCATTAGCTGGGGGGAGGGGGGGAAAGAAGGTTTTGGAGGCTCTGCAATTACTTCATAAGGTACCAGATGCATTTTGCTTGCACCAAAGTGTTTGCTCGCAACATGTGATTGCTTGCAGGTTGGCTTTGAGATGTTTGAGCGAGATGTGGATCTGCTGCTGACAAGCTTGGAAATCCAGCCCAACAATTAAGAACTTTTTGCTTGTGTAATTTTCCCGGTCTTGGCCCTGCGATTGGGCCAAGTTCCTATTTATGTCTGATCGCCATGTTTTCAAGTGCAAATACAGCCATCCTCGATTTTTGTTGAGGCTGGACAGGTACCTTTAGACAGAGGGTGAGCTTTGTTTGAGCCCTTGATTGACAGAAGGAGTATGAGGGAACCCTTTGACAACGACAATTTGCAGGAGAGGCAGAGGGGTATGCAGTGTCTGGTTCGTACATACAATTGGTGCCATAAGTGTCCAAATCACGAAGTACTGAGTGTCCAGGGCAGTAATCCTAGTAATGCAAGTTACGTGTTCAAGAATAAGGCTGCCACGTCCCTGCTGTCTCAGCCTCCTGCTGTACCATACACATTCACAAGCCGCAGGGAGTGAGGGTGACCTTTCCAAAGTTGCCTTGCCGCTATGTTTTGTGAATTTGTTTCATCTTTGCATAACGACTACATAAATGTCATCTGTGCTTTAAAGTAGTCACTCCTATGAGAAGCAGTATATAACTTTTTTCTGAAGCATGTTTGCTCTTCTGCATTGAGGAATGTATGATACGCTATTTGAGTTTGACGAGATGCCAATGGAATATTGGTTTGACAAGATTGGTTTGACAAGAGGATTAAAATTTTCCAGAAGTGAATCCTGTTTGACCTGTGAATGATTACATTACGGCTTTGCTGCAGACAGAGAGCCAAAGAGCCTCGGTCTGTGCAGTGCAATCCAGAGGTAATTACTGACTCTAATTGCCAAGGTGATATTAACCCTCCCTACAACCTGCTTATTGTCTTTGATCTTTGTAAAGGGGTCGCCTTGGCTCGAGGTATCCTCTTTTCTTAATTAACGTCATGGTACTGCACCCTAGAAGGGAGTGTTTCTCCTGCATTGCTGGTTATGCTCTTTCTTAGTTTCTTCCTCAAATTTAAGCACGCCAACCAGCATGTTTTCCATAGAAAAGTACACTCACCAAAATGGTTAAAGAAATTCAGATCATTCTTGGAGACTCCTGACTTGTGTTGGATTCCTAGAAGGGAAATAGCTGAAGAATTCTGTTTCTGACCACTGGCAGTCTCTTTAGTCTTTTTGCTCCAAGGAAAGGAAAGGAAAGGTTTACATAGTTGTACCTGCCTACGAGGGCAGCTTAGCTGAAGCATAAAGAGATGCCTGCAACCAAACCAGACCTAAGCTTGAAACTAAAAGAAAAGGTTTACAACTGTTTTCGCATTGCTAAAAAAACAGAGATATATAGGAAGGGCAGAAGTTGCTCAAACTGTTTCTAAAAAATCATGCCACATTCATGTTTCGCTCCAGGGTTCACGATGCGGCTTATTAGGCAGGTGTGCCCCAACCTTGGACAATTGAACCCTAGTGCTGTGTTTTGACTACACTGCCAAGCTTAAATGTCCAAGGTTGGGACCTACCTGTGCTGGGAGCACATAAAAAGATGCCCACTTTGGGCAGGAGTTGTTCACCTATGGGACTATTTTTGCTGCCTGCATAGGTGCTCTTTTCATTCTTTTCTTGATTGATTGTGTAAGGATCAGTGAGGACAAAATGGGCTCCATTGGCGTCAACATACTGTGAAGACTTGTGACCGCTATGCACCTCTCATTGCTTTCCATTGCAGCCATTGCGCAAACTTTTTTGCAGCCCAAGCTTTACAAATCCTTTTTGCGTACCCTTTATTACGTGCCCTGCTTGACAGCTGAGAGGCAATTCAGTTTTGCAACTCTCAATGCAACTTCTTTAGTGTAATGCCAAGGGAATTTCTGCATGCATGCAATCTTCCAGCCCAAAGCTGAATGCTGCCTGGGTTTGTGATTGCCCACATCCACCGCTGCTCTTCACGCCCCTGTTTGTCTGACTCTACATGCTTTGCTTGCCACATTATGCTTTCCTTCCCCCGCCTCACCTTCTGTTCTTGTCCCTTTCCTGACCTTTCCTTAATGCGTGCGGCCAGACTTGGACTGCATAGTCTTTTCTTTCTTTCTTGCCAAACCACCTGGCTGAAGGCCAAAATCCAATGTAAGAAAGAAAAAAAACTCCGTAGGCAGACAAAGCTCTCCCTGCTTCAGTGAAACAAAAGGAGAAGCATTGGCTCAGAAGAGCCGTGAATCCCCTCCACCACGAAGCTATAAATGAAAGAGCTAATGGGGACCTGGCGGGTTACTGGAAGCATCCTGCTCCAGAACCTGTCTGTGAGAAATATTATCATATTGTCCTAGTCCCTTTCCCTCTCCCCCACACCTATCCATTGTGCACTCATTACGCATCCCATGTCAGCCATTTATTCTTCACACTGCACACCCACTATGTACCCATCTAAGATAATCGTTGAAGCTTGACACACTGCTGGAAACAACTTTTAATATTGCTTAGTGGTCAAGAAGCTTAACAGAGCTTTGGCAGTGATGCCCAGAAAGGACCAGGGATCATGCGCAAGTAGTGAAGTGATCCCTGCTATGACTCAGCTATTTCAACACAGAGCTTCTTAGACACTTGGCTACAGGTTGCTTACCATCTTTGAAAGCTTGTTTTGAGGTTGTTTCCCACCATGTATTTTCCAGAAGCAGAACAAACCTTATCATTTCATATTTGAAGCTATGGCCGTTTTGCGGTTGCTGACACAGGCAGCTGAGCAGCCAAGCTACCTTACAGGAGGTCTGATCCTATTGTAACCATTCTTCCCTTTGTTCCAATGTGTTCTTGTCAGAAGGACTTCTGCACATCTGTTCTCTGAATTTCCCTCCACTCACAGAGCCTTTTTGGACGAGTCAGGCGTGTTTTACTATGCTTAATATTTCAAGGCTAAGGATGTCTTTCTTTTCTTGCAGAAGCGAACTCATGCAACTCATTGTTTTATTTCCGAATGCATGTTCTTCTTTTTTTTCCGCGTGGCTGGCACAGCACAGCAGGCCGAGCAGCCAAACTACCTGGCTGGAGGTCAAATCCCCCCATTGTAACCATTGTAAACCCTGCACGTGGCTGCCAATTGAAAGCAAACGCAACCTTTTCTCTTAATTACAGGTCAAGCACTGTGGGCAAATGCACAGAAGCAAGCAAGCATGCACCCTGCCTTGATACTTGGCACGTGCTAGACAGCACCATCGCCAGTTCGCAAGCACAAGGACCACCACTTGTGTAAACAATCCGGCTGAAGCTGGAGCATGCAGAAACGTTTTGACCATCAAGACATAAATATTGAATGCCTTTTCCATTCTGATCACGCGTTGCATAAACATGCCTCCATTTACGTTTCAGCACGATGCAGAGAGTTCTTGCTATTGCTCCCCTGAAAACATTATGTCTTTAAATTTTGAATCTACAGCTAGCAGCAAGTCAAGCACAAGAGCAATAGGTTCAGTGGTCAAACTTCTGTTTATTTTGCAAAGAATCCACACAGTCCAACCGCATTCTATCCGATTCAAACTCAGCACGACAAAAAGGAACCCAGGACCTGCACCTGCCGTCACTGCATCATGCAGCTTTCAAATCTCATTCAATGCATAACGGTCTATATTTCTGGCTTTCACGTCCAGACCTTGCTAGAGAGCAAACTGTGGCAGCTCGACCGCACTCTGCAAGAAACCACTGCACCAAGGGAAGAAAATTGCTCATTGATGCCACACCAGCACAGTTCAAGTTCATTGTACACACTCCATACGTTAAAGAAATGCCAGTCCACTCACGATAAAAGTGGTCTGCTTGAACAAGGCAAACGAAAGCAAAACTTCTAAACAAGTGCTAGACATATTTACACTGGCTATCAATCACCTAAGTTCCACTGCTTTGAGTCACCATTGCGACTACCACCTGCATCGAGAAACACTGGACTGCGGAAAGTTCTAATGTACATCAAATTGCTTGTCAGACCTACTCTGCAGTAGCCTAGACAACAGATCATACCATCCATTAACATAACATCACTCCCAAACCTGCCTGCTCGAGCTCATTCCACAATGTCACAGTGAACGAGCCAAGGTGTTTGCAGAAACGACCATTTTCGCGCTGCTGCCACACCAAACAAAAACACTGGCTAAGCGCATCCATCCACCCACCCACTGGCCCACAGCCCTGACATCACTGCTAAATTAAGCTCCTTCAGTCCAGCTCAATCATGAGCTCCGTGGCAAGCATCTCAATGTCTGGCTGCAGCATTTCGAAGCCCACCTGCATGAGTGAGGTGCACAACCACACATGGATTGGCACATCAAAAACTGCGTCAATCTGCACATCATGATCATGCACGTGCCCTGTGACATATCACTAATGTATGCGTGAAAGAAGGCGTACAACCTCCTTGTATGTAATGATTGAAGCATGTATGCTCAGGCCTTGTGTGCAAGAGTATGCAACGCTGCAAACGAGGCCTCTTAAAGAAAGCAAGGGCACGAAAGAGAGGACACTGATCGCGTGGCTTGCACATTTCGGCCTTGTGTCTGACATCACAAAGGCTCTATGTATTCCATGGATTCCAACCTACATTTCTCACATACAGGTTCCACCATACATAAAACCAGGAATATATTCCAGCACAAATACACACACGCGCGCACACACACACATACATACATCCTTAAACATGCATGCTCACGCGCACGCCTGCTCCCTGTGTGCCCTCAAACACGCACCATGAGGCGGGTCTGGGGCTGTCCAGCCTTGCGTGCGGACCCAGGGCTGTGTGAGCTGCTGGCCACCAGCGCCCCCCTGCGGCTGGGGGTGGCTGCCGCGCTGCCACCCTCCTCCTGCTCTTCAGACCCATCCTCAGCCGTCAGGTCCACTGGGCCTTGCTGCAGCAGCAGCTGCTGCTGCTGCTGCCGCCCCTGTGTGTGTATGTGTGTGTGTGTGCGCGTGCTACAAGTGCAGCGTGCAGGAGCAGCGAGAGATGGAAAGAGAGGACAGCATGGCGTGGCCCTTGCGGTCAGGAAAGCCTGCAGGCTGCAACAAAGCATCAGGCTCTGCTCACCTCCTGCTGCAGGATAAAAAACGGCATCAGTCAGGATAAAATCCAGAGCCAGAAAAGCACCACAGCCCCTGCGTACCTTCTGGGGCAGGATGACTGTGCAGCGCAGTGCACGGGGGGGCAGCTTGGCGCCGTCCTTGCCACGGCCGTAGCGGGAGGTCTCATGCACCTTGAACAGCGTGCTCAACACCGGGAGCAAGGCGCCTGCAGGGGGCGAGCAAGCACACATCCAGAGATTACGCTTGTGAATTGACTTGAGTGAGCTCACTTTTTTTGGCCACCACATGTTTACACATCCCACAGGACAAAGAATGCTGTATAGGTGCACTAGAGAATAATGGAATCGCCATCCTATCAAAGGATGCATCAAGGAGTGTTAAGCACTTGGCGTACAGCAAAATTTTCTCCGACTCAGTCCTTTGCCTGCCTGCTGAAAAACAGCACTTCATATGCAATGAACAAGACGAGCAGTCGCTCAGTGGAAAGACCAGACGCCCAAACAAACTGGCGCTCCCAATCAGCAGGTATCCTGTGCTTCTCACTGACATTGTACCTGAAATATTTGGGCTTACTTACATCCCCGCCATCGGCACCCCTATTTGAACAGATTGTTTGCAACATTTTTCTGCCTGTCATATTCACGTGGCCAATCATGACCTTGCCAAGCATCTTTCAAACTGCAGGGGTACTTCTAAGTTGAACTGCTTGCTTGTTTCATGCCGGGCAAAACGCCGTATCATGCCTGTGGTTGCCGACCCAAGACAAAGCGATACAAGAAGCAGAAGCGCACCAGTGGCTACACACCACTCCAAGATGACCCATGATTGTTGACCGGAAAGAAATTGTTCTGCGCTAAATTGTGAGCATGCCTGAGAGCGTGCTTACCAGAGACAATGTGCTCGAAGTACAAGCCCACCCCCATGGCCGCCAACCACCAATGGCATGTTTGAAGCATGCTTACAAGCACTTACCAGAGACAATGTGCTTGTAGTAGGATCTACTGCCCTGGTAGCAGTGGCCTCCTTGCGCCTTTGCCTTGCAGTTGGGGCCGTGCAGGCAGCCTTTATCCATGCTGTCGTACCACTCCTTCCACAGCTTGCGCGCTTTCTGCGTGGGTATGCATAATGTGATTGTGAATGAAGCGCCCTAGTGCGCGGAGGAGTGTGCCAAGTGTGGGTTTGTTCAGGCAGTGGAGACCTCAAGGTGCAGCAGAGGAGCTACAGACACTTCAGAAGTCAAAGACATGGGTGCAGACAAAGGCCCAACACAAACTCTGCAAAGCATGCAGAGCACGCCATCAAGAGCTCCGAGCTATGTGAAGAACAGATGGCGCTGTGGAGTCCACTTCCACATTTCAGAGTCAAGGGAAGCATCATCGATGCAGGGCAGGCTGCCAGAAAATGAAAGGAGGCAAGTATGGAATGTGCCAATGAAGGATAAGAGGGAGACGGGGGCACACAAGCACCCTGGCGGACTTCATGGTACACACAGGAGTCACTCAAGATCAGCACTTCTGCAAGGCCACCACAAAGCGACACACCTCGTCATCAGTGAGCCATCTGTACTTCTGCAGCAATTCACCCTGGGGCCACACAGTACTGCAGGGGCAGCAAAGCGCAGGAAAGGATGTCAGCAGCTGACTCCATGTATGTGTTTACCCATTCTTCATATGTATCACAATGTGTGATTATGAAGATTGGCAGGCGTTGAGGATACCCTTGCATGCCACTGTGGAAAACAAAAAGAATTGAGCATCAGTGTAAGAACAGTAAGGGGAATGACGCATTTGTATGCATGCGCTCGATTGGATTCCATGCAGTGTACCCTCCCCCACCCCCCCTGTCAAGGACAATTTCATGTCGGAAGGTTGCAGGATTGCTGTGACATTAAAACACACATCCACGTCCAAGTACTCAACAGCCAAGCTTCATAGACGCATGGCATGTGCACAGCACCAATCATCCAAACCCTGCTGCTGCGTGCAACACTCAACAAATTTGTCCTTTCCCACCCCGTCACAGCCACTGCCACCCCTGACCTGCTGTTCTGGTATGGCCGCTGCACGCGGTACTTGGTGAGATTGGAGCGGCCATCATTGGCGACCTCAGTGCATAAGATGATCTGGTAGCGCTTCCAGGCTGCCCACTCGTTCCGTGAGATGTAGAAGCCATTCTGCGCAAACCCAAACAAAGGCACAACACTGAGGTAAGGCTAAAGCCATGAAGCCCTTTGCAGCATGACTCTGATGTCATCGCCAAACACTAGACAGTCATCACACAGTCACACACACCTGCTTTAATTGGGTTGGAGAAGCGCCCTTGCTGATCATCTCATCCCTCACGGCATCACGGCGCTCCTTGGCGGCTTCCCAGGTCAGGCCATCATCCACACGCAGCTTCACATAGTGTGTGGATGCATCTGTAAACCACACGATAGCAGCAAAAGAGGGGTCTCTTTGTGTGACTCAAACAGCATCTCAAGCAGATTGTGCACAAGGTCTGTCGACGCCTTAGGCAGAATGGTTCTGCAGATGAAATTGCGCCCTTGAGGCATTGTATCAAGCACAGTCATTTCTGGGGGAGACTCACCACTTGGTGCAGCCACAAATACGATCTGAAGGCTGATCCTTGTACCATTCTTGTGGTGGCTTTGGACTCGTCAATATAATCCTACGTCCTCTAAATGTCCTAAATCCACCTTAAACTTCAACTGTGTGCTCATATTTATCCAATGACATCAACATTTCTCCCATTGGTATTTGTCCTCTAAATTCTTCCATAATTATATCCTCTTGAGCAAAATATGATCCCCACCTAAACACTGCAATCATGCGACGTTCTCCACTTCAGAATTGAGGTAATCAGGGTGATACCTGTTTTACTTATGTGTACGCTTTACTTTTCTCAAATCATGTGCCTGTTGTTGAATAGCAGTGAAATCGGGTGACCTTTGACTTAGAAACTGCACCATGAGGCATGATGACATTCCAATGCCCCAAAAGGGCCCTTTGGCAACTAGATCGAGACACATGAATTGCAAGCAGAACACAATCCAAACTGGAACTGGGAAAAAGTACCCTACCCGTCAGCAAATCCCTGTGCAGCTCCACCTGCTTGTCCACGTACACAGGGATGTTGCGCAACACAGTCATGCCCTCCTGCAGAGGCGCCATTGATGTAACAACTCATCATGAGTCAATTCAATCCAATCGGTGTCTACGATTCAAAATGTTGCATAGCGCAGTCATGCCCTCATGTATATGGAACTCTAGACAGTCGACAACAATAGTCAATCCAATCCTGTCATGCCCTTAACGAGCCCCTGTTCCAGAGGAGGTGAAATCAATCATAGAGTAGTGGTTGGCACTCGTTGTTGAAGACTGAATTGTTGGAATTGTAGATATGCTGTGCAGAGGGATGAACATTTCAACTGCAGGTAAGTGCTTCATGACAACATACCATATCACAAGCCAGTGAGGAGGAAATTATTCTCAGCACCCTTCACTGGGGCCTTAACGTTTTGGCAACAAAAGCAAAGCATGCAGCAGGGGCCTGGTGCTGGCAATTTAGGTGAAGCACGCGGAGTGCCAAAAAAGGCTTAGACTCTTTCACCTCACGTTCAAGCTGCTGACACAGCCTCCAGCCATGTAGTGATTGCTGTGCTAAGACAACCGCCAATACAGTGCCTTTCGTGCCGGGGTGCTGTTCTTTACATGGCATGGATCCACTCTCCCACTTGCCTGAAATTTGCCCTCGCTCTTTGCCTTGCGGATGTGGGCTTGTAGGTTTGCCGCAAAGTACTGCGGCGGCACAGTGTAGGACGCTTATGAGCAGAAACGGAAAAAAAATCCCATGGTCTTAAAGATCCCTCCCGCTGCAAATGCGCAGGAGCTTTGCCTGCGTGTAGAAGCACCCTCATCCATCCAGCTTTGAAAAGAAAAGGAAAAAAACAGAGTAGGCAAAGAAAACTCTCCCTACACATCAATTAAGGAACAGGAGAGACTATTCAGCCCTGACCTTTGTCAGGAGCTTCCTATTCAGCACAAAAGCTGTTCTTTTTGGCTTGCTCTCATCCTGCCTCCCTGATAGGAAATGTGTATAATCTACCTCTTAGCTTTGTTGCTGCGCTTGTCAAGGCACAAAGGAACAACAAAAAAGAGCATGCCAGCCAAAAGGTTGCATGCATTGAAGACTAGCAAGCTAGCAAGGGTCAAGCCAAAAGCAAGATGTTCAAACTTTGAATCAAAGCACATCGAATTACCAAGCGCGGCAACAGTTACACGCTTAGAGGAGTCACTCTTGTTACAAATTGTCTGGGGGCTTGCCGCCCTCTGGAGCAAGCATGCAAAAGAAAAATAGGAACAGACACACAACATAAAAATGATGCCAAGCATGTAAAAGTGGACTCTTAGCCCAAAAACATGGTCCCATATACATACATATATATACATACAAATAATAACAAACAATAAATATTTGCCCTGCCTCTGCCCCTGCCTTCGGCAGTATCTGTGTCACAGCCCATGCCCGACCCCTCTGCCCCTGCCCCTGCCACCATGCCAACCCCACTGCCGGTGTCCTCATCCCCCACTGCTCCAGCCAACCCCTCTGCCCCCCTTGCCCTCCCTGCCACCATTGCCATCTATGCCCCCTGCCTTCGGTGCTTTTTTAACCACCACCAAACCTTTTGTAGGGTAGATGATACAGCATACCCCACCAGACCTTGCAGTCCTTCCCTGCACCTCTGAGGAGCTGCTGTCCGCATAGAACCTGGATAAACCTGAAGGCATCCAGGAGCTGCTGCCTGCGTCCAACCGGTCAGGACTCACCTCAAACAGGAGCTGCTGCTCATCCAATGGAAGGCCCAGCATGCGGTTCAGGAACCTTGGGACCTGCAGGTACATACAAATAAGCATGCACAAGTGCATCTGTATGTATGTATGTATGTATGTATGTATGTATGTATGTATATATGTATGTATGTATGTATGTATGTATGTATGTATGTATGTATGTATGTATGTATGTATGTATGTATGTATGTATGTATGTATGTATGTATGTATGTATGTATGTATGTATGTGCGTGTGCGTGTTCATGTGACTGTGTGACTGTGTGACTGTGTGTGTGTATATGTGTGTGTGCATGTGTGCGCTTGTGTGTTTGTGTCTGTGTGTGTGTGTTTGCGTGTGTGTATGTGTGCGTGTGTGTTCGCGTTTGTATGCGACTGCGTGCGTGCGTGCGTGTGTGTGTGTGTGCGTGTGTGTGTGTGTATGTGTGTGTGTTTGAGTGTATGTGTGTGCGTGCGTGCGTGTGTATTTGAGTGTGTGTGTTTATTTGTGTGTGTATATTTGTGTGTGTATTTGTGTGTGTGTGTTGCGTCTGTGTGCGCGCGTGCGTGTGACCAGCATTGGAGTGTACGACCTGGTGTTGTGTGTGATTGATGTGTGCGTCCAGCTTGATTTCATAGCCTGTTCGCTCTGCCATTTTTTTGTAGCACAGCAATGTTTGCAAGGACATGACAAGGACATACAAGTATCTGCACCTGGACATGAAGGATAGCAGAGGGGAAACAATTATCCAGCTATCTCTTTCTTCCACATCTGATAGGCAACCTCTTCACCAGGACTCACATCTTTGCAGATCTTTGGGTCAAAATCCGCGCCACCAAAGGAGCCACTGCATGGCGCAAACAAAAACAAGCGAGGTGTGGACGACGCTGTCAGCTCGCTCAGCATAATCCTGACTTATGCTGTGCTTGAACATCAAAAGGTCCCATGCATCACCAAGGAAAAGTTGCCTCTAGTTGCCTCTGGTGACTATGACCGAGATTCCAAGTCCAAATTCCAAGTCTGAGAACCTTCCATGGTTCCCAATTCTACCGATTGCATGCGGAAGGGCAAACATGTTCACAGAGGTGTTCACAGGTATGTCTCCTTGAGTATACCCAAGTCCCAAATTGGGACTCCCAATTTGCTCGCTTGGACACTTGCAAGTACACGCACGCACGCACACACACACGCATGCATGCACACACGCAGCCCCCCCTCCCCTAAGTCCAACAAGGGGATGAAGAGGGGCTTAAGAGGATGTGAGCTGCTCACCGTAAGTTCACTAGGCCCACACTCGCCATTGCATTGCGCATGGCCTTGAAGTACTCTGCGCGCCGCCTGTCAGGGTCAATATTCTCGACCAGGCCGCCTGCAGCTGCGATCTCTGCCGACGTGAAGTAGTCGTCAGGCAGGTTGCCAACCTGAGTGGGCAACCACAAGCAGTCATCACATCCATCATGTCCACAAGCAGCAGGAGCACGCAAACAGCAGGAGCACGTGAGCAGCAGGATCATAAGAGGAGCAAGGCTTGCTACAACTTGCGGCACTCCCTAGGTCTTCCCCCAGAACAAAGACTCTCCTGCCTCACATCAGGCGCGCGCGACTTTACTTGAAACAGGTTGGGCGCTCTTGGTTTGGAGGCAAGTGCAAACTCAAGCGTGCATATTCAGCAATAAACAGACAACCATCATCACTGCCACGCAACTCTGCAACAGAACGGGTGAAGGTGCTGCATTCAACCTCTACCCAAATCAACACACCTCCACGCCCGGCATCGGGGTCCCTGTAGAGAGGCAGATGTCCTCATACACACGCTTCAGTGCGTTGCCTGCCTCTGGCGTGTCGATGTCGTAGGACTTGAGGTTGGCAGCCGCTCCCATAGCACGCTGGTCGCCTTGCAACAGGGCGCCTAGGGACGCCAAGCGTTTGGCAACAGCACCCGCAAACCTGAGCAAGATGAAGAGAACAGCAAAGGAGATGCAGGTTTAGAATAAGCGTGACAAGCACCTGCAAACCTAAGGCATTGGGCGAAGCATGCCGTCCTTGGCTCCCTACTGGACTCTGCATGCCAATGTAATGAAGATCTCCTTTGTTCATGTCCTGCAGATGCATGTTGCTTCTTCAGTAAAGGTGCTGGCTATGAAGATCGCAGCACAAGAATAGCCATTACCTGCATTCACACACACACACACACACACACCTGTACTCTCCACCGCAGTTGGACACCATGAGGCAGTAGATGGGGGCGGAGCTCTGGTTGGAGCGGTGGGAGCGCCCAAACTGCTGGATGGCGCGGTCTGCAGACCAAGGCAGCTCCAGGGTGATGTGGAAGCGGCGGCGCTGGTTGGGTACTCTGCACATGTGTGGTAGCAGGTGCAGTGATTGGGTAATCGTTAAAAACAATGAACTCAAAAAAGGTCAAACACACCCTGCGCAAAACGCACACCAAAAAGCATGTTGTCCCCAGGTACAAGCGACCCTTGCAGGTCAATCCTGACCAGCCAGCCTCACAGAGTTTTTTAAGCTTCCAGCTGCTCTGGGGCAAAAGGCCATGCACAAAGGCAGGCCACGTCAACCTGCATTCTGTGGCAAGGGTGCTTGCATGCACACACGCACCGCCTGTCCGCCTGCAGGCTGATGCCTGTGGAGGCGGCGTCGCTGATGACGGCCACCAGCTTGCGGCCGCTCATGAAGTCCTCCTTCTCACGCAGGTTCACCATCTTGGCAGCATCCTCCTCACGGCGGGTCTGCAAGTGCAATGGGTGGCGGAAGGCATAACTATGTCATTCACTTGTGTAGAAGCTTGGCCAGACCCTAGGTAGGCTGCTTTCCCAAGCCTGTGGCCTTTTTTGGGTCGGCGCAGTCTTTTCTTGCAATCGGTTCCTTTGTAGAACAGGCGCAAAGAAAAGAGATGCGGCAAGCTGGACAGGCTGACAACACTGAGAGGAGAACGCAACAATGGCCTGCTGGACAGACAGAGTGTGAAAACAAAGCTGGCAGCCTCCCCTCACCTTGTAGGCAACCTTGCCGTCCGCACCGCGCACCATCATTCCTTTGCGCCCTGTCATTTCCGCCACCTTGGACTCGCCACCCAGCAGCTCTGTCAGCTGGTCCAGCGGGTTGGGGGGCAGCTGCGCATGAAGTGGCAATGATAGAAAAGCCAAATAGAGTTGTGGAGTCACTCTTAACCATCAGCGGGAAAGCCATCAAGGGCATACGCTAAATCCTCTCATGCCTTCCTGTGTTCTCGCCAAAATTCTTTTTACACAACAAACCTGCATGCGACAGAGCTCAATGCAGGCATTACATGTAAAGCTGCCGAGAAGGAGCACGCACAATGTAGAAGATCTGACAGGGTACAAAGCACAGATAACGGAGCAGTAGGCCCGCTCACCTCCAGCGCGTCCAGCAGGCGCAGCAGCAGCTTGCGTGTGCGCCGCAGCTGCTCTGGCAGGCCACGAGCATGTTCATCCTGCTGCTCCTCTGCATCGCTGTTGGCCTGTGTGTTCAGGAGAGCATGCATGCTTGATAATATATGCATCTTCGTACGCCTGCTCAGCTGGCAACACTGCATGCCTTGCACATCTGTTGGTTGGTGAAGTCCATTGCCGCTTCATAAAGGAATGCATGCTTGCATATGCTTTGCTCAATTCATGTTTCCTCCAAGCTTCGCTACCCAAGCTGTATGCCTTCAAAGATGTAAGCAGCACTTCCAAGCTTCTCTACGTACGGCTGGTTCACTTCAGATGGCATCACTCATTTAACGAAACCTTGACTACCATTGCATGCTGCACATGCAAGATCTCAGCGCTTGAGGCAGCGGAAGCTGGGAAGGCTGCTCTTGCAAGGCACAGACACCCGGTCCACACAGGCTCTATCATCGAAGGTGTTTGCAGAAAGGAGTGCACAACCACAACAGGCACCACAAGACTCATCTACCAGGTCATCCCACCAGACCAACAGACACCCACCAGATCAACAAGGTTGCCATCATCAAACTCATCCACCAGGTCATCCAGGTCCTCGTCGTCCTCGTCGTCATTCGACCGGGAGGTGCGCTTGCCCTTCTGCTGCTGCTGCTGCTGCTGCTTGCCGGCTTTTTTGACGGGCCGGGGCAGGGGGTTGTTCTTGACCGCCATGCGGTAGGAGGGCCCCTCCTGTGTGTGTGTGTGTGTGTGTGTGTGTGCGTGTGTGTGTGTGTTTGTGTGTGTGCATGTGTGTGTGTGTGCGTGTGTGTGTGTTTGTGTGTGTGCATGTGTGTGTGTTTTTGTGCGTGTGTGTGTGTGCGCGCATGTGTGTGTGTTTCATGTTTGTGTGTATTGTGGGTGTGTGTTTCGTGTTTGGGTGTGTGTGTTTTGTGAACGCACGCCATTTTGGAGTAGCACCTGAGTGCAAGCAATGCGTCCCTGAGCTTCTTTGTCCATCTTGTCTATGAGTTGGGTTCTGTCGTTTTGGCTGACATTGCTGGACAGGACGTAGTGTGTACAACAGGCAGCCTTGGCATTGTTTGCCACACACCTCTGCACATACAATTCACCTTCTGGCAGCACTGAGCAAGGCAAAATCTCTCAGGCAATACGCGTTTCTTGGGCCTCATGAGTCCTTTGATTTTGCTCAGTTTGAGCAGTTCTGGTTCAGAGCTTCTGCAGGATCTACACAAGGAAGGCAGGGCTACCAGCGCAGGCTGCGCCACTGGAACTATCAAGACAAATCCAGCACTCCAGTCTCATGCATGCTCCAGCCCTTTGTACATTCTATTCAAACAGTGACGACAATTTCCAGGCAGTGCTGCCATGAACTGGTTGGAGCGTGGAGCGCGTGACACTGATGAAGTTTGGTGCATATAAGGCTGGAGGCTGCTTGAGACCTTTTTGGCACTTCCAAAAAAGCATTGTCCTCAGATCCTTCAGGAACAAAAAATCATCAACAGCATCACCGCCCAGCAGGGCTGCCTACCTCCATCTGCTGTGCAGCGGAAGCCCCACCAAACGGCACTCCCCCCATGGAGGAGCCCATGGCCCCCGCTGCCTGCTGCCGCTGCTGTTGCTGCTGCTGCCGCTGTCGCTCTGCCGCTTTCTTCTTCTCTGCAGCCTTGCGGGCACGCTCTTGGCGGGCCCTCTGCGTGTGTGTGTGTGTGTGTGTGTGTGTGTGTGTGTGTGTGTGTGTGTGTGTGTGTGTGTGTGTGTGTGTGTGCATATGCATGTGCGTCCCTCAGTTGCCTAAACTTGCTGTTCCTAGCCCCAAACTATGAGCAGCATGCAACAAGCCCCTTCACCTGCAGCTCTGACCTGCCCTATTCATTTCCTTGCCATGCAACCTTGTGACTAGCCCGCTCACCTCCACACTGGCACGGAAGGCGGACAGGATATTCTCAGCATCTTTGACTTGCTCCTGCGCAATCTGCAGGCGGCGGCTGCCCACCAGGGACAGCACACTCCCCTTGGATAGAGGCGTCAGCCTGCCACCACCTGCGCACACGCGCACTCAAAAGCAGGTGGACCCTAGGTGGTTGACCCTAGGAGGCTGACAGCCTGCTTTCAGCAGCATGCACATACAGAAGAGCAAGATGGGATTTGAGGAATTCTGATTCCTTGGTGCGCTGTGTTGTAGGACTGGTGCCTGAGGCCAAAACTGGACCATATCAGGGACTACATCAGCAGAATTAGTGGCTATCCTGGTTCAAAATACAGAGCATATGGAATCGCTCTTGAGCACTGAATACAGAGCAGAGGATCACCCTTTCAATCAACCTCGGAGCATGCACTGAATGATTGCCAACTTGATTGCCCTAAGAATGACACCACGAGCTTCATCCTTGGTCTTATTAAAAGCAGAAAAGACTGTTGGCCTGCAGCATACCTGACTGCCTCTGGGCCACGCTCTGTGCACGTCTAGTCGTGCGGGTGGGCATCACCTCCTGTGTGTGTGTGTGTGTGTGTGTGTGTGTGTGTGTGTGTGTGTGTGTGCGCGCGCGCACGCGCGCATGTGTGTCTCACGAGCGCCCCAAAAAAATTCCATTGCAAAAGCACTGAGCCTTGGATGTATAGAAGCCATTGTTTTCCTAACTTGCCTTTGCATACAGTCACTGTATGCACTGAGTGCTTACAATCCCATGCACACATGTCTTGCTCACCCCCCTCTCCTAAGCATGTGTTCCAAGCCTCACCTCGCTGCTCATTTCCTCTCCCTCACTGCTGCTGATGGTCAGATCCACACTGCTCCCATTGCCCTTCTCTTCTTCACACCCTGAACCATCACTTTCACTCTCATTGTATGACTGTCGCCGCCGGCGCTGCTGCTGCTGCTGCTGCTGCTGCTGCTGCTGCTGTCGCCGCCGCTGCGCCTGCAGCTCCTCCAGTTTCTGCTTCCGCCCTTGCTGCTCTGTTTGCTTGGTGCCGGTTACTTTTCCTGCACCTGCACCTGCTCCTGCAGCCACACCCGCATCTTTCTTGGGCCGCCCACGTCCCCTCTTCACCTGCTGCTGCTGCTGCTGCTGCTGCTGCTCCTCCTCGTCCTCCTTTTGCTTCTTGCCCTCATCTGCCTCCACGCTGCTCTTCCTCGGCCTGCCAGGCTTCTTCTTTGCTGCTTGCTGCTGCTGCTGCTGCTGCTGCTGCTGCAGCTGCAGCCACCGAGGGGGAGGCTGGGGGCCCTTTTTTTTTGTCACCCAGTGCGGGGAGCACAGCGGCTGGGGATCGTCATCGCTGTCTGATGAGATGGTGACTACGTCCTGGGCCTGCTCGTAGTGGTCGTGGCTTTCCATGTTGTTTTGCATGGTGTTCAGGCATGCACATGAGCAGATGGGTGCGTGCAGTGCCACAAAAAATCCCAAGCAACGATTGCTTGCTTGCTTGCTTGCTTGCAACAAAATACGTACACTGCCAACCCCCCCCCCTTGTCTCTTTTCCTTGTCGCACTCCACAACAGAAGGTGCATCTTTGTCATGACCTGGTTTGCACCAGTGAATCATGCAACTCCTCAGTACAAATGAATGTGATTGCATACTCCAAAGCACAAACAGGCACAGCGGACCTGATGGCCCTAACAGAGCTAAGGTACGCCTCACCTGAGGGCGAGATGACAGTGGGGGCTCCTCATCGCTGGAGCTCTCATTGCTCTGAGCCTTATTGGGCCTGCGCGCAGGACAGGGAGCACTAACCTGAGATTTCCGTGTTCAGAGGTTGGTATGACCAGGAGGAGGCCTCACAGGAAAGCAAAGCTCTTTTCACACACACAATCAAACATTTTGCACCTCACAAGCTCAGTGCTCCCTTGCGAGCAGCCCAGGCCAAGCGCTTACAAAGCACGCTTTCACTGTTGGCACAAAGGCATGCAGAGCAACATATGCCACGCACCAAGTCACACACACATTCACACACTAACACACAACCACGCACTTGTCCTCTTGCTTCAACACCCTGCTGCTCAGCATCGGCTCCTCCTCGCTGCTGCTGTCACAGATGCGCTTGGCTCCCTTGCCCCCCTTGTGGGTAGCAGCAGGCCCAGCAGTGGTGGGCGTGTTGTGGGCACTAATGGGCTGGCCATCTGAGCCACGTGAGTGCTTGGATGGGGCCTGGGGGGTAAGGATCAGGAGAAGAAGTCGTGTTAGCACAATGTTTGGATGAGGCACCTTCACCTCCAGATTCATTTAATGTGTACCTAAGGGCTAGTCATAGTGTGGATGAGCAAGTAGAAGCCGGTACATGCGGAGGCAAAGCAGTCACGTCCTGCTGCTTTTGGAGCATGCAGTAGCTTTAATGTTGCCATCTGATGGGAATGCCATGGTCCAATGAAGGAGTGAGCAGAGGCATGGAAACAGGTGTGTTGAGCTACCCTGATCAGAGCCATCAAGGCCTTGAGGACTACATTGCCCAACTAGCCTCATTTTCAGAGTCATTGAGCCACATCGCGCAACTAACCCCATCATCAAAGCCATTAAGGGCCACGTTGCACAACAGACCTCATCATCATTGAGAGCCACATCGTGCAACTGACCTCATCATCAGAGTCATCAGAGTCATTCAGAGCCACATTGCGGCGCCCGCGCTTGCGGCTGGATGGGTTGCTCCTGTCATCTCCGTCATCTGCCACCTGCACCCAACACGCCAGCAGGGGAGTGGGGAGGCAGGCTTTCATGCAAAGAATTGCCTAGCCAGCATAAATTCATTGAGAGGATGAAATGATGGCAAAGTGGCAAGGATGAACGGACAACAAGAATGTGAGCACTTTTGAAGAAGTAGGAACGCCTGAAAATATGCTCCCGGCACACCCCTGGCCTTCTACCCAGTTTGATGCAAGACTGAAAGCAAAACAGCCTCTTTTACTTGGAGCAGATGTTCCTCTCTTATAGAGCATGGCCGCTCTAAGTGACAGGGCTGATGAGCTTCATGTCTAAGGGTGACGATGATTTTTATGTCCATGAGTGCGCAGCTCACCTCGTCCTCAAGCTCCTCTGAGCGCCCCCCCTTGGCTTCCTTTGCATGCGCAGCATCCTTGGCTTGCTGCGCTGCTGCCGCCTCTGCTTGCAGGTCCGCCAGGGCCCTCTTTGCAGCATCCTGCGCCAAAAGCAGTTACATCAAAAGCACATACAATGTGCAGGGGGCTGTGGCAGGCCAAATGTGCTGTTCAGACCACACACGGTGTGCAAGGGCTGTGGAAGGCCTGCTGTGCGTGTAGCCTTGCGTTGTCATCTTGGTGTCGCCCTAAGCACCTCCATGGCACTACAAAGCATGCTGTGCAAGTGCAGCCTGCAAATCCCAAATGGAGCTCAATGCTTTAGGCACGTCGTAAGGGAGTTAAAACACACCAGCGCCTCCAGGTACTCCTTCTCTTTGGCCTTGGCCTTTGCTTCTTCAACCGCCTCTATCTCTGCAAACTCCTCAGCGTCCAGGGCAGCCACGTCAGCCGCCACCTGCATGGGCAGTAAAGCAGCAGCAGGAGCACATTAGTATGGAGCTGCCACATACAGGATGGTACGTGCGGGAGGAAATTGGAGCACATTACAGAATGAGCACATCAGACGATTGTACCACTTGAATTGTCATCGCTCTCTGCGTCACAAAAAGGCCTCTACACATCACAAAAAGCCTTGCTTTGCCACAAAAAGCCTCCCATCGTCACACAAGCTTTCCTTCATTACAACAGGCCTTGCACTAAGTGAGTCACCGTCCCTTTCCTTGTCACAAAAAGCTGCAGCCGCATGTGCTCATGTGTAAGCCAGCGCACGGCCCAACTCTTGCCACTGTTGCTTTGTGACGCAAGCATGACGTGCTCAGCATCCACCCTCCTGTTTACAATGAGCAATGCCTCTGCTTATGGCCCCCAGCGCACTCACCTTCTCCTCGTCCATCTTGGTGAGGTCGAAGAAGTTGCCTGTGAGGCGTGCGGTCAGCTGTCGGGCCTGCGAGCACAAATGCATTGACACAGGTGATTAGGGCTTGCTGTGCCAACGCAGGTAAAGTGGAAAAGGAAGGGGAAGGGTCTCGTTTGAGGGTGAAGCACTGGCCATCTGAAGGAAGGAGTCTGGAGAGCATTTGTGTGCGCATGAAGTTGACAGTGCATGTGTGATGGTGTGTGAGTTGGTGTGTGTGTTGTGTGTGTGTCTGTGTGTGTGTGTGTGTGTGTGTGTGTGTGTGTGTGTGTGAGAGAGAGAGAGAGAGAGAGAGAGATGGGGTGTGGGTGGGGGGGATTGATCCCCTTGACAGAGACAAGCATACAACATGCTGACGCCCTGGTGGTCGATGCCCAATGCAGACTGCATCCAAAGCTTTCCTTCCCAGATAGACAAAAAAATCACACTTGACTGGACAAGACCATGAAATTCTGCCCCAACCCACGCTCACCTGAAGAACCTGATCCAGATCCCTCTCCTCCATCACTTCGATGCCCTCATCTTCTTCGCTCTTCTCCTCCATTGCGCCTGCATCGCCATTTGTGCTGTTCTTGGTGCCATTCGTAAGTGCAGCTGCAGCTGCAGAGGAAGAAGCCCTGGCCCCTCCCCTGCTGCCGGAAGCCTTGGCAGCCTCTCTGCGCGCTTCCTCTGCTTCCTCCGCCTCCTGCTGGCGCCGCTGCTTCTCCTCCTGTACAAGCACATGAGTGTATGTGACTTCCTCTGTGCTGGACTTTTGCGGGCAAGCATGGCTTGTGATCTTCCCATCAGCCCTGTCAGAGAAAAAGTTGCCATGCACATGCACATCACCTTGTTAGTGTTAAACTTAGCTACGCCCTGTCAAAGAAAATGTTGCTAAGCACTGGCATCTACGGCAATCATCTTGATCATGTCGTACGTCTTTTTCTTTGGCCTGCAACAGCAACATACAGCCTTGCCAATCATAACTTGCATCCACTTTACAGAGCTGAACAGGTTTTTGGTTACAACATGACGCGCGTCCCAGCAAGCGTGACCAAAAAAGTAACGTAAAGAAACATCGCTTGGTCCTTCCCATTCTGTAGCGCCACCAACCTGCGCTTTGCGTGCCTTCTCTTCACGCGCCTTCCTGCGCGCTTGGCTCTTCAGCTGCACCACCGCCTCCTCAGCGGCAGGCTTCAATCGCCTCCACTCTCGCACCGCGTTGTACACCTGAAGGAGCAACATGAGTCTGCCATCTATAGGTTACTTATACCTGAAGGGCTTGCGTATTTCTTTCTCCAAGAAATGCAACAGCATGGTACTACCACTAAAGTGCCTTGTGATTACTGTGAAATCCAAACTGTCAGCACTAAGCTCGCAAGGATCCACAGTAACCTGCTCCATCTACTTCTTCACCTGCATACTAGCTAATTCTGCTGATGCTTCAAATCGGTAGCCGAGATGACTCAAACTTAACAAGCGACCGGCTCATCTTGCCTTCACAACCAGTTGGCAACAGAGGCAACTCAAATGTGCAAGTGACCAAGGCCTTCCTGACTGCCTTGGGAAGTTTTTCCCCTCACAAGGCCTCAGGGCTATATCCACAGGAAATTGCCTGCATCCACTTGCACAAAAGAACCTCACAAGAATTACAACAAAGTTGACAGTCGTGAAATGCGCACCTGGGCCAGTAGGCAGTCCATCTCTGCAGGATGCATGTCTGTGTTGCAGTTCTTGAACAAGTGCTTCTTTACAAAATTGTGCAGCACCATCTTGGGTGCAGACACCAGGTCATCATGGCCCTCATCACCCTCGATCTCGCGCGCAGCCGCCATGTTAGCCTCTGCACGACATTCAACAAAGAGTTGTTGAGCCCCCACATTTCCAATGGATCGTTGCAACAGACAAGCCCCTGGACGCAAAACGAAATGCTTGGGGCACTAAGAGTCGTCTAGCGGGCAATCAATTCCATAATCAAATTTGCATGCTTGCGAGCTGGACTGTGTGCACGCGGCCTTGTGGCTCTCCAGGCAGATTGCAAGCGCTTCATGGAGCTGGCCTCCGTCTTTGAATTCCCACAGCTGGTAGTCCCTATTTCCAAGGTGCGTCGCTTCGTAAGTTCTGACAGGCAGATTGCAAGCGCTTCATGGAGCTGGCCTCCATCTTTGAGTTCCCACAGCTGTGTGAAAATTGCAATCTTGCGCTCGTACCTGGTGGCATATCAAGCAAAGTGGGCTAAAATGGTGCTCATTGTGTGCATCACACTGCAGGTCCAGAGCCAGGAGCAAACATTGCAGGGAAGTTCAGCTAGCAATGCACAAACATACATGCAACCACTCACTCCACGAGGTGTAGAGAGGAGGAGCAGCTGTACAGCTCTCCAAACAAATATCAATGCTTGCAGACCTCCCTGATATTGAACTCCCTCCTTTTTCAACTTACCTCCAGTGGACTGCATGCCGATCACCACACACATGCCATCCTGCAATGCCTGCTTGCACAGCTTCACGCATGGGTTGACCTGCAAATAGGCACACGCACCCAACTTTAGGCCTTGCATACAGGTGCACCCAACTTCAGGCCTTGCTTACAGGCGCGACCGACATCAGGCCTTGCTTACAAGTGCACCCAACACCAGGCCTTGCTGCAGGTGGATGGCGGAAAAGCGGCCCATACAGGCAATAATTCTGTGATTTGCCTGCAGCATGCCATCTTCATCCTTTGTCTTGTTCTTACTTGTTAAAGAACAGGGTTTGAGATTCACAATGCACCCTCAATGATGCCAGGTTTTTGGTTTTAAAGCATGTCAAGTAAGCACCCTTGGTCCCACAGATGCCCTTTGATGCAGGCTTGATTGGGTTGGCAAGCAGCAGCAATTAAATGCATTTGGGAAGGCAAGCCAGTGCATGGAAGTTTGAAGCAACCAGGGACTGGAGCATCCATCATAGTGATGTGTACATTTGGATGGGAAAGGTGGGAGGAATAAGCTGTGGAAACGGAAGAGAATGCAATCCGCCAGATTTTGCCTCAAGACCCAGAGTTCCAGAGCTTGATCACTGTTTGCCCAGACATTTTGACACAACTTTGATAGGCATGACAGAAGGCACTCACCTGCCCTGCATCACACAGCTACAATCTGCCGGCACCCGCCCTCGCACCTTTGCTGCAATGAGCAAGCCCTTGTAGAAGCGCTGGTGGGCCGCCCAGAATAGGCCCTTGCGCATGTCTCGTCCCCCCATTGGCTTAGGGAGGCAGTTGAGCACGCTCAGCAACAGTGACCAGTATTGAGTCGAGCGATCGTACAGAATCCTGTGTGGTAGCGCAGCAGGAAAGGAGGGGATGACAGGCCAGGTGATACAACAAGAACATTCATCAGTAAAGGGAATACTAAAGTATTTGATCAAGTATGAAAGCAGTCATTGGAGCAGTATGGCAGTGCAGCAAGAGGGGGAGAGGCAGAATGAAACAAGAGCATGAGAACGTGTGCACAATAAGTTGAAAGCAGGAGAGATTAGGGGTGTGACATGGAAAAGCGATGCAGCCCAGTCAGGAGCACGTGGTCTCAGGTACCTCGTGGGGAATGAAGTGGAAAATCCTCCTTGCTTGTGTACATACATTATTTCGATGCACCCAACAGCCTGTTCAAACCTTGAAATCCCCACGTAGATCAGCATACACAGATCAAGTGCAGAACTGCCTGGATTGCTTGTACACACACCCAATAACCCCTCAGACAGGACTCACTTGAAGGCTGGGTCAATGTCGATGGTCTCCAGCCTGAACTCTGCATCCCGGTAGGAGAGCGTGCGGCACAGGTAGGCGCCCATGGCTTTCAGGCCCATCGCAAACATCTCCACGCCACCCAGGCCAGACCTGCACAAGTAGCATGGTGCAATTCAAATTACACGGACGGCAGTTTGCTACCTGGCGCATTGCGTGCTGATACAGATTTTATTGTTGACTTGGTTGTGAGTGAAAGGCACAACTTAGAAGCAGCTCTGACTAGCAGGGAACGCTTTGTTTGCATTACGCTGCTTACACACACACACACATACACAAGTACATCATGTATACATCAGAAGCACAATATTATCTTTACTTACTTGCGCAGGGCATCAATCATCTCCTTCATGTCAGCAAAGCCGTAGCTGCCCACACGGCGCATGTACAGCATGTTCTGGGGCTCACTGGCACCAGTGGCGCTGCAGGCATACCGTGTGTGTGTGTGTGTGTGTGTGTGTGTGTGTGTGTCTGTGGATACAGTGACCTGACCGCATTCACTCTCCGGTGCACATCTTAAATGCAAGTGTCAGCAAGCAACAGGGCTGGCGTTCATTCAAAAGGCCACTGCACTTCTCGAATGCAATTGTCAGCAACAGGGCTTGACGTTCATTCAAAAGGGCGCTGCGGTTCTTGAATGCAAGTGTCAGCAAGCGACAGGGGGGAGACCAAGCGCCCTGGTCTGGCAAGCCAGCAGTGACCAGAGCTTGGTACAAAAAAGCGATCAATGCCCACTGGCTTTCAAGCACGCATACTTGGGTATCTGGGTCTGCAGTGGGAGAAGGGGAAAAAAGAAAAGACAGTAGCCTGCAATCAATTGCAAGAAACTTCTTTAGGGCTGTGGCTGATTCACCCACAATTTAATCAAATGACGTGTCATACCTTAATTTGACAGCGCACATACGGTACAAGATGGAAACCTTTTTGTAGACATAAATCTTGGTTTCCAGTTTCTGCGGAAACATACATAGAAGCTGTTTTCAACCCCACCCAAAAGGCTGCGTGCAGTGACCAGGACACGCACAAAGAGCAATCAGTGCCCACCTGCTGTACAACACACGTGCTTTGGGCAGCAGAGACTGCAGAAGGTCCACAGCCAGGCCAGTCATGGTGCAGCCTGCAGGGAGGGGAAAGATTAAGTAGGATAAGATGGTGATAAAGGCTGCAGCAAAGACTGCAAAAGATGTGGCCATAGCCAGGACATGAGTCATGGTGCAGCCTGCCAGCACAAAGGGGTCAGGCGGGAAAACCTGGCATGCAAGCCCTTGCACTAAGGAGCAAAACTAGACAGCCTGCGCTGCTCACCATGACAATACTGGATTGCAGGCTGGCCGTTACCCAAGGAACACTGCAACACAGCCTAAATTTCAATCTGCAGCAAGCTGCCCAAACTTCTTGTCCAGGTACTGGAAGGCAACTTTAAGTGCGCTCACCTCCATTTGAGTCCAGCAGATTCTTGGCACGCTGCAGGGAATGGAGCAACACAGATGAAGATGATTAGGTCAAAGAAACACACTTTTGGTCAGTGTGCCTCAGTAATACAATGACTCTTTGGTGCTGGTAGTACGTCGACCAAACTTACACACATGCATTCTTGCTCTCCACACATTCCCCAAACCCAAACACACCCACACACATACATGCACGCACACGCACACACACACACACGCACACGCACACACACACACACACGCACACGCACACGCACACGCACACGCACACGCACACGCACACGCACACGCACACGCACACGCACACGCACGCGCACACGCACACGCACACGCACACACGCACACACGCACACACGCACACACGCACACACGCACACACGCACACACGCACACACGCACACACGCACACACGCACACACGCACACACACACGCACGCACACACGCACGCACGCACACACACACGCACACACACGCACGCACACACGCACACATGCACACACGCACACACGCACACACGCACACACGCACACACGCACACACGCACACACACACACACACACACACACACACACACACACACACACACGCATGCACGCACATATGCATCGCACACGACATACACACATACACACGCAAGCCCTCCCTCTACCGAAATCTTACACTTACATGGCACTCGTCAAAGATGATGAGCGCGTCTTTGCCATCGCCCTCAGGCCCCTGCAACCACTCCTTGATCTGGGTCAGCCGACTACCTTTTGCAGACAGGGAGCCAGTCTTCTTCTCCCGTGCTGCGGACTGCCTCACCATGGTCTTATACGTCCTCTCTGCGGGCGATGGAGTGCATGCAAGTTATTGTGTCTGCTCTGAACACTGAAATGATGAAAGAGACTAGGTTTTTCTGCAAGCAAATGACTTACAAGCAGGCACTCGGTTGCTGAAGCACAACCACAGGCACACCGAGCGCATGCAGAGGCACATGAAGCGCAAGCAAGCTTTTTGTAAACATGGAAACAAGTAGGTTTCCTCTGCAGGCACATGCAGCACATGCAGGCACATGGAGCGCATGCAGGCACGGAGTTGCTTGAGCACAGCCAAGGGCTCTGATCCATATGTGTACTCGTGACAGACTGAGCATCGCATCCTGGTCCTTTTTTCAAGTGCCAAGAAACAAGAAAAACATGCTGGCAAGCCGCAAGAGCTGACACGGAATACGGAAAGCAGGTGGAGTACCGCATCTTGGGTGTCTCAATGCATCTTGCAATGCTGGCAGCATGTTTACAGCATGCCAAGCAGCATCTTTAAAACACAGATTTGGCGCTACAGAACCATAAGCATGCATTGCGTTCTTACTTGAGCAAGTCAAGAGATGGCCTGAGGCATGCAACGGGAACAAATATAATTCCTCTGCTTTGTTGCCGATCACATGCAATCCCCCTCCCCAACATAGACCCCCTCCCCAACAAAGATCCCCTGCTTTGTACAATTTGCAGGCCCACCTGCTCGAGATTCCTGTTGAGGAAGCCCCCCCAGATCTGGCCATGAGGGGTTCACCATGCCTGCTTCCATTTCCTCGCTGTTGCTTTCCTGTGCCTTCTTGCCTCTGCCGCCCTTGCCTTGCTGCAAGTACGTGGGCAAGAGCACCCAGCAAGGAAACGCACAACAGGTCAAGAAGCCAACATTCAAACAATCCTACGCATTCATGGTCTTCAGTGCAGCAAGGTTGTATGGTCAAGATTGCCACGGAAATGGTTCAGGCGAGTGCAAATGCAAGGCAGTGTGCTCGCAAGGTGCTATCATGCGAATTGCATGCTCAAACACGGGAGTGTAAGACATTCAAAACAGTATGCTTGCAGAATGCTATCCGGTCGGCAAGAGATTCCCGCGCCTGATCCCGCTCCTGGTCCATGAGACGCGTCAATCAAGATCCAGCAGGGAAGGCTCAATCTTCAGGCCTCATCTTACCCTGCCCTTGACTGTCAGCAGCGAGTAAGTGATGAAGAGCACACCATCCTGGTAGTGCTTATCGAGATCGCCAGCGGGGGGGCTGTCCTTATTCTGCAAGGAATGTGTGTGTGTGTGTGTGTGTGTGTGTGTGTGTGTGTGCGTGTGTGTGTGTCGTTCAGGTAGAGCGCCCACACAAGGTAGCACTTGAGGACATGCACAATCACCAGGATTCAGGTACAGAAATGAAAGACCAGTGTCACTGCAAGCAAGACTACATAGTAAGCTGCTGTTGCCACACAACCTGCAGCATTAGGATCACAAACAGGAGCACAGGAGTATGATTGGCCAAGGCGTCACCTGCATGTTCCTCAAAAATTAAAGCTCCTTTGCCCACCTTTGGGTGCACAGCAATGCCGCTACAGCCAAGGTCATCAAGGTCACGCCGTGCATCGTACGCAAGGTCGCGCGAAGTGCTGACCCACAGCACACGCCTACCACCAGTTGCCCAGTACTCCTGCAATCGTGAGGGATGCACAACTTGAACATTGATGGTAAGGCCATGAAGTTCAGAAATCCAGAGGGATCTGCAAGGCACTTCAGCTGTGTGGCTCATGGAGAAGGCTCTGAGGATTTGATGGGCCACAGATAAGTCGCTGATAAGAACTCCATCTTTTTTGCAAAACATATGTGACCGCGAATTCACAAGAGATCAGAACAGGGAGCTAATGCTCGTTTTCAAGGTCAACATCACTTGCATGACCTGGAAGCAGGCATGTTTAGCCGGCATTCAGCACAGAGCAGAACTAACATACAGTGTCCCTGCCTGATACACACAGCTTCCCCATACTCCCTGCCTCCTCGACCTTGTTCCCAGCAACCATATCCCTGCATGTACATTTTTTTTGTTCTCCTCGTCCTTTTTTGAGCACCTCTACACGAGGGGCATGCTGGCAAGCACACCTTGATGATGGCTGCTATCTGCCGGCCCTTGCCCACGCCCGCGCCGTCACCAAGAAAGAAGCCCGCACGCTCCCCTGCAACATGCAGCATTTGTGCGCATTGTGAGCAATCGTGGAAAGAAAAGTGTGGATTAGAGTGTGGCTAGAGAGTAGCTCTAATGGGAAAAAAGCAGCAAGGTTGATTGTTTAGTTTGGAAGTAGACAGCTGGGTGGATTTTCCCCACCTGGAGGAAACCAACACTAGCCAATCCTGCTTTGCAGTACCCCTGCCCCCTCTCACCTGATGGCAGCTCTTGGTTGAAGCGCATCATGGAGTACAGCACTGTCTCAAGCTGCGCATTGGACAGCTTCTTGGCCTTGACCTCCGCGCTCAGGTGGTGCTTGTAAGTCACATCAGGGGGCGTCACTCCCGCCAGACTCTGAGCAAAGTGGCAGGTGCATGAGTTGTGCACTGCCACTAAATGTTTGCAACAGAGCTATCATGCACTGTCTTGCCAAGCATACTGCAGTGCACAGTGTATGGCTCAGGATGGCAGTCAGGCTGCCTCAGGTGGCATCAGCGTACACAAAGATGCATATACAGAGGGCTGATCACGTGATCAAGTTTTCAAGTGCATGCATTGGGCACGACATATTGAGGCCTGCCCTACCTGGCTCTCCACAATTGCGTCAGGGTGATCAAAGCCTTCCCTGACCTTGGCAGGCCGGTACTGTGCGTACAAGTTGGCTTGGTCCATCTGCAAGCAGATTGCTTGTTTTCACATCAGCCAGCGGGCTGCCTTGCAATTGTATCCAATGACAATAACGCACAGCTGCAATGCAACTCCACATTGCAGTCGACTTCAGAATAGAGTTATCTAGCCCATCCACAAGGAGCAGGGCCATACATAAGCATTTGGAATGCAGCAAGCAGCAAGCGGGTGCCTCCAGGTGCTTGCATCCATCAAACAGCTCCCAGCGAAGAGCACCCAACAGCACCCCCAACAACACTCAACACATATCAAGCAACAGGACGATGGCAACCCCAACAGTGCCCGACAAAGAGCAAGTGACAAGTCACAAATGAGCACCAACCTCCTCCTCGTCCTCCTCAGAAATGACATCCTCCTCTTTGGCAAGCTCGTCTTGATGCTGCTGCTCACGCAGCCGCGCCTGCCTGATCTGCTCCTGCCTGATCTCGTCATAGCCATTCATAGGAGCACCATTCGCAAATGTCGCAGGTGCCGATGTCTGCATTCAAGCAGTCAGGAGCACAAGGTTCAATTACATGCCGCTGTGACCTCCTGCTGTTCAGCAGCAGATAGCTGCAAGCAGGGTTGGCTCAATATCCACTCTGACATGTGCGATGCAGGATCAAGGAAAAGCAAGATGCAATGGATGCTTTAAATGAACTTTCAGGGCACTGGCTGACTCCATCCACCTGCTGTTTGCACGGCCTATCATTGATCTCTATCTTGCATAGAAAAATTCTGAATCTGGCAGAACCTGGTGTAAATAAACTGGCAAAGCAAGTGTCCTACAGATGTGTGAAGGTCTAGATCTGCTTTTGGCAGATGATGAGCGAAGGAAAAGGAAATTCTGTGTGAGAGCGCATGGCTAACCCCAGGGTGCAAGAAGCAGCTGTCCTGCATCAATCCTCTCTCCCAAGATGCGCTTGGCACTAACCTTGGCAGCCTCAGGCAACTGAGAGTGCTGCATGCAGATCTTGTTAAAAAAGGCGCTGGCGCAGCTCCGGACCACTGTTGGCAGCCCTAGCCTCTGTACAAGAGTTTTGAAGTAAGGATCCAATTTCCCTGCATGCAAAGTGGACAGTGGCGGCCCTCCTGGTGACCAACCGGCACTGAGGAAGGACTACCAGCACCAAAAATAAGAATGGCGGATCCCACCTTCACGGAGCAAGTCTCCCAGCATCCGCGAAAATTCAAGCTCTTTCGCTGTGGGCTCGGCTTGCGCGGGATCAGGCTCCTCCTTTAGCACCACGTGCACACATGATACTCATTATAAGTATGCACCAGTGCGCACAACGTTTGATTTGTCACAGACTAGAATGGCAAGGGTCTGCACCTTGATGGACGAGTTGTTTACGGGTATTGCAGGTGTGGTATCCACATACAGCCTGCACATGGGAACTTCTTATGTACAGCAAGAACAGCATGCAAAAGGAGTCCTTTCAAGTTTTTGTTTTGGCAAGGATTAGTACGTGAAGCTCGCAAGCAGAGATGTGTAAGCATACATTTTAATGATTTTACACAAGCACGACTGTGTGTGAGTGTGTGAGTATGTGTGTGTGTGTGTGTGTGTGTGTGTGTGTGTGTGTGTGTGTGTGTGTGTGTGTGTGTGTGTGTGTGTGTGTGCGCGCGTGTGTGCGTGTGCGCGTGAGCATGTGTGCGTGCTTCAAGATTTTCACACCTCAAAGTAGGAGTTTGATGGCTTCCACGTGCCATTTGATGCTCGCTTCATACTGCAGGGCAATCAATGGCAGCAGAGGTGGCACCTCTGTGCCCTGGCAGGCATTGACAGATGAGGACAGGTGTGTGCAAGCGCGTGGACGCACCGCATTCACAAGTGATAAATGCACAGAGTCTGAGACACACAAATTCGCATGATGTTTCCACCCGCAAAGGGGCACATCCGATCTGCGGGATGGCTCCGTCTGTCTCTTACCTGTTGGTGATTCGGCAGTAAGCTTGCTCTGTGCACTTGTTTGACTCTCTAAATCTCCATTATAATCTAAATTATCGAAGTCTGAGGGTAGGTTTAATTTTTGTGCGGTAGGCAGTTGGTGAATGCTGGATTTCAGTTGGATCTGAGCTTGCGACACCTGGATTATCTTTAAGTTGAACGCATGATAGCTGCAACATGATGAATCAGGTCGTGCAGCCGGGGAAACTCCCCCTGGCGCTGAGGATAACAACTCGGAGGAGAGGTGAAGCATTGCCAGCCCTCAAGAGCAGGAGGAGCAGATGTAAGGTACGGCTCCTTTGGTGTGCGGCCTGTGTACATGGAGTTCTTATCCTCATCACCATACCATCGTGCATGAAGCAAGTGATGTCAGCAATTGCATGCATGCATTAGTGTATGGCAGGCAATAAAGGCGCATTATCCCTGCAAATTTCTTCATGCGTGCATGCGTTTTAGCTCACACATACACACATGCACGCACGCGCACACACACACACACACACACACACACACACACACACACACACACACACACACACACACACACACACTCACACACAGTCGTGCTTGTGTAAAATCATTAAAATGTATGCTTACACATCTCTGCTTGCGTGCTTCACATACCAATCCTTGCCAAAACAAAAACTTGAAAGGACTCCTTTTGCATGCTGATCTTGCTGTACATAAGAAGTTCCCATGTGCAGGCTGTATGTGGATACCACACCTGCAATACCCGCAAACAACTCGTCCATCAAGGTGCACATACAAACGCGAACACACACGCACAAATACACACACACGCAAACACACACACACACACACACTCACACACACACACACACACGCACACACACACACACACGCACGCACGCACACATACACGCACGCACGCACACACACACACACACACACACACGCACACACACACGCACACACACGCACACACACACACACACGCACACGCGCACACACACACACACACATACGCACACACATACATACACACACACGCACACACACACACACGCACACGCACACGCGCACACACACACACATACACACACAAACACACACACAAACAAGCAAACACACACACATGCACACACACATACATACAAACAAGTAAACATACATACATACACACACACGCGCACACACACAAACATGCAAACAAGCAAACACACAAACATACAAACATACAAGCAAACACACATGCACACACACACACATACACACACAAGCAAACTCACATGCACACACACACACACATACACACACATACACACACAAGCAAACACACATGCACACACACACACACACACACACACACACACACACACACACACACACACACACACACACATAAACATACAAACAAGCAAAAGCACACACACGCGCGCGCACACACACACACACGCACACACACACACAAACAAGCAAACACACACACACATGCACACAAACATACAAACAAGCAAACACATACACACGCGCGCACACACACACACAAACAAGCAAACACACACACGCACACACACACAAGCAAACACACACACACACAAGCAAGCAAACACATACACACACATACAAACAAGTAAGCACACACACACGCACGCACACACGCACGCATGCACGCGCACACACGCACATGCACACACACACACACATGCACACACGCACGCACGCACGCACACATGCACGCGCACACACGCACACACGCACACGTGCACACACACATATGCACACACGCACACACTCGCGCACACACGCACACACTCGCGCACACACACACACACACACACACACACACACACACACACACAGACTCACACAAGCAAACACACACACATGCACACTAACACACACAAACATACATACAAACAAGCAAACACACATACGCACAAACACACACACACACACACAAACATACAAACAAGCACACATACACACACATATACACACACACGCACGCACACACACACACGCAAACACACACACACATGCACACACAAACATACAAACAAGCAAACACACACGCACACGCGCACACACACACACACACACATACACACACAACATACAAACAAGCAAACACACACACAGCACAGCACAGCACAGCACAAGGGTACCTGCACATGAAGCATCTGTGCACATTCAAACTGTCGCACATACAATAACGAGTCACATGGTTTAGTAGATCCCAAACAACTGGCAAGTTCATGGAGGTGTAGGCATGGCTTGAACACACACCAATAGAACACTTGCAGACTGAAGCACACATACATTTTGTAATTTTAGCTCAATTATACATGTGACCACGTGCGATTCTTGCATACAGCCCACGAAAACGTGTATTTTTTTGTCTGTGCAAGTGCATTCCAGTAGGAAGGTGCTTCATGCGCATCGATTTGTATGTGCATACGCATTGAAGTATAACAGCACAACACACAACTCACACAGGTAGTGAAAGTGCGGGCCGAAGCCTATGTGTCGAGCGCTGATGAGAAGCCTCCGGTGCTGCAGCACATGTCTCCTGAGGATCGTGCCCTTGCGCTGCGCCTCCTGCAGAAACGCCGCGAGCGGCGCAGGGTAAGTGTGTGCTCTCATTCAGGGTCTGTTTACAACAGTTGGGTATTGGAAAATTAAACATTCAAAATCAGCGATTACCCAAAAACTGCATTTATGGCGGTGGGGATGCAGAATGTCCTTTTCGGGGTCGAAATTTTGAAAAAACATTTATGTTTGCTTTCGATTTCCAGAAATTAAAATGGAACCTCTCTGAAATTGGGAGCGCGCGCTGGAGAAGGCCTTTTATTTCAATTGTTGCTACAGCGGTTCCCTCTCGCCTGTTCTCCGCCGTTGGCTCCTCTGAGAGGCATCTTTCCTCGCGCCCTGGATGCCATGCTTGAGGCGCTCTGTGCACCTGGTCAATGCCTGTTTTCTTGCGAGCTTGCTCCTCCGTGCACAAGCTCACATCAGCCTGATGGTTAGCCGTGTGGCAAGCTTGGGACGCCTCCCTGGGGGATGTGGCCCTGGGGAGAACATGCAGTGAAAAACCTGCCTTGCCATGAGTGTAGGTTCTTCCCCGAGGTTTGTGCTGGGTCATGAGCCAGGGCAGGTCTGGGGCATGAGTCTCCTCAGGGAGAGCGCGCTCCCTGCGCAGGAAGGGGCGTGGGAAGGGGCGCGCAGCGCAGGCCAATTGAAAAAAAAGCCCGCTCCAGCGCGCGCTCCCAATTTCAGAGAGATTCCATTTTCATTTCTGGAAATCGAAATCGAAAACCAAAATTTTTTGCAAATTTGCGACTCCGAAAAGGACATTCTGCATCCTCACCGCCATACAAACCTGGGTAATTTTCTTGGGTAACCCGAAAAAAAAAATTGTACATTTCTGAATTTTTTTTACCTGACACCCCCCCTCTCGGGGTAAGATAAAAAGAAGTTGGCTTAGGAGTCCAAGGCGCGTCTATGGTATAGCTGTGCTTTCTCTGTGCTGTGTGTGAATTTAGCTGTGCGTGTGAAATTTAGCATCGAGGGCATTAGCGTGTTACTTCTAATAAGTTTGAAATTACAGAATGAAAATTATATTTCGCGAGAAAAGTATTTTTTAAAGCAATTCAAAGCTTGAATGTGTAATTAATTTCCTCCGTACATACACCTTGCTGCTCTGTTCCAGCTCCCGACAGAATGCAATGTCAATATATCAGGGATTCAAAATACCGTTTGTCCACGACCAGTTCGAATGGCCTCCTTCTGAAAATTAATTAAAATTTCGATTTTAGTTCGAATGGAGGTCCCATAATTAATTTTTCAGTTTGAATGGGTTCGATTGGCCTCTGGCTGACATTAATTTCTCAATTCGAATCCTTGCTGCAGCCCAATTCGAATCTTTGCTGCTGCTGCTGCTGCTGCTGCTGCTGAGGGGCAGGGGGCTGGAGAGGTTTGGGCGCATTCTTGCTCCCTGAGAAGAACACACCTTACCATCAGCAAGCAATCCAAGCTATCCAGTCACTGTCACAAGGTGCCCATGCTGGCCAGCACACTGGAGCTCACGCAAGCAACATCAACCAAGCTGTCACCTGAAGGACGCCCCACTGGGTTCTTTTGCTTCACTGGCTGCCCTTTCCTGGCTACCTTGGCCTTGGCAAGACTGACTTGTCCTGCTGCTAGCTGCTGGGCGGGGTTTACAGGCTTGAGCCACCTAGCTAAGGGGTTGGAGCTTGAGCTGGGGGCCTGGGAGGCCATTTTCCCGCACAAGCCCTTTGCAGCCCCAAAATGAATTGATTTCCCAATTCGAATGGGTTTGAACGCCTGGCAATAATTAATAAACAATTTCGAATTTTGGCTCCAGAATTAATTAATATTCGAACTGGTCGTGGACAAACGGTAATGCGAGAATTTTAGGGCTCAGTAGACGGCTCTGTAGAGGGCTGCTTTACTTTTTGCGTGTTCTTGTGCTCACGAGTTCTTCTAAGCCTTTTTAATAATGCTGATTTTTCAGACAGTTTTGTGAAGGACCAAAAAGTGTTACACTTTTAGAGTGAACCCTCGTCCTAAGCTAGCGGCGGCGCTTACTAGGGCTTTCAAAGGTCTCGCTGCGCTCGCTAGCCTTGTAAAAAGCTTTAAAGTTGCGCGTTTTGGAATTAAAAATTCCCTCCTTGGAGGACCATCCGTTGAAGCTTCTGAGAGCCTTTTTAGTCTTCAGAGATGGCCTGCTAGGCGTATCTTGGCCTGCATGCGCACCACAAGCATGTTTGACCTCACTTGGAAGCTTCAGCTACAGCTGTCAGCAGCCCTCCCAGCACTTTCCAGCAACAATGACCCAATGATGTAAAAATGCCTACAGCATGGCATCTCACAAGCAAGTGGAGTTTCAAAAGACCCCTCTGAAGGATTACCCAGGGTTGTAAATGCAAATTTGGGTAATTTCTGTATTAATTTAAAAGATTTGGGTATGTCAACTTTTATTTCGTGCACTACCCAACTATGGTTGTAAACAGGCCCTCATGCGTGTTTGTGTGCTCGCACACACACATGGCGCAGGGTAACGGCGTTTTTCCGACCATCGTGGTTCAGGAAATCGTGGTTCAGGAAATCGTGGTTCAGGAAATTGTGGTTCAATCGTGGTTCAGGAAAATAATTTCCAAATCCAAACCACGATCTTTTCTTGAACCACGTTTCCAACAGCGTGGTTCATGAACCATGCTCAAATTCAAAGTGCATGATAGGCCATCTTATAATTTAAGTAAATATTAAACATCGAAATAAGCTGTTCGCTACCCTTGCACCTGTGCTCTTCCCTTGTGTGGTCCTGGACCTTGGCTGTCAGGAGTGCCCTCCTGTAGGCATCAAGCCCAGCTTGAAAGCTGTGAAAAAGCAATTCTGGAAGAGGTTCTTTGGCTAGTTGACAGTCTCCTGCAGGGCGTGGATGAGCTCATTCAGCTGCCCTTTCTCCTGAGGAACGCGCATGATGGAGTGCATGCTCAGTCTGCAAGCATGCACTCACCTCTGGGCGTGCACGTTAGCACTTGGTGTTGTGCACGAGAGCAGAAAACCAAAGCTGCACGCTGCGGCAATGCTTGCAGCCAACCATGCTTGCTACACAGTCTCGGTTTCTTAAAATCGGATAAAGGTTTAATTTCATTCACTTTGATTCATACCGTAGCGTCACTAATGTATTACGACGCTGATTTATTACGAGGTACCAAAACAATTTCATTAATTAATTTGCGAGTTTTTAGGGTTTTCGAAGACCGCCAAAAAAAGTCAAGTTTGCGAACCCTGCGCATCTTCGCGTCTCTCCTACACTAGCTCACTGTTTCTGCTTACCCTCTCCCTCCATCGTTACATCTGTGGTGTCCTCAGACACCTCCATTGGTTCATTTAGCCTTCCCACCCCTGCCCCCTGCCCCTCCTGGCTTTGTGCAACAGCTGCAGCAAGCTCCCCTTGTACCTTTCACCTGCCTCTGGGAGCCGTGGCTGTGGGGTCCATCAACTCTTCTGGGAACTGGTTTGCCCTGTTCCCCCCCCTCCATGCATGCCTCCCATGCATGCCGTCCCTGGGAGGATGCTCTCTCCACAGTTGCCTCCTCCAGCAAGCTAAACAAGAAATCCCTGCCTTTGAGGAGCAGGGGGCTGCATAGAAGGGCCCGACGGATGGCTGAATGTAAACCTGGACCCTTTACGAGGCCTTGAAAAAATTAATTTCTAAAGACTCTTCATATTGCGAATAACCCCAATAATTATTTAATTATATCGCAAAACTCCAGTGTCGCTTCAGTACTTGTTTGATTGAGTTTCTGTGCATTTATTTTCCCTAAACCATGAAAGGCCCCCCCCCCCCCCCGGGTCCTTTCAAGAAAGCGTTTTCTTGAACCACGGTTAAATTTTCTTTTTCGTGAACCACGAACAACGCTGTTGAAAACACGCCGTAAATGTGTGCTCTCATTCATGCATGTTTGTGTGCGCGCACACACAACACACACATTCACACACTTGTCCTTGTGCATGCATGTACACATGACACGGTGTGCAGCATTTTGAAATGCTTGATGCGACCGCTTGAATCCAATTGGGGATGGACACATGTTGGTATGCATGCAGGCTTGTGCTTGCAAGCAAATATTTGCATCACGCCATCATGGAACGAGTTTGCAGGGCCACGTACAGTGTCACCTCCCGCACCTGTCAAGCCCCCACATGCTGAAATAATTGAGACATCCTTACATGCATGCATGTGCATTGGCTATGCTGTCTGAAGGAGCTGTCTTTAATAGAGTTCATCAGCACACTTAATGCACTGTATAAATAAACTCTGCACCTGCAAGCGCTGCTTCCCAGGCTGTTTCGTTCCTCGGCCCATGCGTGTACTCTATGCCTGCATGCGCCGCTCCCTAGGCTTGTTCCTTCCTTGATCCATGTGAATATTCTGTGTCTGCATGTACCGCTCCCCAGGCTCTTTCATCCCTTGGCCCATGCGTGCACTTTGTGCCTGCATGGGCCGCTCTCCAGTTTTTTTCATCCCTTTGTCCACGCATATACTCTGCGCCTGCATGCGCCGCTCTCCAAGTTTTCCCATTCCTTGGCCCACGCATGTACTCTGTGCATGCATGCGCTGCTTTCCAGGTTTTTCTAATCCTGTGGCCCACATCTGTACGCTGTGCCTGCATGCGCCGCTCTCCAGGTGTTTTCATTCCTTGACTGGCGGCGGCACCGCAGCCAGTCACGGTACATCCACCACATTCAGACCATCAAAGAGTCTGGCGTGGTGCGCTCCATAGCACGGCCTGTGATGATTGTGGCCGCCCTGTCAGCAGGTAAGCAGTGCTCTGCTCCTGTACGTGACGCAGGAGATTGGACCCCATAGTCTCATAAGGGAACTTTTGCTCTTGTCTGCTCAAGGCATCGATCTTTGAAAGGCGGCAATTTTGCAGTGAGGTTTTGTCTGCTGTCAGCTTCATATTTGGTTCAGCTCGTGTGCCTCGTGGGAGTATTGACCACTCTTAACGCAACGTCTTATACCATCAAAAGTCTGCATTAACTGGCAGTCGGAGTACCATTTGTGATCTCACACATACGCCTTGCCTTCTTTTTCCCTCTTGTCTTTGTGTTGTCCCACGTCAGAGACGCCTGAAGGGAGGAAATTTCCGCAAAACCTGAAGCCGTACGCTCAGCATACCTTGCTGTGGATTCCATCTATCTTCCAATGGCTCTCTTTACAAATGTGTCATGCAAACTGCTCTCTTTTCACCACAGTTGTTGCCATGTACAACTACCTCTTCATCGTGAAACCTCCATGGCTTCCTGCATGGTTACCGACCCCACTCACTGTGGTAAGTGACTTCATCCCATGCGCACCCACACCCAAACACGATTGCACAAGTATGCTTGCATACACTCGCTTTTGCATGCAAGCTGAACCCCGTGCCTCATGTTGCCTTTGGGTGGCCTTGTTTGGTTGGTCAATGCTAAATACCCTTGCTCATCCAACCCTGTGCCTACCTTTACATATTGAAGCTCTATCCTGCCTCCTAACCTCTCTCCTTGGATTTAAATTGGGGCCTCAAACTTTCCCTTTTTTGAATGCATCGCTTTTTGAATGCATTCCCTTCACATGCTTGCAACACTGCTAGATGTGCTTCATGAGGGCTGTGCGCATGGAAGGTGGAGCTGTTTAAGCACATCTAGCTTGAGCGCAGCTTTTGAATGAGCTTCTTCACTTAAATCCTTGAAGTTCTTTGGCATGGCAGGCGATGGAGCCCATCCAGCTGACCACCATTGCTCTTTCACTCTTGCTGGTGTTCCGGTGAGTTTGTCTTCCATCTTTCTCCTGACACTTGCACATCACACTTGCATCACACATGTTTCAGGCATGAGCAGCTGGAGTCTATTTTGTGCTGGCTCGGATTTTCCATAAACCACATGGCAGCATTTACCAGAAAAGTATTTGATTGGTCTATAGATGCTAATGAGCAGTGAGCCATCATCTATCATCGAGCGTGTCTATTGTGAGTAATAAAACAGAAGTTGTCGGCCTGTACAAACATAGAATGCCTCTGCCATTTTCAATTATCTTTGAAGGCTTTGTGACAGTGCATGGTTGTGGAAAAAGAATCTGATACTACTTTCACCAGAGGGTGGCATGTGGGGCGCTGTATCAATCATTTGGCAGCTTAGTAATATTTTGAATTGCTGCAGCTGAAGTATGCTGCAGCTGAAGTATGGCGGTTTTGTTTGCGAGATACAACATCAACATGCATGAAGGCATCCATGCATGCACATGTGCGCGCGCGCGTGCGCGCGCGCGCGCACACACACACACACACACACACACACACACACACACACACACACACACACACACACACACACACACACACACACACATACACACACACTTACACACGCTGTTCATGCGCACATGCATGCATGTGCAAGCCTATGTGTACATGCCTGTGTGCACTACAAAGCTGAAAGGGCAAAAGGCAGCTGTGTGGTTGGTGTGAACTGCATAAACTCTTTATTGGGGTGGGCAGGGTTCAAGCGGGGTGGTATGAATATTATGGCCCGGAGCCCCCTGGGGCGTAGTCCCCTTATCTTTGGGGCGGCCAACAGTTGTTGAATCTGAAAGAATAAAGCTTTAAACCAACCAGGCCACCTTACGTCACTAGAACTGCACCAAGCTAATTTTGTGCTTTCAGAGCTGTCCTCGGAGACTTGGTCATGCCACCTTGGCAAGCCGAGGTTGCTCTCCATCAAGATGATGCATTCTGTCCATACGAACAGTGATTTTGTTTTTAAAATGATCATGAATATTGCCTGCTGTCCTGCAATAAAGTGGGCATGGAGCAGCGGAGACGTGAGCTTTGATGGACATCGTCGCAGCAGGCACTCTCATGGAAACATGGTGCCGTTTGGAATATTTGAAGCTGGTTGAAATAAGATTTAGAACTTCCAAGTGGTCCAAATCCTTTGACCATGCACTTCAGGGTCAAACCCTCACAATCTGCATGTAGATCTCCTCCACTTGCCCACGAGGATTCTTCCAGGAACCCTGCATGATGCTCCAATACTTTGAAGATGTGAGGTGGAGGTGCAGGGGGGACGCAGCCCCTCCCACATATATTTTTTCAATCAAGCTAATCATTAAGATGCAAACATCATTAAGGTGCAAGGCACGGGAAGGGAAGGGAATGCACATGCAAGGGAAGCACAGACTCCGCCCCTTTCTTGTGCTCTGGAGGATCGAACCCTACTGAATGACTTATAGTTGTGGGCAATGGAATTGTTCGGTCTTTTTCCTATTTGATGTATTTTGATGCCATTGCAACTGAAGGTGCCCTAGA
>OU611758.1:6705341-6777841 GCA_914767535.2 Dunaliella primolecta | reverse complement strand
TCTAAGCATCATCTACATTTAGCAATTCTTGATAAGTTCATGGGCCCTTGCATGCCAGACCTTCTCCAAGCAGAACCAAGCCTGTGCATTTGCATGAAGCCTCTGCATTCACAACGCCGGGCGTATGCCATGAAGTTACGATGAGCAATGGAAGGCGTGCATGCTGTGCTTGCAATGCAAGGCAGCTGGTGGTCCTACCTTTCGCTGCTTTCTTTTTTTCTTGCTCTTTTCCCCTTGCCTTGTGTCCAAGATGACAAGGTGGCATTCACCGCTCCCTCCTCCTGCAGGTGCTCTCCTGGTTCCCTAACTCTAATGAAGGCAGGGAAGGCAAAGACACGGCCTGTAGGTGGCTGATAGCCCTAGCTAAGTCCTCAATGGTGCACTTGCGGGACGAGCATGACCTTCGGCAAGAGGTGGGATCTGTGCTGGAGGGAATCCTCCAGCCATATCATCATAGGCTTTAAAGTTCAAGGGTGGGCATTTGATTGCACTTTTTAATGGGGCTATGTCTTGAGAATTTTTGAGGAGGTGCGGCTCAATGCCGAGCAAAGCAGTAGAAAGTGAAGTCAGAATTGCACCTCCATCACACAGTTGAGCAACCAGTTCCACGGCAGCTTGGACATGAAGAGACCCTGCAAATGAAGCTTTCTCTCTTTCTTTACAGCAAAATGAGTGTCTGGACAAAGCAGTGCTATTCCCCCTGACCCGCAAAAATCTGGTTTCAAAGGGGATTCCAGGGATGCTCGGCTTGCGCATCTGTGCCAAGTGGCTCACTGTATCAGTCATCCCTTTTAAACATTCAGGGCCAAGCAACAAGTACCTGGGAGCGCAAGTGGTGTGAAAAAGGGCCAAAAAAATCTGTAACCTGCTTGCCAATAACACAGTTCTCGCCATTGCGCTGACATTGCGCCAGGTGGGATCTGTGCTTTTGGAGGAGGAGCTAGCCCGCCTGGAAGCCAGTGGGAACAGGTGAGGTGCTCAGGCTAGATAGATGATGGCTAGCTGACAGATGGTCGTAGCTGCTCGACTTCCACTTCAGGCGCAGGTGTTGGTGCTTCTTTGCAACACGGCAGGTGGTACCTGCAGTTCCATAGCTGAGAGCAATTTGTCCATCAGGAGCCTAACAAGCACTAGAAAGCACCCCCATGACCAGTGGTGCTTCAGAGCACTCACAGCAGTGTTTCTTTTTTTGCGACAGTTTATGCCTTCCGACATGAAATTGAGGTTTGGGGTAATTGTCGGAAGACACAAAATTGGCTATTGGAGGGTTTGAGGGGCTTTGGTGAAAAGGGGCGAACTTCCTTAGAATGCCTTTGATCAGGTCAGCCAAGTAGGTTTGAGTTAATGCCCCACTGCAACCAGATGATTCTGAGTATGCAGAACCTTTGTCTATACCAATCTAAGCAACTCTGCATACTCAGTTTGTGCCGGGGGGTGCCCAGGGTGTGTGGCCAGAAATCAGGCAAAATCCCTGCCAAAATGGGGTCTCCAGGAGGTCGTCCCCCGGCTTGCCTGACCAGCAGCGATGGCTGGGCACTTTATCAGGAGCACACCCTGGGGGGTCCGGGGGGCTGGGGCGGGGGTCCAGATAATCACTGCCCGGACCTCGATGTTGGCAGGGAAAATGGTGAGTTGACATAACAGAGCAACCACTGCACCATTCAGGGTCGCGACACTTTTGCTGGGACAAATGAAATATTTAAAGGAAATTGCTCGCTGGAAATCTGCACAGAGCTTCAAATCTAAATGATTTGCCAGCTGTAACGGACGGAGCCCCTGGAGCATGTGTCCATGAAGTGAGCACACGGGCTGACCAGAGCCTCATCTTTTGGTCAAACGCCCAGCTGTCACTGCTCGCCAGGAGCCACTCCCTGCACACCTGGGCCCCCAAACTTGGCAGGCATACCTAGAAAGCATGCTGAACAAGTCCTCATACTCAGGTTGTGGCCAAAGACAGTGCTTGCCTGTTTTCCCTGTTCGCACCACTTTTGCCTAGCAGGTGCGCACAGGTGACCATGCTCTAAGTGCTCCGGACCAAAATTTGCCCCCCCCTTTCTTTCACTCCGAAGGATCAGGATTGACCTAAAACCTACCTGAGAGCCAAAATATTGGCAAAATTTGGGCCAGAGCAGGCGTTTTGGCACCCATTTCCCTGGAAATGGTCAAAAATGACCTACAGTGCCCCTGGCTCAATCCTAGAGCCCCACCCTCACTTTTTTATGCAGAAGCACCAGTTTAGGCACCCTCAACCACTCTGCATACTCAGTTTGCAGCGGGGCATTAACTCCTCGTTTTCACACATAGCTTGGCTGAGCTGACCCAAAGGATGACTCCCTAACATTTCAAGTCCCAATTTACAAAGTTCTCTCAATGAGCGAGAAGGATAGCAGGAGAAGGGTGGAGAGGGGGCAAAGTGATGGTCATTATAAAGCGGACTTGCCACATGGTGTCACCAACAAGTTTCAGGCAGACTGGTATGACACCAGAAACTGTCCCCTGCGAAAGCATTGGCTGAAAGATGGTGGTCTCGGTGACAACAGCGAGTATGCGGCGCAGTGCACCCTCTGCCAAACCAGCTTCCAGTGCAGAGCACAGAATGTGAAAGCGCATGAACAAGGCAAGAAGCACAAGGCGCTCATTGCAAAATGGCAACAAGGACAGAAAGAGAGAGCAGCATGGCAGCAACACATGGACAAGGGCGCATAGTGGTTTGCATGGTCTCCTGCACAGGTCATACAGGAAAGTGAACAGCCTGCAGCCTCCCGGTGGGCAGGGGCACTTGAGCAGAAGACATAAAATCAAGCTTTCAGAAATGGAAAAATCTGGATATGATATAAGATCAAGGTTTTCTTAACACAAAAAAAGAAACACTGATTCACAGCAGACCTCATCCTACCCCTGATTAGGAGGTGAACTTCCTCCGTTTTCCAGGGACACACACACACACACACACACACACACACACACACACGCACGCACGCACGCACACACACACACACATACACACACACACACACCTTGTTGGATATGCAGGCCAATGTACTGCATCCAAGTGCTGTCACAAATATTTGCAACCAGCGGCCTGCCTTACAACCTTGTCGTTTGCTTGGATGAAAATTTGACGAGGCTTGTCAATGCCGTCTATGCTTGCGAGCGAATCTTAGGCACCCCAATCCCGCTCAGCTATACAAGGTGAGGCCTCCATCCCGTTTAGAATTCTAATTAAGCTTTGACATGCACAAGAGGCTTGTGAAAGCTTAAACGTTTGTTCCGTGACACTGCTGAAGGTTCTTCGCCCAAATCCTGAGGATTTTGAAAGGTTCTTACTCTGTTCCTCTCCACACTTCATCGATTGCCCAATGTCCTCATGCGCCGCCTCATTGATTTCGGTTTTTGGACAGGTTTTCTCACTTGTTGTCTTCATGCTTTCTCTCTCCTGCATTTTTTGTTCACAAGTGCGTGCCTCTTAATGTGCATGTTCATGCGCGTACCCTGAGTTGGACATGTGAGGTACTCCGGCAATCTTCCGCTCAAGCCATAAGTTCTGGTTCTCCATTACCGTTCTCTAGGTCTTATGCCAAGGACATGACTCCTGAAGGTTGCCTATGTTCTGGATATCCTGCCTACAGGCACACAGCCCGCTTCTTGATGGCATGGCTGTTCTGCATACCCTTCACCTTGTGGCCGTACTCGGGATGGGCGATGGTGCCTCTAGCGGCCTTGGTGGGTAGAAGAACAAGAATCCATTTTTTGTGCTTTGATTCACCAACACTGTTGGAGCAGTTGAGTGTTAGCACCAGGATGGAAGGCAAGACACTGAATGAGGAGAAGAAAGGCATTGCTTACAATGTCCAAGTACTCTTCTTTTCCTTGCTCTGCAGATATCATTTGTGCTGCTTGGCATTGAAGAAATCGGGATCTTCCTGGTGAGTTATCTGTTTGTCAATCTCAAATATTGCTTTTAATTCCTGTCCTTGCAAGGTGGCTATGCTATGTATTACACCTCTTCATAACTCTAAGAAGCTCTTCATAGAGAGTGTACAGATCATTTTTGTTACAAAAACTAGTTTTATTTGTTTGCACTCCATCGTGAAATAGCTTTTCCTTTTGTTTTCCTTTCCAGGAGGAGCCATTTAGCGTCTTAGCGCTAGAGCACCTGTGCGGGAGCTGTGCAGATTGCATCCAATCAATGAGCAAGAGTGACAAAGAAATTTCAGAGCGATTGGGAGGAGAAGGATTGCAAGCGCAGTGAGAGGATGTTCTTTAGTGTGACACCTCATGTTTCCTTGACTACAATGACCTGAACAATTGTGAATGTGTGTGCATGTGTGTGTGCGCGCGCGCACATGTCGCACTACCTTTTTCCCGGATGTCTGCAAAAGGCTGTGGCGTGTATACTGCAACTTTAACCACAGAGTTTTGACAACTTGAGAGCTAGAAAATCAGCCATGAAATATTGAACCTAGTAACTCGTTGTTCCGTAGGGCTATGCCAAAGCACTTAAAACCCGATCCCTTTTTTCACCTTTTTTCCTGCCTCTGAAGTTCTTTAACACATTAAACTATTGAGCTCATTGGCTTGTTAGTACTGTGCGCAGCTGGTGAGGAATGATTCAAACTGGCATTGTTGTTGAGCGCTTTATCCGGTGGTTGGAGGGACATTGGCTGCAAGGTACACTTTTTTTCAGCTTGCCAATGCCCTGATTCCCAACATGATAACTGAGCCTCACAACTTTGCCAGCAGAGTGTTTTTTGGAAATGATCATGGAAGGCTTTTATGGATTGAATCTTGTGCATGGATGTAGGCAGTGCAAACCATCTGGCCTACTGGGTCATGCTGGCAGCACAACCTGCACATCCCCGATCAAAATTCTAGCCAAATCAACTCAAAAAAGTAAGGCATCGGCCACCAATGAGCTAGCACTGCTTGGCAAGCTTGCACGTGAACTCCATCATGATGCCATTCTGTAAGGTACGCCCACAAACTTGTTACCACTAGGCGTGCAATTGAAAACAATAATAATCCTCACAGCCAGGTCCTGGAGCCGGGTGCTTCCAGCAGCCCTCCAGATCGCCACTAGCCCCTCTTGTTCCTGCTTTGTGGTGAAGGGGACTTATAGTTCTCCCCTCACCCACCCTAACACCCCAAACAGCCCAAATACACAGATTGGCAGCCATAACCCTAGGAAATTGAGGAAGAAGAAGGAAAGAAAGAAAGAACAATTACATTCTTTATCGGCTCCGCCAGTTGCTCCAGGGCTAGATAAGTGTCTTATCCAAGTGAACAAACTACCCGATCCAGAATTCTGCAGCAACCCAGAAATAACAATAAATTACAAGTTACAATGGGGTTTGACCTTCAGCCAGGTAGTTTGGCTGCTCGGCCTGCTCAACTGTTCCAACTGCACAAAAAATATCCATGATATCAGAAATAAAACGATAAGTCTCGTTAGTTTGCTTCTGCAAGAAATGAATAGCATCCTCAGAGCTAGCTTGAGAATAGTAGAAAGTGCCTGAATCGTCCAGAAAAATTATATAAGGCGAGGGGAAGTCAGAAAATATCTGTGCATAAGCCCTTCGAAGAGAACACACAGAAGCACAAGAATAAAGGAACACCGCATGCTTTTCATCTTGGAGTCCTTGTTCACATCTATCACATTAGGCGTGCAATGGAGAACAAAAGCAATTCTCACAGCCAGGTTCTGGAGCCAAGTGCTTCCAGTAACCCTCCTGACCCCCATTAACCCTTTTTGTTTTAAAACTTTGTGGTGGAGGGGACTCACGGCTCTCTGGAGCCAATGTGTCTCCTTTTCCTTAATTGATGTAGGGAGAGTTTCTCTGCCTACGTAGTTTTTCTTTTCTTTCACAAGTTGATGTGTGCTCCTGCCAAAATGATGTCTCAACTCTTAAAGTATGAGCATGTAAGCAAAAACGTGCTATGTTCCTTAGCGTGCTCTTGCCCAAATCAAGATGCAAATACCTGGGGACAGAAAAGGGCGCACCATGAACAGACAAGGGTCTCAAAAAAGAAAAAGAAAAAACTACGTAGGCAGATAAAAACTCTCCCTACATCAATTAAGGAAAGAGAGACACATTGGCTCAAAGAGCCGTGAGTCTCCCTTAGCAGAAGATGAGAGGGAAATTAATGTGGATCTGGTGGGTTTCTGGCAGCACGCTGCTCCAGGGCACCAGTGTTGTGATGAGTGTTTTCATTTTCAATGGCACGTCTGGTAGAGGTAAGTTTGTGCGCAAATTGTACAGAATGGGCATGGAGTTTTCTTGCAAGTGTTTCAGATCTTTGTGAGTCAATCCCTAATTTTTTAAATTGATCAAGGGTATGGGCATTGTAGATAGTCCCACCCACACCCAGGAGGATAGGGTGGATAGTAATCTCTGTACCTTGGAGTTGTTTGCACAGTTCACTGTGTTGTTGCTGTGAGGCTTCTAGCTGGGCACCAGGCCTCGTATCTTCACAGTACTTGATTTCTATTAAGTGAATATGGCAGGCTGGAGTTGTGCTACTCCCCATACTGCACAGTACCCGGTTTGAGGGTGGAGTGGGTGGTCTGTTTGGGTTGGTTAGGTGAGGAGTAACCAAGATTGCATCAGGGCGGCTGGAGTTGCGTATGGTTTGCATAGAAACCGTGGGTTTGAAGAGGTTGGGAGGTACAGCTCGATTAGAGACTTGCTCAGGGACTTGCAGGTCGTGCTGGGCCAAACGGCTTTTGTTGCCCGCATCCAACTGCACAAGGTTGGCCCCATAAGAGCCTTCACTGATCAGTTTCAAAATCATCCTGCAAGCAATATTGTGACGCTCAGTTACCATGTTACGCATGACGGGGCATTGGCAGCCAGATAGGATGTGGAGAGCGCTATCCATGTGATGGCAATCAGGTAGGGGACATGTCAGGCTAGTGGATCTTTTATATCGGACCGCATGTTTCTGATTGTAGAGGGTGCCTGTGCGGTATTGGAAGACAGTGCGTTTCATTCGAGTTGAGAGACCGGGCATGTTCCAAAAGGCATTGCTAATTTTCTTGCTTACTTGAGGTAGCAAGCTCTGGTAGTAAGTGTAGTAGCCTGTCTTCCTGTCAGCATAGCCCAGCTTGTGTTTAGCATGCATATGGGATTTCAAAGCAATTTTAAGGTCTGGGAGGTAGCTCAGACGAGGAGAAGAAGGGTGGGATTGAGGAGGCCTAGGATTTGCCTCTTCACTAGCCAGCCAGATTGTATTGTGGAAGGGATTTCCTCCTGGGCCAGCGCTAGGGAGTCCAGTATCAGTTAGGTTGCCATCTTTGAGGGAGGCCTGGTATTTAGCAACCTGATCTGCGCATTCATTCCCAGCTATTCCAGCATGAGACTTGACCTTGTAGAAAAAGATGTGATCTCGAGAGGCTCGGGCAAGGTTTGATATCTTCTTCAAAACATCTCCTTGCACATGATGCCTATGCTTTTTTGGATACAGGATTTGCTTTCTGAGTTGGTGAAGTGAGCTAAGGCTATCTGTGACAATATGTGTGTAATCGTGAGTGAGCGCAGCAGCAATGGCAGCGATCTCAGCTCTTCCTATGGTATTGGTAATTCCAGCGCCATTAGGTTCAACTAATTTTTGTGAATCAGTCAGGAAGTGGTACACACCTGCCCCTATAACTGTCTTGCCGTTCTGGACCTGGCAACTGCCGTCTGTGTAGGCCCAAGATTTCCAATCTGCAACTTTAAACTGGAGGTTGGGATGGGACTGACAAGGAGCATTAACAGTAATGTTTGGGGCGGACCATTTGGGGCCCTTGGAAATCTGTTTCATGTCTAGGGGGAGCTTTTCACATTTTCTGATCCCGGGCATCACTTTATGTCTTTTATTCTGGATGGGGTGGTTACTAACATTTCTAATACATTTTTCCATTCTGATGGCTTTGGCTAGATCCTGAAGCCAGTTTCAGTTCTGGTTATTCAAATGGACTCTTGCAGCCGTATTCCAGACTGCGATGATTTGTAAATCCCAGGTATGCTTGGGTAGGGCAGTTTCCTGCCAGACCCAGGATTGGGGTTTGTCATAGGTAAGTTTGTTTTTTGGAATGGTCCCGAGCTTGTAGCAAATGTGTGGGTAGGCATTGAGGAGTTGTGAGTAGGGGTTGGTTATCATATGCCTGCAACTTGCTGGCAGAAGCATGAAGGTGGCTGTAGCCTCCGTGTTAAGGATGGCAGAGTAGATAGCATGTCGTAGTGTTAGTTTCATGACAAGGGTCTCAAAGGAAGTGCCATCCAGTGATGATACTTGGCTAATTTGCTCGTGTGTTCACCATGTTCTGCCAAGGCATCAGCATTCCACACACCTCACAGCCTTTTTCTCAGATCAACAACAAACTCCCTCACGACTATAGGCTGCCCTGACCGAACACATTGAGTAAACACGTTGCACCTGTCCAAGCCTGTGCATGCAGCCAAAAATTCTGAGGTCCAGCATTTACGGGAAAGACTGCTCATTTCAACATCTGCTTGCAGTACCTTACTGAGTGTAGTGCTGTTGCTGCGCAGTAAAGCATTGTAAAACCTAACTGCTGCGCGAAACCAATAGAACTGTTAAGGTTCATGCCCACACTCACGCAGTACAGACCAATTAGGAGTGGTGCGCTTTACCCCAAGGATATGCTTCAATAAGCACAGGTGCACAGTTTGCAAAGGACAGTCCATTTCAGCTCCTGCTTTTATAAATATAGTGCCCCAAATCTGGCATGCATACATGCTAGCAGGGAGAGCATATGCTTTAGTCAGCCAGAGCATGGTATGCGGCCTGTCTGTCAGGTGGTGCTCAGATGCGAATTGCCTAATCCGTCCACAACCAGCTAGGAAAGGGACACACATGTACTCAGCAGGGGTTTGCGGGTTGCGTTGTTTTGTGAACAGCATGTTTAAATTTGCACACGCCACACGAGCTCCACCTAACGTGAAAACTGGCATGTTATCGCCCCTTGAATTAAAGTGCACAATCTGAGACTTGGCAGTATCTATCACCAACCCTTTCCGCTGAGCATACGTATGTAGCCTATCTAACATCAGTTGGAGCTGATCAGGAAGGTTACTGGTGAGGCACAGATCGTCTGCATACAGCATGTGAGTGACTCGAACGTCCCTAGTGCCTGTGATAGCCCCTTGCACATTTTCTGCCAAGCAGTCCACGTCATGGATGTACAAGGAAAACAACAGGGGGGAAAGCGGGCAGCCTTGCTGTAACCGAAATGGATCCCCCGAGGAGTATAACTCCTCACACAAGTGATAACCCAAGATGGGTTAGAATGCCAGTAAATATGTACATATGTACATAAAGTATGTACATAATAATGGAACATGTAACTCGTTGTTACACTTGCTTAACTCCATAATGGGGGCGCACTCGTGCTTGCTTGCAGCCATCCACCAATAAATTATATTGTTATTGTCAATAATATAACGCGACATAGGCAGTGAGAACACTCCCTACATCAATTGAGGAAAAGGGGGCACAAATGTGCCAAGTTGGCTCAAAGAGCCGTGAGTCTCCCTCACCAGAGGATAAGAGGGAGGTTAGGGTGGGTTTCTGGAAGCATGCAGCCTCAGGGCCCCAGAGTTGCGTTGAGTATTTTTGATTCCAATGGCACGTCTGGTAGAGGTAACTTACCTCTAAAACTTGAAGTTTTTGCGCATATTGGACAGTGGGCATGGAGCTTTTGTGCAAGCTTGGTAAACATTTGCGGGTCAATCCCTAATTTTTTGAATTGATTCAGGGTATAGACAGTGTAGATAGTCCCACTCACACCCAGAAGGATTGTGTGGAGAGTGATCTCATCACCTTGAGTTGTTTGCACAGTTGTTTGTGTTGTTGCTGTGAGGCTTCTGACTGGGCACCAGGCCTTGTATCTTTGCAACATTTGGTTTCTATTGAGTAGATATAGCACGTGCACTTGATTGAAATTCAGTACTGTGAAGAAGGCCTGGACAACAGTTAGAGGCGGCACAGCGGCAGCATACAGACCTCAGCAAACTCAGTAGTGCTAAAGTTGTGACTCTCCACACTATCCTTCTGGGTGTTGGTGGGACCTGCTATACTGATCATACCAATGCAAACAACTTGGGCTGGACCATCAACGGGCCTATCAACTTGCTCAAAAACTCCATGCCCATTTGGTTCAGTATGCCCACAAGCTTGTTACCACTAAACGTGCTATGGAAAATAGTAATGCTTCTCGCAGCCAGGTTCTGGAGCCGGATGCTTCCAGTAACCCTCCAGATCCCCATTAGCTCTTCTTCTTTGTAGCTTTGTGGTGGAGGAGACCCACGGCTCTTCTGAGCCAATGTGTCTCCTTTTCCTTAGTTGATGCAGGGAGAGTTTCCTCTGCCTACGTAGTTTTTCTTTTCTTTTCTTTAGATATGGCGGTTTTGGACGTTCGATTCATGAAGTTGCCTGGCTGGATTTGTGCTGCTTTTTACTTCTTCATTACGTCTCAAAATGTGGAGTACTCGATGTGAGGGGGGGGGGGGTAGGTGTTATATTGGGTTAGCAGGGCAAGGAGTGACCAAGATAGCATCAGGGCGGCTGGAGGTGCGTCTAGCTTGATCAGGAATGCTAGGGTCAAAGAGGTAGGGTGGTATAACACGGTTAGAGAAGTGGGCTCTGCCTTTCTTCAAGAAAGCTGGATTTCAAACAGCAAGCATCTACACTGCTGCCCGCTCCGACATTGAATGCGCAGGTTGCCAGATATGCAACTATCCCAGAGGCCTGGAGCTTATAAATTCGGAACCCCCCTACCTTGACATGTACATTTATGATGTCTGCCAACGCACTTACCACTGGGAATGCCTGACAAAGCTTGTTGCTACACTGACGAGCAAAGACAAGAGGTCCACATAGCTGAAACCTGGGCTTGCCCTGCCTGTGAGCACAGGGTAGCCTCAGCACAGGGTAGCCTAGGGTAGCCTCAACAATGAAAACAAACTCAACAGATAAACTTTCATAAAGAAGAGCTACTTAAGGTTAGCTGTTTACCATCATGGGATCCAGAAGAAGCAAACACAACCTGGCCAACCTTCCACCAGTGCATGCAGGAATTTGAAGCCCAGTCACTGGCAGCAAAGCAAACCCGATCTCCTCCTACCCACAGTGGACCAAGCCCTCTCCAATCTAGAGAGACAAAGATTCAACAAACCGGACGCAAGCAACACCTTGAAACAGAAATTAGACAGAACTTTGCAACAGAATTATCGTTGATATACATCCCACAAATCCACAAACAGATATTCAACCCACAGGCTCATGCGAGTTTTAGATCCAGGAAATTGACCCTGCCAAACACAACCCCAAGCCACCACCTAAACAGACTCCAACAGGTACTGCAACCCATACTCCCCCTTCAACTGCCCCACCTACCCTTGTCCTCCCAGCAATCTACACATCAAGGGTGACGTGTATCTACAAGACAGACGGCAAATGCGTTGGGATGATGACCCCTGATCGCTTTGATGTCCTCTACAAAGCATTCCACAATGCCAAAGCACTTGGCTTACACAGTAGTATCTGCCCTCCACCAGCAAGCTTTGCATTTGAACTAATGGGACTCCTAGCCCGCAAGACTAAATTGGAGAACAAATACCAGAGCAAAAGAATTAAAGACTCCTTGTTACGGACGCTTCCACCCTACATCCACGATGCCTTCCAAAATTGGACACATGCCACCCAAGAGAAAATGGCCTCTCCCTTGGACTATAACACTCATTACCTACACTACTGGAGCTCTGACCCCCGTGGCATTCTTTCTGGTGCCTAGCACAATTCCCTCTCATCCAGATTTTTTGGGGATTTCCATGTCTTGTAGATACACGTCACCCTTGATGTGTAGATTGCTGGGAGGACAAGGGTAGGTGGGGCAGTTGAAGGGGGAGTATGGGTTGCAGTATCTGTTGGAGTCTGTTTAGGTGGTGGCTTGGGGTTGTGTTTGGCAGGGTCAATTTCCTGGATCTAAAACTCGCATGAGCCTGTGGGTTTAATATCTGTTTGTGGATTTGTGGGATGTACATCAACAATAATTCTGTTGCAAAGTTCTGTGTCTAATTTTGTTTCAAGGTGTTGCTTGTGTCTGGTTTGTTGAATCCTTGTCTCTCTAGATTGGAGAGGGCTTGGTCCGCTGTGGGTAGGAGGAGATCGGGTTTGCTTTGCTAGGCTTCAAATTTTTGCACTCGCTGGTGGAAGGTTGGCCAGACTACTTTTGCCTTCCGTAAGGCCAAAGCAAAAAAGGGAAAAAGGAAAGCAAAGAGGGACAGGAGCAATGAACAACAAAGGAAGCAAGGAGGGCTGGGACAAAAGTCCTATGGAAAGCAAGGGAAGCTGGAGCAGAGTTAGAAAGAGGGCAGAGAAGAAGGGGCAAGGTTCAACTCAAGAGATGTAGCATTCCTAGAAAGGGCTAAATTCTTGAGAGAAAGCAAACTCGGTCCCATTAAGGCCTCGCCAAGGCCTCCCTGGAAGCACACTGCACTGTATTTGTACTGCTGTTGGGCTTACATTTGCATTGCTTCTACACTGCATTTGGTATGTTGCAGGCAGCACACCTCCTGCAATACACAACTTGTGTATTATGTTGAACTTGCTACACTTGTGATAGAACATCTTCAGACGTTACCACTGAATTTCACTGGTAAGTTTATACTGATAGCATACTGGGCGGAGGAAGCATAAAGCTTGCGTTTGATTTGATGGCCCTTTATGGCTTTTGAGGATCAGGATCTAGCTGTCTGGGTTGGTCCAGAATGCATTTCACATTGCAAGTCCAATCATCATCCGTGAGAAAGGTGCATAGATTGATCAATCAACCTGCCGAGCTGCACCTGCTAGAAAGCTGTTGGTGCTGCCTAATTTAAGCTGTCAGGATGCAAGCCCATTGTGGGTGCCTGACAGGATGTGTATGCATGAGCGCGTGCATCTCGTTTTTTGCCACATTGACATGTTGCAATTTATTTCTTGGTTGTGGCGAATACTCAGCACCCAGGGTGGAAGCGATTTGAAAGACAGCAATGTAAATTCTGTTTGCAAACTGGGAGGACACACTTTTTTTTACTTTTTTTCATCACCACTTATGACAGATGCACCAGAACTAGATGCGTGCAAGTTTGGTTTAAGGGCCCTATGGCGAGGCTCATGCTAGCTTGCTAGTTACTTTTCCTTCCTGCACACTGCCTTTTGTCTGGCGTAGTCTTTTCTTTTCTTTTGTTTGCCCCCTGGCCAGAGCAAAGTTGTACATTCATCAGTGCATGTATGAAGCATCATTCTCAAAAAAGCATGACGCAAGTGCAAGAACAGTTTCTGATGGGAGCATTTGTCACGTGCGCGCGCGCGCACACACACACACACACACACACACCACGCACGCACGCACACACATACACACACACGCACGTCATTGCTTACAATACATACAACATGTTCAGGCTTGCTATCAAAAAGAGTGTATCGAGGCATTGATAGTTTGACATGGGGGATCAAGACAGGACCTGTTCGATGAACTGCTTGAGGCTCGTGATGTGCTCATTTTTAAATGTTCATAATAAGGCGTCTTGGAATTTGTTCCTGTCCAACATGTAAGGAGGCCAGATCATGTGGGTTTCATGTTTGGGCTGGTGTTCAGCAGACATCTAATTAGGTATGGTCACATTCACTGCCAAGGACCTTCCTGACTCAGTGTAGCTCACAACTTAAAAAAACTGTTCCATCAGATGGGTACTTCTCTTGTACCGCAAGAGGCCCTGGTCCACCGCCTTCGGTCCTTAGTCCCCACGCAGCAGAGCATAGAAGGAACATCGCACTGGGCCCTTTTCTTTGCCTCTGACCAGAACAACGTTACCGCGATTGTGAGCGCATGGGGGGAGGAGATTGGCAGGGCGCCCAACGAAAAGAAGCTGGCGCTGCTGTACCTTAGCAACCACATCCTGCAGGAGGGCAAGCGCAAAGGCAGGCTGTTTGGCGAGGAGTTCAGCAAAGTCATCAGCAAGGCGGTCCGGGAGGTGCTGCGCACGGCTGATCCCAAGACACGCAGCTCGGTGGGCCGGGTGGTACGGGTGTGGGAGGAGCGGCGTGTGTTTGGCTCCTCCGTGATCAAGGGCTTGAAGGAGCAGGTGGCCAAGGCGGAGGCAGCCAGCAAGGGCAGCAGCAGGGGCAGCACTGGAGGGGGGCATGATGAGGCCACCAAAAGGAAGCTGCAGGTGAGAGAATGCACAGTACAGAAGTGTGTGTGTGTGTGCGCGTGTGTGCGTGCGTGCGTGCGTGCGTGCGCAAGTCAGAAAGGATTCTGACTAAGAATGGCATGCAATCAGTGCATTTCAGGTCCTCAAAAGCCTTTTTGGCACAAATCCCTAACCATGCACTTGACTTCAGGGAGGCACCATGCTCCATAACAGCTCATGTTACAGTTACTTCATGCCATCAATATGCATGCAGCATGTTCTGCCTCGAATAGCTCTACTGGGCGTCTGTGCCTGCTGATGGCATCTTCTACAGCATGATTGAAACTTCAGGGCCTGCATTTCTGCACCTTGTAGTCCTGCAGTAGCACTAACCGCATAAGCACAGGCAAAGCCAAGCACCTTGTTTTTGTAATGGATTCCGGCATGCGTTTACAGAGTGCAGTTCTCTGAACCTCTGTTGATTCTGTGATCCATGTGAGGTCTTTTACTATGGGTAGCAGTTAAAAAAAATTTCAAGGTAACCAGGTTAAGCGCATGGCAATTGTGCACATCAGCATGCCCATTACCTGTACCACTGGGTGCACACGCAGGCATTTATGTGAATTAGCATGCCTCTCATCTGCAACACCGGGTGCACATGCAGGCATTGGGACCACTCGCGCACCTGCTGTCTGAAGCGTCCATGGCGGCTGAAAAGTCGCAGGAGCATACCACAAAAGCTCTGCAGCTACAACAAGTAAGCAGGCTTGCCATGCGTATAAATCGTGACCATTGGCAGCACCTTCAGAAAGGTGTCTTTAATTAAACTTGTAACACACACGCATGCACACATACACACACGTGTACACATGCAGACGTGTTTGTGTGCAGATACGTACATATACATGTTTACATGCACATGCGTATGCAAGTAAGTGCACACACACACACACACACACACCCCGTGCCTTTTTTTTCCGTGAATTGCAAAAATGATTGTATTGAAACCCGGGGTGTTGGAGGCAGGGGATCATATTAAAAAGGCCAACCATTTCGACCCCCATTTAGGCCGCTGAATGGACCTGAACTTGGGCAAGTTGTAAACGTTAGGAAATGGGTAGAATAGAGGGTCAAAGTGCAGAGTACAAGTTGGCCTTGAATTGGCGTGAGCAACAAGTTCCAGGCTAGCTGGCTGCAGGAGAATGATAGGCCCTTGTGGCTTGAGGATCGTGGCATGGATGTCGATGGTGTGTACAAGGCAGGGTGCAAGTGGTGTGAGATTGTGTTCAATTGCCACATTGGCATCATCAAGGCCCATGAGCTGGGTGTCAAGCACCGTGCCTGGCAAGGAGCAGCAGTATCAGCGGACAGTATCAGCAGTGTTGTGTCATTGCTCAGATACGACAAGCTTGAGGATCAGCGGTGCATGTTCATGCACGGACGCTGGACTTCTTGCAGCGCCGTAGCAAGGCCCCTAGTAGGGACTCCTGCCCCTGCTCCTAAATTTCGAGATTAAACAGCATGAGCACAGCAGCAGTGACAGCAGGGACAGCATGGGCGGGCGACAGTGGGTGCAGCATCGCAGACGAGCAGGAGTCAGCAAGGCAAAAAGCAGGATGAAGCTGGCTGAGCTCGATTTTGCCATGGTGCCTGGCCCAGAAGGGGATGAGTGCATGTTTTCTGCTCTTAAGTGTCTGAAAAGCCCTCAGCGCAGATCCTTGAGAGAGAAGCACACTGATGTGTGTGCTCGAGGGTTTCAGAGCATTGAGTATGAGTTGATGTCCTCCCCCTACCCTTATGCAATTGGCTAGATGCAAGAAAGGAGCATGGACGATAAAGGCTAGAATTGGATGTTGGTCAAGTGAAATTTGCCTAGTGGACTTGCTAGTTGGGGATGACTCGGGTGCTTGGACTCTTGGAACACTTGGAGATGCATGGATGTTTAAACTTTCTTGCTTCATGGACTGTTCCGCATGCAAAGCATATGAGATAACGACGAATATCGAGTTGTGCTTGCAATGAAGTACTTAAAGCGTGAAAGCACAGCACAATGCAGCATTGTAATGGAAAACAGTTGTTACGTCATCTTGCCTGTGGCCTCGGGCAGGCTTGGTTGGGGTCGGGGGCAAAAGTATTAGAATAGCACTTGTCAAGAAAGGGGATTTCCCACACAGTATTGAAAATCTGGTCTTGCCATAACAAAAAAAATGGCCTCATGCGCACGCGCGCAAACACACACGCGCGCGCGCGCACGCACACACACACACACACACACACACACGTACATGTACACGCGCGCGCACACACACACACACGCACGCGTTTGTTTGTAATACAAATGTTTAATGGTGTCCACTGTTCTGAACGCTTGTTCCTTCACCTTGCAGCAAATCTTGGAGGTAGGCTCCATAGCTGAAGTGGCGTCTGCACAGGCTGTGCTGTCAAGCTGCTTGTCTGTGCTGGAGGCTGAGGTCCAGTGCCGGCAGCGAGCTGCTGCAGAGCTGAGGGAGCAAGTGTCCAAGCAGGTCAGTGGGCAAGGGAAAGCGTCTCTTGCCTGCCTGCATGTTGGAACTGCGCGCGTGTGGGACCTGTGTGTGAACTGTGTGTGTGTGTGTGTGTGTGTGTGCAAGCGCATGCTGCACATCTCATCGAGTACGTACCACAATCATTTGTCCATTGAGGTCAATTGAGGTGATGTTTTGCCACAACGTCAAACGCTCATAGCCTCTGTGACTTATAATTCTCAACAGGACCCGCAAATTGCACCTTCCATGTCGCACCGGTTGTGTAGCCTGCACATGCACACGTTCATGAGAGTTGCTTTTGTGTGCATGCCCCTTGCTTGCCAGCTGCGCCTCAGCAGCCTGGTCAGCTGTGGTGTCTTCAGAGGACCTGCTGCCTCTGTTGGCCTGCCCAGCACAGAAAACCACTGTTTGCATGCTCTGCAGGAAGATGCGATGCGGCATGTGCAGCTGCAGTTGCAGCAATTTGAGCAGCAAAAGGCCATGGCAGACGCGCGGATGGGCACGTTGGAGCAGCAGAGGCAGCAGCAGCAGCAGCAGCGCCAGCAGCAGCAGCAGCAACCTCTCCCCAACGGAATGGCTGGCCCTGGCGGGGGAGGCATGATGGGCCAGCCTGCGCCGCCCCCACATTTAGCCCACCTCATGGCCCTGCAAGGTATGAGTGGCCCCATGCCCAACATGGGCAGCATGGGCCTGCCCCTTGGAATGCCTGCCCCCCTCTCCCACCCCATGGGCCCACAGGGCATGCCCTTTGCCTCCATGCCGCTCCTCCCCCCGGAGGCCATGCTCATGGCCATGCAGCAGCAGCAAGGCGTTCCCCCTGTTCCCCCTCCTCAAGCCCTCGCCATGCTAGCAGCCTCAGGCGGCCTGCCCCCTACCCACCTCCCTGCTCCACCTCTCAGCGCACCTCCCGCTGCTGTGCCTGGCCAGTCGCAACCCCAACCCCAGCCATCTCATGCCGTGGCACAACAGCACCCAGAGAGCGCACCCATGCCGCAGCCACAGCCCCCTCAAATACACCCACAGCCGCCGCAGCAACCACAACCGCAGCCGAGCAGGCCTGGGGTAGCGCCTCCCCCTCCTAGCCAGCCTTACGAGCAGCAGCAGCAGCAGCAACAGCAACCGCAGCAGCAGCAACCGCAACCGCAGCAGCAGCAGCAGCAGCCCAATTTGGAGGCGCCCACTGACCAGGACACAGCAGCCCTGTTTGCCAAGGCATTCGCGGAAATGCCGGAGGTGCGTTGCGTGGAATGTCCACGTTGGATGGGCCCAGCATGTGGTAATGACTATCTTCTGAGCTCACATCGTGGCGTTAGCCTCCTAGATGTCACATCTTGATGTGCTATCTTGCCGCTCACTGGTTTACGCTTGGACGTAGCGGGTACAGAGAAGTAATTCTGCACTGCGCAATCAGAGAGCCTCCTGGTCTTTGACAGGCCGCTGTTGTGAATCAGTCTGTATGTCTCTTTCAAGCTTTTATGCGTGTGCACAGGAAAGGGGAAAGGTTTGTAACTGGATTAGGCACAGTCTTATCCAGGGCCAAGAAGGGATGCCTGCAACTCTGTTTATCAGCAGGGGAGTACAGGGGCAGGCTGGTGAGGTAGCAATGGCCTGTGGTTGGAACGGAGCTTGTCTCCCCCTACTGGAGGCACATCAAAATTGCTCTGTCAGTACCTCTTCCACACACATTTTATGCAGCAGCATTACTAGAGTGCTCATTGCTGGTTACACTGTGCTGTGCGTACAGGAGGAACGGCAGCGGCTTGCAGCCGGCATGGCTGCTGCTGTTGCACACACCAATGCAGCCCCATCGTCGACCCCTTCAGGACCACCACCACCTCCCCCCGGGGGCCCCGCTTCTTCCCAGGCAGCAGAGGGCGCCACAAACGGGGTGGGAGAGGATAGCTTGTTAGCAGATGCTGACTTCTCGCGCTTCATTTTGGGCGAGGACCCGATGGCAGGTCAGGGGGAGTATGGAGGGGATGATGACTATGACCCAGAGAACCCCTTCTAAACAGTCTCGAAAAAATAACGAGTGTCAGGGATTCATACTGACAGCATGCTCTCTGTTTCAAATGTGTCTCTTTGGTGTTGCCCAAAGATTTCCTGAGGAAGATGCCCTGAGGACTGATCTATTGCCATGGAGTGTTCCACCTTGCAGATGTTCGTTTTCTCCCTGTTGAGAGCTTGGGTGTTTTGTCTACCTTTTCTGTCCGCAAAGTACTTGAATTATAGGCTTGCCTGTTGAGTTTATTGTAATTCTTCTGTCAGGTTGCTTTGAGGCAAAGAAAAGAAAAACTGCCCAGGCAGAGGAGACTCTCCCTACATCAATAAAGGAAAAGGACTCGGAGACACATTGGCTCAGAAGAGCCGTGAGTCCCCTCCACCATAAGGCTGTGAAAAGAAAAGGTGCTAATGGGGATCTGGAGGGTTATTGGAAGCAACCAGCTTCAAAACCTGGCTGTGAGGAGTAATTTTGTTTTCAATAGCACGCCTTGTGGTAATAAGGGACTCCCTTCGGAAGGGAAGGGTTACATAGCTGTACCTGCCTACGGGGGCAGCTTAGCTGAAACGAAACGTGCCTGCAACCAAACCAGTCCAAAACAACATGAGCTAGAAGCTCAGTCACAGTATTTCAGGCAAGCAGACACGGACTTGGCTAATCCTAGGACATCATCCTGGTTCATGAAGTCTCCGAGACTTCACCACAATTAGAGTCTAATTATGGTAATAAGCTTGTTGGCATACATGACAGAATGGCCATGAAGTTTGCGAGCAAGTTTAATGGCACGTTGATGGTTAAATCCCAGTTGTTTAAGTTGGTTAACCTTGAAGGGATAGGGATACATAGCTGTACCTGCCTACAAGGGCAGCTTAGGGAAGGGAAGGGTTACATAGCTGTACCTGCCTGCGGGGGCAGCTTAGCTGAAGCAAAACGTGCCTGCAACCCAACCAAACCAAACTTGTGTAAATGTCAACTGAAGGCCTTGAGCTGAGTTCAGAAGTGTCAACTGTAAGACTGACACGCACTGTCAATCTACACGAAACAATCTACATGAAACAAGCATGCAAAGTCAAGGGTTGGTTAAGGGTATGCTCGGTATAAAAGTCCGGTCTGTGTACCAATGTGGCCATTCTTTCCTTAATTGATGTAGGGAGGGAAGGAAAGGGTTACATTGATGTAGGGAGGGTTTCTCTGCCTCCGTAATTTCTCTTTTTTTCCCACCAACGCCCAGGAAAAAATTGAGACAAAAGATTCAAACTTCTTGCATGATTCTTGCATGAAGGTTTACATTGGGATTATGCCTATAGCCTAACTTCTTGCATGAACACAACTTAAAGAAAAGGAAGGGTTAGTTGTACCTGCCTACAAGGGCAGCTTAGCTGAAGCAGAAAATGCCGCAAGGCAGCCTGTAACCAAGCCAAACCAATCTTGTGTACAAATGTCAATTGGAGGAGGCAAGTCCTAATGCTGAGTTCAGTGTCAATTTCTATGAAAATCCAATAACCCTCCAGATCCCCATTAGGGTCTTCTTTTTGTAGCTTCGTGGTGGAGGGGACTCACGGCTCTTCTGAGCCAATGTGTCTCCTTTTCCTTAATTGATGTAGGGAGAGTGTCCTCTGCCTACGTAGTTTTTCTTTTCTTTTTTTTGAAAATCACACATATTGTCACTTTCCATGAAACAAGCATGCAGAGTGTATCCACTTGCACTCCATCAGGATGCAGAAAATATCAGATTCCAGAAAAAATACACTTTCGTGTTCCCACAAGATGTTCAGAGACTTCTCTACTTCGGAAGTAGAGAAGAGCATTGCTCTGAAAATGGCGTGACAGGCCATGTCAGATATGTTCATGATGCTTTTTGCTTCAATCCTCAGCGCCACTGGTCATGTGAGCAATGCAGAAAAGCAAGTGCCCATGCAGCCTGATATGTGCACATGTACTACATGTAAGCATGAGATATCAGGTGCATTACATCGCTTGAGCATTCTGCAAACGGTTGTCTTGAGACTCCAGAGACTCTATTAGAGACCGTCAGGTTTCAGGTATCCTGGTAGGCCTACCCCATACATGGCTCGGCTCTTGGATGGATCTCGGACTCTCCCATACCTCACAGAGGGACCCCATGGAACCTTCATTGCCTGAGCCTTCTTGTGGACTCTGAATTGCACGTCTTGGTCTTCGCTTGCTGCTCGTCCTTTTCGGCCTCTGGCTTGCCATTTCTTCTGCCCTGTTGCTGCTGCTGCTGCTGCTGCTGCTGCTGCTGCTGCTGCTGCTGTTAAGGGAGGAAAGTGCTGGTGCTGGACTGGGGTAGGATGCGCTTGCGGCTTGAGGTGGGCAGCTTGGCTGAAGCCACGGTCCCTGCAACCAAACCAGTCCGAGCTGGAGGACAAGAACAATACATATAAGTAGTCACAGCATGTCAGGCATGCTGACACGGACTTGGCTAATCCTAGGACATCAGCCTGGTTCATGGTATCTCTAAGACGAGGTCCACTACTTGGGAATGCAGAACTTAACAAGTGTTGTTGAATCCTGAGAAGGGCAATCGAGGATAATGTGCTCTTCGCCTTGAACAGTGTGCCAACCACGTGTGTTGCAAATTCTAAGCTCGTATGGGAAAAAGAAAAACTACGTAGGCAGTGAAGACACTCCCCGCATCAATTAAGGAAAAAAGGATACCTAGGGCCGAGGCACTGTGTATTTCACTCTTTCACCAAGAGAAACAAGAAATCAATGGGGATCAGGAGGGTTACTAGCAGTAGCCCGTGCCTGATCTTAAGATCAGCCATCATCAAGCTTGGCGATGAGAGTTGAGAGGAGTCTTCTCAAGAGCGCGTCTGGTGTACTGGACAGAATGAGCATGAAGCTTCAAAATAAGCTACGTGGCTGTAAGAGTGTCAAGACCAAGCTCTTTAAGAGGCTCCAGAGTGTGGGGGGTGTAAATGACCCCTCCCACACCTAACAGAATGGTATGGAGGGTCGTATGGGTGCCTATTTCCCATGATGCCACTGGGTTTCCACTCAAAAGTTGTGAATGGAAAGCCGTAAGCATGAGATGTAGGTAACAATCCATGAGGATCGTTTTGTCGTAGGCAAAGAGGTAGCATAGGCCTTTTGTTTCCTTTCATCCCACCAACCTGGTACAGAGCCCATTAGTACGCCAAAGTCTTATCTACATTCTCATATCTCCCACAGGATGCCCTGTCCAGGCACCATTCACCATGTGAATTCCCAGGATATTAACATTTTTCTAAACCAGGATAACAACAAACTTCTTTTCCTTTATGATCTAATGTGCATTTATGAACAGGCTAGCAGTCAAACGTCTTGACTGAGGCTTTTCCCCCCCTTGTCACCCTTGTAACCCTTGTAGTACGCCAAAGTGTGTGTGGTACGTCCTCATGATTCTTCTGGAAGCATAAGCCTCTTGTGGGGTCAGAACACAACTTTAAAGAACTATAGAGCACGTTAGTCCACATAACAGGGCACAAGGAATGAGCACAGTAGCACACATGACTCGTGACTCAAGTGATGTAAAGCCTATGTCAAGCCTTGCTTCAAGCTACAAACCACACCTTAACGACGGGAGCCCATGTCCCTCATGGGCTTCAAGAAAAAAAGAATTACATAGCTGTACCTGTTTATCAAGGCAGCAGCTTAGCAGAAGCATGAAAGAGATGCCCTATATTATGATTCTGATGCCCTGGGGCCGCGCGCTGCCAGGAACCCACCAGACCCACACTAGCTTCAGCCTTACCCTCTGGTGAGGGAAACTACGGCTTTATGAGCCAATGTGTCCCCTTTTCCTTAATTGATGTAGGGAGTGTTTTCACTGCCTAAGTGATTCTTCAAGACACAAAGAAAGTTTCTTTGTTCTTTTCCCAAAACCAAACCAAAAGTAATTTAAAAGAAAGAGCTACATAGCTGTGTACATCTTTACAAGGGCACTTTAGCTGAAGCAAAAAAGGTGCCTTTAAACAAACCAGTCTGATCCGGAGAAGAAGTGCAAGAAAACATAAACATCAATCACAGCATTTCAGGCACGCTGGCGCAAATTTGACAAAACCTAGGATATCAGCCCGGCTCATGAAGTCTCCAAGTCGATCGAGTTGATGCAGTGCTTGGTTACAATGGGTGTGACCTTCAGCCAGGTTGTTTGGCTGATTGGCTTGTGGCTGGTCTCAGCCAGCCAGAAATAAATCCATTAATTCTTTATCATTAACCAGCTTGAAGCTGAGGCACAGAAAAAAAAGCTGTGTGTTTCGCTGATGAAAGAACTGGGAAACAACTCGAGAAATCACTTGATGCAGCTAAAAAGGTTGTATCTCAGAGAAATCCTGGAAGTAAGGTTCAAATAGCGCGTGGTGCTCGCAACGCAAAGAGCAAACTTGTTCATCAGTTTAAAAGAACATGAGGGGTTCCATCCTGTTAAACAGCCGATTCAACTGTCAAAGTAAGAGCACGAAGTTGGAACCTGCTCAGGCAAATCCAGAAAAAGATACCAAGGCAGGGGTACATAGTTTGGCCCCAAATGTAAAAATTGTAATGATCAGATTGTTGAGGTGGCAAGCATTGCATGCAAATGGAGTTGCAAACCAAGCTTGGTAGGTAGCAAGCTTGTTGTTTTTCCTCTGGGATCCACTGACTCAGCTTCTCTCCAAACTCCATGCAATCTGTACCTCGAATCAGCACTAACGATCATTCATGGAAATAGCATCTCCTGAACTCCAGCACTTGTCATCCATAGATTGTAACTTCAAATCGACTTGCACAACACGGCGCAAAGTACTGCTGTTTGTATCGAGCATGTTGTTACACAGCTTGACTGCAGCTCTGAACCACTTACGCTGCAGTGGCTAGTGCCCGCATTTTCTCAAAGCAGCCCAATTAGTGGTAACTTACTTCACACCTAAGGAACCTTTCAAGGAACTCAAATGCAACGTTTGCAGAGCACTAGAAAATTCTTTGCCTGCCTGCATGAAACCTGTACCCCACACCTGACTCGCGTACATACCAACTGGAACAACAAACGTATTTGCAAGCCACAAGGAAGCATGCGGCCTACCTGCCAGTGTGTACAAAACGACAAATCCTATAAGCGGATGTCAGCATGGCGCGAGATGCATCTTCTGCTGATTTTGCTATATTCAAGGTCCTTTTAAACATCATGCCAAGATGTTTAAATGAGTCCTTATGAGCAAGAGTGTCACTGCCAATCGTGACAGCAGGAAGATTATTCCCTTCAGAGTTGAAGCGCATGACCTCTGACTTAATAGTGTTGATAACGAGATGTTCCTTCCTTGCGTACACATTCAGCCTGCATAACATGTTTTGAAATGCACCTGTCTCATTGGAAAGCAATGTGAGATCATCAGCATACAACAAATGGGTCATGCGAACATCCTCTGTGCCAGTTACTGCCCCCCTTACATCCTCAGCAATTGAGTCAACATTGTTGATGTAAAGTGAAAAAAGGAGAGGAGAAAGAGGAAGCCCTTGCTGAACACCTTGCGTAGGATGTACGCATGCCGTTTTTGCACCATCATTCAAAACATATGCATCATCAGCAAATTTCTTGGATCACTGAAAGCAAAGATGTGGGCAAGGAAAAAGAAAAACTACGCAGGCAGTGAAGACACTCCCCGCATCAATTAAGGAAAAGAGGATACCTTCGGCCGAGGCACCCTGTATCCCCTTCACCAAGAGAAACAAGAAAAGAAGTCAATGGGGATCAGGAGGGTTACTAGCAGTAGCCCGTGCCTGATCTTGGCGATGAGAGTTGAGAGAAGTCTTCTTAAGAGCGCGTCTGGTGCTAACCAGCTTATAAGCGTACTGAACAGAATGAGCATGAAGCTTCAGAGCAAGCCTGGTGGCTGTCACAGCCATACGTTATGAGTGTCAAGACCATGGGTGGGCATACTGATGCAGCGGAGGTGCTGCCAGAGTGCCTCCCTAGGGATGGTGTCGTGTGCCTGTTTGAAATTTATGAAAGCAGCATGCAATTTACTTGTTTGGTCGCACAGTACATGCAGCTTGCTATAGATGGCAAAGTGTAAATTTAGGCTGGAGTGTTTTACGGCCAGGATAAACCAAACTGAGTATCTGGTATTTTGTAAGCCTCCTGGCACCAGTCAGTAGTAAAGCACGTACAACATTATCACACATCCTAGAAAAAAAAGGAAAAGCTACGTAGGCAGAGAAAACTCTCCCTACATCAATTAAGGAAAGAGAGACACATTGGCTCAAAGAGCCGTGAGTCTCCCTCACCAGAAGATGAGAGGGAAATTAATGTGGATCTGGTGGGTTTCTGGCAGCACGCTGCTCCAGGGCACCAGTGTTGTGATGAGTGTTTTATTTTCAATGGCACGTCTGGTAGAGGTAAGTTTGTGCGCAAATTGTACAGAATGGGCATGGGGTTTTCTTTCAAGTGTTTCAGATATCTGTGAGTCAATCCCTAATTTTTGAATTGATCAAGGGTATGTGCAATGTAAATAGTCCCACTCACCGTGACACCCAGGAGGATTGGGTGGATAGTAATCTCTGCACCTTGGAGTTGTTTGCACAGTTCGCTGTGTTGTTGCTGTGAGGCTTCTAGCTGGGCACCAGGCCTCGTATCTTCACAGTATTTGATTTCTATCAAGCGGATATGGTGGGCTGGAGTTGTGCTACTCCCCACGCTGCACCGTACTCGGTGTGAGGGTAGAGTGGGTGGTTTGTTTGGGTTAGTTGGGTGAGGAGTGACCAAGATTGCATCAGGGCGGCTGGAGTTGCATCTGGTTTGAATAGGAATCATGGGTTAAAGAGGTAGGGAGGCACAGCACGATTAGAGATTTGCTCAGGGACTTGCAGGTCGTGCTGGGCCAAACGGGTTGTGTTTCCCACATCCAACTGCACATGATTGGCCCCATAAGAGCCTTCACTGACCAGTTTCAAAATCATCCTGCAAGCAATGTTGTGACGCTCAGTTACCATGTTCTGCATGATGGGGCATTGGCAGCCAGATAGGATGTGGAGAGCGCTATCCATGTGATGGCAATCAGGTTGGGGGCATGTAAGGCTAGTGGATCTTTTATACACATCCTATACATGATGCAGCGCTTTGGGGTGCAGGAATAAACAGGTGCTGGAATTGAGTGCGCAGGGTAAAATCCCAGTCCAAGATAATGTGCTCTTCGTCTTGCACAGTGTGCCATTCACACTTGTTGCAATTTCAAGCTTGTATGGGCACTTATTTCCATGATGCCATTGGGTTTCCACTTGTGGTTATGACTGGAAGGGCAAATCAAACCGACCCAAAGTATCTTAGCCTTTGTGGTGGGGTGGTCATGCGGTCTTTGCACCAGTGTGGGACCCCCTTAATTGATGTAGGGAGTTTTCACGGCTTATGTACTTTTTCTTTTCTTAGCCTAAATTCATGCACTAGGCAGCCTGCACTAGCAAACAGAAAGCCCATATGGGCTTCAGCTGCTAGGGTGTGTTTTGTAGCTTGGATCATGCTTAATGCTCCCCCTCTTTTTTTGTTTGGAACGTGGGATCCGAATTTCCTTGCTCCGCCCTTCAGAAGTAAAATTGAAGTGGAAGGTCTTTGCAGAGGTGGACAACTCCCCTGCGTTGCTGGATACGCACTTTCCCGGTTTTCTTTATCAAATCTGACCATGCCAACATTATCATTAATGAAATTATTACTTCCGCCGAAAGTGATGAAATTGGAATACCCAAATCACTCTCCTGGCCTCAGATCACCCAAATACGGACCACTGCCCCACCCTGGGACCACTTTTCACTCAAAATATGTGTTTATAATCTCCATACAAGCTAACATCCCGCATATTCCGAGAAAAGAAAGTCAAAAATTGACCTGTTTGGCACCCTTTCAAGGCTTGCGCTGGATTTCTTCCAAGGGAAATTGCTGGAATTCTATATCTCACCAGCCACTGGGTCTTTTTACTCCATTCCTTTTACAGTGATATTATTTTGATACAAGGACTCCAAATCACTTAAACCATCCAGTATGTTGCAGTTGGCATTCCGTGGTGGAGATTTTGTTGGCAAAAGGTAGGGTTCACGCCCCAGCTTATCAGGCTTACACACCAAAAACTGGGACAGCTAGGCTCAAGTTACTAACTTGTAGGCTCTAGTGGACAGTTAGCAACCAAGCTTGAGTGTCCCAGGTCATGGCACACCTATGTGCTGAGCATTTTAAAACACCCTTTTGGGGGGGGGGAGGTTGCCCGCCTCTGAGATCTTGTAGGTCTTTTTGTAGGATTTGCAGGCATGTGAAGGCAAGGCGATCCCAGGCATCCTGTACAGTTCAGAGAGTAAAGTAGTTGATCCCTTTCTTTCTCAGAGATTATGGACATGCATACGAAAGAATGGACACATCACCTATCTCCTCTATACCAGAATGAAAAGAACAAGTATCGCACTACCAAGTAATCCCACACCCCTATCAGAATTAATCTGCACCCCTCTAAAATATCATCTTTAGCAACCTCGCACATCCCTGCAGGTTCAACAACCTCATGCTTTATCCTTACATCTCCAATAATAGTTACTTTCACTTTCCTGCAGTTCCTGAAATGATTTTCAAGTTGTCCCACAGTCATTACGCATCCTGACAAAACTATTTTTTAGTGTACTTCAGGTAGGCAGCAAGAATTCAATGTTCTCAGGTGAATTCAAAGTACAGAAAAAGAGGCCTTTGGCAGCATCAAAAAGGGAGAAGATGATTTGTATTACTGGAAACGTGTGTTTGCACAGGTTACTAGAAAAGAAGCCATCACTCCAAACATCCCACTGCAACACAAGAGTGAAGGAATTTTAAAATTTTGGAATAGGGGACACTGTGGAATGTCAGGTCATGAAATTAACGACTTGTGGGATGAATGTAGCATTTCACCCGCGGGTCAACACGCAGGTCAACAGAAAGTGCTTGGCTACCTAGTGCTCTAAAGGATAAACTACGGCCTTCGATCCACAGCAGATGTTTCTTTCGACATTTCCATCGCCTAAAGTAAGGGACATGAGTTAGCTCATTAGGCTGAGAGTCACATTGCAGTAATCTATTTTAAGCACCAACAAAAGTAAGAGGACTTTGAATGCAATCACGGTGTTTCGAAGTTGTACGTGTAGAGCTTGAGCCTTTTCTCTAAGGGGGAACCGACAGTGATCCATTCTTGGGAGAAGATTCATCACATGTTACGAGGTGTGGCAGCTTGTGACAATTGTCTGCCGTTCTTGGTCAACTGTCAGAGTGCGTTGACTATGAAGCAACTCAGCTTAAGCTGGTGCAGATTTAGGCGCATGAACACGTGCATGTGACACACACACACTCACACACACAACACACATACACACGTGCGCGCACACACACGTACACACACACACAACACGCACATGCACACACACACGCACACACACACACACACACACACACACACAAACACACACAACACATGCACATGCACACACACAACACGCACATGCACACACACAACACGCAAATGCACACACGCAACACGCACATGCACACACACACACACACACACACACACACAAGCAATTATACAAACACACGTGTACAAGAGTATTCCAGGCTCCTTTATTTACAATGCTATGGAATTAGTGAGCAGATTTGTTCATTCTTTGCACGAATGCGAGTGTCCTGGCATGAAAAGTCAAGGCCCCGCAACGGCATCTTCCTGTATACAAAAGATTAAAGCAGCTGCTGTCCTCAATCATTCCATGCCCAGGTGGGAGCTTCACATCTGGGGGCAGGCTAGGGAGCTTCACATCATCCGTCAGGAGGGTGCCAAGCTTTTCTGGTGCGTGCAACATGGGAGCCGACCTGGATGGAGATGTGCAGGTGAAGGACCAAGCGCCTGGCCTGCCATTTGGCCTTCCAAAAAGCAAAAAGAAGCAGAAGCAACAGCTGAAGCAGCAACAGCAGCAGCAGCAACTAGAGGCGGAGCAGGAGGCAGGCTACCAACTTGAGCAGGATCTGTGGCGTGAGGAGCAAGAGCAGATCCAGCAAAGGCGACAGGCTGCCATGCAGCAGCAGCAGCAGCGGCAGCAGCAGCAGCAGCAGGTGCCGCATCAGGAAGAGCCACAGCAACAGGAGGCACTGAAACAACAACAAGCACAGCCGCAACAGCAGGGGCAGCAGCAGGGGTATGAGGTAGGGAAGTAGGGATGATTTGCATGTGTAAGCCTTGAGTATCTAGCACATGCGCACACCTCGTTTGCATTTGGTGTGTTGTTGGTAGACGGGCTCGTCACAAAAGCTTCTCACAAGCTTGCACTCCCTCAAAGGCTTCAGATTGTTTTCCTTTGTTGCTTGTTTGCTGTCATTGACCTGAATTTACATGCCAGCATAACGGGCGTGATTGATGAGTAATTGCTACATTTCCGCTTGACACTGTGTGCTTCAGTGTAAACCTGATCATTGACTTATGGCTCTCTCCTCCTTTCCCACGCAGTCCACTAGTGATGCCTCTCATTCCACCAGTGCAGCTGATCAAGTTGCTTGCCCTCCTGGCTCGGCAAAACCTGCAACAGAGCTGCCCAAACACAGCGCTAGAATTCCTGGAGGAGACGGCTGCTTTGACCTCGTGGACATTGCGGCTTTGAGGCCATTGCTGCTGCAGCGATTAGGTGCCGCGGCACAGCTGTGTGACGCAGCCTTGACGATGGTGGAAAGTTGTTCCAAGGGGAAAGAGGTCGGTTGCACCTGACCAAATCTTTGTTTTGTCTGCAGCAGCACTTGCTGGAATGAAATTAGCATTAACTTATTTTTAGCTTGGTTGATCTGCCTTTCATACGTCCAAGTTTGCATAGATGTACATTGCTTTGATCAAAAAGGTTGCTTTGGCCCATGGGATCACATCCATTAAAACATGAAATGCAGCACTCCAATCTCAAAAAGCTTCATCTTGCTTGCTTGCAGGTGTATGGAACAGAGCTGGAAACTGCCAAGACCAACCTTTCAAGGTTGCAGAATGGAAGCTCTTAAATATCAAGCAGACACCTTCATGAAAAGAGGAGCCAGCTGCGTGTGACAGCTTGCTGCCTCTGTTTGATATCAACACACCTGGGTGACAGAAATGTGACCCTAGATGCCATGACTCACATGTTTGTTGGCTGTCTATCACTCTTCTACAAGAAAGTGTGCACTTTGCTTAAGCGCCCCCTCATTTGAATTGCAATATATTTGACAGAGCCTTACTTGACTGTTATTGCGTGTCGACCATCAAGTTCAGAGAGCCCAATCCCCTCTCACCGAGATTCTCGGGGATTTCCATCTGCCACCCCATCTATGACGATAAGGCCATGACATCACCCCTGCGACAAGCTATCTACTCTGCCATCCTTAATACAGAGGCTACGGCCACCTTCATGTTTCTGCCAGCAAGCAATAAGCTGATGACTGCCAATCCCTACTCAAAACTCCTCATTTCTTACCCGCATTTTTGCTGCAAGCTTGGGAATAACGTTCCCTCAACACACCTGGGACCTTCGAATTATTGCAGTATGGAATACGGCTGCAAGAGTCCACCTGAACAACCAAAACCCTGGCTCCAAGGTTTAGCCAGGAATATTCCTATAGCAATGAATATTCCTATATCTCTTTGTTATCATGTGGGCAACAGGGGTCACCCCCAAAGCCTGGAAAAAGAGTGATATTATACTCATCTACAAAGAGAAAGGTTCCCAAACAGACATAGCATTCTACCGGCCAATTGGCTTAGCCAACACCATCTACAAACTCTGGACACGCTTGGTTACAACAGCCCTGTACGGATATGCAGGAACCCACTCCCTGCTGAGCAACATGCAAGCAGGATTCCGTAAGCATATAGACACTATACATCAACTCCAAAACTTGATCATGGCCCTCGAAGATTCCAAAATTTTCAAGAGGGACATCTACGCCTTAATTGTGGATTTCACATCCGCTTTCAATACAACTGATCACGATAAGCTGCTTTGGATCATGTATGACCTTGGCTTCCCCACACTTTTGAGCCTCTTAAAGAGCTTGGCCTTGACACTTCCAAGGCCACCAAGCTTTCTCGGAAGCTTCATGCTCATTCTGTCCAGTATGCTTACAAACTTACTAGCACCAGACGAGCTCTCGAGAAGACTTATCTCAACTCTCATCACCAAGATCAGGCATGGGCTACTGCTAGTAACCCTCCTGATCCCCATTGACTTGCTTCTTTTGTTTCTCTTGGTGAAGGGGATACACGGTGCCTAGGTATCCTCTTTTCCTTAATTGATGTGGGGAGTATTTTCACTGCCTGCGTAGTTTTTCTTTTCTTTTCTTAGGAATCTTTATCAGGAGGCGCACACGTGAGTTTGCCTCCCCTCAGGCAACTTCACAAATGACATACCTATAGAAAGGGGCAAATCCAAGGGGACACTCTCCCCTTTCTGTTCCTCATCTATATGGAACCACTACTGCGCTGGCTCCATGCTGGCGGCCGCGGTTATGACTACGGGTGCCTCAGCAAGAGCCCACAAACCCCTGAGTACAAAACCCAAGATAAAACAAGCAGCGGGGCATTTGCAGATGACCTCATTGGCATAACAGGCACCTACGCAAATCTTAGAATCCAAGCCAAAAAAATGACCCAATACGCGGACTGGGCCCACCTAATCATCTCTGGTAACAAAACAAAGGTTACATGCAGCCTGCCCAGCCAAGAAAGCAGGCAAGCCCGAGGAAATACGTCCATGGCGGACTTTGCAGAGCATCTCCTCAAAAACAAGATCCTGGTCCAAGGCAAACCAGCTCAATTTCTTGGCCCTGAAGACCCCTTCACCTACCTAGGGGTAGATACCAAGGTATTACCATGACCTTAAACTGGAAACCTCAACTTACCAAGATGACAGATAAGCTTTCTAATAAATTAGAGAAGCTCTCAGGCTCTTTTGCTACTCCTATACAACCACTCCTTCAATATGGCGTTGGGTGAACCTATCATCTCTGGCCAGAATGTTCTCTCCCACATTAGCCTGATGGAAGAAACCCTCATCAATCGCAATCTGCAACAGCATATTCAACTGAGCCGCTGCTATGCTCAAGACTCAGGTAATTTCAACTTGATGATCTTCAACCATTTCCTCAGCAAATTTCCTGGAACCAAAATAAGAACTACGTTCTGCGGGTGACCCACCCTCACTGCACCACAGGCCAAATAACTAAAAGTCTGGTAGAAAATGCATTGCTCACTGAGCAGCTGACAAAGATGCTGTGATTCTTACTATTGCTCACGATAATGGAAATGGGCATCATGCCATTACTCTCAAAAGGTTCCTAAGCTCCGAAGGAATCTATACCTGGTACCTTTTGGACTCCCTCAAAGAACACCCTCAGCTTGTTCAACTTGAAAATGATTGGAGGAGTCTAAAAGGCAGCACACTAACAATTCAAAGAGGAAGCGTGTGGGATGGCTTACATCCAGCCTCCGACCTACATTTGGCAGACAGTTCCTTCCCTTTTGACCCTAATTCCTTCGTGTACCAAACTACCTTCCATGTAGATACTACTCCAGAACCCACCATAGTTCAGGACTCTCAACCTGCCTCCACCACTCAACGGCCACAAAACTGCTCAACTAATATCCCTACACAACCTGTCTCACATCTCAACTTAAAACTTCTTCAAATTACAGGTACCCCTGTGAATCCTCTAAGACTTCTGCAAGACAGTCTGCACACCCTTAAAATCATGACCATGAATGTCAGAGGTCTCTTTAAGAGCCACTGGGACCTCCGCCAAGCCATAGCTACCCACAACCCAGATATTTTAGTCCTTACAGAAACCAAGCTCCGCAGGAGTAATAAGCCCCGGCCGTGGTTAGAATCACTCCTCAAAAACTACAAATACTGGTCAGCTTTTGACAGGACCGGTGGCACTACCATATGCATCCGTGACACCTGAGCCCTAGCCACACAATGCTCTCCAGTGTGCTTCAACTCTAAGGGAAGACTTGCCTCAGTCATTCTCAAGGGAACTAATGCTAACCTTCTTCTACTAGGCACCTACCGGCCATCCGGCAACTCCCATGAAGCCCTTGCCAGCAGAATTGAAATGCAAGATTACATTCAGACTCTGCTAGCAACCCATAGCAATTGTATCCCCTTGATTATTGGTGACATGAATGCTACAATTAGAGCTGATGACCGCACCAGCAACATGACATACCAGGTAGATAGAATGTACCGAGAATTTATCGTCTCTAATAATCTTTGCCCCTGCAAGGAAGAAACCAGCAGACCTTGGACCCATTACCAAGCTACTGGCAAAGACAGACATAACAATACATGCTACACCTACAGCCGCATTGATGATATCGTTCTACCCTCTGAACTTGCCTGCAATTGCCCCCCGTGCAACACTGATGAACTAGGCTCCCTAAGCGATCATGTCCCACTCATAGCTAACATACCTCTCAAAGCCCTCAGCATCCACATTCCTTTCCTTAAAGAAACACAATTCCCCTGTCAGAGCCCACAAAAAGTCCTCGTTCGCCCTATCTCAGACTCAGACAGGATGACCTTTGCGCATTCCTTGCAAGACCCTGCGCATGGAGTCCCACAAGACCTTGAAAAAGTGCTTCACACCCTTGACCCAGCCTGTACAGAAGCCATTATATTTCTAGATAATTTGAAAAACACACCCGCGAACCAAACCAAAAAACTGGAGACACTATGCAATGAACCGGCCCGTAATATAGTTGAAACTCTGGCAGAAGGCATCTCCAGCCTCATTCACTCTTCCTACCAAGTTGCACTCAAAGTATGCAAAACCAAAATTATCTCCCCAGACCACAACCACTACAATCCGAGGACTACAAGCAATAAACGGCGCAACCTAAAAAAGAAGCTCTCCTTGATCAAAATCATCCAATCCCAACTAACTTCCCTTGCTGTCAACACAACTGACAGCACCTCCACTATTTTGAAGCACAATAGAAAAAATGCACATCTTTACAGAGCCATCTCCAAACTTAACAGCCTTCAACTCGACATGCCTCCTCTTCCACAAATAAAAGAGCTCTCAGAGAGCACTATACGAGCCATAACTTACATAGATGAAACTCGCAATAAAGACAACTACAACATTGCTCGTAAAAAGATGCAAAAAGCAATCAACACAAACCCCAAACAAGCACACAAAGAAATCTTTAAGGACAAAAATGCACAACCAAGAACAGGTCTCCGAGCACTCCGGGATCCAGAGACAGGACACATTGAAACTGAACCAACCAAGCAGGCACAGATTGTTGAAAAGTATTACACAAAGGCTATGATGGCTATGAACATCAAACATGGCAAATACCTTCCACATGAAGCTCCTCGTAATTATCCCTGGGAGCAGTCCAACCATTCTGTCCCTGTGCCAGATCCATTTATTCTGCAGTCAAGTATTACACAAGGAGAATTAGAAGGGAAGGATCAAAGGGACTGGCTACACTCCAAAATCACGGATGAAAATGCCTTTAATGAATGCATCAAAACCCTCAGTAATAACAAATCGCCCGGTCCAGATGGCATTGTGAATGAGATCCTCAGAATGCTCTCCCCTGAAGTCCAAGAGAGCATCCATAAGCTCTTCATTATCATGTGGGCCACGCGCCTCACCCCGGTATCTTGGAAAATTAGTGAGACCATCCTCATTGACAAAAACAAAGGGGAGGAGACAGATATTGCCTCCTACAGACCCATCGGACTGGCCAACACGCTCTACAAACTCTGGACGCGCATGGTTACCAATGCACTCTATGAGTATGCAGAAGCACACTCCCTCCTGAGCTCTACACAAGCTGGCTTCCGAAATCAAAAAGACACCATCCACCAACTCCAAAATGTCATCATGGGACTTGAAGATGCAAAAATTTTTGGGAAAGACATCTATGCCCTCATTGTAGACTTCACCTCAGCCTTTAACACTACTGACCATGACAGAATGCTCTGGATAATGTATGACCTGGGCTTTCCCACTGATGCCATCGACACAGTCAAAAATCTTTATGAAAATGCTACCACTCAAGTGAGACTATCCTCAGGGGCTAGCACCAACCAAATCCATGTTGAGAGGGGTACAATTCAAGGTGATACCCTCTCACCCTTCCTCTTTCTCCTCTATATGGAACCCCTCCTGCGCTGGCTACATGGAGGGGGACGGGGCTACACACATGGATGTGTCCCAGATCAAAACACCACCGATAACCACCTTGCAAACAACCTCAGTAGCGCCGCCTTTGCTGACGACCTCCTCTGTCCAACTAACACAATTCAAGACCTGAAAACACAAGCCAGAAAACTCACCCCGGGCCTCTACTCCAGACTGGGCCGCACTCATTATTTCTGGCAGCAAAACTAAAGCAACTGGCGTTCTGCACAGCCATCCCAAAAAAAATCACAATGGGGTGACCTCATCTCAACAATTTTACCACAGACTTCAGGGAAAAATACAAATCCAAGGACAGATGGCCCAGTTTCTCCCATCAAATGAACCTTTCCTCTACTTTGGAGTTCAAATGACCATGGATTTAAACTGTAAACACCAGATTCAACGTATGACCTGAAACCTAAAAAATAAATTAGACAACCTTGACTCATCCTATGCATCCCCACGACAAGTTCAACTTGTTTAGAAGTTCTAAACATTGTCCGCACTGCCATAATTCCTACCCTTGCCTCCTCTTTTGCAGTAACTCCTTGCACCCCTACTGACCTTATTATCTGGGACACCATGATAGACAGAATGGTCAAACATAAACACAAACTGTGGAAAAGCACAGCTGCAGCAATGATCCGTGAAGATCCTGATAATTTTGGACTAGGACGTACTTCGATTTGCGTGGAATACCATAGACGCCTGGCTTTTGCCCCCACCTCCAGCCTTGAGGACCCCTCTGTAAGACACCGCACAACCAGCACCAACCTCCTCACTAAGCAAATTGAGAACCTTCATACTCTATCTAAAACCTACCTCACCAAAGGAGAAGGAACAAACCTACACATAAAATGCCAGCTCAACTATAACATACGCGCTCGACAACTGACAAGCATCCATTCTAGCAAGCTCCGTCTCATGAAAAATGGCAATGGTATATTCAAGGAGGAACTAGACCACATTTGTGAAGCCCTTCCCTTGCACAAAACACCTCCACACAACCTCCCTACTCTCATCACCTGCATTATGCAACCCCTGCTAAAAATGGGAATCAATGGGCTGCATGAGCTTGCATCTTCGCGCAAGACTCACATCATCTCAGTTTCTCAGCTTCAGGCTAAACACCCCAAGGTCAGCAACAAATGTAAATATAGCACTTAACAGGCTGGCAGCTCTTGTCAACCTCTCCCCACAACAAGAATTGGACACCTCAATCCAAAAGATCATCGCCTACAAAAGTACTGAATCAAACACCCTTCCAGTTTACCGTCGTATCAACAACACACATGTGAGCGGCCTTACCATTACCGGCATGCATAGAGAACAGCCTACCCACACACAGGTCAACCAACGAGAAAACCCCCCACCCAGCCCCATCCCACCCACTCAAGTAGTGCCACCATCACAGCCTCGCTCCACATCCTACTACACCCATCAACTCACAGGCCGCCGCATCAGATGTACAGGCAATCAAGCTGCACACACAAATTGTCCAGGAACACAACAAGTTGCAAATGCCATGGAATCACAATCCCAAGAGGAACCGCTGAGCAAAAGAACTCGCTCCAATTCTACGCTCAACATCATTCCCACAATAGCACTCCACCCCTCTGCACACAGATCCACTGTAAGTCCAGATAATCTTATTCTTGCCACACAAGATACACCTGCAGAAGGGCCACCCAGCAAACGCACACGCTCAGCATCCAGAAATACCCCTCCTTCCATGCCCCAACTCAGCCAGGCTAGCCATAAAGATAGAAATTCAAATCCCGATCTGAGCACTGCTCATCATATCCCTACACAGCCCAACTCCCAAAGCACAAACCACCAGCATCCAACAGACCACAATCTAAACCCTCAATCACAAACTGATACTCCACACAGCCTAGATACTCAAATAAACAGACCTAGGAAGAAGAAGCAACAACTGCTCCACACAGACAGAGAGATAATCTCCCCAGCCATCCACTCTCTAAGCTCGCTGTTTTCTCAAGGACCAAACGTCTGGAACTACAGGAGAAATGCAGCAAGGAAACTCGCCAAGGAAACTACTGCTAGCCATGCTATCAGCTCTATCTTCTATCATGATCTAGATATTTCTCACATAAATGATTGGAGAATTTATGCGGAGAACAAGAAAGAACAATCAAGCCCCACCGTCCACCTCCAAGTGCAATACCACACCCAGTATGCACCCATGATCATTGAACAATGGGCTCTGCCACTGTTTAAACAAGCTGACCTGTTACCTGAAACTATCTCACCTGCTGCTCGCACTGATGTTGAGTGCGCCTGCTGCCAAATCTGCAATTACCATTATGGCTATGAGCCTGAAACCTCTGAGCCCCCCTTCCTTGATATGTATATCTGTGATGTGTGCCATCGAACATACCATTGGAAATGCATGAAGGAACTTGGGTGTTACTCAGATGAACAAAGACAAGAAATTGGAACAGCTGACACTAGGCCTGCCCCGGCCTGTGCAAACCTTAGTGATGCCCAAAAAATTGAAAGAAAGCTGCTAACTAAAGAAGAACTCAGGAGGGTCACTTGGAAGCCCTCTTGGGAATCAGAGGATCTACAAGAGACATGGCCTAAATTTCGAGAGTGTCTGCTTAAGTTCGAAGCGCAACAGAGCGAGCCCAATCTCTCTATACCCACTGCAGATTCTACCCTCTCAAATCTTACAGGGATTTGAAGAACCTAATGCAACCAATGTATGGAAGCAGAAACTAGACACAGAACTGCGCAACAAAATCACATTTGATACAAACCCCGCTAATCCCCAAGCAGACATATAACCTACAGGCTCATGCGAATACTGGCTGCGCGAGGTTGACCTCGTGAAATACACAGACCAGCAATCCCCTCATCCAGCTTCATTACAAACAGGATCTCACATCCATTCCCCTCCTACTCCACCCCCTCTCATCCTTCCAGAAATCTACATGGCACATATGGCTTGCATTTATAACACGCAAGGCAAATGCGTTGGTATGATATCCCCTAACCGCTTTCAAATCCTCTATAAGGCTTTTTACAGGGCCAGGCTTGCTGGCATGCACGAGAATATGTCACCTGCCCCAGGCAGCTTTGCCACTGAAATGCAAGGACTTCTTTTCCGCAAATCCATGCTTGAAAGAAAGTACTCTAGCAAAAAGATTAAGGACTCCTTTTCACGAGCCCTCCCGATTCACATCCATGCTGCCCTTCAAAAATGGGCATTGGTAACTCAAGAAAAAATGGCCTCCCCACTTGACCATAACCCGCAATACCAGAACTGTTGGAGTGCGGACTCCCGGGACACTCTTTTTGGTGCCATACATAATGCCTTCTCATCAAAATTCTCAGGCTTCTCAGTATGCCACCCTATTTATGAAGAGGGAATTATGACCCAAGCCTTGCAACATGCCATTTACTCCGCCATTATCAACACAGAGGCCACTGCTACATTCATGTTCCTTCCGGCTTGGGGGAGGCACATGATAACCAATCCCTACTCCAAACTTGTCACTGCCTACCCCCACCTCTGTTACGACCTCGGAACCATCCCACGTGATAAACTTGGCTACAGTGCCCCACAATCCTGGCCTAACCAACAGGTACCACTACCTGAGCATACCTGGGATCTTCGTATCTTAGCTGTTTGGAACACAGCTGGTCGAATACACCTCAACAACCATAACAAAGACTGGCTGCAAAGCCTCGCAGGAGATCTTAAAGAAACCACAGAGTGGAAGCTTAGGAATGTCAGCAGCCATCCTGTCCTAAATCCCAGGCATGCTGATATGCCAGGTTTCAGTAAATTGGAACGCCTCCCACTTGACAGACAACATGTTTCCAAACACCTTCAAAGTTCACACATGAGTATCCAAGATATAGACTCAGTGCCCAGCCAATCCAGTTTTATCCTCACCCTCAAAGTTGCTGACTGGAGGACCTGGGCATATACAGATGGAAGCTGCCTTGTCCATAACGGTAGGCAAGAAATCGGAGCAGGCGTCTATTACCCACTTACTGATAACAAGAACTAACTGTAGAACCTAACGGTGCTGGGATTACTAATACCATAACCCGAGCTGAATTGGCTGCAATTGCTGCTGCTATCAACAGCAAATACGCAAACATTGCATCAGACAGCCTCACTTCTCTCCATCAAATACGTAAACAAATTCTTTACCCTGAGAAACACCTGAGGCACATCCAAGGAGATATCCTTAACATGATCTCATCTCTCATTAGCAAATCTCACACCAAACTTCAATTTTACAAAGTTAAGGCCCATGCCGGCATCGCTGGGAATGAATACGCAGATGCTATTGCTAAACACCAGGCAAAGCAAGCCAACAACTGTGTGGCAGACACTGAAATCCCCGGTGCGGGCCCTGGTGGAGATCCATTCACACATATTTTTTGGCTAGCCAAGGAAGAAAACAATGTGCATCCCGCAGGTACATGTACAGGTCCCCCTCTTGCTCCCAAGCTCACCTATCTCCCCAACCTCCAAGATGCTCTCAAATCCCACATGCATTCTAAACACAAACTTGGATATGCCAATGCCAAATCAGGATACTACTCTTACTACCAAAACTTATTACCGCATGTAGAAAATAAAATTAGCAACGCATTCAGAAATATGTCAAGTATTTCCACACACATGAAACGTAATATTCTTCAATACCGCACAGGAACCCTCTACAATCAAAAACATGCAGTTCGTTTTAAAAGGTCTACTGACCCAATGTGCCCCCTTCCAGGCTGCCATCAGTTGGACAGTGCTCTCGACATGCTCTCAGGCTGCCAGGATCACATCATCTCCAACATGAAAACTGAACGCCATGACATTGCAGGCAGAATGATTACAAAAGCACTCAGCAAGAGCCCTGTGGGAGCAGGCCTTGTCTACACTGACATAGGGAGTGATTTCAAACTTGCACAACACAACTTGCAACTCCCTACACATGCCTCAAACATAACAATACCTGCTTACTTGTTCCCTCGTAACATTCAAGAAAGGGAAAGACTAAATTCAAGTCGACCCGATGGCATTTTGATTACCCCTTGTAATGCCAAGCCTACTTCTCACAGTGTCCCTTCTATTCATTCTCAACACGCTTTGCGCAGGTCCACTAGGAGGACAATCAGAGCTAGCCGCCTTATGCATCCACATGAACTCCATGTGAACGAGCGTCATGTGCATCTCATAGAAATTAAGTTATGTGAAGACACAAGACCAGAGCATCAATTAAGCGCGGCTAGGCAGCAACATGCTAACCTTTGTAATTTTATTAGCGCTAAAGCTAAAACTATTCACCCAATCCTCCTGGGTGTTGGTGGAACTATTTACACTGAACATACCCTCATGCAATTAAAGAAACTAGGACTGGATCACCAACGTGCCACTAAGCTCGCTAAAAAACTCCATGCCCATTCTGTTCATTATGCCCATAAACTAGTCTCCACACGCCGCGGTATTGAAAACAAGAGTGCTTACCACAGCCATTTGGTTCTAGAGCCAGATGCTTCTAATAACCCTCCAAATCCTCATTAGTTTCGTCTCTCTTTCTTGTCTCGTGGTGGAGGAGGCTCACGGCTCTTTATGAGCCAATGTGCCTCCTTTTCCTTAATTGATGTAGGGAGAGTTACTCTTCCTACGTAGTTTTCCTTTTCTTTTCTTTTCTAGACAAACAATGGAAATGATCCGGACAGCTATTATACCAAGCATTGCCTATGCATTCCCGGTCACACCCTGCTCTGAACATGACCTTGAAACCTGGGATAAGATGACCTTAAACGTAGTCAAACAAAACTATAAACTGCCACTGAGCACAGGCACAGCCATTCTGAGGGAGGACAAAGCCAACTTTGGACTTGGCTGCCCATCTATTGCCGTAGAGTATAACGCCAACATTATTCCTGACAGTCAATTTGGCTTTTTCCCAGGCCGCAACACCTTACAGCCACTTTTTATTTTGAGGCACCTAAAGCATGCAGCTCAGATACTTCAACCTCAAGGCTCCCCACGTTTATATGCCACCTTTATTGATTTCAAACAGGCATATGACTCAATACCCAGAGACAGATTGTGAGAACGCTTACACGAATGCCAGATGCCCAGCCAGCTTCTCTCCATCATTAAAGACCTCTACCGAGATGACAAATACATCCTTATTGACGGAGATAAACGGGCAAGTGTCCAGCCAACGCATGGAGTTAACAAGGGTGCCCACTGTCACCACTCCTATTCTCAATCTACGTTAATGACATTGGCTGCATCACAAATGGGGAAACAGGCGCGGTGACAGGCTTACCAAATTTTCATGTTTCTCATATGCTTTATGCGGATGACCTCGCTTTGACTGCAAACAACCACACCCACATGCAAGCCATGTTAAACAAGTTGCAGGGTTATGCAACCAGAAAATGCCTGACGGTCAACACAAAAAGTCTGAGGTAGTCTGCTTCAATTCCAGAGCTGACACTCTTCCCCAACTGTTGTATGATGGTGAAAACCTGCCCTACACTGATTCTTTTAAATATCTGTGTATGGTCCGTGACAAACGTCTCAACCTTTCCACTGCTGCTGAGGCTGCTCTGAAACCATGCATGGCGGGGACTTATCGTGTCAAACCCTTTGCTCACGACCACAAATCGGCTGCATGTGCTCATCTGGCTCTTGAAAACGTACGCTATCCCAGCAGGAATGTATGCTAGCCAGATTTGGGCCACTCCTTACTTACGGCAGGGCGCGGAAATGGACAACCTGTTACAGAAATGGATCCTGAACATTTTGCGAAATCTTCTTGGAGTGAAATCCACAACAACATCTTGGAGCATTTTACGAGAATGTGGCATTGAACCTTTTCAGTTCAATTGGTTCCGTGCCACTATGCGCTTCTACAACTCGCTTACTAAGTGCAACAGTCTCCTTCTCAAAAAGGTTCTCCATGCTGACATCAGCCTTAGCTCCATGACTGATTATTGTTGGACGTCCCACCTCTTATCTGCGCTGGATGGTTTGGCTCACTCGGATCTGATGAAACGTCAAATTATGGCTTGTGACCCTGTGAACCTCAGTCAATTTGTGGTGGACCTGAGATCTAGACACCTGGGCTATTGGAACCAATTCACAGCCCCTGATCCAAGAGTAAGCAACAGTAAGCGGTTGACTTACCATCAATGGTGCGCTCTCCCTGTCAGAAATGCACATGCCATTCACCCACCTTATACAATGCCTAAATTCATGGACTTGGATCTTCCCCATCATGTCCTTTGCAACACTGCCAGATTCAGGCTGCGGGTACACGCTCTCCGAGTTGAACGGGCTACTTGGTCCAATAGTACTTCTCCGGTCTGTGATATCTGTGATTCTGATGACATACAAGATGAAAAACATGTGTTGTTCAGATGCTCCAATCCCCAGGTCTGCTCTCTCCGTCAGAAGTATGCCTCACTTTTTGAGCACGACTTCTCTTTCCTACACCTCCACATCTCCCACAGGATGTCCTGTCTAGGCACCATTCACCATGTGAATTCCCAGGATATCAATATTTTTCTAAACCAGGATAACAACAAACTTCCTTGTTTTCTGCATGTTCTCATGTGTATTTATGAACAGGCTAGCAGTCAAACGTCTTGACTGAGGCCTTTTTCCCCCTTCCCCTTGTATAACGCCAGATGCGCAGCAGCACTTACCACTAGCCTCAACAATGAAGGGAAACATGGTCGGATTACCAAGGCACTCTTGGAATCTCAATTACAACAACTAAACGATCACATATTTACCAGCATAGACCCAACTCATCAGAACCCCCACTTCCTTATTAAGCAGTTGAACCATATGCTCAGAGTTAGGCAATACCTCTGCATCCACAACAGTAACCTTGAAGTTACTTTCCAAGGAGCAACCTACCTCTCACCCAGCATCCAGCCTGTCTTAAATGCACTCTCAACACCGGTGCAACCCTCCCTAAAAACCTTAGCCTGCCACTGCCTATACCCCCTAATGGAAAAAAGCGTGACAAATCTCTTCCCACTACTCAATGACAGTCTCACCCACATCATCGATGGAAACAAACTCACCGCACTGCTTGGCCACAAAGTCAAGACCAGACACATCGTTGCCCTTAACAAGCTATCTCATATCCTCAACTCCCGTAACTTAACAACAGATCTCATCAACACTCTCATCCAGAGCCAAGACAGCTCACCCAACAAGCCCTCAGAGTCACGCTACATCAATGATATAAAATATGAGGAGACCTTTAAGCCTGAACATACCCCCTCAGGGTGGGACTGGTCATGCTCTGAGAACGCATTGCTGAATATGGATGTGGACAGCCCTGAGAACCCACGCAACCCGCACAATGATACCCAAAACTTACCCCAAGAAATGGCAGTCCCCAACCATGAGAACCATCCTCCTAGCACGCAGTCAAACACGCAGGAACAACCTGATCACGCAGGACGCACCCGCAAGAGGAAGAATCCTTACGCAAACGGGCCACAGTCAAACTCCCACGGAACACCCCCCAACCAGGGCCTCTCAAAAAACTCCACCCCATCCATACTAAGCCAGAACAAGAGGAACAGGCATAGGCAAAATCCAACACAAATCCTAAATTACCATTCAGCACCCATACTAACTCCACCTCTCTTACCACCCACCACATTGAACACCGATACTGCCACTTGGCTATGGAATTACAAGCAAAATAAGGCCAATGAGATGGGCACAGTGCGTGCAAGTAATACAATCTTCTGCTATGATCACGTGATCCAGAGCATTCAAGAATGGCAGCGCCTGCGAAAGCACAAGCGATCTCCAAACTGTATCCAGCAAAACCAGTACAAAGTCCAATGGCACCCTGTCACAATTGAGAAATGGGCCCTACCCATCTTCCTCAATGAGGGGCTGAAAGTGGCCAACATTACTCACATACCCAGGAGGCTGGCAGAGGACCCATGCTGCCAACTTTGCTGGAGCCCAGTAAGCAAAGAACACACATACGAATCCCAATGCTACGATGACATGCCCACCTGTGATTCATGCCACCGTACATCGTCAGACATTTCTGGCCACGGTTGAAGTGCGGTTGAAACGGTTGAAATCAACCGCGGTTGAAGAGCGGTTGAAATTTTACCAATCAACCGCAGATTTGCGGTTGAAATTCACACGGTTGAAGTGCGGTTGATTTCAACCGCTTCAACCGCACTTCAACCGCCCCATCTTTCAACCGCACATCTGCGGTTGATTGGTAAATTTCAACCGCATTTCAACCGCGGTTGATTTCAACCGTTTCAACCGCACTTCAACCGTGTCTAACGCTCTCTTGATTCCTATGCCTGGGCTTCTTATTTTTGGATTCCTTTTTCACTTTGATAGTCCTTTTGCACTTCTTGTAGCGCCATCACACTGGCAGCTATGATCACTAGTTCCTCAGAGGCTCTCTTTTCTTTTCCTTTCAAATGAAGTTCCTAAGTTCAATTTAAAATTGAATCCAATAAAGTTCCTCCAAGTTGCCAAGGACTTTTTGCATCGGATGCAATCAATCATCATGGTGTCCAACAACATCTTGTAAGTTACCACTGGCAGCCATAAAACGTGAAAGTAAAATTCAAATGATTCAACGCAAGTTGCAACGCTTAAAGCAAGCCAACTTAAAGGCAAGTTGACTGAGTTGGTTGAACTTTAAGCCTAATGAATTCAGATAATCTGACTCAGAACTCGGAGATTAACACTTGGTGAATAGCCTATTCAATCCAAGCATAAAATCCAACAGGCAATATAGAGCATGTTATGGCAGGATAACGTCAAAAATGTTTAACCCTCTGACAGAGTCATGCCTGATAATGACAATTTATCTAACCAACTAGGAGAGGAAGAAGTAGAGTAAGCATGCTACTAGCAGAGCATTGTTGGCAGCTGAAGCTTCAAAATAACATACCAACTTGGACTTTCAAGAAGAGCCACCACTGATGACTAATGACCGTGTCTAGCAAATCATATTTCAATAATATACTGAACCCTCCTGGTGGTGCTGGGCAGACTAGCTTGCCTCCTAGAATGGGAATTACTCGCTCACTGTGTCTCCCTCACAGATTGCTTGCCAGTGTGATCCTGCATGATATTGGAAAAGCAAAACGGTTGAGGCACTAGGATGATCCTGCCCCAATGTTGGCTTCATTGGCCTCATGGATGTGATATGAAAGCACTCGCATGAGTGAGGTTACAATGGGTGGAAAAACACCTTCACTGTAACAAATAACCCAATGCATGTGATGCTGTTGTTTCTAGCTAAAAACTCACAATGCTGAGGCCCCCGCTTTTGGCAGTCCTGGCATGGAGGGCTTGCATCAGTGCTTCCACGCCGGCATCATCAAGGCCATCGGCCATCTGTGTCATGTTCTTGGCTGCCTGAGCATAGAAAAGAAGTGTTGCAGAAACTTTGCAACAAGCTATCAAGGCAAGGGAGGGCCTTGCAAGCAACAAAAAAAGGCAAAGCCCACGCTTCAGAGCCCATGCATGCATGTATGTATGAATGCCTACTTCTTCCCTTCTTGCTTGCTTGTGTGTGTGTGTGTGTGTGTGTGTGTGTGTGTGTGTGTGTCCCCTTAGCCTCCAATTTGATGTCTCTAAAAGGCGATCAGAAACAGTAGGGACAGGATTGACTGGATTTACATAGGTTCAACATGCAAGCAAGGCTTTCCTCAGGGACTTACCTTGTTTGCTCCAGGGTGTGGTGATGCCGCCTCAGCGGCACTCTGTAGCAACTCAGGTCCACCTATGCTAGTTTTGGGGAGCTCCTGTGTGGCATATAATTTCAGAGAGTGATCATTTTTTTAGTCACAACCTGATAAATGTTAGGCACTTGGACAGATTAAGCACACACATTTCTGAGTTTTGAAACAAATTCGCTCCCCTGCAGCACTTACCTACAAATATATGATAGAAGGGAGGACAAGCAGGATTTTTTAGCACATAGGAGGTACGCGGAGGGAGTTTACAAAAACAATCTAGTGTTGCGCCATGTGTCGTATGGACTATACAATGTGTTGAATGTAGGCAAAGCAAGATGTATGAATAAAGCGCAATACGTCAGCATGCAAACAAGCAAGTCCCTAGCAACAAGAATTCAGTAGCACTCACTGGAGCCCTGCCCTTGATGATGGCATGAAAGAGCTCTAACCGTAGGGCTTTGCTGTCAAACTGTTGTCCAGCCAGCTCCCTGCGTATTGCAAGAAAAAAAGGGGTGGAAGGTTTTTTTACCAGAAAGTTGTTTTTGTTATCGTTCTTGATTGACGTCTTGCTGGCACATAAATGTAGCATCAGTGCATTCTGCTTTAGCAACACCACTGATAGCACGCACCAGGTCTGTGGCATGCCTTGCAAGCGTGTTCTGGGACATTTTCAGAAACCGCTGGTAGCCATTCCATTCATGCGGCTTGCTGGACCTCTCAGGTATCTTGAGCTTCCACCACTGCAGTGAGCCATTAATGATCTTCCAACATAATGAAAACAAGCTCAAGAGAGACAGAAGGCAAAATATGGGGGTTTGTTTGCACACAGATGCACATGCAAGTCAGGAGGCGTGCACAGATTCACATGCAAGTCAAGAGGCGTGCACAGATGCACATGCAAGTCAGGAGGTGTGCACAGATGCACATGCAAGTCAGGAGGCGTGCACAGATGCACATGCAAGTCAGGAGGCGTGCACAGATGCACATGCAAGTCAGGAGGCGTGCACAGATGCACGTGCAAGTCAGGAGGCGTGCACAGATGCACGTGCAAGTCAGGAGGCGTGCACAGATGCACGTGCAAGTCAGGAGGCGCGCACAGATGCACGTGCAGGTCAGGAGGCGTGCACAGATGCACGTGCAGGTCAGGAGGCGTGCACAGATGCACATGCAGGTCAGGAGGCGTGCACAGATGCACACGCAAGTCAGGAGGCGTGCACAGATTCACATGCAAGTCAGGAGGCGTGCACAGATGCACATGCAAGTCAGGAGGCGTGCACAGATGCACATGCAAGTCAGGAGGCGTGCACAGATGCACATGCAAGTGAGGAGGCGTGCACAGATGCACATGCAAGTCGGGAGGCGTGCACAGATGCACATGCAAGTCAGGAGGTGTGCATAGATGCACATGCAAGACAGGAGGCGTGCACAGATGCACATGCAAGTCAGAAGGTATGCACAGATGCACATGCAAGTCAGGAGGTGTGCACAGATGCACATGCAAGTCAGGAGGCGTGCACAGATGCACATGCAAGTCAGGAGGCCTGCACAGATGCACACGCAAGCACGATAATTGTGCATTGGCCGTGCAGGAAGCTGATGTGCCAATGCGGAAAGAAACATGAACCCATTGCTGTCACCCCATTGAACCCTGTACATGTGTGCACTTGCCATTGCAAATGCTGTCATCAAGTGCTTGCCATTGCCTTTGCTAAACATTACAAAACAGCAAACATACCTTGAGCTGTGCCGTGTTCTTCTTTACCAGGTCGTAGATGCAAGCTTTTTGTCTCGACCTGGGTTCGTCTTCTGTTTCTTGGTAGCAGTCTGGTCCTCCTCATCCTCCAAACCAGCAAAGTCATCACCGCAATCGGAGGTGTCGACAGCAGGGTCGTATGCCTTACCAGGCTGGTACTCCTCCTCCTCCTCCTCCTCCTCCTCCTCCTCCTCCTCCTCCTCCAAACCAGCAAAGTTATCAGAGTCTCCTCCGGGGAAGGGGATCTGCGCTTCCATTTGCCCGTCTTGCTCTGCTGTTTCTGCGTCTTCAGGGCGGCTGCCTTGGAATTTTTCTAAGGCTTTGTATATTTTGTATAATTTGTATACATTTGCATAATTTCAGATGCTTGAGCATGTTCAACATGTTCAAGTTGTTTGGAATTCTTGCAAATGGCATGTGTTACCAGAGCATGTGGTACCAGAAGTTTGAAACTTTTGAACCCTTTAGAAAGGACCCATTATTTCCCTTGCTAAATGCAGTGTGTTATGGTGTGCAAACTCACTTACATGCATGAGCACATGCTCCTGAGCGCCTGCCCCTCTTCGCTCACATCTTATCATCTTTTATGATCCTCTCTCTCTCTCTCTCTCTCTCTCTCTCTGCGCAGAGACATGGCAAGGGACCACAAGACTCGCTGCACAAAGAGTGAATATGAGAGGTAATTGATGAAGGGGAACTGGGAGGAACGATGCAGATACTTGCTCATGGCCGCTTTTGAGCATGCACCGACATGTACTCTGAAGCAGCTCTTTAACATGCATGCATGCTGAGCATAGCATCTGCTGTCAAGTTTTCATTTTCATCCTGCTGTTTTGTGTGTTCAACCCTGGAGTGCACAGTGGTGCCTGTTTAATAAATGAGGTTGCATGTTAACCACACAATCTATCGATCTGAGTCCAGGAGCAAGTGCTTACAACAGATGTATGAGCTATTACAGCATCTTTGCATGTGCATCTGCCTGCTGTTTGCTGCCACAGCACGCTCCAAGATCTCTTGCTGAAGCGCTGATCAAGCTCTGACGCACAAGAGAAACAGGGGATGTGCGGCAGCGTACTCCAGCAGCAGCAACATCAGCACACCAAAAGTCCCTGGTAGCTACACAGCAGCACACAAGCAGGCTACATGAAACTTCATGGATGAAGGCAGGTTGAGGACAGTACGATTGACGGTCGTGAAATGGTTTGTGATCGTTGGACTCAACGCTTAGAAGTTAATCTTGAGGCGAACCTAGCTTACACACATGACAAAACACCTTTAATCCAAGGTGTGGAAGGAGTTAGACCTGCATGAATTGAGGGTTCGAAATGAAGTGGACCTGCAGGTAGGAATCAGGAAGTCCGAGTACACGTCTGTTACTTGCGCGTCTATTACTTGGAACCAATTCCTTGGCTGTGGGCATGTGTGCTGAGTCACAAATAATGTAACCCCTCAGGCACTCACGCATTTTATTTTCTGTTGCTGGACTCCTACTGCAGATCTGCAGATGCTGAGTACGCATGGAGGAAGCTGAATGGCATCAGCATGAATGGACGCAAAATGAAGGTGAGATCCTGCGCTTTGATGCATGTGGCGGCTATGGGGGCACCTGTTTGCAGCTGTGCTCGGCCCAGCACTCAGCCTTCTATTTCCATGGGAGGTGTTGACTCTGTAGCACAGTGTTCAAGCTCTGGTGGCTTTCTAAGTGCCTGCTCACTGGGCCCTGCAGCTTTCATAGTAATTGCATCCCTGCTGCTCCTTGCGCAGGTGGAGTGGGCAACCAAGGCTGAAAGTGGTATGAGTACACACCCTCCCCACCTCCCAAAACCGGCCGCTCTCCTGCACGATCTGCATCCCGTTCGCGCTCTCGCACCCCCTCGGCGAGCCGCAGTCCTAGCCACAGTCCAAGCCGCAGCCGCAGCCGGAGCCCCTCACAGTCGCCTCCAGGTGCGCTTGCATATATATGTTTTTTTATGGAGGAAGTTCTGATGGAAACTGTTACGCGCTACCAGTTGGGCTGCAATTGTTGCTCTTCTGGCACAATAAGCGTTTTTCAAAGGAGATGCACGTATTTCAATCCTGCATGGAATTTGATTATCAGATCTGTGCAGGAATAGCAATTATTTGCAGGCTAGCTCCCAGGCATGCACATATAAGAGGTGACCTGGTGCTCCTAGGAGTGTTAAGAAATGCTTCGTTGATCTCTGTCACTTGGTGCTCTGTTGTCACCGAGTCAGAAGTCCATCCAAAATTGGAACCGGACAGATATGCCACCTTGCTCTCCCTTGTTGAGGGTGTGAGCAGTCATCTGCTTGAGAGTATTTGCAAGTGCCATTTCTTCCAACCTTCGATTGCAGGTACTCCCAAGAACAAGGACCACCAGCAGGAGCGCCATAGTAGCGACGACGGCAAGTGACTCAATTGGCGTAATGCTTCCTGGGCGCGATGGACCTCAGGACTAAGCCTTATCCATGACGGCATTTGCACGATGCAAAGACATGGAAACTGTTTTACATTGGGGTTGGGGTTGGTGGGCGCTCCAGTCAGCATTATTTAATATTCATGCACTGTGCATATTCATGATCCTATTGACATTGACTGCCTGACATATTCCAGAATAAGAATTCATTTCATGTTATGATTGCCAAGAATGTTATCACTTAACATAATCTTTCATTTTTGGGCCATATTTGTTTGGACCCTGGCTTGTTTTACTTCTGAGAGTGAAACAGAGGCTACATGCTGATTAAAAGCTAGCACAGGCCAAGTGGTTTTCGGCTTGCTCTGCAGTGCTCTGATAGCACTTCACTCACTTTGCTTGGATGCACAGAGGTAAGTTAACATCGCTTTATCTGCCCACCATATAGGTTAACAGGAAAAAGGAGGCCTCCAGTCAAAAGGACTGACTGCTAGGCTGTTCATGAATAAAGAGTAGTTCATGCAAGAACGAATAGACTGTTGTTCTGATTTGTGAAGGATAGGGTTACAAAGCTGTACCTGCCAATAATGGCAGCTTAGCTGAGGCATAAAGGATAGGATAGGATAGGATAGGATCATCCTATGATAGGGTTACATAGCTGTACCTGCCTACAAGGGCAGCTTAGCTGAAGCAAAAGGTGCCTGTAACCAAACCAAACTAAACTTGTGTAAATGTCAACTGAAAGCCTTGAGCTCAGCTCAGGCTGAGTTCAGAAGACTTAGTGTCAACTGTAAAAATCACACACACTGTCACTCTAAATGAAACAAGCATGCAAAGTCATGCACAAAAAACCCCATACAGCTGCAGAGTCAGGAAACTGCACTTTCAAGTTTCCACAAGAAGTGCAGAAAGCTTGAGAACAGCGTATTAGATCAAGTCATGCCATCATCATGATGGCAATGTTCAATGGTGATGGCATTCAATACTTCTCGACATATAATGCTTTTACTTTTCTTGCTCAATGAAGGAATTTGTATTGTCCACAGGCTGAATTCAAAACACTCTATATTGTGCAAATTCTAAAGGTAATCTTGGTAACAACTGCCAGTGGCAGCTTGACACTTTCAAGTTAGACTTGAAGGACAAGGGAAAGAGGCCAACGCCAGCCAAAAGGCCGCGCGCATAACCTATTTCTTTGTAACTTACTTGAAGGAAAGGCTCCCTAATTAGCTGGCTCAGCTAGCCTGAGGTTAGCAAGCCTTGCCCTGAGGGCCGTGAGGGCTTCACCAACTTGAAGAGGTCCTCACTTAGATTAATCATATCTGCCTAGGAAGAAGCATAAAACAAATCTCAGCCAATTCAGTGAACGAGTGCCACATCAGTGATATTGCAACATTCCTGCCTTTAACTTCAAGAAGTTCAGTTGATCCCAGCAATTTACTTTGAAATATCATCAGTGCTGGGAACTAAAAGGAAGCCACATTTTCACGTTGTGCAAGGGTGCCAAACAATCATAATGATTATGGGATCATATGATATTGATACCAATGTTGTAGCTTAGCTGTTCTGTTATGAAAAAGAAAAATGTCTGGAAGTTGCTGCCATGCTCAGTGAGCATTGTGTTCAAAAAGATCTTCAACCTGAAGTTGCCGTCGTGCCATGATGATGATCATGATGATGATTGAAGTGATGACTGATCACATGGTCAGTCATGATGATGGCGCGTCCACCCCCTTATGTCCTTCTCATCTCCTCCTCTATGTTATTTTTATCTCAAGAGGAGACCTGGGAACTCTACTGGAGACTCCCTTCTTACATCTTCAAAGAACTACTACTACATAGTATGCAAGTGTGGTTCGCCAAAGAAAACTGCGGTTGAATAGCGGTTGAAGCGGTTGAATTCAACCGCGCGGTTGAAATCAACCGCGTACGGTTGAAATGCGGTTGAAAACTTTTCAACCGCACTTCAACCGCTTCAACCGCTCTTCAACCGTGCCAGGAAATTTCTGACGATATCACTGGGGATGCCTCATAAAAGTCAAAGTATGCTCCCAACAAGACCGGATGCTGAGCGAATCCCATGAGCACTGGGACTGCCCTGCATGTACTTTACTGTCCCAAACTGAAAAACAGGCAAGAAACAGCTTCTCTGAAGAACGAGAAATAATCCGTGTCACATGGCGTCCCAGATGGGAAGCGGCTGAAATGCTGAACAAGCACCCTGACCTCTGGACCCATGTAGAAGTCTTTGAGAAGGAGAGACAAGAACACCAGCAGATCCCCAAGCCAACAATGTACACGTCGATATCCTCGCCAACCAAGGCTTTGACGGCAATCTCCAGAACTATCTCCAAACCTCATGGCTATCAACTAATGGCCGTGCAATCCGCAGAAATGCTAAATTTGACTGCCTGCCCACCAACCCTCAAACAGACATCCTGCCAACATGGCAATGTGAGATTATTGTCAGGCCCGTTGACCTCATGATAGAAATCCAAAAGTCTGACCCAAGCAGGGAGACCAGCATACCCGCGGAAACGCCTTATTTTTCCACCTATGAAGCTGCCTGTATATACAACGGTTAAACACTGTCGGCAAATGTGTGGGCATGCTCACTACAGAAAGACTCTCGACCCTCACTGAAGCATACGAAGCAGCCAAACAAGCAGGCCTACACAACACACCCCAACCACCAGTTCAGGACATGGCGACTGAAATCATGGGCCTATTCCAGCGACTAAAAGCCAAGAACAAGCACCTACTTGCCAAAAGCAAAAAGGTTTACAACTCTAATATGCTGATCACACCTTCCCACATACGTTCAGCCCTACAAAAGTGCTGCATGGTTTCCACGGAAAGGTACTCCAACCCTCTTGACTTTGACCCCTCCTACAAGAACTACTTTAGCGCCAACCCTCGTGACCAGGTCTTCGGAGCCTGCACTGGTGCCCTCTCAGTGTGCTACTCTGGGTACTCCTTCTGTCATCCCCCCCATGACGATGAAATCATGCTTCAACTCCTGCGCCACGCGCTCCATTCCTCCATTCAAACCGATTCACCGGTTGCCACCTTCATACTATTACCCCACTGGAGGGGCTCCAGCGGCAACGCCTACATGAACTGGATTAACAACTACCCAGGATACGTCAGAGTGCTTGCCAAATTCCATGCAAAATGCATTAAGTTTGAACTCCCCCAACACTGGTTCAACGCCATACCCAACCCCACTCATCCTACCTACCCCACACAGCTCATTGTTGTCTGGAACCAACAAGCAAGGGAGGCCCTACAAAATGCCAACAAGCACTGGTTTGAACACCTTCAGCACAGCATCCCTGAAGCCCAATGGCTGCCTCTTTCTTGTCATGCCCCCCCTAGGAACCTGAGCTCCAACCAACGCCTGACATCAAACAAATGGAGGAAAACATTCCTGTCCCTCCCCCTTGAGGTACCCCTAGAATGTTCACACAAGCGTGCACAGGCCGTAGCAGATCACCACCTCACACAAAATACCACCTTCACACCCAAAATGCAGTGTTGGAGAGACATCACCTACACTGAAGGTAGCGTCATGAAAACCAAGAATGATTCCCCCCCACTAGTTGGCTCAGGCGTCTACAAACCAAACAAAGAGGGCGACCACCCCTCACCACAAATACAACTATACATCAAACCCAATGGCCGTGGCCCAACACAATCAACAGAGCAGAACTGGCTGGCATCCTTGTTGCACTCCAACAGGGCCACACAAACATAGCCACTGACAGTGCGTCCTGTTTGTCCCAAATCTAGAGGCAGGTTCTCAATCCAATGCGCATGCGGACCCACCTACATGCAGAGCTCATTCAAGCTATTTCAACCATCATAGAGCACTCATCACATCAGCTGAATTTCTATAAAGTCAAAGCCCACTCAGGTGTCATTGGCAATGAGGGAGCTGATGCTTGCGCACAAACTGCGGCTATTACATGTATGGATAACACAGATATCTCATTGCCTGATGCCAAGGACCCTTTCCACAACTCCTTTTGACTATCCGTCAAACCTCCCCGAGGGCACTCCCATAATCCCACACCCCTTTACCTCACTAACTTGAAAGACAAGCTCAAAGCCCATATGCATAACAAACACAAGCTTGGCTCTGCTGATGTATCCAGTTGCTCTTACACAGGCTGGCAGCAACTCATGCAACCAACATCTCATAACAGCAATACCAACACAGGCTTACCTAAACTATCTCCTAAACTTGCTAACCAAAAAATAAGCAATTCCTTTTGGAGCAACCCTAAGGTTACCCTTAAGCAACAAATAAATCTTCTCAAGTACTGCACTGGCACAATTTACACCCAGAAGCACGCTGTCAGGTTTAATCACACCTCTGGCTCTGCCAACTGCCGATTATGCGGCAATATGGATAGCATCAATCACATTGTCCTCGGATGTTCACACCCAACATGCCAAGGGATGTTCATAAACAGACACAACACTGCCCTCAGTCTCTGTTGCAAAGCCCTGAGCAAAGGTGCACATGGCTCATTCCTTGTTGCCATGGACGCTTGCTGTAGAGAAAAGCTCCAAGAACAGGGCATTGAAGTCCCTGAAAACATCTCCAGGGATATTCCTGACTGGGGTTTTCCCAATGGTTCTGGCCCCTCTGCCCGACACCAAAGCTGTCCTGATGCTGTCTTTGTGCGCCCTATCCCAGGGAGAGCCACCCATCTTAACCCTAGGATGATACCTGCCCACGACAGAGATATTCACCTTGTGGAACTTAATTTCTGCCCTGACACTAACCCCTTACCCAGCCTACGAACAGCTGCTGACCAGCATGCTGGTACCATTTCCAGACTTCGCACCCGTAGTCTCAGAAACCCAAACAGAAATAATAAGGTGACCTTGCACACCATTTTACTTGGTGTAGCAGGTACTATCTATAATGACTACACCATCACTCCCCTGGTTGAGCTGGGTCTTACCAGACACAACACAGAAAAATTAGCCTCAGGCTAGAGGCTCTCAATTAAGTTGCCATGCACTCCAATCATTAACAAAAATAAAAAATACCAGGCACTCATTATACTTGCAGGGTTCTTCTGGCAGGGGTGTCACTGGGGGCGAGGCAGTTCAGAGCAGGAGGAGGAGAGTCTACGCCCGCAGGCGCATGGCTGACAGCAACCCGCCTGACCCTCATTAGTTATTCCCCATCGGTTCATAGCTTGGTTTAGGCTGGGCCTGTGAACCTCCTCGGTGAGGCCCTAGCTAGCTTGGAGTAGGGGACCTTTCCTTAATGCACGCAGCTGGACCTGGCTTGCGTAGGCCTTTCTTTTCTTTTTCTTTTCTTTCCTAAAGCAAGTGGTTCGTGATCAAAGACCCCATCCGTAATGCAAGGCACGCCGTTATGCCTGGGATAGGGAAATGTGAAAAGCTTCCCTGCGACAAGAAGCAGATAGCCAAGGTCTCCCATAAACCAGCTGCGGACATAACTGCCCCATTCCTTGTCAGTCCAATCCAAATCTCCAGCGCAAAGTTGTAGATTGGAAGTCCTGTGCCTATAGAGACGGCAGCTGCCAGGTTCAGGACGGCAAGACAGTTATTGGGGCAGGCGTGTACCATCCAATGAGTGACTCAAATAATCTAGTTGAACCCAATGGTGCTGGTATTACCAACACCATAGGAAGAGTTGAGCTGGCTGCAATAGCAGCCGCACTCACTCACAAACACACACTCACGTAGGCATAGATAGCCTCAGCTCACTTAACCAACTCAGAAAGCAAATCCTGTACCCAGAGAAGCACAGGCATCATGTACAAGGAGACGTCTTAAAGACAATTTGAAACCTTGCCCGCACCTCTCAAGGTCACATTTTTTCTATAAGGTCAAATCTTACGCTGGAATAGCTGGGAATGAATACGCAGATAGACTTGTTAAATACCAGGCTAGCCTCAAAGGTAACAATCTGGTCGAATACAGGTATTCCTGACGCTGGCCCAGGCGGCAACCCCTTTTACAACATTGCTTGGCTGGCTCAAGGAGAGGCAAGAGCGAGTACACCTGCATCTTCCCCCCTATTCCCAATCTAGTATACTTCCCAGAACTTAAGGATGCTTTGAAATCCCGCATGCATGCTAAACACAGGTTTGGATATGCAGATCGCAAGATGGGCTACTACACTTATAACCACAGCTTGCTACCTCTTGCAAATAAGGGCACTAGCAATGCCTTCTGGAATGTACCCTGTATCTCAACCCAAAAGAAATGCACAATCTTCCAATACCGCACAGGCACCCCCTACAACCAAAAATATGCACTCCGCTTCAAAAGATTTCTAGCCTTGTATGCCCTCTCCCAGAATGTCATCATATGGATAGCGCTTTCCACATTCTCTCAGGTTGCCAATGCCCTTACATTCGTAACATGGTAACTGAGCGTCACAACATTGCCAGCAGAATGACTTTGAAAGTAGTTAGCAAAGGCTGTTATGGGTCAAACCGTATACAAGGGGTTACAAGGGGTTACAAGGGAAAAAAGGCCTCAGTCAAGACGTTTGACTGCTAGCCTGTTCATAAATACACATGAGGTCATGAAGAAAAAAAGGAAGTTTGTTGTTATCCTGGTTTAGAAAATTATTGATATCCTGGGAATTCACATGGTGAATGGTGTCTAGACAGGACATCCTGTGGGAGATGTGGAGGTGTAGGAAAGAGAAGTTGTGCTCAAAAAGTGAGGCATACTTTTGACGGAGAGAGCAGACCTGGGGATTGGAGCATCTGAACAACACATGTTTTTCATCTTGTATGTCATCAGAATCACAGATATCACAGACCGGAGAAGTACTATTGGACCAAGTAACCCGTTCAACTCGGAGAGCGTGTACCCGTAGCCTGAATCTGGCAGTGTTGCGAATGACATGATGGGGAAGATCCAAGTACATGTATTTAGGCATTGTATAAGGTGGGTGAATGGCATGTGCATTTCTGACAGGGAGAGCGCACCATTGATGGTAAGTCAGCCGCTTACTGTTGCTTACTCTTGGATCAGGGGCTGCGAATTGGTTCCAATAGCCCAGGTGTCTAGATCTCAGGTCCACCACAAATTGACTGAGGTTCACAGGGTCACAAGCCATAATTTGACGTTTCATCAGATCCAAGTGAGCCAAACCATCCAGCGCAGATAAGAGGTGGGACGTCCAACAAGAATCAGTCATGGAGCTAAGGCTGATGTCAGCATGGAGAACCTTTTTGAGGAGGAGACTGTTGCACTTAATAAGCGAGTTGTAGAAGCGCATAGTGGCACGGAACCAATTGAACTGAAAAGGTTCAATGCCACATTCTCGTAAAATGCTCCAAGATGGTGTTGTGGATTTCACTCCAAGAAGATTTCGCAAAACGTTCAGGATCCACTTCTGCAACAGGTTGTCCACTTCTGCGCCCTGCCGTAAGTAAGGAGTGGCCCAAATCTGGCTAGCATACATTCCTGCTGGGATAGCATACGTTTTCAAGAGCCAGATGAGCGCATGCAGCCGATTTGTAAGGTTGTGGTCGTGAGCAAAGGGTTTGACACGATAAGTCCCCGCCATGCATGGTTTCAGAGCAGCCTCAGCAGCAGTGGAAAGGTTGAGACGTTTGTCACAGACCATACCCAGATATTTAAAAGAATCAGTGTAGGGCAGGTTTTCACCATCATACAACAGTTGAGGAAGAGTGTCAGCTCTGGAATTGAAGCAGACGACCTCAGACTTTTTTGTGTTGACCGTCAGGCATTTTCTGGTTGCATAACCCTGCAACTTGTTTAACATGGCTTGCATGTGGGTGTGGTTGTTTGCAGTCAAAGCGAGGTCATCCGCATAAAGCATATGAGAAACATGAGAATTTGGTAAGCCTGTCACCGCTCCTGTTTCCCCATTTGTGATGCAGCCAATGTCATTAACGTAGATTGAGAATAGGAGTGGTGACAGTGGGCACCCTTGTTTAACTCCATGCGTTGGAAACCTTATACAAACCTTATACAAACCTTATACATTTGGATGTAGCGCCGACCGTCTGGCTCAGCATGACCTGCACACCACAGAGCAAGGTTGTAATCGTGCAATACCTCCATACCTCTTACACCCCAACATTCCTGATCAATCTAGACGCACCTCCAGCCGCCCTGGTTCTATCTTGGTCACTCCTTGCCCTGCTAACCCAAATTTACCACCTACTTCCCCCTCACATCGGGTACTCCGCAGTATGAGACGTAATGAAGTAGTAAGAAGCAGCATAACTCCAGCCAGGCAACTTCATGAATTGAACTTCCAAAACCGCCATATCAACTCAGTAAAAATAAAAAACTGTGAAGACACGAGGCCTGGTGCCCAGATAGAAGCCTCAAAGCAACAACACAGTGAGCTGTGGAAACAACTTCAAGGTGCAGAGATCACTCTTTACACAATCCTGCTGGGTGTGGGTGGGACTATCTATACTGCCCATACCCTGGATCAATAAAAGAAACTAGCGATTGACCCGCAAAAGTCTACCAAGCTTGCAAAAAAGCTCCATGCCCACTCTGTGCAATATGCGCACAAACTTACCTCAACTAGACGTGCCATTGAAATCAGAAACACCCAACATGAGTCTGGTGCCCTGGAGACGCATACTTCCAGAAAACCCACCAGACCTCCACTAGCTTCCCTCTTACCCTCTGGTGAGGGGCATTCACGGCTCTTTGAGCCAATGTGTCTCCTTTTCCTTAATTGATGTAGGGAGTGTTTTCACTGCCAGTGCCTATGTGGCTTTTGCTTTTTTCTTTTCACCTCTCACTGCCAGGTCCTAGATCTAGAGCAGGGTGCTTCCAGTAACCCTCCAATTCCGTTAGCACTTTGAGACCCTTACTAAAGGCTTTAGCCTTGTGGTGGAGGAAACTTGCGGCTCTTCTGAGCCAGAGTGCTTTCTTTTCCTTAGTTGATCTATGGAGGGTTTCCTCTGACTACGTAGTTGTTCTCTTCTTTCTAATGTAGGATATTTTTCCTGCCTATGCAGTTTTTGTTTCTCATCATCATCAAAGGCCCTCTTTGAGCATGTTCCATGTAGGTATCCGATACCTCCCATGGAGTCCATGTAGGCAGCGCACAGCCACTTTTCCTGCAGAATTACAGATCTCTTAGCAGTGGACAAACAAAAATCTCCAGAGGGTTGAGGATCCTTAAATGGATTCATTGGATTTCCCTGTTAGGCTTGCCAGACACAAGCAGCTGCATATGTGGCCACCCAGATGCCACACTAATGGCCCAGATCCCCACAGAAGCGAGCTTTTTTTCTTGATTTCCCCCTTTGGTACTGCCCCCTGCAACAATGCAGCAACGCTTCGGCTCGAGTTCAAGTAGTGGCAGTGAAGTGGTTTTTTTGTTGTTTTGCTGCGTGTCAGAGGAATCTTCTTGGTAATAAAAGATAAATTTCGTATATTAATTGGCAATTTTAGGCACAAAAGTCCTTCCATTTGAAGCAAGGAGTTACTCGCCAGGCACCTGGTGGGCATCGATTACCTTGCTGCTGCCGTACTATAAGAACATTTGATTTGATATTGTTGGGCAGGTGGCAGCGGGGGCAGTTACCGATTTAATTGGCCTCTCTCTGCAGCGCCCCCTTCCAGCCTTGCAGGAGCGTTTGCCCGTAGCAATAGTCCACACCCTCCGTTGTTGCAATGATGCTCACACCTACTGTGCAGCACAGACAATTCTGTCAAGCAGCAGAAACCTCAACTCCTAACTCCTGTTCTAGTGAGCAGAGCGAGAAAAGCGAGAAGAGCACTGCCAGCACCAACAGTGTGGTGTCTCGATACGGCTACGATTTGCATCGGGACTGTGCTGGTGTGTGAAGCTCTCCTGCAACTTCCCTCTTTGACCATGCAAGCACCCGGGTTGACCTGAACTGTACATGAGCTGCCTGGCCCAGGCTTTGCAAATAAGTGGCCTATTGTTAAGTATAAAAGTATGATATGCAAGTGCATTTGTGCAGCATTGCTAAGTGCCCCCACATTTGCTCAAGGACACGCGCACGCGCGCACACACACACACACACACACACACACACACGCACACATACACACACTCGTATGCTCACTCATGCTTACACAGTCCTGTCCAAGATGGAGGATGTGCTAGGGCGAGAGGTGCAGCCCGAGGAGCTGCAGCTGGCTGTGCAGAGCATGCAGGGCAGGAGTGCAACGGTGCTACAGCTAGCAAATACTGTGGATGCCACCAGCGCCTCAACCACTGACAGGACAGGGGGCAGTGACAGCTTCAGGGGAGAGGAGTGGGTAGGGGACCATGCAGACCTGGGAGAGCTGCTTGCTGGGGTGTACCTGTCGCAGTATAGCCAAGATGGGGAGGAGGACGAAGAGGCAAAAGGGAGTGAGGGTGGGGGAGATGAGACCTCTGAGGAGGAAGACGAGGATGGGGAAGAGGGAGGGGATTGCTTTGGGTCCCAGCAGGACTCCTTCCACGTGTTTGCCCATCACTCCCGGCAACACCAACAGCAAGCCAGTCCCTCTAGAGAGGAGGATGGTGGCGATGACACTGAGGACCAGGCCTGCTGCAGCAGCCCCCGCGCAGATCTGCTCATGCCCAGCCAGCCGCCTCGGAGCGTGCGGTCTACACCAACTCCCAATGTGCCCTCCCTGAGCTTGAATTTGCTGCGTAGAAGTATTAAAATGGTGAGTGCCCCTGCGTTTGAGCTCGCTGCGAAGAAACATCAACTCCGTAGGTGCCTTGAGCTTGGGGAAATTGCAAAAACTGTTTAGGTTGAGGTTGGCCATGTTTCACAATGGTGCCTTTGGTTTTGCAGCAACAAACATGTGCAAGGGCTTGTAACTGAGTGCACTGGTTATAAAACCAGATGGGGTTTGGTTGGGTGAGTGGTTGCTTGTGATTGGTTGCTTACAGTGCATATGCATGAAACGTTTCAACTGCCCTCACGGATGCTTGTGTGTAGAAAAAGAATGAGCATTTAGAGCTCTAGTGGTTTCCAAGCAATGAGCCTGAGGAAAACTGGTGGTGAGTGTGTGGACCACCAGGCCAAGCACAGAGGGACCCCAAGCAGGCATGCAACACGACAGATGACGGCGGCTGCAGCCGCGCGTGCCTTCATCAGTCCTGCCTTCTTTCGTTCTTTCTTCGAGCAGCCCTGTCTCACATGCTCAGGGTTGGCCAGTTTTGTGTAAACATGCAAAACAGTTTAGCTTTTCTGCAGGAGAATGAGTATCACATATGGCGTATACATATGTATATGTGGTGTTGGCCAACCCTCCACATGTCCCATATCCAATGCACGCACTTCTTTGTACCCTATGCCCTTGCAGGGCCTTGGCTAGCAGTCAGGCACTCAGACAGAAACCATTTGCTCCTGAGACCCGTGGCCCGTAACTTTGCAGGGCCATGGCCCAGGTCAGCGTATGCCCTGCAAAAGGCGACGCTGTAATCTGAACCTGCACATGCAGCTGCAATACGTGACCTGTAATTTGTAGGGCCCTGGCCCAGGCCAGTTTACGCTCCGCACCAGGCGGCGCTGCGACCAAGTCCTGGACCCGTCCATACTGCGCGTGCTACTGCCGCTGGTAGCGCGCAAGGGGGCGGCATCCAAGGCAGCACGCACTGCTGCCGGCCGCCACACCTCGCGCCGCCAGCCGCTGGACTCCCACCGAGCAGATCACCACCTTGGCTCTGGGCTGCAGAGCCACCGCCGTTCGCGGCTTGCAGACCAGCTGGAAGCCTGCGCCCAGGGGGCACACGGTAGTAGTGGCACGCCGACAAGCGGTGACATGTACACCAGCAGGAAGGGCAGCGAGTCAGTATCAGGCGGGGATGAGACTGCCAAGGACGTACGGCAGCGCTTGCCTGGGGATGGCCTGGATCAGCCCTCACGGCATGCGCGGTACTCCCAGCCGCCCCCTGCAGCCAAAAGCGCCGCCACTGCAGCCAGCGGCAAGTTTGACACGAGGGGCACCATCGCAGAGGAGGAGGATGTGTGTGGTGTGCGGGACACATGCGCACGCCGCACAAACCCCTGCGTCCCTCGTGCTCCAAAGCCATCTGTGAGGAAGCGATCCAACAAGTCGGACCCGAGGCGCAGATCTGTGGCACCTCATGCGCTGGGGGCATCCTGGTGGGTACGAGTGGAGTGTATGGGTGCTTGTCACGCATGCTGAGGCTACCGTTAATGAGGACTGGTTCAACCCTTATTTGCATACGTGCTGGCTCGTGCTATGTAATGTATAGTTCCTGCACTTCCTCCTTGACAATTCCTTTTGAATTTAACATGATGCCTGGAAGTCACCTAGTGCCTGCAGATGCTCCTCACAAACCCATTTTCTGTGTGGTCCCTTGTGGATACACCAGCTCATAAAGCTCCCTGTTGAAGGGCTTGCCTGCTTCATACCTCTGGAGAGTCGCTTTCTCTCACTAGGAGCTTGCTTCCTCTTGGAAGCACCAAAGGTTGTGTCGACCTGCATGTTTCTCGCCAGGGCGGACCCTCAATTATTCACATGCTCATTGCTCAAATGCTGAGTGCAACAATGCATGCCCCTACCGCACCCCAGGTGGGCGGACTATGCGCTGAACGAAGTGGAGGAGGAGGAAGAAATGCTGCTTCCAGAGTCTATGTGGTCCATACACAGCCTGCTGCAGCCAGGTGTGCACTAGTGCGTATGTGTGTGCATTTGTGTGTGTCCGTGTGCATTTGTTTATGTGTGTGTGTGTGGATTTGTGTGTCTCTTTGTGTTTGTTTATGTGTGTGTGTGTGCATTTGTGTGTGTCTGTGTGTATTTGTTTATGTGTGTGTGTGCATTTGTGTGTGTCTGTGTGTGTTTGTTTATGTGTGTGTGACCCCCAAGTACAAGGCGGAGAAGGACTGTTTGCTGGGCTGCGCTGAACGCGCTACTTGGATGTGGTGCACCCTCAGGCTCCAGCGACCGCGTGTCTCCCAGGCTGTCAGGCCGTACCCAGCTGGCACAGACAGCCTACAGCATCGTGTACACGGCAACTCTGGATGGAGAGAAAACGGTGGTGGTCAAGGTGTGGGGGAGTGGAGGGGTCTGTTTCTAGTGCTTCGGAGGGAATCTTAATGGGCAAAGAGGTACAAAGGGGACCTGTTGAAGGGTGTGCGCAGAAAGTCCTCACTGGGGCTGATGATGGTGTCAGTAGCCCTTTATGCAAGGCTGCCTATTAAGTCTGTATGGTTTACAGGAGCATGAGGAGTTTTTGTCACATCCAATGACAAGAAATGGTTTCCTGTCAGATCGAGATGCTGTTGTGTTGCCATATGCTATGCTGCCAATCTGTTGCCATCAACAGATGATGCTCCATTTGGCCGAGAAGGGAAGTCCAAGAGCAAGGATGTTAGTTGTTACTGGTCTGTGACTTCTCAGGAACAGGTTTGCGGCCATGCCTTACAGCTTCACAGTGGAGGTCAATTTGCAAGTGAAGAGCATGATCGGTGCCTCATCCACAGGTCCTGGATGTCGGCTGCGAAGACCTCATGGCCAACGCCTTCGCAGAAGCCAGTATTTTAGACAGCCTGCAGGGCTGGCCTGGATGTGTGCAAATGTTGGCGTGTGGACGGACAACAGACGGGCAGGTGTGTACAAAAGCAGCAAAGGAGAACGATACATGAGAAGGAGCTCGCCGTGTTATCCCTTTGCACATTTTTTTATGAAGAGGCCCAAATTGGCGTACGGTCACTCGGCAGGCTGGCATGCATGGGACAACAATAGGCTGCGCACGAATGGATATGGCACAGGTTTTTGAGAACAGGTCGTACTCTGGCGGTAAGCATTGCATGCTGTCTCATGAGCAAGAGCAGAGAGCATGCTTGGGTGAATGCATGCTGTGTCTTTGAGCGAGGACCGACTCGTACATGTGCTCTTTTGTTTTTGTGCTTAACTGCTTGACTAGAGCATACTGGAAATGCACATAAGAATGGTACAGGCAGGTACAGGCTAGAAAAAAATGTATTGGAAGGAAAAAAGTTATTCATGGAAGGAATGGGACCTACTTCTGACGTGAGATGAGGAGATGGGGATCCGATGGCTTATATGCGCCCGGAGGCCCCTGCAGTCCCCTTAAACAGAAAACCAAGAAGGAAATTTAGGGGGTCTACTGTGGCATGCAGCGTCCGTAGATTCTGCCTTTTAACATTGCCTTTTAACATTTTGCTTTTACGAGCATTATGTGCCAAAATCTTTGTAGAGCACCTGCAACATAAGCCGCAGCCATGCTTTGCGGCTGCAGTGATATTCTTTCGGGACCCCGCATCAAGCATGCTATGCACAGACATAGTGAGTGCCTCCTTTTGTGCATTGGACCCTGCAGGTGCAGCTGGTACTCCAAAAAGCGGACATGAATCTCAGGCACTGGGCAGAGCGTCACCCCGAGCGCCACACCCCTGCATGGGCCATGCATGCAATGAGGTATGCAGTACAGGCTGTGTCTTTGCCTCTTAGATCTGTGCAGGTCTGTGATGTGTGTGCTTACATCTTGCACTTCTCCTGGGAGGCAAACTACTAGGTCAAGGGATTGTGTTCTGGGCTGAATGTTAGCACACTGGATGTCACTCTTGACTGTTCAGTTTGCCTCAATTTGCTTCTGCCTCGCACTTTGGTGGAAATAACACAGTACACAGCACCGGTGGGGGCACACTTTAGAGCTGTCTAGGTACGGTGGATCATGTCCATGCTAGTAAGTTTGAAGTTCTCCGCAAAGACACTCGAAATGATCAGGATGTTTGAGAAGGCTGTGATGATAGAAAAAAGAAAGAACACACAGGCAGTGAAAGCAGGGTTGGGTAGTTCAGGGGTTTGGCAAATTAGGTTCGCGCACAGTTTGATAAAGTTCGTGGTTTGACGGACTGTTCAAACGAGTGTTTGCCTGTAGGCGAGAAGGCCTGGGAGGGGTGGCAACTGCCTAATTTCTATTTCTATCTATTTCTAACACCCCTGTTTTGGCACAGGGCATAAAGTTCTTCGAGCTGGCAATTTAAAGTTCTCGAACAGTTTGAAAAAGTTTGAGTTCTCAAAGAGTTCAAGGTCCTCGAACTACCCAACCCTGAGTGAAAGCACTCCCTATGTCAATCAGAGAAAAGGAGACACATTGGATCAAAGAGCTGTAAGTCTCCTTTACCAGATAGTAGGAAAGGAGCTGATGTGGTTGTGGTGGGTTTCTGGTGGCACGCAGCTCCAGAGCACTGGGGCTCTGGTGGGTGTTTTTGCTAGCAATGGGATGTCTGGTTGAAGTAAGTTAATGCGCATAGTGCACAGAATGGGCATGGAGCTTCGTGCAAGTTTGGTAGATCTTAGTGGTTCAATCCCTTGTTTTTTTAACTGATCAAGGGTGTGTGCGGTTTAGACATTGCCACCCACACCTAGGAGATTTGTGTGGAGAGTGATCTCAGCACCAGAGTGTTGAAGTTGCTCGCATAGTTCACTGTGTTGCTGCTGTGCGGCCTCTAGCTGGGCCATGATGTGATGCATAATGACGCTATGACGTGATGCAGGATGTTTGAGAAGGCTGCCAGCCTAGTGACACAGCTGCATCAGCAGGGGGTGGCACACTGCGATATCAAGATGGACAACTTGCTGCTGCTGGATGGGGAGCTCATGCTGTCCGACTTCAGTGAAGCTGTGGCATTCATGCGGCCCGAGCAGGCCATCCTGCACGAAAGCAGGTGTGCAAGAGTGTCGTGCTGAAAGTGGGATGGGTGGGTAAGAAACATGGATCTGCAGGGGGCAACCATGATGGCTGCGGCATGCATGAGAGATGAGCATTTCACATTGGGAGGAGGTCATATTACTTGAGCAGCAAAAGAGAAGGCTCCTTGATATCCTGAAGGCAAGCATAGACGCCTATTCTTTTTCCTTTGCACTACATGGGATCCTGACAAACTAGAGGCACCAGCAGGCTTCTCTGGTTGGCGTGTTGTTTCCAATCAGCTCGAAAAACAACTACAACAAACGTGTTTGCTGGCAGAAAGTGTCCACAGCAAGCAGCGCCTGTCCAGGGTTCATACTTTATGAGTCTCAACTTGGCTACGCTTGTGAATGCGCAGAGGCACAGAGGCCTATCAGTGCCCTGAGATGTTTAAGGGCAGCGGCTCAGATGTGCGTGCGGCCGACACCTGGGCGCTTGGCTGCCTGCTATTGGAGCTGGTCACAGGGACCGTCCTGTTCCCTGGCCCGGGTGATTGCTTGCGGCCCACCATGGAGGTAAGGGCTGAACTAACGTGCTTGAGTTTGTGACTTCTGCGCCATGACACTCCAGCTGTAGGTGGTGCACAGCTAGACAAGATGGATGCTTGCCCTCTGAACACAGAATTCTACCAATGGACAGTAGCATTTTGCCTGTTGCTCCATGTTCTTGTGCTTGGTTAGTGGGTTGAGTATGAGATGGTGCACGGCTCCAACACCCCCCAGGATTTTTCATTTTGCAGCTACTGCATAATTGCTGGTTTTGTTTTTGATCCGGCAACTCAAATTACTGGAAGCTGCTTTGTGAGGGTTCTCAGCAATTTGGGAAAGTATATATACCATATAAAGCGTGGTTTCAAGATCTGCCAACATTCAAGCTCCCCGGCCACAATCAGACAAAATGCGGAGTTTGACACACCGGATGAGTCCAGAAATCCGCTGAGATTCCTTCCTCTGTGCAATGCTGCTGCTCCTTCACAATATCCCCCTACGCGGCCTGCATGCTTTTTCTTGCCAAAAACATCAGCATGCCAGTGATACCCATTCCCTCCCTGCTCCCATGCCTGCAGCAACACATAAATGCGGATGGGCAGCGGTCCTGGCTGCATGACCATGAGATTAAGCGCGTGAAGGAGTCACTGCAAGAGGACCCAAGCATAGACGACAGCAGTTCCAAGGCCAGCTCTGTCCTGAAGCTGGCGACAGACATATTAGTAGAAGAGAGCAGGAGGCCCACAGCAGCTCAGGTGGCCATCAGGGCATCTGGTGTGCTGGTGCGATGGCAGCAGTATGAGCAATGAGCGGTGCCTGCAGGAAAGGGACATTCAATTTGGCCATGGACAGACTGGCTGATCGCAGAGTGCGCCCCCTTGTATGCATGTGCATACAGATGGTCATTCCCCCGCAACACACAAACACACACATGTTGTTGTTGCTGTACATATGTTGGTGCCTCTCAGTTGTTTGAAGAACTGCAGGTGCCTTCTGTAGATCCATGGTACAGTGGCATCTAGACTGTTAAGCAGTCAAGAGCATCATGATTTGACAAGCAGCTTCCTAGTACCATTTTAGTAAATGCCACTTAGCCTCAATAGCGTGATTCACGGTAGGCAGCTCTTATAATTTAGGATCGCAAAACCCTTCACTTGTTTTTATCCTTGGCCTTGTATACTCGGCCATCTTCAAGCAAGAGTGCTGTAAATATGATTCCTCTCGTTTCCCTCCTCTGTTTAGCTGCCACGGAGACATGAGCAGCTACATGCCATGAGTATATTCAACTTCCATCAGTGGAAGTGAGGAAAAGGCTGTATGCCATTACCGGCCACGTGCAATGAAGGAAAAGACATTTAGCATCAACTCTAATAGGTTCCAGGTCCAACCCCATCCCAGAACCTTGCGCATTTTAAGGGCCACAAGTAAATCACTGCATCATGCAGCTTTCAGATCTCAATAATTCAGGGCTACTGTCCATAACTTCCCCAACATCCCCTGCGCTTGTGCAACAGCGTCTCGTTTGTGGATAAGGGCAATTCCTAGGTAGGCTTGCATAGCTTTTACCCATCTGGCGTGCCTCTTGTTACAGATGTCTGCCCACAAGAAGAAGCAGGCAGAGAAGATTTGCATCAATTACATTAATTCCGTAGGTGTATCTTGTTTTATGGAGCCTTGTAAGATCAGGCAGGTACCTTGCAACTTGCATGCCTGCATTGGCAGGCAGCATGAAAAGCAAGTTGAGATTCTTACCCACAGTGACTAATCACGCATAGAGCAAAAGAGAAGCAAGCAGATATCAGGGATGCCACATTGAAAATTGCTTCTCCACTTTTCATTGCTGTAGTGCCTCAATGGTTGGGGTTGGCCAATTAGTCTTGGATCCAACTTTGTGCCTCGTCTGTAACAAAAGGACATTTGGAACAATCTGTGTGTCTTGTCTTTGATTGAAGGGTACTGGATATTCTAGGACACAGCTACAGATACAGTCTGCGCTCAACCTGAAACTTTCTTCTCAGCTTCATATATATACCGTAGCCTTCTGTGCTTGCTCTTTCTCTTGGTCTGTATGGTGGGGCCCTGCCTTTCAGGACAGGTGACCTTCCCTTAATGCACGCGGCCGGACTTGGCAACCGTAGTCTTTCTTTTTTTTTCCGTATATACTGCTACATATAAATACCGCATGCTACTATGACCTAGACATTACTCATATCAATGCATGGAGAATCTTTACAGCCAAGAAAAGGGACAGGAGCGATGACCCCCCTTACAGCAGAAGCAATACCAAACCCACTTTGCACCCATGACCATAGAAAAAGGGGCTTTGACAATGTCCAAGAATGCTGGGTTCACACCTGCAAGCATTCAATCTGCTGCCCGGGCAGGAATTGAATGTGCCTGCTGTGAGATCTGCAACTATCCTGGTGGCAAAGAACCCTTGCCAAGTTCAGTGAACTCTCAGAGTCTGAACCTCCTTATCTTGATGTGTATATCTGTGATGTCTGCCACCGAACCTATCACTGGACGTGCATGAGAGAGCTTGGATGCTACACCAATGAACAGAGAAGATGTAGACAATAACAACTATTGGGCTTGCCCTGCCTGTTCTCATCTCAATGAGGGTGAAAAACTCAATCGAGATCAAACTCTCTCAGCAAAGAACTCGTGCGCATTGCTTGGGAGCCAAGCTGGGAGCCAGAAGACACCAAAGAAACATGGCCAACTTTCCTCCAGCGCACTGTCGAATTTGGGACTCACAAAATCCATACCTGCTGCTGACCTTGCATTAGATAACCTAGAAAGGCAAGGATTTGGCAGAGAGGACAGGAACAATACATGGAAACAAAAACTAGACACAGAACTCTGCAACAAGGTAACCTTCGATATAAACCCCACAAACCCACAAGCAGACATTATGGGGACTGGACGTTGCATGTTTTGGATTACAAGCGTTGACCTCGTTAGACCAAAGCCCAGTAACACAACAGATCCCCACCCCAGAGCAGAGGCCACTAACTCCCCTTTCACACCTTCCATACCACCCCTGGTGCTACCGGAGATCAACTCCCTACAGGTGGCATGCATATACGGCACAGATGGCAAATGTCAAGGGATGCTCACCCCAGAGCGCATTCATATCCTCCATAACGCATTTGAGAGAGCCAAGCAGAGTGGGATACATGACATGATCCAGCCTCCACCTACAAGTTTTGCCTCTGAGCTCCTGGGCCTCCTCTCGCGCTCTATCTTGAACAGCAGCAAACACCAAAGTAAAAAAATCAGACTCCTACATGCGCATCCTACCTGACCATGTCCACTTAGCTCTCCAGAATTGGTCATTAGTGACCCAGGAAAAAATGGCCTCACCCTTAGAACACAACCCCAACTACATCCAATACTGGAGCGAACACCCTCGAGACAGGATCTTTGGAGCTATCCACAATGCTTTGTCGTCCAAATTCTCAGGCTTCTCGTCATGCCATCCTATCTATGACGACCATGTAATGCACCTCACCCTGAAGCATGCCATTCACTCTGCAATACAACAAACTGATGCAACAGCAACTTTCATGTTCCTACCTAACTGGGGAGGTCCAATGAGCACCGATCCAAACTCTAAACTCCTTGATGCCTACCCTCACCTTTGTTGCACATTGGGAACCATACCCTCAGCAGCTCTCAACTATGCTACTCCCCACTTCTGGGTCAGCAAGGAATTCATGCTTCCCCGCTACTCCTGGAGCCTACAAATTATCGCTGTCTAGAATACTGCAGCAAGAATCCGCCTAATTGAGAACAACCCAACTTGGCTCACTGATTTAGCACGACAAATCCCTGAAGCACGCTGGTGGAAAAAAACCATCAGCAATGACCCAGTTTTCAACCCCAGACACCCAGGCATTGTGACTAATTTCAAAAAGTTTGAAAAACTATCCTCTGACCAACAACACACCCCTAAGAACATTGTCCAAAGCCGACAATCCCTCTGGCCACCTACCGCATCTTGCCCAAACCTGGTCCCAAAAGTCCTGAATTGAAAAGAATTGGGCATACACAGGTGGTAGCTGCCAAATACACCTTGGAAGACAAGTAATAGGAGCAGGAGTCTACCACCCTGACAATGGTTGTTCCAATTATGTCCAACCAAACGGAGCGGGGATCACCAATACAATTGTAAGGGCTGAACTAGCAGCAATAGCTGCTGCAATTCTCCAGGGTCACTCTCACATCACTACTGATAGCCTTTCTCCACTCCTCCAAACCAGAAAGCAAATACTGTATCCAGAGCTTCATTGCCAGCATGTCAAAGGCCATATCCTTAAAATGATTATACAGCTTGTACGTAATGCACCTACCCCTATCATAGATGATCTATCCCTACAAGGCTGAATCTCACGCTGGAATTGCAGGCAACAAACGCGCAGATGCCATTTCCAAACACCAGGCTATTCAGGGTGATGACACCCCTGCAGACACAACCTTCCCCTGTGTCAACCTTGAAGGCAATACTTTCTATGACACCACCTGGCTTGCCTTTGAGGAAGCTGCCCGCTCCCACGCAAGCACATCATAACGCCCCGTCTCGCCTTCCCCAAAGTTTAAACACTTTTCCAACCTTCATGATGCTCTGAGGACGCACATGCACTCAAACACAGACTTGGAAATGCTAACACAGAGACAGGATACTACTCTTATCACCAAAGCCTACTTCCTACAGTCCATAAAAAGGTTAGCAATGCCTTCTGGACCATGCCAAAATTTCCTTTTTAAATGAAACGTAACGTGTTCAACTACCGCACAGGTACCCTCTTCAATCAAAAGCATGCAGTGCGCTTTAAAATGTCCACCAGCCTACAATGTCCCCTCTGTGGGGAGCCAGACAGTTCCCTTCACATTCTCTCAGGATGTAAGCACTCCACCATATCAATTATGGTAACCGAGCGCCACAACATTTCCAGCAGAATCCTCCTTAAAGGTGTCAGCAAAGGCCCTTTTGGGGCAGGCCTTGCCTCCATGGACATTGGCAGCGCAGATCGTCTTGCTTTACAGAACCTGCAGATCCCTGAACACTCAACAAATAGAACCCTTCCAAAATACATTTTCCCTCGCCGTTTCCCTGACAAACAAAGGCTCACCTCTAGTCGCCCTGATGCACTTTTATTTGTTCCAATGAAAAGAGTGCCAAGGACCAATTCCCGGTATCCTTTGAAAAGTAGAGGGGGGCGCGGGGGGAACAGGGAGCACTCAGCACAAGCCACAGCCACTCCACCTACTAGTAGTACTTCCATGGTCTGTCACCTTATCAGCTCCTTCCAAAACAGAGGCACATCCATCTTGTAAATGTCAAATACTGCGAAGATACCAGGCCCAAGAATCAGCTTGAGGCCTCCAAGCAACAGCACCGCGACCTCTGTCGCGATCTTTCAAGGGCCTTAGCTCAAGTCACCGTCCATACCATTCTGTTAGGTGTGGGCAGGGTCATCTACACCCCCCACACTCTGGAGCCTTTTAAAGAGCTTGGTCTTGACACTCAAACAGCCACCAGGCTTGCTCTCAAGCTTCATGCCCATTCCGTTCAGTACGCTTAAAAACTCTCTAACACCAGAAGCGCTCTTGAGAAGACTCCTCTCAACTCTTGTCACCAAGATCAGGCACGGGCAACTGCTAGTAACCCTCCTGATCCCCATTGACTTGTTTTGTTCCTCTTGGTGAAGGGAATTCACGGTGCCTCCGCCCTAGGTATCCTCTTTTCCTTAATTAATGTGGGGAGTTTTTTTCACTGCCTACGCAGTTTTTTTTGTTTTTTTTTCTTTTCTCAGCTTCAAGCAAGTTGCTACAGCAAGGATCCTGATTTAAAATTTCCCTATAATTATTTTTGTTGGATCCAGCAATGCATACTGATTACACCCTACCATGCCAAACCCACTTCTTCTTCTTCTTCTTCAAGAAGTTCTTCTTTTTCTTCTTCCACCTGCTCAAACCATGTGTGCTCAAACCACAGCAGGCGCGGCACCCCTCAGAGGACCAGCGCAGCTACCTACGTTAGACAGCCCCATCAAATGAGAGCAAACCAGCGGTACGTACACTTTTTCAAGCTGCCTCGAATTTTAACACTGTGAGAACACAAGGCCTGGGCAACAGTTTGGGCGGCACAGCGGCAGCATGATGACCTTTGCAAAAATATAAGTGGGAAAGCTGTGACATGCGACGGTGGTGACACCATTCTACTGGATGGTGGTGAGACTCACTATAATGAATGAACCATAATTAAAAAACTAGGCCTCGATTATCAACAAGCTAGCAAGCTTGCACGTGTATTCCATACACATTCTGTGAAATATGCTCTCGCAAACTTGTAACCACCAAATGCACAATTCAAAACGAGAATTCTCACAGCCAGGATCTAGAGCGTGGTGCTTTCAGCAACCCTCCAGACCCCCACCAGCCCTTTTGTTATGCTTTGTGGTTAAGGGGACTTACAGCATTTTG
>OU611758.1:6435341-6700341 GCA_914767535.2 Dunaliella primolecta | reverse complement strand
TCTTGAATTTGCCCTTGTGAGCATCCGTAACACACCGGAGAAATCCCATCCTCCCAAGACGCAGTTTCCACAGTCAAAGTGTGAGCTCTCAACCTGAACCTGCTGGTGAAACATTCTCGTCTAGCATCAAATATTGAAGCAAATTCTGACAAAAAAATGTATGGCCCCTGGGTCTTGATTTAGAAAAGCATTGACCTCAAGATCAGTCATAATGTGGAAGCTTGCCAAGAAAGGAATAAAGTCAGCATCTGGAAGCCGGGCAAAAGTACATACATGTAACCATTACAGCCATGATGGCTGGAAAAGATCACTGAAAAGATCCATGTATTTTCTGCGCAGCTTACATACCTCAAAGCAATTGGAATAGAAGAGAACATGTTTCTCGTCCTGGACTTCAGCACACTCACACTTATCACAAATATTTGAACCATCCAGCATTTACAAGACTCGATCTTCAAGCATTGGGCACGGAGCGTAAAACTACGCACATGAAGTAATACAACTGATTCGAACCTTGCCTCAGAAAGTAAAAACCAGAAGTACCAAGGGAAATCCCTATATCAATTAAGGAAAAGGAGACACAATGGCTCAAAGAGCTGTGAGTCTCCAAGTCCCTCACCAGAGGGTAAGCCACACATCAGCACGCATGCGCACACACACACACTCCTGATCTGCCTCTTGTTTCTCTTATACCGTTTGTTGAGATGTATGGGAAAAAGTAGTACGTTGATTTGTATGGAAAAAATGGGCAGGATTTCAGCCATTCAGACGGCCTGGCTCTGGACTAGAAGGGAGTCCCTTCTGGTCCCCCTCATTTCCTGTTCCGTTCACGGGCCTCTTCATATTCCACTCTTCCCAGTTCCTAAGCAAATGGTGTTCTTGGAGTACTCCTCATTAAATGCACCCACACCCACGCTTGCAATCTTTGGTTAAGGCAGGCTTGTCTGTTTCTTCTGGCCCTCTCCTCCCTCTCCCTCTCACCACGCTCCTCAGACGCTATCTTACCTGCCTGCTACTCACCGTGCACAGTCTTCTGGCTGGTCTTAGTGCATGAATTAAGCAGCAGCAACAAGCCTCATCCTCTTCTTGTTAGAACTACCTTTTGCACACGAGCAGGCTGTCAGGACGTCACGGTCATATTGCCCAGAGGCTTCCTTTACCACAGTATTTTCACAAGCTTGTAACCTTGTGGGGGAGTGGACCTCTAAGCCATGGCCTCAGGGGCCTCAGAGGCTCTTTTTCAGTGAGAGAGCACTTCCCGTGAGCCTTTTTCACATTTTTGCAACATGCCATATTTCCCAGTCCCAGCACCAGTGCTAGTCTTAGTCATAGCAGTCTCGGTCATAGCACTCCCAGTGCTAGTCCTAGTCCCAGTCTCACTCCACTTCCAGTCCCACTCTTAGTGCTTGTCTCAATCATAACAGTCTCAGTCATTGCAGTCTCAGTTATAGCAGTCTCAGTCATAGCAATCTCAATCATAGCACTCCCAGTGCTACTTGCACTCCCAATGCTAGTCCCAGTCGTGATGCTAGTCGCACTCCCACTCTTAGTCCCACACTCAATAACAGTGCTAGTCCCAGTCCTAGTCCCAGTGCTAGTCCTACTTGCACTCCAAGTCTTAGGCCCATTGCAAGTCCTGGTCCCAGCGCTAACAGTCCCGGTCCCAGTGCTAGTCGCACTTCCACTCTTAGTGCGAGGCCTAGTCCCAATCCAAGCCCCAGTGTAAGTCTTGGTCCAGTGGTCCCAGTGCTATCAGTCTCAGTCTTAGTGTTAGTCGCACTCCCATTCTTAGTGCTAGTCCTAGTCCTAGTCCTAGTCTCACTCCTAGTCTGAGTCCAAGTGCGAGTCCTGATCCCAGTGCTAGTTCCAATCCTGATTTCAGTGCCACTCCTAGTTCCACTCTTAGTGCTTGTCCTAGTCTTAGTTGCACTCCTAGTCCTAGTCCCAGTGCTAGTTGTAGTCCCAATTCCAGTGCTAGTCCTAGTGCGAGCCTTAGTCGCAGTGCTAGTCCCAGTCCCTGTGCTAGTCTCAGTCCTAGTGCTAGTCCTAGCCCCAGTCATGACTGATCACACGCCCAGTTGCACTCCCACTCCCACTTCAGTCATAGACTATGAAGCTCTAGTCTCACTTCTAGTCACAGTGCTAGTTGCACTCCCACTCCCAGTCCCACTCCCAGTGCTAGTCCTAGTCTAGCTCCCACCCTCAGTCCCATTCTCAGTGTCACTCCCAATCTTACTCCTAGTCCCACTCCCAGTGCTACTTTCAGTCCTATTTCTAATCCCAGTCTCACTCCCAGTTTCAGTGCGATGATGCCCTCGTCTTTGACAAACATCAATGTCTTCATGCATCGTGGGAGCAGCAAACGTCTGTTTGGCCTGTCAGAACTGCCTCCGTGGTTGTGGTGATGGTGGTCGATGTTCTTGGTTGCGAAAAAACGAGAACTGCACTCACCTTGGGGCGCTCGCTCTTGGGGATCTGAGCCCCAGCATCATCAAGGCCACATGATGGCCAGAAGGTCAAGCCTGCACTCACACATCACAAACCGACCGCCAATAGCTATCCACAATCCAGAGTCCGGCAAGAAATCAGAAAGTTCCAGAAGACCTTCTACAATCACCAAAGCAGCCAGCTTTTCAGGCTTGGCTAGCTCTGCTCTAGTGTCTAGACTGCCATCATCTGTGCTCTAGTTCACAGCTGCTACAGTCCATCAAGCCAGGGCTTCAGGCGCAATGGTGAAACAGTGCTTTCATTATGATTTCAACGAAGACAATACTTAGCTTTGTGCAGCACGTCGGGCCCACAGCACCAGCCCAAGGCACCATGGCTGCACTGCTCAGCTCAGCCAACCCCAGGAGGGCGGCTTCGCTACCACTCTGTTACAGTGTTAGGGTCACCCCACACGGCGTTGCATTGTTGCTGCCGCTGTTGCTGACAAGGACAGACGAGGACTAAGGAGAGGATTACATGGAGATATGATATATTCGATCTTGATAAAAGAGAACAAGTCTTAATTAAAGGAGCCCAAGTTTTAATAAAAGAAGTTCAAATCTTAAAAACAAAAGCCCAAATCTAAATAAAAGAAGCCCAGATCACAGGCAAGGTTCACACTTTCTCGCAAAGGTACTATTCCAGCTAGTTTAAAACAAAGGTTAACAAGGACCATTTCCTGGAACCCGTTGAGAAATAGAAAGGGGCGCAGGGGAAACAGGGAGCGCCCCAGCAGCAGAACCCCACCTGCTTCCGCGGTCCATCACCCTAGCCAACTCCTTCCAGGACAGAGGCACATCCATCTTTTGGAGGTCAAATACTATGTAGACGCTAAAACAGCTTGAGGCCTTCAAGCAACTACACCACGATCTATGTCGCCATCTTTCTAGCGCCTCAGCTCAAGTCACCCTCAACACCATTTATTCAGTGCGAGCGGGGTCATCTACACCCCTCACCCTTTGCAGCCTCTTAAAGAGCTTGGCCTGGACACTCATTAAGTTACAAAACTTGCTCTGAAACTTCATGCTCATTCTGTCCAGCACGCTTACAAATTTGCCAGCATCAGACACGTTTTAAAGATAACTTATTTTAACTCTCGCCAACAATTTGAATTTCAGGCATGGGGGGCTGCAAGTAACTCTCTTGATCCCCATTGAATTCTTTCTTTTGTTTCTCTTGGTGAAGGGGATACACGGTGCCTCGCCCCGGGTATCCTCTTTTCCTCAATTGACGTGGGGAGCATTTTCACTGCATACATAGTTTCTCCTTTTCTTTTTCAGGAATACTGAAATGCATGCATAGGTTATGCGCATGACATGTGCAGCTGTGCGTTTCCCTTAGATTATGAGAAAAGGAAGAGGGTTACGGGTGTTAGGTGCTTAAATTGGTTAATTAATAATTTTTGTTTGAGGTGTGAAATCAATCTTGAATTCTGTGTATTTTCTTATTTCGCTCTCTCTTAAACATCCGTATAAAAACCAACACGCTTCCTTATCAGCTGGAGTGGAGCCAAACCTGGTCACCCGTAGGCGGGGGCTGTGGCCCCCCCACCCGCCTGGTTTTGTCAGGGGTGTAACGTTTTTGCTAAGCAGCATTGCTAATGCGGAAGCATATTGGCTTTTACACGGATATGAAAGAGAGAATGAAACAAGAGAATACTAAGAATCCAAGACGTTGGTCTCCCACCAGGTCTCACACCTCACACACAAATTCTCAATTAACCAATTTAGGCACCTAACAGGTTGTTCAATCATAAAAGATATATGGAGCCAGGTGCTGCTAGAAACCCTCCAGATCCCCATCCAACAGGGAGGATGTGACACTTGTTGGAAGCCTTCCTTCTTAAGGGTTACAAGGGAAAAAAAGCCTCAGTCGAGACGTTTGACTGCTAGCCTGTTCATAAAAGCAAAGTCATGAAAGAAAAGTTGAAGTTTGTTGTTTTTTTTCTGTTAAAGAAAAATGTTCATGTCCAGTCATGGCAGAGGGCACACACGTGTACTAAAGTATAATAAGTACGAAAGAGAGGGCAGAGATGTACAAGCCAGAAGAAGTCCCACCACACGGAACACCTTCAGCCTTAAGCAGACTCTCTGTGAATGAGCACCACACATGGACTCCAGCCAACAAGAGCTTGCAGAGCATTCTGGACACAACATTCCTTCTTAAGAGGAGCATTTACCATGACGCTCACAGATCTCAACTATTTTTCAAACTTGGGGCATCTTGGGGTGCTTGCTCAGGTTCCGCTGTTCATAAGACTTTCTTTATCCGCTGCCCCTGGAAAGGAAAGAACTAACGGTACGTAGGCAGTGAAAGCATTCACAACATCAATTAAGGAAAAGAAGACATGTAGGGCTGAAAGACAGTGTATCCTGTTCAAAAAGAAAAGGAGATAGATAGAAAGAACTGCGCATTCTGTGATGCCATATGCAATTAGATACAGCCGCATCACGACCCGTTGTCACAGATGCAACTTTAAGCTGCGACTCCCACCCCTCGAGATGGGCAGGTATCCCACTGCACTAATCACTTCCAGGAATTATTGATTTTCGATGACACCATTCTGTTGGTGGCTGCTCTGACTGCCAAGGTATCCTGAACCCTTGAATTTTCCGTTTTATATCCGAGCTTTAGGATTTGCTGTTGGCTGGTGTGCCTGTGGCTGGTCGGCTAAACAGTCTAGCTGAAGGTCTCTCTTTGTAATCTAATTTAATCTAACTTGAAACTGTTGTTTTGTACACAAAACCCTGAGACTGTAAGAGTTTCAAAGTTGAATTTGCCTGCCATTTCCTATTTTTTGGCTCTGCCTGCTCAGAAACATGTTTACGTCGTGACAGTGTTGACTTTGACTTGCTTGTGCTTGAAACCTACTATTGATTGGAGTCGATTTATCTCTTCTCATCCGCTCAACTGACCTCACAGGCGGTTAAAGCAAAGTATATTTACCTTATCTCCCATCATCAACTTCAAAATCAGCCCATCACCATCAGTGTGCTCTCTCTACTGGAAATGCTCATGTTACGCAGCATTCTTGCTTGTTGCCCAATACGGAGCTGAACATGTTGTTTTCTCTGGTGATACTTTGAGTGCTTGCTATCATATAAGCCGCTCTTCAGCCGCTTCAGACGCATTTCAGCCGAGCCCTAAAATTCCTGACGATTTGAACATGATGTTGCACATGCTTGCTTTCTTGGTCATGCTCTCAGAGCTGAACTGCTGTTCACACATGGTGCATCAATGTTTCCTTGGATATTGAACATTTCCTTCCCAAACAGAGACGTGCCAAACCTCCTCATTTCGCTACTTTGATTGGAAACGTTTGACTCTTTTGTTCCACCTGTTTGCCATGGCTTCTCTGCCTGTTCCTGCACTAGTGAGACAATTTTTTTCTTGTTCGGTCCTATTCACCCATTAGGCTGAGCAGCCAAACTTACTGGCTGAAGGCATAACTCCATTGTTAACCTTTACAACGGTGACCTTGTAAACCTGCATCTGAATTAGCCCGAAGACAATTTGCACAGTGTGGCTCACCGAGAGCTTTCTTCCCTTCACCGTGTACAATCCTTTATCACAACACCCAGGCTGTGCTGACAGGAACACCTACTGATTTGCGCAATCATTTGTGTAGAGAAAGGAAAAATTCAGACAATGTTGAGCCAAGGGGGCAGCCCCTTCAAGACTTGGTTTTGACACTCTTACAGCCACGTAGCTTAATTTGAAGCTTTATGCTCATTCTGTCCAGTACACACAGACGCGCTCTCGAGAAGACTTCTCTCAACTCTCTTCGCCAAGATCAGGCATGAGCCACTGCAGCTAGTAACCCGCCTGATCCCCATTGACTTCTTTCTTGTTTCTATTGGTAAAGGGGATACACGGTGCCTCGGCCCTAGGTATCCTCTTTTCCTTAATTGATGCAGGGAGTGTCTTCACTGCCTGCGTAGTAATTCTTTCTTTCTTTCAAGGGGGCACTGCCATGAGTGGGCCTCTAACCATCTATGGTTTGCTTCCCCTCTAAGTACTTGGTACGCTAATGTGGGTTCATATAAGGCGCCTAGATACCTTAATCTTGATTTGAGTAGGAGAATGCAGCGTAGTGTCTCTAGATTTAGATTTTGTGCTCACACCTTGGGAGCTGAAAAAGCTTGTTAGCAACCTTAGGCCCTGGCAGAAATGGCCATTGTGATTTTTGTGACTTGCATGATCTGCAAGATGAGAAACATTCCCTTTTCCTTTGCAACTGTGATAGTGTTTGTGCTGTTAGGATAAATTACGGACATCTTTTCTTTGAAGCTTCCTAACAGACTGGCTGTAGGCCAACCCCCTTGCAACCCTAACCCTTCAAGGGTTCAAGTTGTATGAGTTAATTTCTGATATGTTTTTTGTGAGTCTGGCAGAGGCCAGCAGGCTGAGCAGTCAAACCGCCTGGTGTGGGAAACCTTTGAATCAAACAGCACGCACACCCTTCTGTATCCCATCATATTTATTTAAGGATCTGGATAAAGGAGTCATGAGGAAAGTGAGTAGGTTCAGGCTTCGTGCCCACTGCCTGAAGGTTGAGTCCTGTAAATGGTCGGGAGGATTTGTGGTGGAGGAGGCTCACGGCTCTTCTGAGCCAATGTGTCTCCTTTTCCTTAATTGATGTAGGGAGAGTTTCCTCTGCCTACGTAGTTTTTCTTTTCTTTTCTTGGGTGGTTCAAATATTTGTGATAAGTGTGGATGTGCTGAAGTCCAGGACGAGAAACATGTTCTTTTCTACTGCAATTGCTGTGAGTTGTGTGAGCTGCGCAGAAAATGCAAGGACCTGTTCATCGACCTTTTTAAACCGTTACACAGTTTTGCCCAGCTTCCAAACAATGATTTTATTCCTTTCTTGGCGAGCTTTCACTTTTTGACTGATTTTGAGGTCAATGCTTTTCTAAATCAAGACTCGCACAGATTTTCAAATTTTTTGTCTGAACTGGTTTCAATTTTTGATGCTGGATGAGAATGTTTCACCAGCAGCCGATCAGCCAGATTCTCAGGCTGTAGGCCAACCCCCCTTGTAACCCTTGTAACCCTTCAAACCGCCTGGCAGAAGGCCAAAACCCCATGTAACCTAACCTAATCAAATCACATCCAATTTCATGGACCAATAAGAAAAAAATATTTTCACTTTAGCTTCTTCTTTACAAACAGGCTGGCAGCCAGTCGTTTTGACTGGAAGCCCTTCTCTTCTTTACCTCCAGAAAGGAAAAAAGGAAGAAAAAAGAAAGACCGCGTGCATTAAGGAAACAGCAGGATAGTAGCAGAAGCCACCTCATCCACTATTCAAAATGGCATCAAATGGGCTGTATTTCCAACTAAGGTAGACAAGAAGGAGGAGCTGTGGAGTAAGGGGTTCAGGGCCTCCTTCCTACCATGTTATGAGGAAAAAATTTAATATCATCAAGCACGCATGTTTGAGACATGGCTGCCTCCATGGGTTCTCAAGCCTTCCGGGCCACTGTGTCAGCAATGTCAGCAACCACTCTGTTTAAGGCATCCCCGATTTGTGGGGTGAGTGGATTTTTTTTCTCTGGCAATGATTGTGCTGGAGGGAACCACACACACGGAATTTTAAGTCTGAGGGCATATGTAGCCTTATTTGTATAGAACTACTACACGAAGATAAGCAACAGGTAGGGCTGCACTCTCAGGCATCAGTGATGTACTTATCATTATATTATTATTACAACCTGATGCCACTAGAGTTGGCCAATTATTGCTGCGTATTCATCATACAGGCTGCGAATATGAGGCATCGAGAGCTGGGCAGCATCCTCATCTTCTTCTAAGGCTTCAAGCTGCTTGATGAGGCGGGCTCTCTCTGCAAGGTGAGCCTCAACCTGCGCCATGCACAAAGTGAGGCAGAGAAAGTGCAAAGACAAAGACAAAGGGCTGCTGCAAGTAATGATCACCTCTTTAAAATCAAAGCACAGTGAATACGATTTACAGCGATACACCTCAGGCATCTTAAGGCTTAAGATTGGTTATTGTGAAGATTTGCACTACAGGCTGATGTAACCCTTTGACTTCACAACGGTTGAAGAGCAAATGGATGGTCCAGGGTGGCCCTGTGAGCTTGAGGTATAGATATCATGCTAGACATTGCCACATCTACGTCCAGGCAGCAATTTACCTGCATACACATTTGTTGCTATCACCGTAGCTTCACGTCCAGTTCAAATATTAATGAATTCTGGAGCCAACATTCGAATAATTTTATTAATTATTGCCAGACGTTTGAACTACATTCGAATTGAAAATTGATTTATTAATTTTGGGGCTGAAAGCGGCAAGTGCTGAAAATGACCTCCCAGGCCCCCAGCTCGAGCTCTAACCCCTTAGCTAGGTGGCTTAAGCCTGTATCCCCCGCCCAGCGCCTCTAGGCGGACCAAGCGGGGCTTGCCAGGGCCCAGGCATCCAAGAAGGGGCAGCCAGCAAAGCAGAAGAACCCAGTGGGCGCCCTCGAGGTGACAGCTCGTTTGATGTTGCATGCATGGGCTGGGTTGATGTTGCATGCATAGCCCAGTGTGTTTGGACTGTGTGACAGCGACAGCTTGTGGATTACTTAGGGTTGGATGTTGATGGTGAGGTGTGTTCTTCCTGAGCAGCAGTAGCAGCTTGCAGGGGCAGCAAAAGCAGCAGCAGCATCAGCACCAGCATCACCTCCAGCGGCAGCAGCAGCAGCCTCAGAAGCAAAAAATTCGAATTGGGTATTCAAATTGAGAAATCAAAGCCATCCATCAGCCAATCGAGCCCATTCGCATTAAAAATATTAATTCCGGGCCCCCCATTTGAACTAGAATCGAAAATTTAAATCAGTTTTTTGAGGGAACCATTCGAGCTGGTCGTGAAGCTATGGTATGTGCAACTGCCCGTGATTGCGGCAGTGGATTAAGAAGTGCAACAGTGTGTTGTAGACGTGCAGCAACCAGGGAGAAAATGGGTTACCCAGGAAGCAACCTACCTCTCGATGGTGGGCTTTCTTATGAGCCACAAGCCGTTCATGAGACACTTTACACAATTCAATGGCTTCATGCAGGCGCACTGATGCAGTTTGCGCATCCTGCTCCTGAGATCCCTGCATTTGTTCATAAAGGTTCATGTACATGTCTATCAATTCGCTTTATGTACTGGTTTGGTGGAGCAAGGGCTACTGTATGCTGCTGCCCTGGGTTCCATGCAAGGAGAAAAATATTCCTAGGGTTTGAGGACATTGTTGATTTGAGTGGAACAATAGGAGTTTCTTGAGCTCAGAAGAAGGAGGAGGCTTTTGACCTGAGAAGGGGTACTCAACCAATCAGGAAAGGAATTGATTCATAGGCTGCAGGATTGTGACTCCTTTCATTAACGAGACAATTCTTCAAGGCTGTGGAAATGCGCATACAGAAATTATTTGTAAAAGCAAAACATATCATTGCATGTGTCCTAGCCCTCTTCTGACGTGGCCAGGAAAAATTAATTGATTGATTTAAAAATGTGCCTCGCAGCTGAAGCACACAACACACACGCGCACACACACTCGCACCATGCGCCCCTGCCTCTTTGCGCTCGTCTCTTCCTGGTCTGAACCCGCACTTCCCGAAGCACTTCTTCTCATCCTGCAAAGTAAGAGGCACCAGATCCAAGAACTGGAAGAGTGCTTAATTACAAGATGTACCAACAGGTCTATTTAAAAAGCAATGCAGTACAGAAGAAAGCGTTGCAAAACTGAACACTTTCAAAGGGCAAATGCGCACAAAGCCAGCACGCTGACAATGTGGAAAGGCATACAGATAGCCATGAACATCCAAAAGGGACATTCTTTTTTCATCTCTCATTTACAAGTACTCACAGAAGGTCGCCGCTTATACCTGGCGGTTGTCCTTGGGAGGCTAGGCTACCTAAAAAGTTGACGTGCACAGAAACTTAAAAGGTGGCAAAAAGCCAGATTTTGGTGAGGCTCGGGCAAAGAAAAGGTGTGTTCCAACGGGGACTGACCATAAATCAAGAGCATCCTCACCTTGCCCATGGTGCACCTGCTGCTGGTCAGGCTGTTGCTGCTCTTCCTGCTGCTTCTGCTGATGCTGGAATAAGTGGTTGAGTGCAAGTAGATGTTTTCAAGAATGCCAAGATGAGAGATAGTGTGGGCACAGTGAAATGCCTTCATGGAAGCCCTGTGAGCATGACGTATAGGTTTACAGAGATTCAAAGCCATTAGTGGTGATTGAGCACAGATATCATTTAAACAATGCGAACACTGCTCATATGTTTGGCCCATGCAGCATCCCGCTTGGGCAAAAAATGGCTCAGTAGCGCTCTGTAGGGAAGCCCCAATTAACAGCCTCTGCTGAAACGTGTGTGTGTGTGTGTGTGTGTGTGTGTGTGTGTGTGTGTGTGTGTGTGTGTGTGTGTGTGTGTGTGTGTGTGTGCGTGTGTGTGTGTGTGCGTGTGTGTATGTGTGTGTGTGTGTGTGCGTGTGTGTGTGTGTTTGCGTGTGTGTGCGCGTGCGTGCGTGTGTGCGTGTGTGTGTGTGTGTGTGTGTGTGTGTGTGTGTGTGTGTGTGTGTGTGTGTGTGTGTGTGTGTGTTGCGTGTGTGTGCGCGTGCGTGCGTGCGTGCGTGCGTGCGTGTGCGTGTGCGTGTGTGTGTGTGTGTGTGTGTGTGTGTGTGTGTGTGTGTGTGTGTGTGTGTGTGTGTGTGTGTGTGTGTGTGTGTGTGTGTGTGCCCAGCAACTCTTGGAAAATTTGCTTCTTGAAAAATCTTGCATGAATGTTTCAGGATTGCAAATGTAAAGTTCATCTTGTCAATCATCATCGCAGCCCAGGTCAGTGGATTGTTATGCAACCTTGCACAGAACATGCCACAGGACAAGGAGCATTGCACATATTTGCAACATCTATATGCAAACAGTGTGGACCAACCTGCTGGGCAGTATTGGCTGGCTTTGGAGAGCGAGAGCGCTCTGTGGGGAGCGCATTGGCGTTCATGGCACGCTCACGAAGCCTCAAAATTTAAATTACATGAAAAATTTACATTGCACGGCGCGATGTTGCAGGGCTTTGTTCTCAAGATCCCGACAGCTCAAAGAGTCAGTTTGATTTTGAAGTTACTTCTACTTTGATGGCACTTGCTATAACACCTCCTTTCTTACAAACCACAGCCCACACACTGCGGAACACACCAGCCAGGCTTGCCTGCAAGCAGGTCAGGGGCGCATCAGAAACGACAGCAACAACAGCAATGGCAACCCCCAAAACGATCAGCTTTGCCACAGGAAACAAGAAAAAGCTGGAAGAGGTGTGAAAGCGCTGTTTGCATGGGCTGAGCACCGACATGGGCTGCCTGCATGTCAGCGAGGATCCGTAGCCCTCGCTTGTTTGACATGAGCGAAGCAACACTGTTGTGCTACCAGGTTGTGGCTATCTTGGCAGCTGGGAGCACACTCCCGTTCACTGTGGAGGCAACTAAAATTGATCTACCAGAGCTGCAAGTGAGTGGAGTGCAAGTGCACACTGCCCAAGTCCATGCTGCATGCTGTACTCCAGCGACTAATTGGGAGGCATTGTGCATGCCAGGGTGAGGCAGAGGAGATCAGCAAAGAGAAGTGCCGCATCACTGCCAAAACAATCAGTGGCGCAGTAATGGTCGAAGACACCAGCCTGTGCTTCAATGCCTTGAAAGGCCTACCAGGTGTGTTTTACTGCCAGCAGATTAGCAGCCATGCTCGCGCAGCTAGGTAGGTGGAGGCAATCACTGCTGCAGCACTGACAGATGGTTGACATTTTTTCCAAGCCTAAGGCACCAGCCTTTGCTGCAATGCCTTCTAAGGCCTACCAGGTGGGATTTGTTGCCAGCAGAATGGCAGCTGCAACAGCAATGCCTGTGCCCCTTGACGAGACTGAAGGAGGGATGCCACAAGCATCATGCTGCAGAGCGATCCTACCATTGAAACTGTGGAGTCGGCCTTTGCAGGCTGGGTGTGAATGCACTTGACCAGCACGTTAGCCATCATGCTTTGATGCAAAATCATATGTATTTGACAGTAATAGATGAATGGGTTCTGTGACACATCCAGGGCCCTACATCAAATGGTTTCTAGACAAGCTGGGCCATGAAGGACTCAACAAAATGCTGGGTAGGTGCGTGGTGCACATGATGCCCTGTCTGTTGGTTACCTGCCTCCTGCACAATAGTTCACAGCTGAAGTTGACTCCAGGCTCACACACTTTCTTGACCTTAGGCCCTAGCTTGCCGATGCGAGTCCGTGACTTGCATGTGCCAGTGCCATGAAAATCTGATACCCATGCTTTTGGTGACTGTCGCATCATGCATCTCTCATCTGTTGTCAAGTGCTTGCATTGGCACGCTTCGACTGACAGGAGGTTCCTTGCCACCTGCGTTTCAGAATTTCATTCCTGGAGCAAATCCTGAGACTCAAGAGCCCTTAATGCAATGCTTCAAAATGCTCCAAGCCTTCTTTTGAAGTTAGCAAATGGCACGTTTGGCATGTGTCCATGTGTGTCCATGTGTCCTGTTCACCAGAAGACCTCGCCTCAAGAGCACAAGCTCCTTTTCCCAAATGTCACTGGTGTTCATCCCTACGCTCTTCCTTCTTAATATCCTTTTTTCCTTAAGAAGAATGGAGCTGGCCCAAAGAGCATGCGGGCCGTCTAGAGTCAGGCCTGTCCATCTCCAAGGCATGTCTTGAAATTCATGTCCCTTGCAGTTGGCTTTGAGGACAAGACAGCATACGCACAGTGCATCTTTGCTTACACCCCAGGTGAGCTATTTAATCAAGATTAATTAAGTTCTGCCTATTCTGTTTTATCATGCAATGGTATTGTGAATGTGCTTGGGCATGCCGTCAGGTTACTATTTGCAAAATTTTGGCAACTCGCTAAACGATAAGGGTGTATTTCCCCCTGAGCAACTTTAAGCCAACTTACTGGTGTAGAACTTGTAACTTGAGGTGTAACCAGGCATAGGTAAAGTGGGTCTGTTATCCTGCCAATGAGACTCTTAGATGCTCACTTAGATTAGGTAGATAGAGGCTCATGATAGCCTCCCTCTCTATGTAGAGGGCCTCTTCAGCTATTATTGTGACAAAGATGCTGTGGACACAGAGGTTTCAATTTGATCTTGGATATTTAGGCACCCTCTTTGTATTATAAATACATCAAAGGACGAATTGATTGATGTGGAACGGCCCACCAGCATGAATAGCTGGACAAAAACGGTTCATCATCGTGGCCACCTGCCCCCTTAAAGGGTCCGCGGACTTTCCCACTCGGTTTGAAACCTCTGTGCACCCTCAATTTGTCATTCTGCAGCTGGCCAATTACCTGACGTTTGATTGTGCCTGTTGCTGCTCTGCTGCCCTGCTGGATAGCAACCTGCCTACCTGCTCCTCCGAGCCTCTGCACCCCTCCCTCACACCCAGCCATACTGGGCTTCAAGTAGTGAAGTCCAGGTGTTGCTTGCAGGTGCCAGGAGGTTTGGATGGGCTGAGCTTTGTATTGCACTGCTTGTACTTAGGCTTGCAAAGCGTGGGGGCTGTCGTAGGTTTTGCTGAAGGTAGCACCCCCCACTTTTACCACCAAGGATTGCAAGCCTTTTGCATGCACCTACATAAGCATCCCTGTCACCTAGATCAATGTGCAGCACACCTTCATATCCAGCGGTGTCCCCCAAAGCACTCCTTCAGCCTGCAAAATTTCCTGTGCATTTCTGTGAATCTTGGGCATTTCTTCCATGTGGCACAGAGGGTCTGCAATTTTTTTGAAATTTTTGGCTCTACGAGGGTGCTAACCTAGGTGTAACAGGTACTCTGTTTTTTAAATCTATCATAGTCTAAATGTTTCATTTCCTTTATTATGTCCAAACAGAGGGTGCAGCCCCCGACAGGAATTCCACAGCATCCTTGATAATGTGTGTGCAAGAATGGATTCCAGAAAGCGAGCTGAAGGATAAGCTCAACACTCAGCAGGAATTGAGTGGGAAGGCACACCAGGCTTGCTGTGGGAGCAAGCATATACCTCGGTAGTACAAAGGATCACAAAAAAGATTATACCCCGGGATCCTGGCTGCTCCTGGCAGGGCGCCCACCAGCAGGCCATGAGCCGCACCTTCAAAAGCGGGCAGCCTTTGGTGCGTAGGCAGAGCAGTCAAGGCAGCTGACTTAGCCTGTGAGTTGCCCGTAGGCCCGCAAGGTGCAGTTAAGGAGGCCCCAGCAAGTTCCTGAACTGTGCTTGAGCGCGAGTGAGTGATGCGAGGGAGGTGCCCACGTTTTTTGTACCAACCCTGAGGGGTCGAAGAACACTGAGCATGGCAGTGCATTCAAGCAGCGAATTGCAGCTACCACATGCAGGTAGAAGGGTGGCTGCTTGGGTGAGGAGAGCAAAATGAAGGTCTCCTCCGCACAGCGCTTCACTGCGTGGGCCATAAAGAGGGCCCCGCGTGGGTCTGCTAGGCCCGCGACTAGATCATTGGGCTCCTGCAATGCTTCATCATGAGCCTAGAGTCTTAAAGTTACAAGAAAGCAGCTGGCAGCATCAGCTTCAGCAGCAATAAAGCCATCGTGAGAAGCAGAAGCACAGAGGCCAAATGGCTAGAGCCCCAAGTTGTGATATCTATTGTCATTTGTATATGCGTGTGAGAAGCAATCAGACAATGGCAATAGTATGATATTTTATTCAACGCAGACAATAAGTATTATGTGCCCAAACGGCTTTTCAGTTTGAAAGCACGGTTATCAGAATTTCTTTGGTGAGCTCACCATACCCACCTTTAGGCAAAACTATAGCTGCAAAAATTGCAGCGTATCATAAGGAGCATGACAAAATTTTGTGTGTGCAATATCCTGCTGCATGCTTATGAGGTGCAGCCCACAGGCAAACAGTGGACCATCTGCATTCGTGGAAACATTAGACCTCCAACTTGGCATACGTTGCTTACAATATCTTATTTCCAAGTTCAATTGGCATGATTGTGATCCCCGCAGCTGACTTTATGTTATAGGATGCAGCATTCTTATGTTTAGTTGATGTATGGCATGCCCGCATGCTCCTCAAGCTCTTCCTTTCCTACATCATTGCATTCAAAGTCAGAGGGGGGGAAACGCTCATCTGATGACGACGTTGTGAGCCTTGGGGATCTCTAGTGGGAAAGCAGACATGTTCTGTTTAATGCTTGGATGCCTTATCGCCCTACTTAATTGTTGCTTTGTGGAAGTCGCTATCCTCCAAGTATTTCTCAGAATAAGAAACTGTAGCTCTTGATCAGGCCCCCAATCTCTGTGATTGCGTGTAAGTCCTGCCTTTTGCCAGCCAGCCCACCCCTGCCAGTTCTAAAAATACCACCTGGAAGCTAGCGAAAAAAAGTAACTCTTCAGGGCTGAGACAGTCCCATTTGGTGAACCCTGCTGCGTGCTGGGCCTGCATGTTTGTGCGCTCAGCCAGCCAGACTCACCTCCTGTGTGCCTTGACCCTCCAGCTGCACCCTCAGGCCTGCAAATGGACCCCAGGATGTGCCCTGAGTGCCCATGTGGCCACCTGCTGCAAGCTGGCAAGAGGCTGTTTTGGGGGGCGCTCTAAAGTCAGCCAAGAGGAGTGCTGACGACAGGGAATGGCTTTCTAGTATTATTCTATGAAATTTAGGCGCGTCAGCGGAGATAGGGGTGAGGGTTAAAGCGTTCAATTTCAAGTAAGTTAACGTTTCCGCTGACAGCCACAGATACGTTGATGCAGGTGCTGGTTTTATATAATTAGGAAAATAAGTGTGCGGCCACATCTTGCAAGCAGGCCAGCCTTGGGCCAAATTCAGGCAAAATAGACTGCCTGCACCCAAAATCAAATATACGCTCGCGCACTTTTGTAATGAATTTCATCAAAATGACATCGATTCCCTCAGATGTGCCTCCACAAGCAAAACCTTTGGAGAAATTAGCTCCAGGGATTTTGTGGATCCCAGCAGCTCCTCCCTGGCGTCAAGCAATGCAGTTCGCGTTGTCAAAGCTGCTGCTGATAATGCCAGGCTTCAACCAGGACAAACAGCAGGCATGGAGGTGGCCTGTCGAGGCCTGGCCGGACCTCCCTGCTTTTGTGCGCTTCTCCATGCAATAAAAATTGGACAAGCAGGGGCACTCGCAACCCAAAATCACTTGTCATATTACCAGCAGGCCTCCCACACACTTGCTTCCGCAGTTTGGGCTTGAGCAGGGTCTCTCCCAAAATTACATTTACCAGGGATGACCGAGAAGTGCAGGCATCGGGCACACCTTGCAGTCTGACTTGATAAAAAAATTATAAGGAAAACATCTGCATATTTAAAACTGGAGTTAGTGTGTCCAAATGAGAGAAATGCAAATCTTAGGTGCACAGAGCTCCACCTGAGCCACACCGCGGTGTGTTTCCCAGCATGCCAAACCAGACCTCAGCTTCAAACAAGCAACCCCTCATTCTCATAAAAAGGTTTGATGTGTCCGGCAGCTGATCGCCCATTTTTGGCATAGGAATGGGGGCCTGACTCTTGGGTCAATCTTCAATTCTTTTTTAAGGCTCCAGCAGGTTTGGTAGACAACCTAAAATCGTTCATTTAAAGCACAAGTTTTCAGTTGCCAGTAGGCTCAAGAGAGTGTTCATTTCGACATGGGTATTACAAAAATGGGTGTGGTTTACCTCCGCTTATTAATCGCTCACTGCAGGCCCAGATACGGAGCCAGTGACATTTGTCGGGCGCACAGAGGGCCGCATTGTGCCTGCACGCGGTCCGCATAGCTTTGGGTGGGACCCTGTTTTCGAGCCTGAGGGAACTGGGCAGACATATGCAGAGATGGACCCTGAGGCCAAGAACAAAATAAGCCACAGGTGAGTGCACACAGTTTTGTGCTCAGGCATGCGTATACATGAGATGTGCAAATTGCGCATACAAGACTTGCATGCCTGACTCAGCTTGTACCTTGCTATTTGTGCCTCGAATGTAAAGCATTTCAAACAAAGCATTTCAAACTCACTCACTTTACATGTTTTTGCAGGTACCGTGCGCTGGACTTACTGCGCAGCTACCTTGTGAGCCGTGCAAGCCAAGATCAGAGCTGAAAGAGACTTTGTCCAAATGCAAAATTATATGGCAATATCCAGATACTGCTCTAAAAAGACTGCTTCACTCCAGAAAGCACAAACACGAGAAAAGAGGAAAGTAAGACTTCAGTGGTAGTGAGTGAAACAAAAATTAGGACGAGATGTGTTCAAGTTGACAAGCAATACACCTTGATCAGAGGTCCCCGGAAACTTGGGGATAGAGGATCCTGCGTGCTATAGCAGAGGGTGCCTCCCTGAGCACATCTGGAGACAGAGGTGAGCCCAGTATCAAGCCCTTGTGGCGGTAGATTAGTTTCAATTGGGTTTTGGCCTTCAGCCAGGTGGTTTGACTGCTCAGCCTGCTGGTCTCTGCCAGCCAAACAAAAAACGTCCATGATATCAGAAGGAGATAAATATGTCTGATTTGAGTCTTGCTCAAGAAAATGACGAACGCCTTCATTGGATAGGTAGGATAGGGTTACAAAGCTGTACCTGCCTGCGGGGCCAGCTTAGCTGAAGCAAAACGTGCCTGTAACCAAACAATGGTTACAGGGTTTACAGGGTTTTACCTTGGTTAACCTACAGCCCGAACACCTGGCTGATCAGTCGCTGGTGAAACATTCTCAACCAGCTATCACAAGGTTAACAAGTAAACAAGCTTCTACAAGAAGTTTAGAAAGAAAATTGCCGTATGCCATGCTGTGCTTGTTTCCGTTTTGTGTTTTGCATACGCAAGATACGTGGTTACAATGGTAACATTGGGATTTGACCTTCAGCCAGGTAGTTTGGCTGCTCGGCCTGCTCAACTGTTCCAACTGCACAAAAAATATCCATGAGTTTGGATATAAAACGATAAGTGTGATTAGTTTGCTTCTGCAAGAAATGAAAAATATCCTCAGAGCTAGCTTGAGAATAGAAGAAAGCGCCAGATTCGTCCAGAAAAATTCTGTGAGGGGAAGTCGGAAAATAGCTGTGCATAAGTTTTTTGAACAGAACACACAGAAGCGCAAGAACAAAGGAACACGGCATGCTTTTCATCTTGGAGTCCTCCTTGGTCACATGTGAGGTGTACACCTATCACAAGCAGATGTGTGCTCCTGCCAAAGTGAAGTCTCAACTCTTAATTCATAATTGGTTACAATGAAACTCAACTCTTAAAGTGTGAGCATGTAAACGAACATATGCTCTGTGCTTCAATTCTCGGCACCACTGGTCATGTATGCACTGCAAAGATTTAAAACAGCAGTTGCCCATCCTTGCATAATGTCATATTATTAATATGTGCACATGTAAGGGAAGGGTAACATAGCTGTACCTGCCTGCGGGGGCAGCTTAGCTGAAGCAAAATGTGCCTGTAACCAAACCAGTCCAATCTAAAAAACAGTATTGCATGAATGTGGCATGATTATTCGAGAAGCAGTTCTACGCTTCATATATAAGTTTTTCTTCATATATATGTGTTTTTTTTTGGAGCAACAAAAAAAAAACAATTTAAGACTTCAAGCTTTTGGTTTTAGTTTCAAGCTTAGGTCTGGTTTGGTTGCAGGCCACCTGCATGCGTCATATCTTTTTATGCTTCAGCTAAGCTGCTCTTGAAGGCAGGTACAAGAAAAGAAAAGAAGGCAGGTACAGCTATGTAACCCTTTCCTTTCCTTTCTTCCTCCTGGTCACACCATGTGTTATACAGCAGGCATGGGACCCCGCAGAGAGCCAGCACAACTACCTGCGTGAGACAGCCTCACCAACAAAGTGCAAGTTAGCAGCACGTGCACTTGATTAAAGTAAAGTATTGCAAAAGACACAAGGCCGAGTTATGGTTGGGGGCAGCACAGCGGCCGCATGCGAACCTCTGATGGAACAAAAGCGGGATAATCACAATGTTCAACACCATTTTACTGGGAGTCAGAGGGACTCGAAAACAGAAAAAGAAAAAAAAACTATGTAAGCAGAGGAGACTCTCCCTACTCAATGTAGGGAGGTACAGCTATGTAACCCTATCCTATCCTATCCTACTCAATGTAGGTAAAGGAAAATTTCCTCTGCCTCAGTCTGCCTACAGAGTTTTTGTCTTCTGCTCATCTTCTTTGTTGCAGCACTCTAGAAGGGGACTCTGATCGGACCCACGGCTCTTCAAGCCAGATTCCTTTTGCTTTTTTCCTTATTTAAGGAGGCGAGTCTTTTCGCGGCCTACATGGTTTTCCCCTTTTCTGTCTTTTTCAGTGCTACCCTTGCTACCTTCACCCAGGAGAGCAGTGCGTCCTCCTATCACTAAAATGAGTTCAACAAGATTTCAGGGTCTATGGATCCTTTTCCATAAGCACTTGGAGAGTATCATAGATTTAAATTCTTTTCAGTTCAGGCCAAAGAATTCATCAGCATCCAAACTGGCAGCCTGTTGGCCAGGCACAAAAAATTTGCTCAGGCAACGTTTATGGTGAGTTGCCTGTGAGGTAGACAACAGCAGTTGTCCAGAGAGCTTGAAGACAGCGTTGGAGGATGTGAATAACAAAGAGAAGTGCAGTTTGTGCTGCTTATGATGGTTTAACATGGAACGCTGTGTATTCAGATTATTGCAAATGCTTGCACCGTGGAGCACTAAAAAGGCTGCCTTCCAGGCAGCATTCAGTACACACGCACAGTGTCAAAACTTTCTACAAATAAAAGGAGAACTTGTGCCCGAGTGGATCCAGGATGCTGCCTCAGGTCGAACGACGCTGCTTGCTGGAACTTCCCCCTCCTGACTGCTGCCCTTGCTGCTCTGCATGGCGCTTTTGCTCCCGCAACCTCTTCCGTTCCCTGTTGATAAGCTTCTGATATTGCCGCGCATCACTGTCTGCTTGCCGTCCTCCTGGTCTTTCCTCATCACTGTCCATGGCCCCATTGGTAAACACTGCCGCACTCTGCTCCTGCCTCCCATCTTGTAGACCTACCCCATTGGGAGAATTGCCAGGCTCCTGCTGCTGCTGCTGCTGCTGCCACCGCCCTCCCATGTATTGTCCTGGAAACATTTGACCACCCATAGCACCCTGCTCAACCACTTCTTCAGTCCCACCCCACACATATCTGCTGGCCCAACCAGAGGGCACACTTGGGCCAGCCATATGTGCCCTGCCACCACCCTCTACCTCCTCCTTCCCTTCACCATCCATTGTCATGTCACAGGCACTAAGTCGGTGGAGGCTGCCCCCACCAGGCTCTGCTGCTCTCTTTCCTGGCTGCAGCGGCTGCACATTCGCTGCCTGCTTAAGAAACACTGGAGGGTGCTGAGCATACATGTGCGGCTGGAGGTCCTCGCTTTCCTCGTCAGCTTGCGGCGACCCCTGACCATCCACATAGGGATCTTGCTGCAAGGGCTGCTCACATTGGACTTGATACTGGTGGTGGCGCAGCCTCAAGGAGCTGTGCTCGTGGCAATGGTGGAGGCTGTGGTGCCCCTCTTGATGACGGTCCTGGTCATGATGCTGTTTCTTCTGGTGGCGGCGGTGGTGGTGGTGGTGGTGCTGCTGCACATTGTCTTGCAGGCCTGGCTGCATGGACTGCAGCTCCCGCAACTGCTGGTCTTCATCTGGAACGTCGGAGTACTCGTGTTCCGGAGTCTCTTGCTCCTGCAGCTGCGAGTGCCCTTGTTGCTCTTGCTGCTGTTGCTGTTCTGGATGCTGCTGCTGCTGCTGCTGCTGCTGCTGCTGTAAATGACGCTCCCTTGTGCGCTGGCGCTGCCTTTGTCGCTGCCGCTGTCTCTCAGTTGCATCTTCCTCAGACTACAACAGGCAAAGGCACAGCACAATGTTTGTCAGAAGATCTCTGAAGACCAAGGCGAAGATGCTTGTGTCCAAAGGATAACTTTCTCTCCTCCATCTGGAAAAGTAGGAGCGACCCTTGCTTCTTGAAATGATTCTTAATCGAGTCTTTGCTCCACTCCCAGGATCACAAAAAGGCATACATCTTCCCTCCATGAAAAGGCAGAGGATGATCACCATTGTGTGGGACTTCCTGAGAAGTACACCTCAAAAACGCATTGGATGACCCCGGACCAAAATTTGTCAGTGCAAAGATGGGCATCACGCTTGGTAAACACTTATACTCTAGGTCTGGGATCATCCATGTGTTCCTGAGATATGGCCAGATCAAAATCAGGTGAATTTTTGAAAATTTGAAGTTCTGCCTAAATTGATGATGTAGAATGTTTTATTTACATGAAACAAAGTTTGCATGGTCAGAGTACACAGAGAGCTTCCAGGAGAGTGTCTGTGAAGAAGGAGCAGTCCAATTTTGAAGCGCAAGCTAGGTGCCGGTTTAGGCCAAAGTTAAATTAACATTTATAAATGTTATATCTATAATGTCAGGTGCGTGCAGGGACGTCGCCAGGGGCCGGAGTGAAATTTCGGCCATTTCTGGCACACTCCGTTGCAGCCTGACCTCCAATTGACCCCATTCCTTCACTGATGTTGTTCAATATTTCAATTCTACAGATCGTGGGGGTCTGATGGTAATTATAAGGGACGATGATTGACCCCAATTTTGCCTGGGATGAAAGAACCCTAGCTCCTCCCGCAGCCATCAAAAGATGTAGGACACACTCATGTGATGCACTTAATTCTGTATGCTCAGGTCTCATTATGGAAGCCACTTGACCCCATTCCTGCAATTCAGCTTACACTGCTCTCTCTTCATGTCATCGCCACACGCACGCGGGGGCACCTTCCCCCAAACTTTTGATAAAGATTGTCCCAAAGGCACGCAAAGGACAGACCTGCATCAAAAGTTTGTGCCGTGTAACCTTCGGCAGGCCCAGAAAAGTTTGGCGGGCACTTCATCAATGGTGACCCTCCCGATGAGAAAGTTCCAAAAAAAGGCACCAGCCTTTGCTCCGCAAGCACCACAAAAAGGGGTCAGTCTTTGCTCCACCTCAAGCATTACAAAAAGGCGCACATTCCTGGAGGCATTTTCTAATGAACCAAGCAAGAGGAGCAGCTGGAAGATGACTGCTCAGGCATTTATCAGGCTGTTTCTTCCCCAGGGATTCCAGCCTCTTGGTAGGACAGCAAAACACTGGACTCCCCAAAGTGCGAGGTGCCTAGAAATTTATGAGAGCAGATCGCTCTTTGATCTAGATATTTATGTTGAGGTTAGGCTAAACCTTAGCGCCTTTGAGGAGGGAGGAAATTCTAGAAGATTTTTTTTATCTTTCACTGGTAAATCTCAAGGGCGCTGCGATGCTGAGAAATGAGATAAAGTGGTCACAGAGGCCTTGACATTTAAAGAAAAAGAAAGAAAGCACAGCAATGCTATGGATTGATGCTCGGAACATACAACATCTTCTAAAGCACGGATGTCGAATGGGTGCAATACCCCCCCTCAAGCCACATGCCATGACAACCAGCCAGTCGATGAATTATCAGTCGTCCAATATCTTCATACTTTCAGGCGGCATCAAAGAGGCGTTGAGGTTGGTTCTCACAGGTGGGTCACTGATGATAAAAAATCTCTTCAAAGTTTTCTGGGCCTGCTGGAGCGTTCAGGGCACGATATTTTCATGCAGGTTTGTCTTGTGTGTGCCTTTGGGACAATCCTTAACAGGAGTTCGGGGGAGGGTGCCCCCCATGTGCGTGTGGCGATAAGGGGAGAAGAGGGCACTGTATGCTGAGGTGTGATAATGGGGTTACTTGGCTTCTATCACAAGACCTGAGCATACAGGACTAACAAATGCATCAGACTCTTGCGTCCTGCACCATCAGATGGCTGGGAGATAAGGTTCAGTTTTCTGTCCAGGCTAAGTTGGGTCCCAAATCCTCCCCATTGCAACCATCGGACCCCAAAAAATTGTAAATTGTTGAGCAACATTTTGGACAACATTGGCTAAGGAATGGGGTCATTTGGAGGTCAGGCTGCAACAGGTTGTGCCAAAATGGCTGAAAATCTACTTTGGCTCCTGGCAGCCTCCCTACACACTTCCAATAATATACATTTAATGTTTTAAGGTTCTAATCAATTCATGCCGAAACCGGCACCTCCCTACACACTTCCAATTTTATACATTTAATGCTCAAGGTTTTAATCAATTCATGCCGAAACCGGCACCTTGCTTGCACTTTTAAAGTGGACTCCTCCTTCTCCAGAGGCGCCCTGCTGGAAGATTCCTGTACACTCTGAATATGCAGATGATTGTCTTGCATGTAAATGAAGCATTCTGCATCAATGAAATCGGCAGAAACTCAAGCTTTCTAAAAGTTCTGCCTGATCTTTTGATCATGCCAAACCTCATAAACGTAAGGCGCAAGGACGTCCCAGGGCCCAAAGTACAAGAACCATATCCTGATAATACCTTCTTTGCACCAGGAGGGCAAATAAAATAATGGACGTCATGCCAACTTTTCGGGCCGGACCCCCCTGACCCACCACCCACCCCCCAGACCCCCCTTTCAGTGCTCCCACTCGGACATTGAGAATACCCATCTGCTCCTCTTTGAAATCCCTGCCCATCTGCATATTCACCACACTGAAATATTGAGTTGCTGCAGAATTTAGGGAAAAAAATTCGAGCAGCGGACGCCTATGCATACCTGCCCTTCCAGACACCCACAACTGGCTAGCAAGACCACAAACTGCCCTCCTGACTTCACCATGCAATAACACATTGTACATTGTCACTATCCTGGAAGTTAGAATTGGTTTGCCGCACGTTCGCTTCCACACCCGCTGCTGCCCACACCCAAGCGCATGTGGCACTGACTTTGACTCAAGCAACACAGGACCCCCTTTAATCCAACTTGCACCAAAAGGGTGCCAATCGACAGGGCTTGAGCTCAGGAACCAGATGGTATGTTTACAATTCTGTGGAATAGGCCCAGAAAAATTCTGGAGGGAGGGTCCCAAAAAGTCGAAACTCCCCCTAACCACCCACCACCCCCCGCCTCCTCCGATTGGACCATACATATACCATTTAATAGATCTCGATGTGAGGATTCTGGATACGTAGTTTCTAAAAGAATCGACCCTTGAAAAGTTATGCTTTTCTAACGCCAAAATGTGTGCTCTCTAACGCCTCCTGTTTGCACCAACAAAATCTGGTTCTGACATCCATGCGTTTCTGAGATATGGCCTCAGGAAGTCCCACACACTGGTGACCCCCCTCTGGTAGATCCTGCTGGCACATCCAGCTGGAGTGAGTGGGGTACAGTGGATCAAAGAAAAGGAAAAACACCCAAGTACAAGCCATCCTATCCCCCACGAAATATGACCTTTTCAACACTTATACAACTTAGGACCTCATTAAACTTGCCACCTTTCAAAAAATATGGTATGCCCCCAACCAATTGAAATGGCCTCCAGAGAGTTCGAACTGGGCCATTTTGGGGGGTTCTGTACAGGCAACATTCTGAGCCTCCCTGGCCTTGCCCCTCCCAAAATGTTTTATGCAGCCATGCTCTATAATTGTACAGACATAACTTTGCACAAAAAGTTTTGGAAAATCGGCTTGGTGTGTGTACAGGGAAAAAGGGGGCAATGTGGTGAGAAGAATGGACAATCTCCATGCTACCCCAATTTGTCAAATCTACCTTCAGGTATGTAGCAGTGACATAGCAGGCGCCATTGCAAGGGAAGTGGGGCCAATGGGGGGTTTGATTGAGTTAGGGTGGACGAAAAGATCTGGGGGGTAGGTAGGCTTCTGAGCCCTCATCCCTGTTTTCACTCAAGGGGCACTTCCCGGAAGCCTCTTTTCCCACATTTCTCTATGTACAGTACTTTTTCTTTCATATGTGGGCTTACATTCAGACTCAGGGTCGGAATTTGAGAGTTTCCAGGATTTCAGCCAAACTTTGACCAGGACTAGATCGGGCCCCGACTCTGGTACCAGCATAGAAAATAATGCTAATGACAGCCCTCTTTGTCATCCGTGTACCACAGATTCAGGCGCAAAGTTGTGGCAGTGTAAAGTTGTACACATAAGTTTGGACTCTGTGAATGGCCTCCACTTAATATTTAAAACAATTGATTTTGGTTTGAACTGGGTAAATTGAATGAAAAAAATGTCTGAATCGAAATACTCGGTTCAAACCTTTGCTGCTGCTGCTGCTGCTGCTGACTGCGCTACATGTGCTGATGCCGATGCTGCTAGGTTAAGACCTTGCAGCTGGTGCTACTGAACTGTTTAGGTGTGGGAGTTACACAGGATAGGGAGTCACACAAGAGAATATGCACCCACACACTGGAGCTCATGCACACAACATAAGCCGAGCTGCAGGATGCCCCTCTGGGTTTTGCTGCTCTGCTGGCTGCCACTTCCTTCATGCCTTGGCCTCGGCAAGCCTGGCTGGGTCTGCTAAGAGCTGCTCAGTGGTTATTCCTGGCTCCAGCCACCTAGCTAAGGGGTTGGGGACCTGGGAGGCCATTTTTGGCACAAGTCCTTTTCGGTCCCAGAATAAGTTAGCGTCTAATTCAAATGGGGCACAAACGTCTGGTAATAATCAATCAAAACTCAAAAATCTTGGCTTCATAATCAATCAATATTTGAAACGTTGTGACACACGATATCATGAGGTTCTGCATAATGCTGAAATGCAGACGTCTCCTTTTTGCCCACAAATTGAAGAATTGCAATGGAAGGAATAGATTGTAGGCAAAGGCCTTCATAAGGGCCTTGTCAACCTGCGGTCTGATGTTCAAGTCTGAATCGTGCAATCTCAAGAAAATACCCTGGTGGAAAAGCCTGGGCCGTCCTCCTTCATCAAACCCCCTGAACTGATAGGAAAAAATTTTCACACAGTCCTTCACTGCCCTTCACTCCCAGAGAGGGGTCACCATTGCGTGGGACTTCCTGAGGCTGTAAGTTAGGAACGTATGAATGATTGCAGGCCATACTGTGTCGGTGAAAACAAGGCATTATAAGGACCAGGTCCTAATATTTTTGGTCCGGGATCATCTATAAGTTCTTGACAAATGGCCAGATCAAGATCAGGTTAAATGGGAAAAACCGAGCTCTACCGACTTCAATGATATGGATTATTCATTTCCGTAAAAAACAACGATCTGCATACTCAGTCCGCACAGGAAACCTTCAGGAAAGTGTCTGTGAAGAAAGAGCAGTCCAATTTTGGAGTGCAAGCTAGATGCCGGTTTTGGCTGACAAATTTCCATAAACACCACGCCTGTAATGTCAGGTGCATGCAAAAAGGTCGCCAGGGGCCAGAGCAAACTTTCCCTGTTTGGCACACCCTGGAGCAGCCTGACCTCTGATTGACCCCATTCCTTTGCCAATGATGTTCAATTACATAGTTGTACAGGTAGGGCAAATGGTCGCAATGGAGGAGGATTCGAGACCTGGCTTTGGCCTGGGACGGAAGAACCCTGGCCCCCTCTCCAAGCCATTTGATGGTGCGGGATACACTTATGATGCCTATAGTACTCCTGCATGCTCAGGTCCAATGATGGAAGCCAGTTGACCTCATTCCCACACCTCAGCATACAGTGCTAAGAAAGGAGAAAAAGTCTACGCCAGCCAAAAGGCCGCGTGTATTAAGGAAGGGTTCCCTAGCTAGCAAGCTAGCAAGGGTCTCACCAAACACAATGCTCTCTTTTCCCATCATCGCCACACGCCTATGGCAGCAACTTCCCTAAACTTTTGATGTTTGCCACAGAGGCACATAAATATCAAACCTGCACAAAAAATAGTGCCCCTGAAAACCTCCAGTAGGCCCAGGAAAGTTTGAACCAGTGCTTCCTTTTGTCGCCACATTATACTGATCGCCATAAAATCCAGGTTTTTCGAGATTTTGAAAAGCTATCAAACAGAGAGGCTTTGGTGAAAAGGAAGTTGAAGTACCTTAGAATGCTTTTGACTCCCTTGCAATTTCGACTTCAGAGACCCAGTTTACAAAATTTTTTAAGAGGGCAATGATGAGAGCAGAGAGGGTGAAAAGGGGGCGAGATGGTGAGCACATTTGTATATGTGTTGAAGGCCAACAAGCTACATGGTCTCCCAACAAATGGCAGTCTATGGTATAAGCTTTACTGCCCCCTGCGTTGGCTCATGGATGGTGGTCTGGAGGACAAGTAGTGCCTCTTTGCAAGACCAGCAGGCTTCAAAATGTCAAAGCGCATGAGAGTGGCAAGAAGCACAAGGAGCATGCCGCAACATGGCAGCAGGCACAAAAGGACGAGGCATCATGGCAGCAGTGCATGGACAAGGGAACAGAGTACACACACCACAGATGCACGAAGGACAGGCACAGCTGACCCCAACCTGCACACTCTGTTTACAAGCACAAAACAAGAACTTGCAGTTGGGGAGCCCAGTGCGCGGGCATTTAAGAGCAAAGAGTTCAGCCATTGCGTCGTTTTCCTACCCAGCAGCCATTGGGAAATGGCTAATTTCAAGCAAGCATGGAAGTTTTGGGAAGGAACGATAAGCTGGAGCATACTTTTGCAAGGTAGAGATTGGGCTTTCCAGCTTAAGGGAGCAACAGAACAGCCCTTAGCACAAACCATGTTACCATCTTTAAAAAGAGTTCAGCACAGTGTCATGTATAAAGTTCTGGAGATTTTAGCCGGGAGGCTGCAGGCTTTCTGGCGGGCTGGGGGCATGTGGGCAAAAGCTATAAAATGAAAGTTTTAGAAATGGGAATATTGGGGTGTGGCATAAAAACAGGGTTTTTGAAAAACCAAAAAGGAAGCACTGGTTTGAACCCCCTCTGCTTCACTCCCCTCCACGCTTTTCTCAAATGCTAACACAAATCTAGCATTTCTGCGTAAGATTGTAGTTGAGGCACAGTGAAGTGCTTTTACAGCATGTACTAACACCAGGAAATGCATAAGCGTCTGGGTGTGATCATGTGCGCTGCACTTTTGCATCTCAAGGTTGCATTCCATGTTGGTCTACATGCACATTCACGTGTGAAAAATTCATGGTTGTTAACAAATGTTTGCATGTCCTGGTGTTACAAGGTGGATTTTTTGTTTTGTATCTGTGCGCACCACCTGATTCCCATCTTACCTCCAGTGCCTCCTGGTCTAGTAGCCCGGAGCCCTCGATCTTGTGGCCACCAGGTTGCTGCTCTTGTTGCATGCTATGCTGTTGTTCTTGTTGCATCTCATGTGGCTCATCCTGCTGGTGCTGGTGCTGCTGCCACTCCTCTTGCGTGTCCTTTATGTCCAGCTGCTGCTGCTGCTGCTGCTGCTGCTCCTGCCAATCCTCTTGCGTGTCCAGTACATCCAGCTGTTGGTGCTGGTGCTGCCGCCGCTGCTGCTGCTCAACAGCATGCTGCGCATGCGTGAAGGCATGGTACTCGGGCGGCGGCAAGTAGCATTGCCCAAGCCTGGTGTCGGAAAAGGCATTAGACATGCCAGCATCAGCGTCAAGGGCAGAGGACAAAGAGGCATTACATAGAGCACACAGAGTGATGAGAGCATGAAAATCCTTGAAGGTGGAATTGTCTGTGCAGCTAGACAAAGTGATTACCCCAGGGCAGCACAGCAAAAGTATGTGTAAAATTATGTGTGTGTATGTGTGTGTGCAATATGTAAGCATGTGCACTCACATCTTGTTGTCTGCATGACTCTTGTATTGTGCAATCCGCTTCCGCAGCAGGTCACACTCAGGAGTGGCTGGGTCGTCTGCCTGTGAGCGCGAGGGCAAGCTGAGGAATTTAGGATTGTAATAGTGGCGGCTGTGGCGGCGGCCTTACTGCTGAAGCTCACTGCTGAGCTAAGCAAATACAATGATATTCCCCGCAGGCATGTCCTTCGCTCAATTGTCTGCCTCCACCAAAACTCATTTAGACTCTGCAGACGTGTGCTTTTTACTCTCCCCAAATCCTAGACCAATACGCCCTTTGATATCAGTTGCACAGTATGCCCCATCAAAGGACTCCGCTTCAAGACAAGCTGGGTTCCCCCAAAATCCTTGCCCTGTGCTGTGAGCCAGTAAAACTTTCATGGGTGACGAAATGCGTCCAGAGGGTCGATGCCTTTTAGAAAGAGAAGAAAATCCACGTAGGCAGAGGAAGCTCTCCCTACATCAATCAAAGAAAAGGAGACACATTGGCTCAAAAGAGCCGTGAGTCCCCTCCACCACACCTCCACCATGCCTTTTATCATTGGGCTCGGTGTTAAACAGAGTAGCTTAACAGCAGCCGAAGCTGTGAATGTGTGGTGCTGCCTGCACTGGCATTTTCCCATGAGGGTTACAAGGGTGCCCAAGAAGCATCAAGAGGTTAAAAGCAAACACTTGCACTGGCATTTTCCCATGAGGGTTACAAGGGTGCCCAAGAAGCATCAAGAGGTTAAAAGCAAACACTTGCCTCCATGCCTGGGCCACAAAAACAGACAACAACAGACCCTAAGCACTCCTGCTGCAGCTGACGATGGTAACAAAGGCAATGCAAGTGCACCACAAACTTTTAGCAGAGGTTGCGCGAATGCAGTGAATCAAAGCGGCCAATGAAGTGTGAATGGGGAGGTAAAAGCAGATGAAACGCAGAGATAGTAGCACCAGGGGTGCAGAGACCATTATGGCAGACGTAGCATGAGTGTAGCAGATGGAGCTTTAGAGGAAGTACTGATGGTGTTGGGGTTTGGCAGGGTGCAAGTGAAGAGGCGATAGCTGCAGGGGTTGCACATGCGCAGGCACACCTGCTGCAGTAGGTAGTGGTGGCAGAGGAAGCGCAAATGCAGGCGCAGACCGCCAGCATTGAGGGTGCTGAACCAGCGCGTGGTGAGGAAGTTGGGGTTGCGGGAGGGGATGCTTTTCGTCCCATTCTGCAGCGCCTTGGCATTCCTCTTCAGGTCTGCAGCCAAAGGACAAGAGGCAAGGCCAGGATGAGGGTGCAGGCAAAGTTGAAAGAGCAGGTAAAGGATGCGAAGAAAGGCAACGATGAGAGTGCAGGCAAAGGCATGATGTAAAGTGCATATGTGGGCGGCGAGAGCAATGCTTGCCATTTCAGGCTTGCAACTGGAAGGCGGACTGCAACAGCTGATCTGGATCACTCCTGTACACAGCCATGCACTCCCGTGATTGAACGTCGGGTGTGAATAGTGGTAAGCACCTACGAGTGAGCATCAGCCGCATGCTTATGAATGCCATCTAAACTTTTTTCTAAGGTGTGGAAAGCAGTGCCAGCTTGCAAAACACACACTTTGCGAACAGGCTCAAAAGATCAAGGGATACCTCAGTCTGCAGGGTAAGGCAGCCATGTAACAGTTTTTGTGTGAGAACGTGCTCTCATAAGTGGCATGAATTAAACAGCACAGGCTGTTCAAAGTCACACACACGCCCAAAAGGACAATAAGAACAAGCGCAGTCATCTATGGATTTTGTACCACCATACATCTGGTTGTGCGGGCATGCGTGCACAACACACACATACAAACACACCAACACACCTACACACACGCGCACGCACGCACGCACACACACACACCTGCAACATAGTCCTTGGGCATGACGTCTGGAGCGTCATGACAAAAGAAGTCCATGTAGGCCAGCACAAACAGGCCACAGTCACAGTGGTTGTCCTGGCGAGGGATGTAAGCAAGGCGGATCTGGGGGAACTGGGGGGCACTTGGGGGGCCTGAAGGGTAGCAGCATGGAATGTGTGGCTCCTATGTTTTTGGCGTGCAGGTTGTAGAGTGACAATGTCAATGACAAGTCCATGCAAGCAAGTTTGGAGGTGTGCTAGTTTTGTTGTATTGAAAAAAACGCCTCCCAGGCTTTGCTATTACCAACTCCCTCAAGGGCTCTTTCAAAGGCAAGCGTCGCATTAAAATATGTATATGACGCAAGAAACTCGACGCACAGCCATGCACGGAAGCATGCGTATGTATGTGCGGCTTGTGGTTTTGCGAGGGCCAAGAATTAAGCAAGCTAGCATACTAAAGTTCTACATGAGCTGCCACGTGGAAGAAAATCTAATCGCTTGTGCAGTTTTGCATACATTCAATGCCATCAAGACCAAAAAGCCATCAAAACCAAAGAGCCATAAAGGCCAAATGACACAGGAAAAGACACCTGGCGCTAAATGTTATTCATCTTTTCTTAGTTTTGTTTTAGTGGTATTCACGCCCTGAGTCGACTCTAACCAAGTGCCTGAAATTTAACGACAGCATCACAAAGGGAAACAATGAGGGGCGGCATATTATAGTTTCAAATTTTGTCTAGCGGCAGACCTGGTTGCCCCTTGTATTAAAACTTAGATCAAACCTGTTCCTCATTTCCTGACTCAATTGAATTGCAACAGCTTCTGCTCGTGGAAGGAGGACATTTATGTTTATTTGTGAATATACATTCCAATAATAAGTGCTTTTCCATATAGTGCAAAGGCATGCTGCACCAGAGGGGGGTTACCATTGTGGGACTTCCAGGGGCTATATCTAAAGAGCGCCTGGGTGTCTCCGGACCATCATTTGTCAGTGCAAAGGCATGTCGCGCCTAGACATGTGAACTTTTGTAGGTATTCTTGGCCGTGACAACTCAAAAAGCCCTGCATAAGGTAGGGAAAGCTGTTTCTGGGTGCCAAACTTGGTATGGTTGCTTGTCATGCTTTTTAATACAATAAAAGAAGGAAAATTGGACGCCAAAGCTGATCATAAATGTTGTTTGGAACTTCTGAACACACACGTTTGAGCTCATCCCTGATCAGCCAGTCTATTTCATTTTGCATCTTGTAGTTGCAAACCTGCTTGTACCACAAGGTACCCCATGGTATGCTGCTTGACCAAAGTGAATGACCTTCAACATAACCCTTTTGCTGGTTTGCTTAAGTAATGACACAGAAAGTGAACTTTGGCAAATTGCCTTCAGAATGAACGTTCTTACACAAACTTGGCACCCTCCCAGAAGGGGGTCCAGAATGGCGTTTTCAAGGAGCTGTGTGTGTGTGGGGGGGGGTAAAAATTAATGGGTGGTTGGGTGCCTGCAGGAGGTAGCAAGCTCATTTTCTGCATGCAATTGCGTACAGGGTGTGTTTGTACCGGGCCTAGAAGCCTCTGTCCAAATACTCTTGTTTGAGCACACCAATATGCACTGCTCCCTAAACCCTGCGCGCTGCCCCCTTTTCAGCCTCACATGCACTCCCAAGTGTCCAGGCCACCATGCAAGGAAAGCCCTGCAGGTTTGAGGCAACCCATGGTCAGCTGACCAGCATTTTTGCAATTTGGGGATGAGCCTGTATGGCATACCTCTTAGGTGCCTCCAATTGACCTTGACTACTCGCACTTTTGCTGCTTGAGTATTGGAGGGCGCAATGCAGGAAGTTGAAGTGCATGCCTGCACGAAAGACCCTTTGCCACCCAAACAAGATATACAGTGCACACAGTTGCGGCAATCTGCGTGGAACCCTTCCTCATATCTTGATGCAGGGTTGGGACAGGGTGAGTTAGGCAGGCTCTCATTGCTGCTCCAGGGCGCTGATCCCTGCTGATAGTAGCTCTGCTGCTGCCACCGTCGCTGCTGGCGCTTGCAGGAGCTGCCTCAAAATTATTGATAAATTCATTAAATGACAGAGAATAGGTATGCCTTGAAAGCAGCAAGTTTTGCGGCCTACTGAGAAGGCGACATTGCTGGACCAGTCAAAGTTTTGATCCTGGCAGCTGGTAAACGATGCTCACAAATAGGAGCAGAAGAACTTCAACCCTGACTTGTTTTCCAACCTTATTGATGCAACAGGAGTGTAAAAAAAAAGTAGTGGACATAACGTCAAGATTCTGGGTGGGAGGCCCAAAAGGAGCCCCCCCCCCCCCCCGGCCACCCAATACTGCCCCCCTTGTAATAAAAAGGGTACCAATCTGCTCCTTTTCAAATTATGCATCTACCTGCATCTTCAGGAAATAAAATAAATGAGCCTGTGAGACACTAAGCAGAAAACAGAATTTGAGCATCTGCGCGCATGTTTGCACGAACACCTAAACTGCTTGTTCCTAACTAGCGAGGCATATGCACAGTCTTAGCCACTTTCTGCTGCATGTGCTTCTGCTCCTTGGGACCCAAATGAAATGCTGCTTCTGATCCAGCTGCTGCTGCTGGTGCTTGGCTGCAAAGTGTTTATCCAAGCCGTACTTCCACACCACCGCCTTACACCCAGCTGGGCACTCCATGTGTGCACATCCTCTGCATCCATGGGCTCTGATTCTGCAGCTGCTCCTGCTGGTGATGCTGCTGGTGCTGCCAATGACGGTGGGGATGCTGGTGCTGGCCCTCCTTCACTGCGCGCTTACATGGGCGATGTTGCATGCGCTTGCACTTGCACGGGTGATGCTGCTGCAGGCGCCCGCTGCTGCAGAAAGCCCATCAAGCTCTGCTTGCCATGCTAAGATTTCTTGCCTGACTCCCTCTGCCTCTTGCATGCCTCAACGTGCGTGTCCCTATTGAATCTATTGTCAAACCATCTGGAGCAGTATGGGCACTTTAAGTCATCCATCTTGACACTGCTAGAACTCAGTCCATGGGTTAAACTTTGAGCAGCCCTTCTGAACCCCCATTTCAACCGAATGTCTCTAAGAGGGTGCCAATCGACAGCTCTCGAGCTGAGGAATCCGTTGATATATTCAAAGTTTTGAGAAAATGCCTCAGAAAAAATCTGGAGGGGGGATCCCAAAAAAGTCAGAACCCCCTCTAACCCCCCACCCTCACCGATTGGGCCCATACATATACCAATCGACGCCTTTCAGTCTCAGGATTAGGAAATTATAATATTTATGTGGGTTGACACGTGAGTGCCAAAAGTTATGCTTATTTCACCCTCCTGGATGCAATCTTACATTTTACTTTATACATCCACCTGCTCAGCATGACCTGCCATTGCTTATAGGGAGGGGCTCTGATCACCTCCCAAAAAGGGGATCCCCCTTTTGCCCCCCTTTGGTCAACCCCTTTGACCAGAACCCCTTTGAACAGGATGCAGCAAGCAATGCTGCAAACATGGCAAATCCAGACCGTAACTGCCTGAAAGCTTCAGTCATGACTCCATTGAGTTGGAAGGGACACAACGCCCATGAAAGCGCCAGAGCATGCCATGATGCACATGCAAGTGTGAATGCGTTACATGCGTAGCATTGCCACGTGCATTGCTGCACGCATTCTGCATAATGACAGCTGCAAATTAATTGTGTGTGATATTTGCTACATGCATTCTAGAGTACAGTTGATGAGGGCAAGCCAAAAAAGCTGACAACGACTGCCCACATTTTCCCGGGCTTTAACCAAAAAGGCCATGCACCAGAGAGACACAATTCCTCAAAGCACAAGGAGTCCTGCTCCTCATTGCATCAGCGTGCCCGGCTTCTCATCTGGACCCACTCGTTGTGCGCACCACGGGTCAAGCTTGAATTGCAAAAGTCATCGCAATTGAAGTCTGATGAACCATTGGCAAGCTGGAATCATCTGCAGGAGCAACTGGAGTTCGCTAGCCATGCCACGAAACAGTTATTGGAAATACTTGGGGCGCCTATAACCAATAAGCAGCCCGCACTCGACAATTTCAAGGTGGCGATGAAAACAATGACCAGGAACGCATCCGCACTGGCAAAAGCCTTGCACGCACTGGGCACCCCCGAACGCACTGAGACTGTTGCACACGCGCACACACACACACACACACACACACCCGTACTGGCACTGACACTGCACGCACTGGGACTCATGCATGCACTGGGCGCCTTGCATGCACTGAGGGCCTAGCTGCCCGCACACGCACTAGGGTTCTTCCAACTGGCACTGTACCCACTGGCACAGGGGCACGCACACGCACTGGTGACCATGCTGCACGCACACGCACACGCACTGGTGACCATGCTGCATGCACACGCACTCGCATTAGTGACCATGCTGCACGCACACGCACACGCACTGGTGACCATGCTGCACGCACACACACGCACTGGGTACCCTGCACGCACTATTTACCATGCCCGCATTGAGGGCCATGTTGCACGCACTGGTGACCAGCACACACTGGGGGCCATGCTGCACGCACTGGTTACCATGCACGCACAGTACCTGCGGGCACACACTGATACTGCCCGCACAGGTACTGGTAACCATGCATGCACACACACAGGAGCACGTACTGAAGGTCATGCACACACTAAAGGCCCTGTTGCACACACTGGTGACCATGCGCACACGCACTAGGGAACTTGCTGCATGCACCAGCACTGGCAACCATGCTGCTCAGGTGCCGTTCCGTGGGCACGGGGCGGCCGGGCTGAGTCCCGAGACACGTCAGCTTCTTCCTTGGTACGAAACATAAAAGTTGTTCCCAATAAGATTGCCCGCTGCACCGCCCAGCCACCCAAATTCAAATGCCCCGATAAAAGGTTTTGCTTGGCAAGCATGATGAGTTGCAGGGCAGGGGTGCGCTGGGCGGGCCATGCTGGCCGTCTTCTGCTCAGCTACCAAACAAAGAAGTTCTAACACACTTTGCCTGTGGCCTCCCCTACTTTATTGACACTGCAGTGCCACCATTTTTGCTTGGCCTGCATGATGAGTTGCAGGGCGGGGGTGCTCTGGGTGGGCCAGGGCAGCCAGGAGTAAACTTTACCAGGGGCCGGCAACTCTAGGGCTCACGCTCCATGACTGGGGCTTTGCCAAAAATAAGTTTTGGGCAACTTGGTCTGGGGGCGAACACCATTACACACACAGCCTGTGCACCATCCATGATTTTGAGACCAGGTGTGCCCACCAGTTGTGCATTTGGAAAGGTCAGACACCTGGCCAGAAATGATGCTCCAGTCTAATGGTCTGGAGGGATATGAACAGTAGTGCATTGAGCATCAAGGGAGTGATGGTGTCTGATAGCTTCAAGCATTTTTGGTTGCCCTAGGAGGACTACTCTTGACGGCGCCACCTCCTTCATGGTGGATGCTTTCCAGATGAGGGAGCTCTCTTGCTCATGGTCTGCTGAGTGAAATTGGGTGCATACCAGTTGCAATGGCACAGGTGTATATATATATATATATATATATATGCCTTTGAACCCTGGATCCATTGGCACCACACACACTCCTTTTCCTTCATGGATCTCTCTTCTTAGACCATGGTCACAGTTTGGCACACATGCTCATGCTCCTCCCTTACCTGGCTGGAATGTGGGAAGCAGCACTTGAGGGTCCAAGCCATCCCCCTTTGCCTCAGCTTCAGCAAGTGCCAGCCGCTCCCATTCGTACCGTAGGAAGTCACGCACATGCTTGAACACAGGGCCTGATGTGTGGCCGCCTGTTGATGGAGACACAGCACCACCACTGAGAGCCTGGCTGATACAGGGTCAACCCTTGAGGGTTCACACTGAGTATGGCTGAATGCCCTTCAACTTGTGAGCGCTTCAGGGCCTGCCTACTCGCTCTTTCTGTGGTCTAATCACGACAAAATGAGGGATACTTGAATGGGTTGCGAGCTTTTTTGGCAGAGTATTACAAGGCCTGCCTGCTCGCACTTTGTGATCCAGCAAAAACAATGCAGTGTGTTTGCATAGGCTGCGCGCAGTTTTGGCCAGCTGTACACTGTTTGTTCAGCAGTCAGACTCCTCGAGCCATTTTCTGTGTTTTTCCACAACAGCCAATTCAGCATGCACGCGACAGGCTTCTGGCAAGACATATGCTCACCTACTAGCGCATTTTACAAGCTTTTGGCAACGGAGGTGGCTTCAAAATTTGGACATTCATTTGAACCCGCAAAGCATAGAGCACAAGGAATCCAGCAACTCATGACGGACAATTTAAACTGTAACGATGTTGTTTGACGTCTCATGCCTCCAGCATCCAGGATCCTTTTCAGCTTGTTACCTTTGCCAGACAATAGACAGCAGGAGCCAAGTGGCGACCACCCACATGTACGCTGATTGGCCAACAACTGCACTGTACATACAAATGCCCTTGTACTCAACTTGGCCTGCGTGCTCCCATTTCTACACAGAACAGGCCGCACCAGCCAAGGAGTCTATTTCAATGTTCATGCGCCAAACTGTTCTACTTGTCCAACAGATGGAGTAACCAGCACATACACATGGAGATAGCCCCGTCCTCACCATCCATGGAGTCCAGGTGCAGGATGCAAGCCTGGCCCTCCTCATCTGGCTTGACAATGTGGCTGGGGTGGCACACAATGACGAGGCTCCAGTGCGAGCCCTCATGGATGGGCATGAGCAGGTAGTCAAAGTCAAACACATTCACGTTCTGCACAGTGTCAAAGCGCAGGGACGAGGAACGAGGGGGGAGGCTGTGCAGGCCCTCATGGGTGAAGGCCCTCAAGGGGGGGATGAGGAGGCTGTCCTAGATTAACCTAATCACGCGCTTTGCAATAGCAGTGCAAGGGGACGAGCAATCACATGGGATTCCATGCAGGCCCTCATGAATGGGCATGAGCAGGCACTACTAGCTGAACATGATCATGCCCTGCACAATGTTGTTGCACAGGAATGGGGAAAGAGTAAGGATTCTATGCAGGCCCTCATCGGTTGCATGAGCATGCAGTCTTGGTACAATACAGTCATGCTCTGTGCAAAAACGACGCATTTTGACAATGGTTTAAAGCCCTCGCAGGTTAGCATAAGCAGACAGTCTGATAGGAATTGAGCACGCTCTGCACAAACTTGGCGCATGTGAACGAGGGCTCAGTGCAGGCCCTCATGCATGCACGGACAAGAACATGCATTCCTGATTGATCATGGTCATGCATACAGGTGTGATGCACCCATCAAAGTGGTCAGGCTTTGCTCTCCAAATGTGCGCCTATGCGGACCTGGTGAGTGCGGTACAGATACATGTTGTTGCTCAACTGGCACTGACAAACTGGTTGTGCAGCGACCAGAATTATGCTCCACTCAATGTGTTGCACAGTAAATTTTAAACACTGAGGGTGCAGTCTGTATACTGCCCCTGTCCAGGCAAAAATACCTCCCATGGGCATACCCTTAACGCTCCTGCACCATTTCCCCCCGATTTTATGCGTACTGAGAGGACATCTTGTACACAGAGGGCGGTCAGGGTGGTCAATGCTAGAGCTCACAAAATGATCTCACATGAATAACACAAACACTTGTATGCATGGGCTGGAAAACCTGAAGACAGCGGCTGAATCCTTTCAGTATATGTGTACGCTGAACAACCAAATGTGGCCTCCTTGCAGTTATCATGCACCTCGAGCCACCACGTTTCACACTCCTGGTTTGCACACACAACTTGATTTCTTTAATCCCGAAGCAACTCGTCCACAAAACAGCGTTGAATGGCCACGCACGCACCATCACACACAAAACCCACTTCATCACGCCACATGGAATGCAAAGTACAATGGCAGTGGCTAAATCCCCGAGACAGACTTGTGCATAACACAGCCACACATGGCCACACACCAGCCAGCACCTACCTTGACCCACTTCATCACGCGTGCATGGCCAGCCCGATCCTTTGGCAGCGGCTGACCCCCTTGTGCGGCCTTCTGCGTCTTCTCAGACAGCTTGGTGTAGAAGAAGGTGTTGAAGAAGTAGCAGCGGGCGCGGCGCTCTGGGGGCAACTGGTGCTGGAGGTACCTGCGCACATGGGTCTCGACAGGGGCAGCTCAGTGGGTGTTGGAGGTCCCTACGCATGTGGTTCAGGGATGTAGGCGTGTGTTGAAGTGGGGAGTTTGTTTGATTGATTTAGGGAAAAGCGGTTTGGCATAAGGGTGCAGGTGCTTAATTGAATGGTCCAGGAAGCGGGCGGGCATTCCCTGACCAGCACTTTTGCAAGTGTGTGTGTATGTGTGTGTGTGTGTGTGTGTGTGTGTAAAGTGCATGCATATGCGGGGGTCGCTTCAATCAAACTGCAAAACCATCCACAACCTTAACTAAAATAAACAGCTCCCTTGCCTGATGTAGAAATCCATGATGGTATCATTCAGAAATTCCTCATCCCGCAGGTGCTTCAACTCGCTACCCTTGACAAGGAGGGCACGCTTGGGCTCATCAGGGTGGTACAAGAAAGACATGTCCTGTGTATGGTTGTGTATGTGTGCGTGCGTGCATGTGTGTGTGTATAATCATGCAGGAACACATATATTGCTGTGATGCACGTGCGCTACTGTGCCAGAGGAGGAGCTCTTATCTCAAGCACACTCAAACACAAGGAGGAGCTCTCATCCACGAAACACAACATGAACTCAAATCTGAGAACCAGCAAGAGAATGTCAAGTAGAGGACGCACGGGTTTTCGATCCACAGACACTTTTCAAGCACAATTGGAGGTGCCAAGCAAATGTGATGCGGGCAGATCATTCCAGCCATTTTACACAAATCAGGCTCCAGTACAAGTCCACACAGAAGGCAGACAATGCACCTCTGAAAAACACTGTTTGTTGCATGCTCCATCCTCAGCTGCAATGCAGGCACACTCCGAACCACAAACCCACACCATTCAAGGGAGCCACCCCACAAAACCTACTGCATACAAACGTATACTGTAGACCCGAGCCTTCATAACCTGGTTGATGGCCATGCAGCATGCCACAAATAGGTGAAACATGCTTACCTTGAAGAATTCGTGCTCCTCCATGTGTGTGCTGCTGATGCGCGTGCTGTGCCTTGTGGGTCTGGAAGCCTCGGTGCATGCTTGGCCTGCCTGGCCATTGTCTCCCTCCTCATCATCCGATGAGATGTGTATGACTTCTGGTTCTGCAGGAATAGAAAACCACAGTGCAGCACACACGCATCTTGAGTCCTCTGCATGGCAGCACGTTAGGAGTGATCACCGCCCATGTATCGCCTGCAGCCCAACGACCTGGGGCATCAGGGTTGACATGGGCTTTAATTCAAATTGTCTATTTAGATTTGAGATAGTTTGAAAGGCAAATCTTGAGCTGAGCATGCATCAGCAGTACGGAAAGAGATTTCATAGACAACCTCAGGGCAGCACGTGCAAAGGCATGCTTTTGATTGCTCGTGGACGGAAGTTCAGAGCAAAAGGTGCAAGCGTCTCCACTCAAAGTTGGTTTTGCTTGTAAACAGAACAAAAAGTAATATGCTGGCTAGCTGGCGGAACCACTTCTCCCTTGCATTGTGGCCTTCTACAATGTAGCGCTGCATGTAGCATTCAAAACATGGCTCTTGATAGGTAATTACACACAAACTCACACACATGAGTGCGTGTTTGTGTGATACAGATTTTCTTTTCAAGACAGCATGGCTGTGTGCCTGATCCTTATGCACCTGGAGGAGCCTTGGCTTGGGCAGCTCTGCCACGGGTTGGCTTCTGCCGATGCTCCTGTTGCTGTTGTTGCTGCTGCTGCTGTTGCTGCTGTTGCTGCTGTTGCTGCTGCTGCTGGAATTGACGTTGCCTTTGCAGCAGCAGGTGCTGCTGCTGTTGTCGCTGCTGCAGTTGCTGCTGCCGTTGCTGTTGCTGCTGCTGTTGTCGTTGCTGCTGCAAGTGCTGCTGCTGTCCAGATGAGGGCGGCAAAAGGATGTGGTACTTAGGAAGCAAAGGAAGAGGGCACTTCCCAGATCCCTGCACAAACAAGTCCTACAAGGGTCCGAGTTATTGAGCTCAATAATCAAGTTAAACCAATTTCCACTCCAGGGGCATCTGGACCATGTTAAATAGTTTGTGCAGTCACTGGGAAGCACATGTATTTGTGCATGAAAAGATGATAGAGCTCAGTAGACAGTGTCACACTTCATCCTTGACATTGCAGGCTTTTGTTGCTTCAACATTCTTGGCAAACAATTCAATAGTGACTTGCAATACGCTAAGGAGAGATGCATTATACATGATAACTGTAGGGATCAGCGTTGGCATGTAGCACTATATAGCGTATCGCGCTATTTAACGCTATAAAGCATTATAGAAGACTCTCATATATTGCTATATGCAGATCTATAAAGAGCGGCATTGGTCAAAGCGCTACTACAATATAATGCTATAGCGTTATATAGCGCTCGAAAGTATGGCGTATAGCGCTCTATCCCTCATTACTTGTAAAGTGTTTAGTAATGATGTTTAAAGATAGAGTTGACTGTAACCTTTGATGCAAGCCCAGGCTTGTTTGATGCTAAAGGTGTACAGAAAGGTGTTGCGGCACAGAGGAAGAACAAGCTCAAACTCCTTGTAACCTTTTTACCAACAAAATTGGCACAACACCTATATCAGTTTGGCAAACAGAACAGTGCTGTGCCTGTGGGGGAAAGCAAATCAAAATTTACCTGGTTGGACTTGATTGGTGCAGGTTGCATGGGTGCCGCAGCCCTGTAAATAGCAAGCGTGCAATGGAATGCTTATGACAGGTCCTTCAAATAATGAAACTGCTCCAGAAAATGCATGCAATGCGAAACATCAGCTGGTGAAGCAAATAAGAGCTCAGTAGCACGTGAGGTCAGCATGCTGACACTGCTCCTTGTCTGAAGGCCTGTCCCCATCTGTGATCTGCAATCATGCTGACACTGCAGGATAAAGAACATTGGGAACACAAGACTATCCTCTAGAAAGGAGGATTTATCATCACTCCACTTGCATGCACTCACAGATGACTGCTCCTTGCACTTAATGGATGTCCTCTGTTGGTCTGTCCGCCTGGACATGTGGTGAAAATAATGTTTTACACACTTGGCATAATGATACTTGGCAGGAGAAGCTGTTTTCCATTTCAATACCTCTTGAAATGAATACAGGCCTTTCAAAGAAGGGAAGTCATGATCCAATCCAAGTGACTCCTCACCTTTCCCAGCGTGCTGCTGCTGCTGCTGCTGCTGCTGCTCCTCAAGTTGCCTCTGGATATGAGAAATGAAATGCATGTCAGAAAGCAAGCTTGCATGATAGACGAAAGCGTGCTAGCTGCAGTTGACATGCCAGCCCTGACATCCACGTACGCACACCAATTTTTCACATGCTGGAGTGTGTGTGTGTGTGTGTGTGTGTGTGTGTGCACGCGCGCGCGCCCGCATACGTGCGCTTGCTCCCACATGCACATGTGCGTGTGTGCAATCGTGAGTGCATGCATGTTTGTATGATAGCATGGATGGGTGGGTAAATGGGGGAAATGGGTGGATGAGTGTAAATGTTGGAATTTGCGGGAGGGTGAGCATGTGGATGTGGCTGCACTCACGCCTGCACACTGAGCCTGCATTTGCTACACTGACCTGCGGGGCAGAGAAGCTCAGCTCAAGCCATTCCTTGCTTCCCTTTGCTCTCTCAGCCTCGCGCCTGGCCAGCTCCAAGCTTGCTATGCATCTTGTGATGGTGTTGCGAGCTCGTGTTTGGTGTTGCCCGGGCGCAATACTAAACAAAAGCCGGTTGCTGGCCAGAAGCCTGGCGCCAGCTGCTTTAACCCCAAGCGCATCCAACCCTTCTGCCATCCGCATCAGCTGGCTCTTATCAGCTCGGAGAGCTGTTCTAGCATTTTCTTTACTGAGTGTATGCCACCTGTCACTCTTTGTAATGTTCTCAAGGAGTTCAGTCAAGTTGTTTGAAGCAGGGCTCTGTGCTTCCTCAACCAAACTGAGATACAATGTGTGAGGATCCTCCTCTGGACCCATGTCAAGACGTACACTCATCAAACAACTCGAGCCCCCCAGCACAAGGATAGCTAACTCGTTAGCTGAGGTAAGCGCCCTCAAAGGGATCTTCGGGAGTACATTAAAAAACTTATCATAATCTTGAATTGTGGGGAAAAGGGTTGAGCCTCTTGAGCCTTTGCTTGTTTGCTGCAGCATTGACGGAGATTCAGTACCAGTATTTTGATTAACTATAAATTTAATGTTATACATAATTGGCTTCAATTCCAAGCGAAGATACACACACAAGGCTGACCCAATTGTCGGGTCCTAAGTACTTGAATGTGGTTTGCTCACGGCTTAGATAGATCAAAACAGCTCTGCAAAGATCAGATTTATTTTCAGCTTTTCAAATCTATATTCAGTTCTATGATGCGCTCACAAACTGCAGCGTTGGCTGCTTGATATACAATACTCAAAATTGCGTGAATACATATGAATTACATCGTGAAGTTCGAAGGCATGTCGATTCGAGAGGCGTCACCATCCGAGAGGAGTTTTCCGTCCGAGGAATACCGAGGTATCAAGACACAAAATTGTTCGCCTCAATTCATAGCAGAAGTTGTATTTTGAAGACGCTACAGTGGTTCGTCACGGGGGATTTCATCGCCCTCTGCACCTTCAAAAGCACACTACTGGACTCCTTGAAGCTCAATCTTTCAAGCAAACTGCTATTTGTGAGTGTGAGCTCAAAGATGGGGCCACACTACTTGGCTGCGTGAAAAGCACCGTGACCCCTGGAGCTGCCATCCCGAAATTCACCTGCAGAATTCCCTTCAGCTGAAGGGAATTCTCCACTTCCCTTCAGAAGCACATCACTAAATTTAGAGCGGCCCAGGAGCTACCTTGCACGACATTGAACAGCGCGCATTATTGTTTATCATTAGAGCTGGCTACCAAGTTAAAGAACTCCGTGATTTCGTCACAAATGAGGCCGGGATCCTCTATTCTTCTCACAGGCTTTCTTGCGCGTAAAACTCTTAGGTAGGGTCTACCTATTTTGGCAGGGGGCCTCAGGTAGTCTCAGACTGTGGCGAAGACTCCAAATATGGAGTGCTCAGCAATGTTATCCAAATCCATGGGGCAAGGCCTACTACGATGTTAAAGATCTTACGGCGTAGTTACTGCGCGTGTTTCCAACCTTTATGTGATTCCACTATAATTTCAAACTTTCGCATTGTGGCATCACAAAATTCTGGAAAACGAGGACCTATAAAAAACCTCATGAGAAAAGAAAAATTACGTAGGCAGAGGAAACTCTCCCTACATCAATTAAGGAAAACGAGACACATTGGCTCAGAAGAGCCGTGAGCCTCCTCCACCACAAAGCTACAAAGAAAAAAGCTAATGGGGATCTTTAGGGTTACTGGAAGCACCCGGCTCCAGAACCTGGCAGTGAGAAGCATCACTTTCCATAGCACGTCTAGTGGTTACAAGTTTGTTTGCATACAGAACCGAATGGGCATGGAGTTTTTGAGCAAGTTTATGGGCCCGTTGATGGTCCAGTCCAAGTTGTTTAAACTGGTTCAAGGTATGATCAGTATAGCAGGTCCCACCAACACCCAGAAGGATGGTGTGGAGAGTCACAACTTTAGCACTAATGAGTTTGCTGAGGTCTGTATGCTGCCGCTGTGCCGCCTCTAACTGTTGTCCAGGCCTCGTGTCTTCACAGTACTTAATTTCAATCAAGTGCACATGTTGCTGGTTTGCATTAAGTTGGTGGGGCTGTCTCACGCGGTTGGCTCGTGTGGTCCTCCGTGTTGGGTTGTGTCTGCTGCGTAACGCATGGTGTGAGCGAGTGGAAGAAGGAGAAGAAGGGGTGGGTTTGGCTATATAGGGAGTAATCAGTATAGCATCGGGACGACTGGATGTGAGTCTAGATCTCTTAGGACATTTTCTAGGAAAAAGGTAAGGGGGTAAAATTCTGTTTGATGCATGTGCAGGGATTTGGAGGCTGTGTTGCGCCAGCCTATCATCACTCCCTATGTCCATGTTAACCAAGCCTGCCCCCAAAGGGCTTTTGCTAAGAGCTTTGATGATCATTCTTCCAGCAACATTGTGGCGTTCAGTTTTCATGCTGGAGATGATATGATTTTGGCAGCCTGAAAGCATGTGGAGTGCACTGTCTAATTGATGACAGCCTGGGAGAGGGCATAGTGGGTCAGTGGACCTCTTGAAGCGAACTGCATGTTTTTGGTTAGAGAGGGTGCCAGTGCGATATTGTAAAATGGTGCGCTTCATAGGTGTGGATATACAAGGCATGTTTCTAAAGGCGTTGCTGACTTTCTTGTTAACATGAGGTAATAAGCTCTGATAGTAAGTGTAGTAGCCTGTTTTGGGGTTGGCATATCCAAGTCTGTGTTTTATATGCATGTGAGACTTGAGAGCATTTTGAAGATTGGGGAGGTAGGTGAATTTAGGATTGGGAGCAGGAGCTGTGGGTGTGTCAGCATTGTGTTCATTTTTTTCCTCCTTGGCTAACCAAAATAAGTGAGAGAAAGGATTTCCACCAGGGCCTGCGCAAGGGATCCCAGTATCAGCCATGTTATTATTGGCTTGACTTGCTTGATATTTAGCAATAGCATCTGCACACTCGTTACCAGCAATGCCAGCATGAGATTTTACTTTGTAGACACAAATATTGGTTTGTGAGTTGCTAATGAGAGAAGATATGATTTTAAGAACATCCCCTTGAATATGTTGTTTGTGCTTCTCAGGGTAAATAAGCTGTTTATGTATTTGATGAGCAGGATGTAAGCCAAACATAAGGTGCACGGATATGTCCACTCTGTGTATTTGGCCATGTGTTTCAAGCCGAGCCCTCACACCAGGCCAGCAACCATTTGAAGAGCTGGGCTTTCTATTTTTTCCTCCTTTGTGAAGGTAATGCAAACACCTGACGACAGGTCAACCTGGCGCAAACCAGGCTGCAACTCAGATCATTAATTTCATAGTAGTTTACATTATTATTGCAAGCTTCTGTTGCAGTGGTTGATCTACCTGAATCTGATATTTCAAAAAAAGGAAAGCTAGGCAGGCAGAGAAATTTTCTTAGACAGTGTGGATCTGAAGAATTTACAAGCAATCAGAGGCTGGCTGTGAGAGTGTGTTTTCCGTGGCACATCTGGTGAAAACAAGTTTGCATGTGGGCAGCGTTACTGAATGGGCAGCGTTGCTGAATGGGCATACAAATTGTAAACAACAGAAAGAAAGAAAGACTACGCAGTCCAGGTCTGGCGCATGCATGAAGAAAAGGTCACCTGTCCTGATTTTAGGGCTCCACCATGCAGGCCAAGAGGAATAGCAAGCACAGAAGTCTACTCCAGCAAGCTGGCCCCTACCAGGGACCTACGACACGACTGTCAGGCAGGCCCTGTCCAGAAAGTTCTCTTATCTACTTCTTTAAACATTAAGTGGTAACACGGAAGTGTATTAATGTCTGACACTGCAACCTGTGGAGTTTGTGTGCATAACTTTGCATGCTTGTTTTGTGAAGACTTGTCATGCTGAATCACCGTCACTGCACTTTTGTTGTTCTCAAAGCAGGTAACACATCCCCCCCATTAAGCAATATTGATGACCATAAAGGCAGAAATGTTGCTTAATGTTTCTCCTGCTCACAGGAAAATGCTGGTTACCTCTGATGCAACATGATAACAAGGCAACGTCATTGCAGTTTTGTCGATTGGCTGCATGCAGACCTTAATGTTGAGGCTGCCTTGGCTGCATGGATTGGATTTTTCTTTTGCTGTCCTTGATCCTTGCGGATCTTGGAATTGTCAGCGGGGTTTTGGGGTTTCCTTTCACGTATGATTCTTGCCTGCGTTGCGCATGCGCTTCTCTTTGACAAGAATCAGGGGGGTAGTGATATGCCTAGGTGAAACAATAAGACGTGAATGACGCTGATCTTGCATGACAGCTGTCACGTCAAATCATGGCTGTTGCTGAATCATGGTTATTTGGGTTAGTTATTCCTATATGGAGGTTATTATTGCTGGAAGGCTGCATCGTGCCTTGTTTTAGAGAACTCTCTCTGTTTCTGGATTTGATAAGAGACGTGCTCAAAACCCTTTTGTAAAATGCCCGGGGTTGAGAAGATGACAGCGTAAACAGGCAGTCCTTGGGGAGGGACCTTGTTGGCAGAAGGCAGCAGCTTGCAACCAGTGTACGTATCGTGTGTGTTTGAGCATCAGAACTGAGCAAGCAGAAGGAAGCATTGAACTAGCATTGCAAGAGAGAGAAGGGAAGAGGGCAGAGCTCAGTACACTCGCATCTCAATCCATCAGCTTCGAGTGAACTTGTCCTTTGGCGAATGGCTTTAGGCAACTCTGGACGTTAAGTATTTCCCCGTGGTGGCGCCATGTGATGGTTCAATGTCCAGGGTTGCCAATAACCATGCAACAAAGGACGGGCACACTCGAGCTGTTGGCTGGAGTTGCGAGTGCACCGGCTTAGCTCTTCTTCATATTACTGCTAAGCTGCTCTTGGTCTTGCTGAACAGTGCTGGCATGACTGCAGCACGCAGATAATGTCTGGGGCAGACACAGCGTTTGGACCAGCTTCACCAGGTTGGGGTTACATCTGAGACAAGGCACCCCTGGCACAAGGCCAGGGATAACAGAAACAGCGCCAAACCTCAATGGAAGGTGGAACAGAAAGTTGAATAAGAGAGAGCATCCAATAAAAGAACCCCACTTAAATACAGGTCACACCTCACACTCTAGGTTTTGCAACGATTCAGCAATAATCACGATTTGATGTGACAGACTGACTGTGTGTGTGATTCTTTACGGCAGTTGACACTTCTGAACTCAGCACAAGGCATTGCTTCCATTCAGTCAACATTTGTACACATTTAGTTGGGTTACAGGCACCTTTTTGCTTCAGCTAAGCTGCCCTTGTTGGCAGGTACAGCTTTGTAACCCTATCCTATCCTACCCTAAGCATGCCCTCCAACATCCCAGCAAGGGCCCCCCTCTTCCTTATGAGATCCAAGGCCCGCAAGGACAGCAAGTTGCGACCTGCAGGAGAAGCTCAAAAACCTTTAATTTCTCTCTAATCTCACCCCGTCAAGCCAGAGATATGATTCACACAGCTATCAGTCCTTGTCTTGCCCACGCTTCTGCAGTCACTCCATGCACCCCAGCAGGCCTAATCAATTTGGGACAGGACGATTGAAAGAATTGTCAGACATACATACAACCTCGGGCATCGAGCTCAGCCACCGTCATGTTACGGAACCCTGGTCAAGCGCGAGGAGGGCGACAGCAAGGAGGAGGTCCCCGGATCGAGTCCTTGTGGCCGGGGTGGAGATAAAGATGCCCTCTATCGGTGGGAGCCAGTGGGAGGCTCTTTCCTTAATGCACGCGGCCGAACGGCAAGCATAGATCTTTCCTTTCCTTTCCAACCTCGGGCTCACAAACAGCACAGCAGCAGCAATGATAAAAGAGGATGTGATTAACTTTGGACTAGGGCGCCCATCCATCTGCGTCGAATACCACAGGCGCATGGCCTCTGCGCTCACATCCAGCCTGGGGGATCCCTCAGCCAGACATTGCGCAGTTAGCCTTAATCTCCTTGCCAATCAAATAGCACACCTATGCTTGTAGTACTCGTTCTAAAGCTAACAACTCTTGTTCAGGCGTGCCATCGTTGAACTCCGCAGAGGAAAAGTTAGAGCTAGTATAAGCCACAACTTGATGGTAGAATTGAACTCTACAACCTTGGAAAAAGAACCAGAGAGGTACACCTCCATTGCCAACTACAGACATCTTTTTGCACTTGAAACAGCTTATCCCTGTCTGGCACGACCAAAACTGGCGCTGTCATCATGATGAGCGCAAGCTTTATCTTATTAAAGGCCTCAACCTGCTCTGGATTCCAATTATACCAATCCAAAGCTTTTGCCGTTTCCTTGGCACATATGTCCGTCAATGGGGCAGTGGTCGTGCTTGAGCTCAAGTGCTACACAAATTTGCGGAAATAATTAGTAAGGCCCCAAAATGCTTATAATCCCCACAGGTTCTTTTGCTTTGCCACTTCTTAATGACTGCAATTTTAGTGGGGTCCACCTTAACACCATCCTTATCCACGATGTGTCCTAGGAAATGTAGTTCAGGCTTGTTGAACTCACACTTGCTAAGGTTGGCCTTACGCTGATGCTTTCTCAGAAGTGCTAAAACAATTCGCAGATGCTTTGCATGCTCTTTCCCCGACTTTCAGTGAGAAAGTCGAGATTAACCCGGACTTAACTACTTCCGTTTGGCGGAGTTTAGGGCTTCCGGAATGCACGCCCTTGCATCCCCCGCCCATAAAATTATGTTAGAAAATTTGACTGTTTGTCCATCTTCACTTACTGAAAGGCGGGCCGCGGCACGGAGTGCCCTTCCTGTTGCTGATCGAGACATGACCAAGATTTCAACCAGATATACCAGAACAAACTTGCCAATATGCTGCTGGAAAATATTGTGCATAACCCTTTGGAACGTTGCTAGAGCATTAGTGAGGCCAAAGCACAACACCTTGAATTAGACTGCCCCCATGGGCCATGGGAATTAATTTGGCAGTCTTGGGCTTATTCTCATCAGAGATTCTAATTTGATGGTAGCATGACTGCAAGTCTAACGGCGTGAAGACCTTACACCCGTGCAGCTTATCCAATACGTCATCAAAGGGGGGCCAGGCATCGAGCAGAGAAAGTTGGTGATGTACCTGGTTCTAAACAGGTGGTATGATCTACTCCTGGACGCGCAGGAGGGCAGCTAGTGATGGGGTCAAAAACATCTTGGAACTCACCTTGGATCCTCTTTACTTCCTTGCAAAATAGTGAATCATGCTTGTGTAACTTGCTCATCTGTACACCCTTTCAAATGGTTATCCCTTTCCTGCTACCAGTATGATTCCCTTGCGAGCCCTGCGCTGCCCCAAGGGCCATTAGGGCTTCGCTACCAATGTCACGATGAAGCGAGTACGCTCCTAGCAGAGACACTTAGACCTATGGGATGGACCACAGTAAGGAACTAGGGTGGTGGCAAGGCTTAGCTAATTCATTTATTAGAAGTGCCTCCGGGAGTCAAACCCGGCAATGCCGGTCCCGTGATCTCGTTCCCTTTATTGCACACCATTACCACAGAGAGAGCTACCACGCAACAATGCGGCCCGTCAGCTGATCAGTATCCACCTTAGTGAGATCCACCTTAGAGGAAAAGGGAAAAGTATGTTCCAGTATGTACTACATGTTTAATACACCGATTTAATTGCGCGGTGCCTGTCTTCTGGAGGCAGCATGTAGGCACTCCGGCGGCTATGCCGCGGTGTCCGCTCTCAGGTACCTAGGCCTAGGATGCCCAAAGTACTGAGCCACGCACACTTCCCACAGGTTCCATGCCGCGTTCACATCCCTGTGCATCTGGTACGAGCGTTGTGGTTTCTTCACACGTTCGCGCCTTCTGCCAGGAACCGCTGCATGAACCTCCCCCTCAGCCTCATTCGCACCCATGCCCCCCTCCCCCACTCCTCCCACTTCCTCCTCCTCCTCGTCCAAATCCATCCCAGCCCAATCTGTGCTCCCCTGTCTGGACATCCCCTCCTCTTGCTCTTCCTCCTCATCTGTCTCAGACACACCCTCCACCGGCTGCTGCTCACCACCCCCCTCAGCCATGCCCTCCACCTGCTGCTGCTCACCACCCCCCTCAGACACACCCTCCACCGGCTGCTGCTCACCACCCCCCTCAGCCATGCCCTCCACCTGCTGCTGCTCACCACCCCCCTCAGCCATGCCCTCCACCTGCTGCTGCTGCTGCTTGAAATACTCCTCCTTGCACACAGGACACTCGCGCAGCCGCCGAGACTTGCGTTGCAGGTGGGTCACAAAGTCTCTCACCATGGGCTCCACTGTGCGTGCCCCACACCTGCTGCAGCTCACAGTCGTCTTGTATTCGTTGAGCGACATGAGCATCCTCGGGTGCAGCTTAGAGTGACCCACCCCACGCAACAACATGTTTAGTAAAAATCAACTACATGTTTAGTAAAAATCATAACTAAAGCTCTGTCACTGTGCTAACACCCACCCCCCGCAACCTCTCCCACCTCATCACACGTACTATACAACCCCTCATGGGCCTTGGTATTAATTGGATACACGACCTCATATCCTCCTGCAAAACCGTGGCCATCACAGAGGCTCAACTCCAGCCTGGGGCAAAACACTCCATGGTAAACACCAAGTTTAAAACAGCACTTAATAGACTGGCAGCCCTCATCAATCTTTCATCCACTGAAGAGCTCAACACTGATGCTATCCAAAAAGTCCCCACACGTAAAAACACTGAGCCAGAGTCCTCGCGGCTCACCGCTGCATAAACAACACTCACATTAGTGGCCTCATTGATACCCACCTCAATCAAGCACTCAGCCCCTCAGGGAGGCTCCACCAACATTGATGCTAACCCTCAACCAAGCAACAACCACTCAACACAAGCAGCCTGAATTAAGCAACAACCACCCAACACAGGCAGTACCAGTACCACAGACTCCCTCCATAACTCACTCCAGGCATGAGATCATTGAAAGTCGCCTCCCACGGACACCCTCAGGTGTCAGGCCTGGGCCAGCACCTACAGCAAACCCTCCCAGTACGAGCACAACACATCTGATATATCCTGAAACACAAAACATCAACCAATTCAATAATTCACCATCAACACAACAAGTCTGCCCCCAGACAGAAAATGTGACAAACACTGGAGCAACAGAACCCCAAAGTGAGCCACCCAGTAAACGAACATGCTCTAGACACAGAGCAAGCACGGCTTCTCCTATGCACTCAATCCACACTCCCACGCAAGCCAATGTTCTACCCTCCACCCAAAATGCCAACCCAGAAGACAAGGGTACTCTCAACACCCCACCTGGAGATGGTTCCACCGTCAGTGCTAACCTGCCAAACTATCTGGCTGAAGGTCAAACTCCATTGTATCATTGTAAGATTAGGATTGAGTGCAGGAGCTGTGGATGTGCCAGCAGTTTGTTCTCTTTTTTTTTCCTCCTTGCCAGTGGCTTACCATAAAAGTGAGAAAATGGATTTCCGCCAGGGCCTGCGCCAGGGATCCCAGTATCAGCCACGCTATTATTGGCTTGCTTTGCCTGATATTCAGCAATATCATCTGCACATTCGTTACCAGCAATGCCAGCATGAGGCTTTACTTTGTAGAAGCAGACATTGGTTTGTGAATTGTTAATGAGAGAAGATATGGTTTTAAGAACATTCCCTTGGATATGTTGTTTGTGCTTCTCAGGGTAAATACCGCAAAGGGTAGACCTTTGCGAGTCAATCCCTAAACTCATAACTGATCCAGGGTATGGGTGGTGTAGATAGTCCCACCCACACCCAGGAGGATTGTTTGAAGAGTGATCATGGCACTATCGTCGGAATGTTGTTTTTCGTTACCAGATGTGATTACCTCGATTTCTGTACGGAGTACTAGTTTGGAAATCGAGTAGAAATCGGGCAGTAACACTTTCTTGGTAACCGGTCCAGAAACCATTCAGTAAAGTCTTTCTCGATTACCAAAATGGTAATAAGGACAGAAATCAAGTAACGATTACCAATTCAGAAATTGGGCAGTAATGAGAAGGAAATGCACTTGCAGCTCTGTTTGCAGCTGCTGATTACTGGGTAATAGACTGGAAATCTCAACAGTGATTACTTACACAAAAGACACCAGTAACCAGTGGTAAGCAGGCTATCCATGCTGCCCAGTTACTAATGATTAAAATGGAGGCAAGGGAAGAAACCCAAATATGAGACATCATTTCAATTACAAGTAAATGCAAAATCTGATTCTAGAAACCATAAGGAAATCGCCGCAAAAGGCTGGTTTCCAGAAATTGCAACATATGTTACCATCCCACACCCAATTGCAAGAATTCTCACTCTCCTGCAGCCACCCCTGCTGCACTGAGTTTAGGCTGTACTTAGAAACCAGAGAAGAGTTTGGATGCACGCGGCATATCATTATAATGTTATATAGGGGCTTTTATGATGAAACATTTTTTCATGAGAGGACCAACGTCTGAAGCAATGCCTAGCTTTGGCTGTTTTCCTACTTATGAAGCCAAATATCCAAAAAGATAAGAATTGTGCAACCGTCTTTACAAACCTTGAGACATGAAGCTAGTGGTCAAAGGAGCCCCGCTTCATGCAGTTTGTTCGGCACACAAAAATTAATAATAAAAATCTTTAAAGATTATGTCAGAAAATTAAGCCGACGTCGCTCTGTGATTCTGCAGCTCTGCGCAAATGTTTGACCGAGCCATTAAGCTCCCTTCCCCCCCCCCGCTTCTCACCCATCGTCCGCTGGCCCCAAGGCATCTGGAGTAGCTGCAGTGGGCGCGCTTGCATCCCACTTCTCTGACTGCGGTTTGGTAATGGTGGCGTGCTCAGACTGCACTGCTGCTGCTCTCCTTGAGCAGGCTCCTCGTGGGCAGTCATGGCATGCGCAACAATGGTACCATGATACTGCATGTGTATGCAGGGAGGAAGGCGCAGCCTGCGCTTGTGGAGGAGTGGAGCAGCTTTCATATCAGGAGTTCAAGGGGCTCCTCCTCCCTTCTTCTCTCCTAACGCTTTGCCGCTTGTAGCCGCCCTTTGAGCAAGCTTTGTCTGTCGCTGCAGATGCGGGTCCGTGCGCGTAGTGGACGTGCTCGGAGGGAGCAGGAGAGCGGGTCAACCTTGTGCGCTCACCACACATTGTGGCGGTTACTACACTCGATTCCCGCCTAAAGACTCTGCAAAAAACTTCGCTAATGTCTGCCTTCAGGTCTTTAACTTGGTTGCAGCCAAGTTGCCAAGGAAGCCCTAGATGACCAGCTTTAGAAACCAGAGACGATGCTAACAGACTAGTAATGTCGTATTTCCTTATTTTCTAATTTCTGGTAATCGCAATTTGGAGGTCACACGTGTCTACAACAACCCGATTTCCAGAAATCCAGCTGGTAATCAGTGCTTGCTGGTAATACGATTAGAAATCCAGACAACAATCAGTGATTACTGGAGCATTTTCTTACTGGTTTCCAGCAATCACTGATTACTAGCCGATGTTCATACGTATCACTAGAAATCGATTTTTTTACATTACCAAGAAAGCAGGTGGAAATGCCCTGGTAATGAAATACAACATTCCGACGATGAACTTCACTGAACACCATGAAGTTGTTTGCACAGTTCACAAGGGGTTACAAGGGAAAAAGGCCTCAGTCAAGACGTTTGACTGCTAGCCTGTTCATAAATACACATGAGGTCATGATGAAAAAAAGGAAGTTTGTTGTTATCTTGGTTCAGAAAAATATTGATATCCTGGGAATTCACAAGGTGAATAACCTAGACAGGGCATCCTGAGGGAGACATGAAAATGTAGAAAAGAGAAGATGTGCTCAAAAAGTGAGGCATGTTTTTGACGGAGAGCAGACCTGGGGATTGGAACGTCTGACCAGCACAATTTTTTCATCTTGTATGTCCGATGATGAGTCATCAGAATTACAGATCTCACAGACCGGAGAATCATTATTGGACCAAATAGCATATTCAACTCAAAGAGTGAGTACCCGCAGCCTGAATCTGGCAGTGATGCAAAGAACGTGATGGGGAAAATCCAAGTAGATGTATTTAGGCAGTAGTACTTAGTAAGGAGGGCGGATGGCATGTGCATTTCTGATAGGAAGTCCAGACGGAAAAGATGACAAACATTGGAGCAACAGAACCCCAAAGCAAGCCGCCCAGTAAACGAACACACCGTGACTCTTAAAAGAAGCATAGGCGTATGTTGCAGCAATATAGCCAGGACACCTCAGGACCTAGTGTCAATCAATGTAACACTCTACCAATTTTTAGATTTTTTTTTTTCGTAACAACGAGCCAAACTATGCCTGGGCTGAAGGTTAGGTATCCCCTAATGTAATGTAACACTCTACCAGAGACGCTTAAAATCTACCCTCAGACAGAGAAAATACTAGCAACAAGATCTGAGCCCAATAGCAAGCCCACCAGGAAAAGGAAGCGCTGACATGGGCTTATGCTAAACTAACTAATCCCTAAGAGCTTACACTTTTTACCTGAGTTTTCTACTTCATGCGAACAAGGGCACTAGCAATGCATTTTGGGACATACCCTGTATCTCAACCCAAATGAAATGTATACTCTATCTTCCAATACTGCACAGGCACCCCCTAAAACCGAAACGTGCAGTCTTTAAGAAATTCACTAGCCTTTTATGTCCCCTCCCAGAATGTCATCATATGGATAGCGCTCTCCACATTCTTTCAGATTGTCAATGCCCTGTCATTCGTAACATGGTAAATGAGTGTCATAACATTGCCAGCAAAATGGATTTTAAAGTGGTTAGCAAAGCCTCTTATGGGTCAAAACTTATGCATTATGAGGATGTAGGCAGTGCAGACCGTCTGGCCCAGCGTGACCTGCTCATCACTGAGCAAGCCTCTAATCATGAACCTCCATGTCTCTTTGACCCTAGTATTCCTGACCAAGCTAGATGCAACTCAAGCCGCCCTGACGTCATCTTGGTCACTCCTTGCCCTACAAACCTAAATAGACCATTTACTTCCCCTTCACATCGGACACTTTACAGTATGAAAGGCAATACAGTAGTAAGGAGCAGCACAACTCCAGCCGGGTAACGCCATGGATCGAATATTTGAGTGCACACCAGAACCAGGTTGGGGGTTTCCCTGACCATTTTTCTTCCTGCTACAATCCTTGCACAAGCAACAACTTTGAATTTGCACCACACAAACATTCCTTGCGTGATATTTATTTTTTGCCAATGAGCTGCCTTCCAGGTTCATTGAGGCTTTTGCTGCAGTGACCATTTCAATGTATGGCAGGCTCTGAGTTGAAGGTGTGCCGTCCTTTGCCTGCTTGCTTATCGATTGGCGTGTGCCAAGGAACCGCTGCTTCGTTTCCACTGCTATGCTTGTGTTGGTACCCTCCACACATTGGACAGATCTTTGTCTGGACAGTGGCCTGTGGTCTAACTCATCTGGTGTGACAGCACCTCCCCCCTTTGAAACATATGTTTTGCATCCTGTGGGCCTACCCGTTGTCTTTGTTTTCTCGTATAGTCCGTTCTCAGTGTGCTGGAAAGTACCAGCACCAGGCCTACCAGCCCAACTGTGTGGCTGCCGGTCCTTCTTTAGACCTGTAGATCTGTCATGAATTGAACATCCAAAACCGCCATATTAACAATAAGTAAATCCTCTGAAGATATGAGGCCTGGTGCCCAGCTAGAAGTCTCACAGCAACAACTTGTACACAGTGAATTGTGCAAACAACTTCAAGGTGCCGAGACCACTCTTCACACAATCCTCCTGGGTGTGGGTGGGACTATCTGTACTGCTCATACCCTGGATGCGTTTAAAATCTAGGGATTGGCCCACAAATGTCTACCAAATTTGCACGAAAGCTCCATGCCCACTCAGTGCAATATGCGCACAAACTTATCTCAACCAGATATGCCATTGAAAACAGATACACTCATTATACTTCTGGTGTCTTGGGGCTGCTTGCTGCCAGAAACCCACCAGACCCACACTAGCTTCCCTCTGGTGAGGGAGACTCACGGCTCTTTGAGCCAATGTGTCTCCTTTTCCTCCATTGATGTTGGGAGTGTTCTCACTGCCTACGTGGTTTTTCTTTTCCTTCTGGATGAAATGCTAATATTGCAAATTTTGCATCTGCTAAGAGGGTGCCATATGGCCACCTCTATGCGCGCCAAGGAGTATTGGGGAGTTCATTTGCATTGCTTAACAAAATCAACTTGAAACTTTGCACACAGAGTGAAATTATTATACAACAATTTGCTTATATTAGGGAGCTTCCCAAGGTTTGGAGTGCGCGAGTCGCGTGCGATTGCACCACGCAAAACATGTGTACCTTCATGCTCTGCAAATTTTTTAATGCATAGCATGTGACGAACCCAACCCACCTGGACATTCAGTAGATTCTTGGAAGAACTGTACAGTTTTCTCAATCTGGTCGAGGAAGTGCATTATTCTGGCTCATAAGACAATGATGGTCCTGCAGACCACTGCTTCAAGTGATGACAACGATAAGAAGACCACAACTGACATCCATGATGTTTGTAAACTGCCAAGGTTGCTCTCTCACTGACACACACACGTGCACTCACATAAGTATTCACACAATTTTGCAAGCACATAAGTAAGCAAGCAGGCAGGCATGAGCAATCGCTTGCCTGAATGCTCACAGACACATAAGCACGTATGCGCCATTGCATGCTCACATGCAAACTCGCTAGTTTGCATGCACACAGGCAAGCTTCCAGGATTCCTGATAACAATGATAATAGCAAAAAACAGCATGTGCATCCCCCGAGCAGCTAAGGATATGCACAAGTTTGCTCAGAAAGCGCATTTCTGTATGAGTGTAGGTGCACCTAGGTGAAGCTGTGGGTTGTAAACTGCAGGTATTCAGTTCTAACAAGCATAGTAGTAAAAGCATCATTCTGAAGTCCTGGAATCAACTGCATTCTAATACAAGAGACAGCGTGCACATAGAACCTCTGAGCAGCACACAACCTGCAGCTTAAATTATAAAAACACAAGCTGTACTTCTATGACACATCATGCTCCTTCAAAGCAATGCCTTGCAGGCCATATCAGCTTCTTGCTGTGCTTGATGCACCGCTTTCTTCAATTCTTCGATTCCCTTTAAAGGCGTCACTAAAATATGTGCCTGTTACAAATAAAAGAAGAGAGAAAAAGCCGTTAAAGAAGGCAGACAAAAATGGGGGCCATCGCAAGCAATGCAGAAAAATGGAAGAGCCTGTGTGTGTGTATGTGTGTGTGTGTGTGTGTGCGCGCGCGCGTGTATGTGTGTGAGAATGTGTGTGTGTGTTGCGTGCGTGCAGCATTCCCCAGCAGCTGTAGCTGCACTTCTCTCAAACAGCACTCCGGCAAGTCCAGGCCAGGCAACCTCCCTCGCTGCACAATTAGCTCTGTTGAACAGCATAACTCATCATCACCAACTCGTCCAGTCTTTTGGGAGCAAAGTACAGAGACCCCCCAAAACATGCTTAGAACACAGCACAGCAACTTTTCGACCGGCACTCCTTGGATGCACACTCTTGTTAATGCAGCAGCGATATGTCAGCAACGCCAATGGGGTCAAAAGGAGCTGCTGTGCTGCCCTGGACAAATTTGAAGCTGGTTTAAACGCGTGGGACCAACCAGCATGCCCCGTTCTCAAGAAACTATGCAGAAGCGTTTAGATGATTTGTTAGCCAACAATCCACGGGATCTCTAGCTGGCTTGCTGAGGTGTTGCGATCAAGCCACAATGACCATGGGGAAACAAGAGAGTGAAATCCCTAAACTAAAGTGCTTGCCCAACGAGGCATCGTCCTTCAGGCGTTGCCTCTCTTTGAGCTTCAACATAAAGCACGTTGCAAAAGGCCTTCGTTGTTTAAAAATGGTGAGTGCTTGCTTTTTTGAAGCTAAAGTATAATCCAAAAAGATCGCAGCTTTTTCTATCTTCAGACCATGCATTAGGGACCCACCTGCTTGGATTTAAGCCTTTCCAACTCCTGTGCCTGGCTGAGCCTCATCTGCGCCCACCGCTCCTGTGCTGCCACCTGCTTTTGCACCGCCTCCTCCAGCTTGGCTTGCTTTGCCTCCCACTCTCTCTTCCAATCCAGAGCTTGCTGAAAGGCTGAGGAAGCTGCATGAGCTGCTGCGGTTGCCCTCTTTACCTCTTCATCCAGCTGCTTGAGTCTGGCCTCCGCCCTCTGCGTCTGATCAAAGGAAGCCAATTTAGGATAAATAAAAGAACGGGTCTGGAATTATGGCCTTGGACACGTGATCAACGCATGTGCTGCTCTCACAAGAAATTGCTGGAGCATGTCTACCTCTTCTCATACAAAGTAGTTCAGGGCTTATGGCATCCACCATTCCATGAAGTACATTCATTGCCACTGAAAGCCAACACTGTTTCTTTCCCAATGCAAGCATTGCTTAGATTCGAACTTGCTGTTACCTTCTTGTAGCACTGACATCATGAAGGACACACCTTGCGCGTATACTGTGGCGTGTTGCTATCGCTGTCATGAAGACTACTTGTCCCTGGTAAGGCTCCAGCCTGTGGGGTACGAGGCCACAAACAGGGATAATACGGCATATGGATAAAAGAAAGTGAATGTAATCAGCCAAGGCGCGCAATATTTAAATGCTGTGTCACAGATGTATTCTTTCCAGTACATATTGCTTGACTTCCTGCACGATTATATCCGTACGAGTAATGAGCCAGAAGATGCATTCAAGTATGCATGTACATGTGAAATAAAAAAGCAAAGTAGGTAGGGAGGGGGGTGGGGGATCCTTCATAACACGGCATTGGTATGGCTGTTGCGTTTAGACAGCAATGTTCAATTCGTGATGTTTAAAAGGAATTTTATCATTTAAAGGGTCGTTGATGCACGGGACAAATTGCTCCGCGCATGAACTTTTCTTGCTGCTTTTTCTTCGCTGGTCTATTAGTCAGGTCAGCCAAGTAGGTTTGAGTTAATGCCCCACTGCAACCAGATGATTCTGAGTATGCAGGACCTTTGTCTAGACCTATCTTAGCAACTCTGCATACTTAGTTTGTGCCGGGGGGTGCCCAGGGTGTGGGGCCAGAAATCAAGCAAAACCCCTGCCAAAATGGGGTCTCCAGGAAGCACCCCCCGGGCTTACCTGACCAGCAGCGATGGCTGGGCACTTTTTCAGGAGCACATTCTGGGGGGTCCGGGGGGCTGGGGCGGGGGTCCAGGAAATCGCTCCCCGGACCTCAATTTTGGCAGGGAAAATGGCGAGTTAACATAGCAGGGCAACCACTGCACCAATCGGGGTCGCGACACTTTTGCTGGGACAAATAAAATATTTAAAGAATTGACTCACTGGAAATTTGCACAGAGCTTCAAATTTAAATGATTTGACCCCGGACGGAGCCCCTGGAGCCCCCCAGAGCCCTAACACATAAGTTCAAGCGAGCAAAATCATTCAGACGGTGCAAAAGCATGCGTCTATCAAGTGAGCACACGCTCAGGCGGGCTGACCAGAGCCTCATCTTTTGGTCAAACGCCCAGCTGTCACTGCTCGCCAGGAGCCACTCCCTGCACACCTGGACCCCCAAACTCGGCAGGCATACCTAGAAAGCATGCTGAACAAGTCCTCATACTCAGGTTGTGGCCAAACATAGTGCTTGCCTGGTTTCCATGTTCACACCACTTTTGCCTAGCAGGTGCGCACAGGTGACCATGCTCTTAGTGCTCTGGACCAACATTTCCCCCCCCCCTTTTTTTCACTCCAAAGGATCAGGCTTGACCTAAAACCTACCTGAGAGCCAAAATATGGGCAGAATTTGGGCCAGAGCAGGTGTTGTGGCACCAATTTTCCTGGAAATGGTCAAAAATGACCTAAAATGCCCATGGCTCAATCCTAGAGCCCCACCCTCACTTTTTTGATGCAGAAGCACCAGTTTAGGCACCCTCAACCACTTTGCATCCTCAGTTTGCAGCGGGGCATTAACTCCTCATTTTCACACATAGCTTGGCTGAGCTGACTTTTAGTATGCGATGTTATTAAAGTACTGCTATTAATTTGTAAGAAAATTTTGAAGCTCAGCGGATGACATTATGTAAAGCTGCATAGTTTTCTGCGAGATCCTATGCCTGCTAGTAACAGCAGACCTTTCCTATCACACGTTTAACATTGTCCTTAATTTAGAAAGCGATCTGAATGAGGTCGAAAATGTGTGATGAAAAGAGTGCTGGGGTGTGTCTCTCTAAGGCCGGCGCTATGCTGTGCATGCTGCGCTTCGCGAATGCTGTTTAAATTTTAAGCGCCTTGGAAAGAAAGTGAATGTAATCAGCCAAGGCGCGCATTTTCTAAATGTGTATTACAGATTTGTTATTAGTAATGAACAGACGATGCATACATGCAAAATAAAAAAGCGAAGTAGGTAGGGAGGGGAGCGGGGGATCCTCGAAATCACGGCATTGCTATGGCTGATGCGATTGGCAACAATGTTAAATTCGTGGTGTTTAATGTCATTGTTGCACCGGACGATTGCTCCACGCACGAACTTGTACTAGCTGCTTTTTATTAGCTGTTCAATAAGTATGCAATGTAAACAAAATTGTGATTTTAATATGTACGAAAACTTTGAAGCTCAGCAGATGGCTTTATGTGAAGCTGCATTGTTTTCTGCGAGATCTTGTGCCTGACAGTAACAACAGACCTTTTCTTTAACGCGTTTATTGTCCTCAATTTAGGAAGCGATTTGGACGAGGTCGAAAATGTGTGACGATAAGAGTGGCGTTGTGTGTATGTCTAAGGCCGGCGCTATGCTGTGCATGCTGCGCTTCGCGAATGCTGTTTAAATTCTAAGCGCCTTGGAACGAACGCTGTTTATATTCTAAGCGCCTTGGAGCTATCTTTTTATTAATTTACAGAATCAAGCATTTGTGACCCTCATAGGCCATGCCAAGATCCAGCATGCTAAGATCCAGCATAGACCATACTAAGATCCAGCGCACATACATGTAATCACACCCCTAAAATCTGTGTGGGATTCCCGCCTTAATCCTGTACCCCCTCAATATTTATTGTTTGGTTTTCCGTGAATTTCTGGCAGGGATAATCACCCTCATTTGCCCTGAAACTTGTGATTTGCGAAGTACAATTGCATGTACAAGCTACCTCCAGCAATGAAGCTGCAGCAGTGTAGCACCAGGATAGCTGCACTGCTCCTGCATGTGGAGGTGTGCAAGAAACAAAATTCCATACTCTCAGAAACTAGCTACTGTTGAAAAGCGCACAAAATCCAGCCGCACACACTGCTCCCTTGCACAGTACATACTTCAGAGGGAAACCGTTTGTATTTCTAAAATGCCCGAGGTCCAGCTGCACACACACACACACACACACACACACACACACACACACACACACACACACACACACACACACACACACACACACAAACACACAGCCCTCCATTTGACGACCTTCACAAAAATAATCAACACTTGTCCAGAAAAGCTGCATTTGTGCTCTGTAACTGCACGCTGATGCTCATCAGCAACTTAAACTGACTGGCTTCTGCCTTCTGCGGCAGGGAGGGGTTTTCAGGGATTCCCCATCCCAGCTGTTGACGCCCCTCCGGCGCTTTGGGCCCTTCATTTCCAATCACACACAAAAAAATCCTCGAAAAACACAACATTCATTATCACACACTTCCCCGTATGCTTCAAAATAAATAATTTCTTCCAGTGCCTGCAGTCATCCTGCACTCCTTGAAACCATCCTTTTTTGAGGGATTTTAAATTTTGTGCGGTATTCCAAAAATGAAGAGGAGATCGAAAACAAAAATGTTTTTTTTTGGCAATTTTTAGGCTTAGGCCGATTTCCCACCAAGGGGTTTAGCTGGGATGCTGCACCTGACCAACCACTGCACCTTCCAGTCCTTGTATTTTGCAATGACCTTCATTTTGTATGAGGGCCCCAAACCACCATATATCATCCAAATTGGTGCAGGAGGTGACCTAAGAGGGAGATTTGGGCTTGAAAATGGGATCAAGCTGCGGCTTGTCAGAATTAGACATGCCTCCCCTAAGCTGCTCTTGTCAGCCCCAAGTAAGGGGAGTTCTATGTTGAGAACATTTAAAACACCCATTCTGGGAGGGTTGTCCACCTCCGATCAATCTAAAGATCAGTCCAAGGGAGAGTTGTAAAAGAAAAGAAACACCACGAAGGCAGAGGAGACATTCTCTGCATCAATTAAGGACAAGTGGGGTGTGGTCCTCCGGATCGCAAAAAAAAGGGACGGAGCTTGTGCTTCCCTTGCATGTCTTTGCAGCTGAAGTCGAAAAGTTTTACAGCAACCATTACCTTGAATGAATTGAATTATGCAGGGGGGGTTGCACCCCCCCGCACCCCCCTGCTCCTGTACATGTCGTCATGGGATGGATGGGTACATCACCAGCTCCTTATTTCTTGTTCACATCTCCAAAGCATTAGAGCATCACCATGCAGGCTCCAGAACCTCTTTGAGCAATTGGAGGAGGTGCATATATGCATGAAGTGGGTGTCGAGTGCGCACACATGTGTGCGCTGTACAGTCCGGACTGCATGCACAGTCAAGGAGTTGATTGAACTGGGGTCCTAAATCTCCTTCCACCCTGCTTCAACCATCCCACACGACAGCAAGCCTCCAGTGCCTGTTGCGACGATGTCCATCTCTGCAAAGCACATCTCCGCCACTCCATGCCCACTCTATCGCAAGACAGCGTTAACTTTTTATCCATGTAATGAAAATGTAAAATAAGGTTAAAGTAAGCATGAACGGGATGCTTCACCAGCGAAAAGCAATCTTGGCTTGGCAAAAGGGCTTGACCGAGTATCCAAGGGCAGCTCTAAAACCAGCGCAAGATTAGCAATTCTATGGTGCAAACTTTATGATATGGGGTGGTTTGTGTGGCTCAAAGCTTTATTTTTTCAGTGTCGATTTACACAGACACTAAGGGACTTCGCCCTAGGGGGCTCCGCCCTCAAAAGCAGACAGGTTTGGCTTATATGAGCCTGCTCCACCAGGAGAGAGTAAGAAAGGAGACTATTAGGGGTAATATCAGCTACTGACATCAGTAGTTGCTTCTTATCTTGTGTATCCTCATCCTTGCCTACCTGCCTGCCTTCGAGCACATATGTTTGTAATATATGTATATATACATATATATACATACATACAGTTTCACGTAATACACCGGAGCTCAGTACTCCTTGCAAATCCTGATCTCAGTTTGTACGACTAAAAGCTTGGAGTAGCCAGCACATAAACGTATCAATCATCCTCTCAGGCAACCCCTTTTTGGCATAATGTCATTGCTTATCCTGAATGAATCATGCAAGTTCCCATTCATGTTAGAAGCAAGCTATGTTTCCAGGCATGATCTGTGTTCAACCTGACCCCACAACAATCCATGTACAGCTGTGCACACTAAGTCAATGAAAAGATGCTGCTGGCATGCTTGCCAGACATTTAAAAGCAAATCACCCATTTCAGGTTGTGGCTTGACACCTGGAAGGTCTGTAGAGCGCAATGTCAGGAACTCTTGAAGAGTTGAGCTTATCAGGGGCACAACAAGCAATGGGCTTCAGGCTTGTTTACAGGTTTGCTTGCTCTGGACCTGGCAGCCAGGACTGAAAAGCTCCAACAAAGCTAGTTAAAGGGTTTCAACGATCCAATTCCAGCAACTATTGCTGTTTACCTTTGCTTATTGAAACTCTACTGTGACAATTGCCTGGGGGTTGTGTGAGTAGATTTAAACGAGGCACTTGACATGCTCGCCTACATGTCTGCCTGTGTGAACGCTGCATGATGTTGCTTGAGTCGCTTGAAGCCTGACAGATGAGTTTCATTGCTGCTGCTGATGCTCCAGTGCTAGACCTTGGCAGGTGCTCAGCGAGTTCATTGGCTTGAGTACCGTGTGTGCACACTGCAGACATGCAGGATATGGTGTGCTTGGTGTTGCCATCTATTCCATGCTGTTGGCATGCCTCGCCCTTGTTGGTCTTGCAACCCTTTCTCCCCCTTTTTGGTATAGCATGCGGTGAGGCCAAAGTCATGAAGCCTTACCCAAAGAGGGCCCGACACGACTTATACAAAACACTGAAATCCACGAGATCAAATGCAAGGAAGCTCTGTTGACCTGGTCCTTACCCGCTGCAGTGGCGTGGCTAGGGACATCAGATCATCCACCACACTTTTTTCCTGGCCTGCAGTAGCCTCCAGGCTTTCTTGCAATCGATGCAACTGATGCCGCCGTGGTTGTCTGTGAGGCTGCCTCCCCTCAAGATGCTGCTGCTCCTGTTCATGCTGTTGCCAGCCCTCAGGCCGCTGTGGCAAGTGGTTTTGAGATTCGATGCTGTCTGAGTGCTGATCGTTTTCCAGTAGTGTGCTAGTGTCCACCCCAGGAGGCTGTGCCACATTTTGCCTCTTGCTGCCATGTGTGTTCTTGGGTGGTGCAGATAACTCCTTTGGAATGAGCCGCTTCCGCTTTTTCTTGGGCTTTTGTGCGCTTTGATTGCCTTGCTTCTGCGTCTGCGCTTGTGGCTGCTGCACTTGCTCCTGCTCCTGTCCGTGCTCCTGTCCTGGCTCTTGCTCTTGCTCTTGCTCCTGCTGCTGTTGCTGCTGCTGCTGTTGCTGTGGCTGTGGCTGCTGCAGTTGCTCCTGCTCTTGTGCTTGCTGCTGCAGCTGCAGCTGCTCAAGCTCTTGCTCTCCCTCCTGCCCCTGCCCCTGCTGCTGCCCCTGCTGCTGTGGCTGCTCCTGCTGCTGCTGCAGTTGCTCCTGCTCTTGCACTTGCTGCTGCTGCTGCTGCTGCAGCTGCTCAAGCTCTTGCTCTTCCTCTTGCCCCTGCCCCTGCTGCTGCTCCTGCTGCTGCAGCTGCTCAAGCTCTTGCTCTTCCTCTTGCCCCTGCTGCTGCTCCTGATGCTGTGGCTGCTGCAGTTGCTCCTGCTCTCGCTCCGGCCCCTGTCGCTGCTGCTGCTGCTGCTGCTGTTGTACCCTGCCAACTTTTGGCAGCAGAGCTTGCATGCCCTCTTTCTTCTCCCCCCCTGAGTGCTGTCCTTTGTTCTCTAGGCCCTGCTGCTGTTGTCGCTGCTGCTGTTGCCCAGATGCTGAAGGCGGTGAAGGGCGGTCCTTGGGAGGCAAATTAAGAGAGCATTTCACAGGTCCCTGCAATGGTGTCACCCAAAAGTCCAAGATTGAGCATCTGGGCTGACCTCTATGTCATGAAAGGCCAGGGACCTGCTAATTAAAATGCACAGGCACCAGGATGTATTGTATTTAGGGAAACAAATGATGAGAAAGAACTGAGGCCCTGTAATGTGGATGGGTCATTGCGGGTTTGGGGGCACCTGTATGCATTTTAAGGCTTGAACTATGCATTTGTAGCGTGCATTTGCGTAAATAAGGTGCCATTTGGGGGAGAGAGGGGCCCAGCTGGGGGGGCAAGGGCTGAGGTGAGGCAGTCTGGATGCACAGGCAGAGTAAAACTAATCAGTGGAGCCGAGGAGCCGGGAGAAGCAAGGAAGTTGTTGTTCAATTGTAATATGATGCAGTATGAATCAGCACGCGAGAGGCTTAGGAAACGTTATAGGTTGGGCCTGCCAGGCACAGCCCGCAGAATTGTTTGACGTTTAGCAGGCAGCCACTTTCAGCAAACACGATCAAATGCCATGTTCTGAGATATATGAAAGCACGCGTTCCACGTATGAACCATCCCTGCTCTGCAAGCAGCGGAACACACTCTACAACAACGAGCCAAAATAGCCTGTATGTTGAGTCTCCTTTACACAAGGAAACAAGGTCCATAGAGTGATAGCAAATCCCTTCTGAAAAGGAGTCAGCACCAAATAACACAAATGCTAGAGATTTACACCAGCAAAAGCCTGATTACGTTTTTCTATGCGATTTGTGTTGATTCCATGTAACATTAACAGTTTATACACACCATAAATTTTGGGACATAAAAAGAGACCGCAAGCCTGGGCTGAAACAAAGCTCCTTTTTTTGGCGTAGATCACACAATTCCTGGCCCACCGGGCCCCAACCAGGGGCCATTTTGGGCCCCAAAAATCTTAGGTGTGTTTGCTATAACATGTACAACGACCCTGGATGCTGATATGCAGGATTATATTGGATATTTTTTAAACAAACTTGAAGCTTTTCAAGCTTGTGGCTGTAGAGTTACAACTGCATCACTACCAGGGCTGTGAAACTACGCCGTCTTTGAGAAATCAGACCGTCTAGACGGTACGATTGACAGTACGGTACGGTTTAAATCGTAAAATGACGGTTTGGTGGATGTTACGGTAGAAAACCGACCAGTCGGTTGCACCGTCTGGCCGTGCTGAGCCACACGTTGCTGGCATGCAAATGCAGCCGCGATTGTAGATGAAACTCCACATCGAAATACAAATTATATAGCAGTATAGTGCACCATACAAATGCAAAATAGTGCCAAGCGTGCAAGGAATGCCCTGGGGGGCTCCAGCCTGCCATTCCCAAGGAGCCTGATGGCCCCCCCCCCCCCAACAGGCCTCAACACAGGGGGCTTGCCCAGAAAAAAAGGGTACAAGGGTAGGGGCAAGAAGAATTTCTGGGTGATGGAGCAGTATGTGAAGCAGGTGAGCGTAGCCAGCAACAGCTGCGCATGCGCTGAGGGCCTTCAGATTGCGAGGAGGAGGAGGAGGAGGAGGAGGAAGAGCAAGAGCAGCAGCAGCAGCAGCAGCAGCAGCAGGAGCAGGACAGTGAGGAGAGCGAGGGTAGCTGAGCAGTGGGGGGAGGGTACTGGGAAAAAGGACTTGCCCATGACTTGAAGGAAACTTGTGCGGGGTCCGGGGGGGTCCATCCAGGATTTCTGAGGCAGCCAGGGGTTGGCAATTGCAGTCCAGCAGTCATCTAGCTTTGTTTGTATGTGGTTTTGATTGAATTGAACACTTCAAGTGTCATTTTTGTTTCAGCAGCAGATTGTTGAACCGTACCGTCCACCGTAACGTCCTTCCACCGTCTAGACGGTCAGAAAATTGTAAAATTACGGAAATTATCGTAATTATGGTACCGTACCGTAAAATCGTGCACCGAACCGTCAACCGTACTTTCACAGCCCTGATCACTACACAAAAAGACTGTTTATGGCCTGCGTGGTTTTTATGTGGGCTCACAATGAGTACCTTCTACAGTATACTAGGCCTCAGATTACCCCAAGCCCTGCAGAAATGCTAGGTCTCTCAAGTCCATGGCAAGCGGGCTCATTCCTCCCAATAATTGCCGAGACTTGCCCTTTACCACATACGTAGCAACATGCACAGGTCCTTTCCACCCTCTTGCAATCGTAAATTCAAGGAATTAGGAATCTATTGATCTAACACAGCTGGCAGTGACTGCAGCAGCCAGGCAAGGTCAAAAAGGAGCCATCTTGATTTGCAGTTACAAAACATGTGTTCTCAAAGACGAGTGTGCATTCATCCAAGCTCCAAATTTCAGAAACCGATCTCTTCTGTTTCAAACATTATTTTCATGAGAAGTGCCAATGGCCTGGAGACAAGGGGAGGCATTGCCAGCAACGCGGAAAATTGGCGAAGCCCGTGCGTGTGGGTGTGTGTGCATATTTGTATGCTTGTTTGTGTGCATGCATGCATATATGGGTGCTTGTGCGCCTTGTGTGTGTGTGTGTGTGTGTGTGTGTGTGTGCGCGCGCGCGCCCCTGCATGCTGCACCCCTGCACCACTCAAGTAGCAATCCAGCAGGAGTCCAGCTGCAGCAAGTCCAGGCTGGCCTCTTTTGCTGCACCCTTGGCTTTCCATGGACCAGCACTTGCACACCTCACCGTCACGAAACGGTCCAGCTTTTTAGGGAGCACTTTCGTGCACCCGTCCTATTAAACCTTCCGCCAAAGACAGAGACCCCTCAACTAATGCTTTTTAGACGCAGCACAAAACACCATAAACTTTCCCCCTGGCCCTCCCTGCGTGCTCTTGCTGGTGCAGCTGCCACATGGCAGAAACGCCAACGGAGGGAAGAGGAATTGCTGAGGTGCCCTGGAGGATGCTCTGGAGCTTTGGTCAAATCCTTGTTTGGGCCACTCATTGCACCTCGTTCTCAAGTGAATATGCAAAACTATGAAGCTGTTTAAACTGTCGGCAATATTAGCTCCACGGGACTTTGGGTGGCTCATCTATCTTAACAGAAACCATTGTCAAACTCAGCACTGCACGTACAGGAGGTTCCCTCAATTTGACAGGCTTTCTAACAAAAAACTTCATCGGGAGGTTCCAAATCGCAGAGCCTGAGGTGGTGGAGGTAGGCCTCACCGGCCTTATGAGCACAATTGTGAAACACGCAAACCGTAGGGCTTGCCCCACGAGGCAACACCCTTTGGGCGTTGCCTCTCAACGGGGGCCTCGCCAAATGGCAAGACATGTGTTTACCTGTTTTTTTGGTTTAATACGCGCAGATTGTATGGGCTCCACAGCCCTGCAAACAGAAGGCATGGGACATGCAGGTTCTTTGCAAGAAACAGAAATAATGTTCCTGCAGTCACTTTAGAAAAGATCATTGATTCTGCTGTGCAAAAAAAGATGAGTTGGAGAGGCGATGCGTTGAACATGGTGTATGCACACACGAGGCCATCAAGCTGACAAAGCAGGATGGCAAGCAAGAGGAGGCCATGGAAACTCCCCCTCAGAGTTTCCATGGCCACAGACACTGCTCCTCCAAAGGAACAAGCCTGTTTTCATTTCCCATTTGCATGCACTTACAGGTGGTTGGTGCTTGCGCCCTGTGGCTGCCTCTTGCTGGAAAGTCCACCTGAAAATTTCAAATGCACAAAAAGACGGTTGGCAGCAGGTGCAATGCTTCAGTCATGCCTGGATGAATGGACAGGGTCTTTGAAAGGAGAGCAACAATTGATCAATGCCAATGCATCCTTACCTTACCTAGCTCGGACATGCTGCTCCTGCTGCTGCTGCTCAGGCTGTTGCTGCAGCTGCGCCTCCTGAAAGAAGTGGGAGAGTGCAAGAGGGGAAAAATGGAATGAGGGCCATCACAAAACATCTCAGTTTGCCAACACGAGATGTTAGTCAGGCCTTGCAAGCATTCTATTTCTATCGCCAACGGAGTCCATGGATGCTCTGTACATGATTAACCTCGAGACTCAGAGACTGAGACTGTGTGTGTGTGCGCGCGCGTGTGTGTGTATGTGTGTATATGTGTGTGTTTGTGTGTGTACGTGTTTGTGTGTGTGTGTGTGTGTGTGTGTGTGTGTGTGTGTGTGTGTGTGTGTGTGTGTGTGTGTGTGTGTGTGTGTGTGTGTGCGCGCGCGTGCGTGTGTATGTTTCTATGTGTGTGTGCGTGTGTGTGTCTGTGTGTGTGTGATCTGGCAGAATAGGGGCAGGAATGCTGAAAGCCCCAACGAGAGAACCGCAGGAAGGACTCACTCTGAAGTGGTAGCCTCAGCTATGCTTCCAGGGTACTTTGGGAACAAATTCGAAGTTTTTTACTTTTTTTCAACTTGAGGAGGAACAGGAATCGAACCTGCCCATAGACCCTAGTCACCAAAACTACCATAATTGTACAAGTTTCCTATTTATCAAGTTGTACTACTGAAAGTGCCATGCCATCAATGATGTCGTTGGCTCAGATCATCATGCAAGCATGCAAGCTTGCGTGCCAAACACACAGAACTGTGTAACGTTCCTCCTCACATGGGAAAATCTACAAGGAAGCAAACACAAAGAAGAAGAATACACCAAACAAGGTTCATGAGGTGACTTGCTCGCACACATCTTCCAGTGCACAGACTCGCGCTTGAAAGCGCTCAGAGCCCACGGACTAAACTGCAACTAAGCTCAGGCATCTAGATCTTTTAGTGAAATGGGAATGTACATAGGACTCCTCTGTGTCAGGCTTCTACTCTCTAATTAATCTGTTGCATGCCAACAGGTTCTCTCTGGGTTCCCAACTGTCATGCTCACTGGAATAGCCCCTCCTGTGCACCAAAACCTCAAGGGCTTGGAGCCGGCCACGCTTCATGACTCAATGATCCAGCAATGCTTCAACCTTGTAGAGAGCTCACCCTCGAGCTAAGCAGCAGGCGGAGGAGGTGTGATGCCAAGGCCATTTAGCCGTTTTTCTCGAGACAGATATGGCCTGACCAACTGAACATTGTGAATGCGTGACCATTGAGGTGGCAGCTGTAGGCAAACAGCAACAGGGCCAACCATTTCTTCAACTCTGAAACTCCGCTTGGGAAGCAATTTCTCAGACCCAGAGTTGCGAGTGCTCAGCAAAATTAAATCTCCAGCATTGAAGGAGACATTGCGCCTGTGCTGATCTCCTTAAGCGCGCATACGCTGCCTAGCAGCATCCAGACAGCGCTTAGCACCTTGCTCAACCTTCTTAGTGTCCTCAAGAAAGTTATAAGCCTCAGGGACCTTCTGAGTCTTGTTCAAATAGGCTGGAAGCAGAGGGTGCTGACCAAAATTGACATAAAAAGGTGTGTTCTGAATGGCTTCATGCCAAGAATTGTACGCAAATTCCACCCATGGCAGCCAGCGATCCCAGTTGATCTGGTTTGACATAGGACCTAAGCATCTCTACAATGGTCCTGATGGTCCTCTCCATCTGCCCGTCAGATTGGGGGTGGTAAGCACTGGAAAGGCAGCACTTCATGCCAGTCAACTCAAACACTGCCCTCCTGAAATTGTTATTGAACTGAGGCCCTCTGTCTGGGACCAGTTCATCAGGCCGCCCATGGAGGCGTACCACATCCTGAAAGAACAGGTCAGCAAAGGCCTTAGCCCCCAAATTATCAGGTGTGGCCACCAGGTGTGCCATCTTAGACAACCTGTCCAAAGACCAGAATTGATGTGTTGCAGCACAGTCTTGGGCAGACCAGAAACCAGATCCAATGATTCACTCTCCAATCGCCTCCCAGGAACAGGAAGAGGCTGGAGCTTGCCAGCACTCTTTAGAGTGCTCGCCTTTGTTGCATCGGTACTCATCACAAAGCCGCACATGATGCTCAACATTAGGCCTCAGACCATGCCACCAGAAATCGTGAGACACCAGCTCAAGGGTCTTGGTGACAGCGACATGCCCACACATGGGTGAGACATGGTATGCTTCAAGCACACGCTTCCGAGTCTGAGGATCACCTGAGAGGACGAACCTGCCCTGAAGTCTCCAAAGGCCGTGCTCATCACACTGAAAGGCCTTTGTGGACTTTGGGTCTTCAAAGCAAGGATACCTTGATATCGCTGAACAGGGAATCAGTGAGATGGGAGCCAGAAAATATGCGCACAGGATGACGCATAAACTGTGACCTTTCTCCCCCCCACCTTCTTGTGAGTCAAATGAAGCATGTTGCTTAGTAGCTTGGCTGCGTGTGGTCACAGCAAGGACCGCTGGTAAAATCAGACACACAGCACTGGCCTTGTGCTCAGCAAGAAATGGATTTCGGCTCAGTGCATCAGCCATTTTGTTCTTGCCTCATCCAACGAGCCTAGCAGCGAGACAGAAGTGGCTGTGTCTGCAGGAAATGAGTGGGTGGTGATCTGTCAAAAGATCAGTCTCTGTCGACCCTTCCAAATAACAGCGCCATGCCTTCAGCGCATGATAAAGTGCCAACAGCTCTTGTTCACCAGTGATGCAATTGAATTTAGCAGAGCTGTACTTGGCGCTGATGAAACCCACAAAGTGACCATTCTGCATGAGCACACCTCCTGTCCCCAGACATAGAAGCGTCAGTGTACACCTGGAAAGGTGCGCTCAAGTCTGGGATGGCTAACACTGGGGCATGAGTCAGGGCATGCTTGATGTCCTCAAATGCACGCTTTTCAGCTGGTCCCCAATGCAACCAGTTGAAGGTGGCTGCCTTTTGGCCGGTGATAGAAGTTAATGGGGCCACAATGGAACTGTAATGAGGCACAAAACGGCGGAAGTAATCTTTAATAGCGGCAATTTTTCAGGATCAACGGAGATGCCATCTCGACCCCAATGTGCCCCAGAAATTTCAAGAAGGGCCTGTTGAATTCACACTTGCTCAATTAGCATGTGAGATGATGCTCACGCAGAACTTGAAGAGCTAGGCGCAGATGTTGGGCATGCTCCTCAGCAGTCCTCGAAAAGACAAGAATGTCATCAATGTAAACCAGGACAAACTTTCCAATGTACTTAAACGCGAAAAACACGATTTATAACATGCTGGAAAGTGTCAGGAACATTGGTGAGCCTAAAGCAAAGCACCTTGAACTGAAATTGCACCAAATGAGAGACCATAGCAGTTTCCTCCTTGTCTTCATCACGAATTCTTGATTGGCTGTAGCCACTGTGCAAATCCAAAGATGAGAAAACAGTGCAGCCATGTAGGCTGTCCAACAAATCATTTATGAGTGGCAATGGGAAGCGATCCCTGACAGTGATTTTGTTCAAAGCCCTGATTTTGTTCAAAGCCCTGTAATCCATGCACATCCGCAACGAGCCATCTTGTCTCTGTACAAACAGGACTGGAGCTCCATAGGGAGAAGCATTGGGCACAATCAAAAACTTTTGGAAAAATCCAGAGATATACTTCTCAACTCCACGCTGCTCAACTGGGGAAAGACGATACGGGCGGCACTAGCTAGGGGCAGCACCTTCTTAAAGCCTTATGGCGTGGCTTTGATCAAACTAATAAGGTTGGGAACCAGGAGTGTGGAGTGAAGACATCATTAAAATCCTGCTGAATTTTCTGCACCTCACCATCCGGCAGAAGACCAGAGGGATCAAAGGACTGAGAGGCGCCAGTCGCCGCTGCTGTAACCACACTGGGACTAATGGAAGCAATATCATCATCTGACTGCACCACCATTAACCAGTTTGTAGCCCCCTTTTTGATGGCCTGAGCTGCTTGCCCAGCAGACAGCAAGGGTGTACCTTTAGCAGCAATGAAACTTTCATTGAAAGCATCTGAGATTGAGGAGACCTGTGGCATCTGTGGATTGCTCCTTGATGGCCGCAAAGCTCTTTTCTGGCCTTTCACAGAAAAGGTGCATTCATTGCGACCACAATCAAGACTCATGCCATGATGCTTCAACCAATCCATGCCTAGGATGGCGTCAACACCATTGAGCATGTCCAAGGCAAGACATGAGCCACCACAGGAAAATGGTAGCCTAGCAAACTAAGAATGGAAGTATAAAGTCCATGAAGCTGAACAAGTTCGCCATCTGCGGCGGTGTTTATTGGCAGCTGAATTTTTGCAACTCTGCCAACAAAACCAGAAAGAAGTCTTTGACCTAAATGGGTTGATCTGCACATGTTGCATCCCTGCTTTTCATCCTGATCTGAATCAGCTAGCCTTTGGTTCCAAAATCGCCAACATTGACCTCAGGATGGAAGGATGGAATTGAGCCAGCCCTAAGATCAGAAGGTTGGTGCAAGTGCTCACCAGCTTGTGGGAGAGAATTTGTATGAGGCAGCCCAGGGGGATCGGCCTGGTTATGAGCTGGTGGATCTGTAAGCATTTTTCCCGGACCTGAATTATCAATGAAGGACCAACCTTTGAAATAATTGCATAGCGTAGAGGAAGCTTTTGCCGCAACGGAGCGCAGATCAGCAAACAGAAGACTAGGCATTGACATCCTTTCTCATCAAAGGGTGTGGACAATTAGTGCCAGCCAAGTCCACAAAGTGGCAACGCACAAGGAGCGAAGGAGGAAGGCCCCTAAAAAGCCAGTGAATTTCGACCTGCAACCAGCTTCGCTACCAGCTGTTAACTGGCAGAAAAGGGGCAGGAATGCTGAAAGCCCCAACGAGAGAACTGGAGCAATGTCTCACTCTGAAGTGGTAGCCTCAGCTATGCTCCCAGGGCGCTGTGGGAACAACAATTTTCTCAAGTATTCTTCAACTGATCAGTTCATGAGGGAGCAACAGGAATCGAACTTGCCCATAGACTCCAGTCAACAAAACTACCACAACTGAAAGTGCCATGTCATCAATGATGTCATTGGCTCAGACCATCATGCAAGCATGCAAGCTTGCGTGCCAGACACTCTGTGTGTGTGTGTGTGTGTGTGTGCGCGCGCGCGCGTGCTTGTGCGTGCGAGCGAGCGTGCGTGCGTGTGTGTGTGTATGTGCGCGCGCGAGTGTGTGTGTGTGTGTGCGTGCGCGCGCGCGCGTGTGTGTGTGTGTGTGTGTGTGTGTGTGTGTGTGTGTGTGTGTGTGTGTGTGTGTGTGTGTGTGTGTGTGTGTGTGTGTGTGTGTGTGTGTGTGTTTGTGTGTGTGTGTGTGTGTGCGCGCGCGCGTGTGTGCGTGTGTCCTTGCAAATTGCCATGCCAATTTATTCGTAGTGTATTTTGTTCAACAAGGACATCTGTATCTGCAGTGCAACCTGCCGGGCTGTTTCTACGGGCTGGTTCCTGCTCTCCTTCCCCCTCTCTGCATTGCACCTGGCCAGCTCCAAGCTTGCCACACATGGCTGAATGAGATTGCGAGTTGCAAGCTTTCGCCTGGTGCAGCCCATGTGGAATGATAAACAGAAGCTGGATACTGGCATGCAGTCTGGTGCAAGCTGTCTGGGCCCCAAGCGCATCCAGCCCCTCTGCCATCCGCACTAGCTGGTCTCTGTCAGCCAGGAGAGCTGCCGTAGCGGATTCTACCTGCTGAACTGATGCCACCTGTCCGGACCTCTGGTCATGCTCAAGAAGTAGCAAGTCATCTGAACGAGAGTCTATTCTCTCAAACAAAGAGAGGATAAGCAACAAAGAGAGGATAAGCAACAAAGATAGGATTCATTCCCTGAAATCAAGCCGTACTCCCTTCTTCAAAGGAAATGGCTCATGATAACGTGGATTCCTACAAATCGTGCAAGGACAGCTGCATTTATGACAGCTGACACCTTCACCAATTGACACTTTTGTACAGAAACACCGATGAGATTTGGCATTAAAAACATTTGATTTCAAGCCACCAAGCACACCTATATATTCGACCACTGGAGGGTCAATTGGAGAAGAATGGTCTTTTGGGCTCCGATCACGAGAGGCCACGCAAACCAAAAATCGTTTGTATCGAATAAATGACGGTGGCTTGCGGGTTATTCGCGTTGTTAGGTTGTCGGGTGCTGGTGGGCAGGCACCGGGCGACTGTGAAGTACGTAGGGCCTGTATCAGGGCAGGAGGGTACCTGGCTGGGCCTCGAGTGGGACGATGCGAGTCGTGGGAAGCACGATGGTGAGGTGGAGGGCACCAAGTACTTTCAGTGCTCCAGGCCAGGCGCGGGTTCGTTCGTGCGGGCGGAGAAGGTCAACACCCGAGGCAGCAGCGTCCTTGAGGCACTGCTGTCGCGCTACAGCAACAAATGTGGGGAGCTGGGGCTGCCTGACGTGCAAGAAGAGGAGCTGTACGTGCACACGGTGCGCCAGCGCAGGGTTCACATCCAGGTCGTGGGCGCAGACAAGATCACCTCGCAGCAGAGCCAGACGCAGTGCCTGACGTCTGCACGCCTCGTGGGAGCAGGCATCTCTCATGTGGTGGGTGTGCTGGACCTCCAGGCTGATGTAAGGTACCTCAGCTTGCACTGTCTGTTGGTAGCTGGCATCACGCATCCAGGTTATTTAGGAAGTGCCCCTGAAAACTAAAACTGCACTGGCGCTGCATGCTTTGCATGCACAACACCAGGGGGAAGCTGAGGCCCTGGCGCGCGCGGCAGTCAACCTGCACGAGCTGGACCTGACAGGCAACCTCGTGCACTCGTGGGACTTTGTTGAGGAGCTGGTGTCTGTGCTTCCAGGCTTGAAAGTGAGTGAAAGCTGGACAGGAAATCCTTGTCAGGGGGTGCTTGTGGTGCAAGCATGAAGGTGTTGGTTGCGCTTGCGCCTGCTTTTCAAGTGTAATATGCTGCAGAAGTGCAGTTGCACCCTCCTGTTAATTGTGTTCTGACACTAATTCATTACACTGTCCACCTGAACATGTGGCTCCCTCGTGTGTGTGTATGTATACACGCAGATTCTTAATCTGAGCGACAATAAGCTGGCACTTCCGCACACCCCTGACCCCTCCTGCACCAGGCCTTCGCTGCCAACATTGCAAGCCCTGGTGCTGAATGACTGCGACATAACATGGCAGCAGGTGAGAGCCATGGATCAGATGACATCAGGCACTGTCCGGTGATTCTGCACGATTTATTGCATCGGTGCAACCTAGCACCGGCAAACACAAAAAGTATATTCAAAAGCACATCCAATGAGGGGTCAAGCACATCCAAAAGCACTTCCTGGGATCCCTGCTGAAAGCTAAGCTTGCCTCATTCCCCTGAGGATGCAACGCGCTGGTCACCTTGCTGCTGCTACTCGCAAACATATTCATGCCTCAAGTGCTCTGAACTGTTGGTAGCATGGCAAAATGTAGTGTGCCTTACTGCAGCACCCGGCCATTACTTACCTGAAACCTTTGGAGCCCTGGAGTGCATGCTGCACCTTTGCACCCTTGACCCTGTGTCAAACACATACGTGCACCATAATGCAACACACATGCATAAACATATCTGTGGTGCACCTGCAGGTGGCCTCGCTGGAACCATCCCTGCCTTGCCTGGAGGAGCTGCACCTGGCAGGCAATGCCATCCACTCCCTGCAGCCGCCATGTGCCCTGCAGCCCAGCCAGCCCCAAGGCACAGCCACTGCCACGCCAGCTCAGCAGCACCAGCAGCCGCAGCGGCAGCAGCAGCAGGATGCAGCCGAGCTGAGCGGTGTCGTGGGCTGCAGGGGCGTGTCTGGCTTCCAATGCCTGAAGGTGCGCAGATGCAGCGTGAGGTGTGTGCAGAACAGCAGGGGATTGATGGAGGTTCACTAGAGTGTGCTTCGTAAGGTTTGACCTAGGCAAGGCTGCGGGGGTGGGTCATGCTCTCAGCGCTTGGAAGGTGTATAACATTCTAGTGTTAATTTTTGAGCAGGAATGATGTTTGCTGCCTTTGGGTTTGCTGAGCGTGCCAGTGTGTGCAAGCAAAGGCACTTGCAGCGTCCGTGTGCTCTGTGTGTAATATGTGCGCATGATGTGGTTAATGGTAACGGGCTCATCATTGCATTCCTAGTTCTCTTTCAAGCTCTTGTATCCCAGATGTACCCCTTTTTCTCAGTACTTCTGGACACAGCACTGATCATGAATGGTTCCTCTGATGTGCACATGACATCATCTAATATGTGCACACACACATGCACACAGGTGCTTAGCCTGGAAGACAACCAGTTAGCTGACTGGCAAGAGGTGTGTCGCCTGTCGAGCCTGCCAGCCCTGCACGCCCTCAATATCTCCAACAATCCTATACCCAGCATAAGGTGGGAGCACCCTTACCGTGTCAAACAATCCAACACACCCCTATGTATGTAACCCTCAGCGTACACAACAACCCAATACCTAGCATGAGGTAGGAGCATGGTTGTGCAGCACCTGCTCTCCTGTTAGCACTCGCTGATGGCAGAGCGTCGAATGTGATTGCGCCTGCAAGAATCACATGAGTCACTTGCTGCCGCTCTGCTGTTCCTTCAGACATAGGAACACTGTGTATAGGTTCTTTGGATAAATTGAGGGACACAAGTTTCTTGCACAAAGAGAGAGGACAGAAATAAGGTATACCCGCTTACAATGTGAAACCGCTTTGTTGTCTGGTGTGATACATACATGTATTGGAACAGGGACTGTTTTCCCTGTGCGCTGTCGGGATGGTGTGCAGATGGTGGTGTTTCTCACCACCACCATCTCTTTCAAATAGGGAAATTCTGCAAGTCAAAGCACTGGCCTTGTTTCTTCAATGCTTTACACACTCAGCCTTGTGCACCAACTCCCCTGACTTCTTGACTGCCCCATTCAAAAGTTCACATTGTCACTCCAGCAGTGCTCATCCTATCCTTTCCACAATTTATGCTTGCAACTGCTTGCGTCCCATACACCACACTCCTGCTGCTCATCAATCCCGCACCACTGCCACTGCTGCAGACGTCCAGCCCCTCCTCTTGAAGGCAGCCAGGAGCCTGCTCCGTACTTCCCCAGCTTGACCACACTGTTCGCAGCGGCATGCAGCCTTTCCAGTTGGGCGGATGTGGATGAGTTGAACAAGCTACCTGCGCTGCAGGAACTGCGCCTCACTGGGAACCCTTTGTTGGGACAGTCGAAGACAGGGGGCCGGTTTGAGGTGCGTGATCGTCGTGCTCAGCAGTCACGCACATGGCCAGGTACTCTCTGTGGGGCAGAGGGGACACCAACGGACTCTGTGTCTACAAAGTGCTGTAGGAAAAGGGTTGGCTTCATGCCTCTGTGTGATGGACTGGGTGCGTATCCTTGGCGGGTCAGGGCACTCTTGACGAGCAACAGTGAAGCTCTTGCAGGAGGTTTCACTCATCCACAAACAAATGGGGTCATCAACAATGTGGAGGCACCCAAGGTGGCTGTGCACTTGAAGTAGCCTCAGTGTTCATTCGCAAGCATTTTGTTTACAAAGGGGAGTCATAGTAGATGTCTTGGGGGCCAGATGTACCCAATGGAGAGACGTGCTCTTAGGAGGATTTGGTGTAGATTTTAAAAGGAGATGCATCTACATGAATATACAAAGTGATGCGGGGAACAGTAAGTAATGCGAGGTCACACTTCTTGACACTATGCCAAGCAAGGGGGGCTCCAGCTATGTTGTCAACTACCTACAAAAGGTATTTTTGTGAACCTATCTGTGTTGCTGTTTTTTCAAATCAGAATTGAAAAGCATTCTGCCATCCTGCTGGAGTGCAAAGCTCTTCAACTCTTCATGTCCTGGATTGTAGCGCGCACTTGTGTGATGTGCCTCTGCTGTCTGCCTGCAGATCATCGGAAGAGTGGGGCGGTTGAAAATGCTGAATGGCTCCGGCGTCAACGCGCGCGAGCGCACGGATGCAGAAATTAGATACATGCAGGTGTGTGGAGGCATGAAGTGGGGGTGAGAGAATACTACTGGTGTTCATGCATGCTCAAGCTGCCTTGACCAGGGAACCGCTCGTGCTGCAAAATATACACACATTAACATGCCTGCTGTTGTGTCTGATGGCCATCTGCTGTGCAAGAAGCGCTTTGTTTCCATCTTCCGTCTCCTTCTTGTTGCCCTCGCTAAGGGGACTGCTGGGAGTGTTATCAAGACAACATTGATGACTCAAATTGTATGTGTCCCATAATGAAGAGGTCCCGAGCACACAAGCCTGCTGTAGACTCGTGGCAGAGTTGCTGTGCAACCTTTGGGGTCAATGCAGTATAGCAGCATGGTACTGCAATCTGGTCTCTTGCCTCAGATGCTGCATTCCTGGCAGCTCCCTGTGCCTCCAATGCCACCTGCACTGAGTATGTGGCGCATCTGCCTGTGTTGTACGAGCTCCATATTGGCATGCATGTGCGTGCGCGCGTGCAGAAAGCCCTGAGTGAGATGGAGGGCCTCCCTGACAGCAACAAGGTAGCTGCCGTGGCCAGGCTGCACCCTCGCCTGCCGCAGCTCGCGCAGCGCCATGGTGCTGTGCTCAGCACAGCCGCCAGCACCACCACCAGCAGCAGCATTGCCAGGTGGGTGGCAGTGAAGTTTGAGTTCATTTCTGAGGGACCCCAAGGCCCTCAAGATGAAGATGGGGCATATGTCTGCCAGGTGATCGGTAGCCAGGCGTGTGGCCATGATTGGGCGGTCCCGCAGAGGGACAGATGGGGTAGGTGCCTGGGGAATGTGTGCCAGATGGTGCGTACATGTTATAGATGTGCAAACTGGGACGGCCAACATGCATGACTTTTAGCATGCAGCAAGTCTCTTTCTTGAAAGTGTTGGACTATTTATATACAGACGGGATTCCAGAGAAGCGTAGATAAGAAATGCTCCAGACTGTTCTAGGATAAATCCCTGGTAAAGGAGACTTTTCTATTCAAGCTAAATAATAATAGACTCACACATACAGAGTTAAGGTCCTGCACACATGTACAGGGCTGTACCAGCCAGGCCTGCATCCCAACAGAAAGTTGCGCCTTTTGCCGAGAAAAGCCAAACTGCAAGCTGTGCTGACTTGGCTTGATTGTCGATTCCGCATTCAAGGCTGCATGGCATTTTGCCGCATCTATACCTGGAGGCAAAGCGTAGGAGGCTCAGCTCATAATTGCTTGCTGGCCCCACTTCCCACTTTTCCCTGGGCCATTCTTTCCCTCTGATTGAAAGAGAGGGAAGGGAAGATGTGCTTTTACAAACGAGCTCCATGTGTTGAGAAGAATTTTAGCACCGCCGGGTAACGACCTGTGGAGATAGAAGAAAGATTGAAGGTCAGTAGTGTGAGGCTCAGTCAGGAAGCACAGTCATTCTAATACAGTGAATGTCCCAGGCATTTCATTCCGCATTTGTCACTCTGCCCAATCGTTTCCAACAACAGGTTTTACTGTGTTTGATCCAGGTCCACGTGCTTGTGCCTGCATTCATTGTAATGCATTCATTGTTATGCAACAGCATTTTCCTCTACATCTTACTGCTGCCCATGGTTGCGAGCATGCAACACACATTGCCTGCAGCTCCATGATCGAGGTAACCCTCACTTGTGTGGCCACCACCCCGGGGGCCAAGATGGGCTCCACCAAGAAAAAGCTCCCCCTCACCACGACCCTTGCTGCGCTGCGGACCTTGTGCGAGAAGCTGTGTAAGGTGGGCAGTTAACATGTTATTGGAAGCAGGCACTGACCATGCTCAGCTACAGCCATTCTGCTGCAGATATCCTGCTGCTGAAGCATCGCACCCTGTTGCTTCCTGACCTGGTTGCTTGCTTCAGCACCATGTGAAGCATGCCCAGCAGGAACCTTCACCACCTAGCTAGGCATAGGAAATAAACCCGACTGTTATTTCCTATGCCCGCCCGCATGGATGCCCGCAAGCTCTATGGCACCTGTTCTTCAACACCCTTTTTGGCTTGTGTCCAGGTCAAAGCCATCAGCCAGAAGATTTCCTTGCGCAGCCCAGATGCGCCCTTTCCAGAGGAAATCAGTACCGATGACGAGAAACAAACCCTCAGACAGTTGGGCATGCAGGTGCGTGGTGTGTGGTGTGTGGTACGAGGCGGTCTGCCCATGATGCTCCCAGTTCCTTGACCATCGCGTTTTTTTTTGCGTGCTGCTGCTCAGCTGACTAGAATGTGGACAAGTGGGGGAAGCGTCGTAAGCGATGCTGAAAGATTGGCGAAACCAGCCTTTCACTTACAAAGGCTTCAGTCATGACTCCATTGACTTACAAGAGACACCACACCCTAGACAGCACTAGAGGATGCCATGATGCACATGCAAGCATGAATGTATCATCAGTGCTGCATTGTTGTGTGCATTGCTGCATGCATTGCTGTGTGCATGCTGCGTGCAGTGCTGTGTGCGTTGCTGCTTGAGTTGCTACGTGCGTGCTGCATGCAATGCTGCGTGCATTGCTGGTTGAATTGCTACGTGCATTGCTGCTTGAGTTGCTACGTGCATTGCTGTGCGCATTTTTGCATGCATTGGTACATGCGTTACTGCATGCGTTGCTACATGCATCGCTGCGTGCATTGCTGTGTTCATTGTTGCGTGAGTTGCTGCGTGCATTGCTGTGTGCATTCTGCATAACGGTTGCTGCATTCATCCTGCATGCCCACCCCTGCAGAACTTGACCAACCAGGCCTGAGACGACAGAGATGCACACTTCCTCAAAGCACAAGGGTCCTGCGCCACGCAGGTGCACCAGCAAAGCGTACCAGGCTTTTCGTCTCTATTTGCTGTGTACAGAAAACCATTAAAGCTTGAACTGCAAAACTCATCGCAATTGGAATTATTGAATTCCGATGAAAGCCATCGGCAAGCTGGAATCATTTGCAGGAGCAATTCGATTTCTTCAACCAGACCGCTCCCAGGCCCCGGACTCAGCAATTGCACGAGCATGAGTGCGCTGGGTGAGCCTGAAACACCAGGTGCCGTTCCGTGGGCGTGGAGTGGCCAGGCTGGGGTCCCAGACACTTCAACTTCTTCTTAGCTACCAAACATTAAATTTGTTCCCGATAACATTGCCCACTGCACCGCCCAGCCACCCAAGCCTGAATCCCCCGATAAAAGGTTTGCTTAGCAAGCACGCTGGGTTTCAGGGCGAGGGGCGCGCTGGACAGGCCATGCTGGCCATCTTCTGCACAGCTAACAAACCAAGAAGTTTCAGAACTTTTTGCCCATCGCCTCCCACATTAAACCAACACTGCAGGGCTGTCTGAGACTTTTGGCTTGGCCTGCATGCCGTTTCGGGGCAGGGGATGCACTAGGCGGGCTGAGGGAGCCTGGTGTGAACTTTACCGGAAGCCGGCAACCCTAGGGGCTCACGCCCCATGAATGGGGCTTTGCCAAAAAACTCACTCCGGCTACACAATTAAATGCTTCTTACATGTCAAACCTGTTTTGTGTTTTGCTTTGTCTGCTTCTTGCAGGATGGAGCTGAGCTCTTCATTGACGAGTGTGTGAGCGAGGAGCCCCTCACAAGCCAGTGATGAGGCTTGAGTTACACCGTTTCCTTTGTGTACTTTCCTGCCTTGTTGAATGTCCCCGGTTGTCTGCCCGCCCCTGTACAGTAGATGCTCAAACATGGCAGGGCCAAGCTACATAGGTGGTGTAGGTGGTGTGTTTGCCCCAAACGTTGATCTCAAAAAGGGATCAAGATAGCGCAAACGCTCAAAAGCTTCCCACTGTGAAGCCCCAAATCAGGATTGAGCCCCCCCTTCAGGGCCCTCCTCTAGGAATAATTTTGCTACATTACAGATTCCTGAACCTCCTCTGCTGCCCCCTGTATTGCGCCAGCCTTAAGATGGCGTACGCTGCAAACTTGGTTTTATGGACTGCTTAGCTACTGTTGTTGCCTATGTTCCGACGCCTCAGATGGCTTGCAAATGTTTGCGAGCAAGTTGTCCTTGTTTTTAATAGATTCTTCCAACCGAGTAAAAAAGGGCGGTGTTTTTCCTTTTGTTTCCAAGATTGCTTGCATAGAGAATGATTTATCCCTGAGTGTTTTTACCTTGACTCTGCGCCGGAAAACTTTCATTTTGATGTTCTTGCTTTCAAGACTGGCGAGTATGTCAACACCCACCTTGGGCATGTGCCGTGTGCTTGCCATGTGCCACTGGCTCATGGTGGCAAGCTTGAAGGCCTCCAACAAGGCGACCATTCAGTTAATTGTTATCATGGATGAGCAAAGTTGATGTTAATTGATGATAACCTAGCACGATGTCATGATCGGCTCAAGGAGATTTGAGAATTGAGCCCAAGTGTGGCCTCTCTTCCTTAATTGATGTGGGGAATTCCATTGCCTATGCATTTTATTTTCTTTCTCGAAAGGCGCTGAATTCATGCTTGCTACCTTAATAAACGTACTGGTTATGAGGTTTGACCTTCAGCCATGTAGTTGGGCTGCTCGGTCTGCTCAACTGTTCGAACCGCACAAAATATATCCATGAGATCGGAAATTAAATGATACGTCTCATTAGAAAGAAAAGAAAAAGTACGTAGGCAGAGGAAACTCTCCCTACATCAATTAAGGAAAAGGAGACACGTTGGCTCAGAAGAGCCGTGGGTCTCCTCCACCACAAAGCTACAAAGAAATAGAGCTAATGGGGATCTGGAGGGTTACTGGAAGCACCCGGCTCCAGAACCTGGCTGTGAGAAGCATCATTTTCCATAGCACGTCTAGTGGTAACAAGCTTATGGGCATACTGAACCGAATGGGCATGGAGTTTTTGAGCAAGTTTATGGGCCCGTTGATGGTCCAGTCCAAGTTGTTTAAACTGGTTCAAGGTATGATCAGTATAGCAGGTCCCACCAACACATTAATTTGCTTCTGCAAGAAACGAGAAACATCCTCTAGAGCAAGCAAGGTGAGAATAGAAGAAAGCGACTGATTCGTCCAGAAAAATTTTATGAGAAGAGGGGAAGTCAGAAAGCAACTGTGCAAAAGTTCTTCGAAGAGAACAAACAGGACAGGTCGCATGACTCAACTTAAAATTGTTACCTTAAGTTGTTACATGCTTAACCCTATCCTTGACCCAACTGGTTGAAGCTGTTTGGTTGATCAACCTGTGATCCTTGGCAGTCAACGATTGATCTACAACTTGTAGATCCCTCAAAGGGTTACAAGGATTACAAGTGAAAAAGGCCACAGTCAAGACGTTTGACTGCTAGCCTGTTCATAAATACACATGAGATCATGAAGGAAAAAAGGGAGTTTGTTATTACCCTGGAAAGAAAGAAAAAAAACTACGTAGGCAGAGGAAACTCTCCCTACATCAATTAAGGAAAAGGAGACACATTGGCTCAGGAGAGCCGTGAGTCTCCTCCACCACAAAGCTACAAAAGGAAGGGCTAATGAGGATCTGGAGGGTTATTGGAAACACCTGGCTCCAGAACCTGGCTGCGAGAAGCATGACTGTTTTCCATAGCACGTCTAGTGGTTACAAGTTTGTTTGCATACAGAACAGAATGTGCATGAAGTTTCTTAGCAAGTTTATTGGCTCGTTGATGGTCCAATCCAAGTTGTTTAAACTGATTCAAAGTATGATCAGTGTAGCAGGTCTCACCAACACCCAGGAGTATAGTGTGGAGAGTCACGACTTTAGCACTAACGAGCTTGCAGAGGTCAGCATGTTGCCGCTGTGCCGCCTCCAACTGTTGTCCAGGCCTTGTGTCTTCACAGTACTTGATTTCAATGAAGTGCACATGCCGCTGGTTAACATGGAGTTGGTGGGGCTGTCTCACGCGTTTGGCTGTTGAGGTCCTCTGTGTTGGGTTGTGTCTGCTGCGTAACGCATGGTGTGAGCGAGTGGAAGAAGGAGAAGAAGGGGTGGGTTTGGCTATATAGGGAGTAATCAGTATAGCATCGGGACGACTGGATGTGAGTCTAGATCTCTTAGGACATTTTCTAGGAAAAAGGTAAGGGGGTAAAATTCTGTTTGATGCATGTGCAGGGATTTGGAGGCTGTGTTGCGCCAGCCTATCATCACTCCCTATGTCCATGTTAACCAAGCCTGCCCCCAAAGGGCTTTTGCTAAGAGCTTTGATGATCATTCTTCCAGCAACATTGTGACGTTCAGTTTTCATGTTGGAGATGATGTGGTTTTGGCAGCCTGAAAGCATGTGGAGTGCGCTGTCTAATTGATGACAGCCTGGGAGAGGGCAAAATGGGTTAGTGGACCTTTTGAAGCGCATTGCATGTTTTTAGTTATAGAGGGTGCCCGTGCGATACTGAAACATGGTGCGCTTCATAGGTGAGGATATACAAGGCATATTCCTAAAGGCATTGCTGATTTTCTTGTTAACATGAGGTAATAGGCTCTGATAATAAGAGTAGTAGCCTGTTTTGGGGTTGGCATATCCAAGTCTGTGTTTTGTATGCATATGAGACTGGAGAGCATTTTGAAGGTTGGGGAGGTAGGTAATTCTAGGATTGGATGTAGGAGCTGTGGATGTGCCCGCGGTGTGTTCTTTATTTTTTTTCCTTGGCTAACCAAAATAGGTGAGAAAATGGATTTCCGCCGGTGCCTGCGCTAGGGATCCCGGTATCAGCCACATCATTATTGGCTTGGCTTGCTTGATATTTTGCAATAGCATCTGCACATTCGTTACCAGCAATGCCAGCATGAGATTTTTCTTTGTAGAAACAAATATTCGTTTGTGAGTTGCTAATGAGGGTAGACATGGTTTTTAGGACATCCCCTTGAACATGTTGTTTGTGCTTCTCTGGGTAAATAAGTTGTTTACGTATTTGATGAAGAGAGGTGAGACTGTCTGAAGCAATGTGTGAGTAAGAGTGCGTGATGGCAGCAGCAATTGCTGCTAATTCAGCTCGACATATGGTGTTGGTGATTCCAGCACCGTTAGGCTCAACAAAATTTTTGCTGTCTGTGAGAGGGCAATAAACGCCTGCTCCAATCTCTTGCTTGTCATTTTGGATATGACAGCTGCCATCAGTGTACGCCCATGTTCTCCAGTTGGGGACTTTAAGCATGAGGGTTGGACTAGATTGGTTAGGTACAAATAGTTCTTCATGATTGCTTATTTGTGGATAGGTTGGGTTTCTAGATGTTTGTTGTTTGTCAGAGGGGAGGCATTGGCACTTTTTGAATCCAGGCATGTCGGCATGCATTGTGTTGAGAGTAGAATGGTTGCCAACACTGCGCATTTTCCAGTTCACTTCTGGTATAGCCGAGGCCAGGCCCTGCAGCCAATCTGGGTTGTGGTTGTTTAAATGGATCCTTGCAGCTGTGTTCCAGACTGCAATAATTTGTAGATCCCAGGTGTGTTGGGAGAAAGGTATTTCCTGGTTGAGGCAGGATTGAGGGTCGTTGTAGCAAAGATTGGTTCGTGCGATAGTTCCAAGTTCGCAACAGAGATGTGGATAGGCAGTGATGAGTTTGGAGTAGGGGTTCGTTATCATGTGTTTTCCCCAGACAGGGAGGAACATGAAAGTAGCAGTGGCCTCTGTGTTGAGAATCGCTGAGTAGATAGCATGACGCAAGGCTTGAGTCATGGCATTCTCTTCATAGATGGGATGGCAGACAGAGAAGCCTGAAAATCTGGATGAGAGGGAGTTATGATGGGCACCAAAGAGAGTGTCTCGGGGGTCGGTGCTCCAGTAGTGTTGGTATTGTGGGTTATGGTCCAGCGGGGAGGCCATTTTTTCTTGGGTTACCAGGACCCATTTTTTAAGGGCAGTATGGACGTGGGTGGGCAGGGCCCGTGAGAAAGAGTCTTTTATCTTTTTGCTACTTGTTTTCTAGCGTAATTTTGCGAACAAGGAGCCCCTGCAGCTCAGATGCCAGGCTAGTAGGAGCAGGTGTTATAGCTTCATGCAGGCCTGCAAGCTTGGTCCTATAAAAAGCCTTGTAGAGGATTTGAAATCGGCTAGGGGTTATCCTGGTTTAGAAAAATATTAACAATTTACAGGCTCAGGGTCTTGAGGCTCCTCCTCAGGGAGATTAGATTAGGTTACATAGGGAGGCCTTCAGCCAGACTGTTCGGCTGATCAGCCTGTGGCTGGTCCATGCCAGCCAACAGCAAATCTAAAAGCTCAGACATAAAATAGGAAAGCTTCATATTGCGGTGCAAGAGGAAATTAGATACAGCCTGGACATTAAGTCGATGCTGTAAGGAAGGGTGTGCATGTGAAAATCACCAGATAAAGTCCAAAATAGCTCATAATTTTGTCTTAGAGCACACAGCCCCTCGTACCTACACATGAAGAGAACATGGGCCTCATCTTGAATTTGCCCTTGTGAGCATCCGTAACACACCGGAGAAATCCCATCCTCCCAAGACGCAGTATCCACATTCAAAATTGCTTGCCTAACTGGATCTTGCTCCCAAAATTGCGCGACATCATGCTGGTGCACAGATCACTGACTCAAGCATCTTTCAGTAGCAGGACTGTTGATACTGGTGGTAACTACATATGAAGACAAGATCTGCACGGATGCAATCATCCCCCGCTGGGCTGGCAGCACAATGGACACACAGAAAGAAGTTCATTGGTATTAGCATGGTTTCTAGGATCTATGCTTGCTTGGCTTTCAAGCCTTTGAGCAGGCCGAGGACCAAGGACCTGTTCATTGATCTTTTTAAACCGTTACACACTTTTGCCCAGCTTCCAAACACTGATTTTATTCCTTTCTTGGCGAGCTTTCACTTTTTGACTGATTTCGAGGTCAATGCTTTTCTAAATCAAGACTCGCACATATTTTCAAAATTTTTGTCTGAACTGGTTTCAATTTTTGATGCTGGATGAGAATGTTTCACCAGCAGCCGATCAGCCAGATTCTCGGGCTGTAGGCCAACCACCCTTGTAACCCTTGTAACCCTTGAGCAGGCCGAGTAGCCAAACTACCTGGCTGAAGGTCGAATCCCATTGTAACCTTGTAACCAAGCCTTTGAGCATTACCTACATCGTGCTATTCCATCAAACACCAGACCACAACAAACACGATCTTTCCTTTTCTTTTCAGTCAAACTGTCTCCTTTTCCTTAATTGATGTAGGGAGGGCTTCAATGACATGCTTTCTTATTTTCTGGTTCTCTCCTCTCTTCATCTCACTCTTCCAATAGGGTGGCCCCCTACGCACCTGGCATCACCACGTACAGTCTTATCATATCTCTCCTTTTTTTAAACTAAAGCAGTAACAAGCTTTTTCCTTTCCTACATGAATTACAGCTTTCTATGAGCAGGCTAGCAGTCAACCGTTTTGGAGGCCTCCTTTTTCCTGTAACTTGTAAGGAGGGTTTCCTCTGCATACACAGCTTCCTTTCCTTCCTTTGCTTTTTTGAACCAGGACAACAATAAACTTCCTTTTTTCTTCATGAATCAATTGCCTTTCATGAGCAGGCTAGCAGTCGCACTTCTCGACTAAAGACCTTATCCTTGTAAACCTTGTAGTTTCCTTTCTCTTTTCTTGCTTTCCAATTTTTGTGAATTGAGCATTCTTGGGCCAGGTCTGGGCCAGGCGGATGTAGCGATGCAACCTTATCTCTCCTTTCCTTGGCTTTCAAGCCTGCGAGCATCTTGATGGAGTAAAAATGAGCCCTTGCACAGGAGCGCCTTCTAAATGGAAGCAAGGTGCGCAATGAGAATCATCAAGAGAAAAGGAGTCATGTAAGTCAAAGAGGCGCGCTCATGCACAGCCATGCTTCTGGCAGGAAATGGGAAGCATTTGAGAGTCGGCTCAAGCACAAGCAGAAAGAGGACAAATAAATGTTTTTGAATCAAGAAGGCAAATACAATATTATTCATGCGCATCTACACTCCTTTAGCCCCAGCTGCTTGATCATATTCACCCAATAATTTCCAAAAAGACAAGTGGAAAAGCTTGTGTGCACAGTAAGTTAAGGCGACGGCCTGCTGAATTGCAGCTCTCCAGATGGCGCCTGAGCCCCCGTCTTTTGACGAAGGGTTGCGCCATTGTTAGCATTGAATAGAACTGCATCAAAGGTTCTGGGGTAGGTGCAGCCAAAGAGGCTCCAATAAGTTCCTGAATCGTGCCCCCCCAAAACAGGCCCTATGATGCCTCTCTGGTGCAAACGCTGATAGCAAGGAAGCTTTTGCTCAGCCTTATTTGTGCCTTGGGTGCCTGCGTGGCCACAACATGATAAAACAAAAGTGCGTCTAGGGCGGCAGAGCCCAAGGTACACATTCATGGTCCAAGGTTACTTCATTTGTACATACAAACTCTCTTGCTCTCTTATTTCAACATATCAGTGTTGTACTGACCAACACCATCGTGCAAACATCTGTGAGCCCACAAGCCAAGAAGCAAGGATGGCATGAGTGCTTATTTGTTTGCGTTCTTGGGCAGCAAGCCTCTCAGCTGAGCAGCTTCTCAAAGGTTGCCTTGATTGTAGCGCTCCTGCTTCCGGAAACCTTGGCAGATGTGTCCACCTCCTGTGTGTGTGTGTGTGTGTGTGTGTGTGTGTGTGTGTGTGTGTGTGTGTGTGTGTGTGTGTGTGTGTGTGTTCGTGTGTGTGTGTGTGTTCGTGTGTGTGTGTGTTCGTGTGTGTGTGTGTGTGTGTGTGTGTGTGTGTGTGTGTGTGTGTGTGTGTGTGTGTGCGTGTGTGTGTGTGTGTGTGTGTGTGTGTGTGTGTAATCCGGCATACTGAGAATCTGCATGCAAAATGGGCAAGCCTGTCTTGAATGGAGGGGAATCCATTCATCACAGTCTGTATCACAGCTCAGCACAACCACCATTGTGCATACAGCAGCAATGCCCATGCGAGCAACCCGATGCAACAAAGCCCTCGACTGAAGCTCAAAACAGCCACCATTGTGCACACAACGTCTATTCCTACGCGAGGAGTTTTACACGTCAAGCCCATGTGAGCAGCCAAATGCAAACAATGCCCATGCAAGCAACCAGAACTCACCACAGCCACCATAGTGCGCACAGCATCGATGCCCATGCGAGCAACCAAGTGTCGTAGGCAGCAAGGGATAACAGCGGGGCAGGGTACGGGGCGGGCCTTGTAGGGTTGCTGCTGCGATTGGGGGGGGGGGGAGCTGCTCGCAGTGCCAGCTGAGCACTGCATGGCAGCACCGCACAGCCTGTGCATGCAAGCACACGTGTGTGCGCGCGTGTATGTGCATGTGAATGTGTGTATCTATTTATGTGCGTGTTTGTGTGTGTTCACTACTGAGTTCATGCGTGCATGCTTCCACGTCCTCATGTTAGGATTGTGCAGGATCCAAGTTGTCGGAAATTGTACTGCCCAATCCAGTGCTCGCTAAATGGGATTGGTAGTGGGTCAATGCGCACGTGCTAGGGTGGCAAGCATGATGTGACAAGCAATTGCTGAGGTGGCAAGCGGGAGATGCCGAGCATGTATGTATATCTGAGGTGGCAAGCAGGAGGTGCTCAGGCAACCAGCATGCCTGATGGCAACAGATCTCATGGCATCTCGATCTTCTTCCAGGGCAACCAATCAAAGCTAAGCCTGATTACACACAGACAACACTCACGCACACACCTCTACTGCCTCCCCGCAGTGTGCTGCTAAGCGCATGATAGCTGTCAGGGCCATGAGGTTGAAGCCCCCTGCCTTGATGCAACATCGGTACGCCAGCAGTGCGTCGGCATCATGGCACAGGCGCTCCGCCAGCAGCCCCCTCTGCAGCCACTCCCCTGCCCATGTCATCAGACAGAAGACAGCAAAGTTTAGATACTGAACACGGTCATTTGCAGCTGTGAGAAGCCAGGTGTGGCCTTGCTTGCTGAATCCAGGGCTCATCTGTATCCCAATACAACAGGACATTAATAGGTCATGGCATCTATGCACCATAATATCAAACATGGTCCTTCTTGCTCAGTTATGTGTTTGCACCTAAACCAAACATAAACAAGTTCACGTGTACGCCTCTGCGTGGCATCATGTTACGTTTAGTGCTCCCCACTTGACACAGCAAACACACCAGGAGGGGGGCGGGCAGGCAGACGTTGCAACACTATTCAGGCAGGGCATAATTAACAAACAGTAATCAGACATGGCAAGATCCACACACAAAATTCACACACAACAAACGCACCAGGAGGAAGGTTAGGCAAGCTCTGTGGTACCTCGGCCCCGCTCCTGTTGCCTGCAGGGCTGTGCGGCAGCACATCACCTGGGAGCTCCAGGGTGAGCTCCGCCAAGGACTTTCCCGTCAACCTCAGCAGCTCAGAGTCCTGTGCCTTCCACTCAATGTAGGCCTGCAGGTCGTGCCACAGGGCGATGATGAGCTCATCCAGCCACCTGCAAGCGCCAGGTGGAGGACACAGGGCGATGATGAGCTGGGAGGATATGCACACGGAGGACACAGGGCAGCAAGTAGCATGGAGGACGCAGGGCGATGATGGGTTCATCCAGCCACCTGTAGGTGGAAAGATTCTTTAAAACAGAGCCTGGGGTGATTGAAGGCAATCGCACCTACCTGCCCATGGTGGGTATGCCCTCATGTTTGGTACCACAACTCAGCAATAGGCACAAAAAAGCATCTGCTTGGCCTGCGATAACCTGCATTTGAAGGCATTCACACTCGCACAGCTTCTCCCCCCTCACGCACACGCACCTGACACACAGCCTCTTCACCCTGCCTTGTTGCGCCAAGCCATCCTCACACCCAAAGATCACTGCCTCGCGATCTGAGTCCACCGATTTTAGGAGGGGCTGCAAGCTGAAGCTTCTGCTAGCACGCAAGCTGCCATGGGTGCAACCCTGAGAGGGGTGAGAGTCGCCTGTGCCCTGGGGTCCGTTTGCAGGTGCAGCAGACGGCGCTTGGCCGCCGGGGCCTGTGGCACTTGGCTCTGTTGATTCACACATGGGCCCAGGCGTGCTTGTGCTCCTATCCTCTCCTGAGGTCCTTGTTGTCTGCACGGGCTGCAAGTGCCAAGGGGGTGAGGCTGGCGTGGGTGGGTGGGTGGTTGAGATGCATGATTGAGCTGAGGCTGATCTAATATACACTCATACACTAAACATCATTCGTAATACACTGATATCCACTAATTCATATGTACGTATATCTGTGGAGATCAGGCCAAGAACTAGGAGGGCTCTGGGAGGTTTTTGGAACAGTGTTGCAATATGGCAAAACTAGGCACATGGTGCACATCGCCTCTTACGTTAGGAATCAGGCAGGCCTGTGTGGCACAAAGACAAGGAAGGAAATTGCGCTTACATTTGACTTGACTTCAAATTGAAGCGAGGTTAACCATTCTCGACAGCAGTGTTGTCCTCATCAGCATGCATACACACACACACAGAGAGAGAGAGAGAGAGAGATAGAGGGAGAGAGAGAGAGAAAAAGAGAGAGAGAGAGAGAGAGAGAGAGAGAGAGAGAGAGAGAGAAAGTGAGAGAAAAGGAAAACCATGCTGCCCACAACCAGTTGCAGGTAGCAGGTCAACTAATTAGCTTATCAGCCCAAACCATGAGCTAACACAATGTCAGCAGCCTTCAGGCCCCAATACACCTTCCCTTTTGTTTCATGTAACTGAGCAAGAAAAAGCACAGCAGCGCTGCGTCTGTGGGCACATAAGCGACAACAGCCCAAAGTGGGACTTTCGAGCTCTTGCATCCCATAACAGCATCTCCTCGCGCTTTTCTGGCATTCCTTTGCACATCACAGCAAACAGGCTGAGAATTCGCTTGAGCAAGCAGACAATTGGTCTTCTCATCTGAGACCCATGACCACATTGCCACTTATAGCTGTGACACTCCAAGCAAAGTTCTGCTGCCTCTTGGCTTCCCCGCCTCAGCCGCCTCTACACAAGATTTGAGTGCTTGTAATGGCACAAGTAAACATGATGGATGAACCTCATGCTCTATCATCACAGAAAAGTCATCGTAATTGGCCTGCACTTTCAACTTAAAATGGCATATAACACTGCAGAGTCAGGCAGCTTGTAGCCAGCCCACCTCATGTCCTTCCCCCATAGGCCTAGCAGAAGGTGTAGGCACTGCACGAGGTGCGCCACTGGCTCCTACAGCAGGCCTGTGTGTGTGTGTGTGTGTGTGTGTGTGTGTGTGTGTGTGTGTGTGTGTGTGTGTGCGCGCGTGCGCGCGCGCGTCTGTGTGTGCGTGCCTGCATGCGCACACTCACATGTGGTGTCAATGCTTCACCATTGGCTAAGGCTCGTCAAGGCCGACTCGCACAATTATGATGCTAACCACAATGGGGTTACATATAAACACGTCATAGTTTCCAAGCTATATAACATGAATGTTCCACACATCTGGGAACACATTCCAAGGCAAGCATGACATATGGTTGAAGTGCATGCGCGCCAAGACAAAAAGGGCATGTACACTTCGTTTCATGCATCCCTTTTGCGCAAATGGACCTCTGTTCCCCACCATATCATGCCTCTGACACGCACACATACAGAGGGACTTTGCCTCCATCAAACAGTACCGGCTTGTACATTCCATGCATTGATACCTCTTAATATGCACACATTTCTACCCATCAGCCCACTAATGTATACTCCTTGGGATGCGGAGTCTTGAATCTGTGCCATTTTTGCATCTTATCTGGAGTTCTGAATGCAATGCGTGCTCTCTGGCACCCACACACCCACACCCACCTATGCCCACACTCATACACGCATACCCCCCCCACACACCACACCACACCACACCACACCACCACCACCACCACCATCACCACCACCACCACCACCTTGTGTCCCTGGAAAACACTGCGTTCCACAACGAGGGGGAGCCTTGGATCGTGGAAGGCTTGGAACTCGAGGGCCCCTTCTCCTTGTCACTGATCGACAAAATGGATCCCAGGTCTATGACACCACTGTCAGCTGACAGGCCTGCTTGTGCTTCTTGTCGTTGCACTTGCAGCTGCTGCCCCTGCTGCTGCCCCTGTTGGTCAGCTGCTTGCACCGGAGCTGCAGGTCCCATCGAAGAAGGTGCAGAAGAGTCCTGTGCGGCTGCTGCTGCGGCAGCTGTGGCATTTGCAAACACATCAATTGGGTGTTGCTGCTGCTGCTGCTGCTGGACACCTGAAGCCTGGAAAGGAGAGACTTGTGCAGGGCCTGAATGAGAGGTTGTCCCTTCAGAGGAGGCAGGCAGGGATCCTATTTGGCCCACCTGTACATGCATGGGGGGTCAATATGAGGCTATCTGGGTGGGTGGATGACCTTAGAATGGATCATGCGCAAGTGCCCTGCGTGGCTTCAATGGCAGACTGGCACAATCCCAAATCCACCCCAAAGCTACGCAGACCTTTGTTCTTGGCGTCCTCCCAGCTGTAGGCCATAGGTATCCACACGTGACAGGTTTTAACGAATATAGAGGCGACTGGGGAATGCATTGCAGCTCTGTGCGCTGCCGCGGCATATCCCACAGCATCCCCCTGGCATGTTGATTCCAGCAAGTTCTACCGCTCCTTGACTTATGAGCCCCAACTTTATCAGATGACCACTAAAATAGCAATTTCTTGATGCTCACACACAGGCACACAGGCACACAGGCACACACACACACACACACACACACACACACACACACACACACACACCTCCAGAGCAGCAGCAGGGTCCACAGCCACGGCCTGCGCGGCCTCAGCGTGCATCACAAACACCCTGGACCGCAGCTCTAGGAAGCCGTCCCAGCCAGTGCTGGACACAATCTCTTGCAATAACCCATACGCTGAGGACAGCACTGCCCGTGGGGCACGACTGGGACCTACGTCAGGCCTGCAACGAACGATCAAATGTGACCATGGATAAATGATCAGATGTGACCCTGGGTACTTTTATATCTTTGCGACCTTCCTGAGTGACCTTTCTGTGACGATGGCAGCTGTGTCAGGCCAGCAACAGACAGTCAGAATTGGCTTGGGCTTTGTTGTTATGTTCTTGGGCGACCTGTCGAGGGCAAAAGCAGCCTTGACAGGCCTGCAGCAGATAGTAGACAAGGTGGTGTGCGGCTAGTGTGCTGCATCATGATTTTCCTGGGTGACCATTCTAGGTTGACAGGAGCTGCGTCAGGCCTGCAGAAGAAAGTTTGGAATCAGGCAGGCGCTCGCTTCCTTACAACATTGCTAAGAGACTTTTCAATGGTGCCATCGGCTGTGTCAGGCCTGCAGCAGGCGGTTAGAACTGGTGCAGGCTGCCTAAAATAGGCCAGGCGCTCACTGCTTCACGACCTTTCTTAGTGGCATTTCTAAGGTGCCACCAGCTGTGGCTGGCCTGAAACAGAGATTTGGGATTCATTAGAGGTGGATGGTTTTTCCTTCATCTCAATCCCATTATTGCTGATGTTTTCAGTGTGGCAGCTTCTGGAAAGATAAGTGGACATAGCATGTGGCAGGTCTCATTCCTATAACATGGCTGTACGTCGATCGTAGCTGAATGCGTGTGTGCAGCGTACTTGACCGACCTTGATCTTTAGGACCCCGCCTGAAACAAACAAGACTGGCCGCCTCTTACCAGACAGACATGTCCAGCGGCTCTCTGTTGACCATGACAGCACCAGGCAGGATGGGCCCTGAGGTGCAGGCCTGCACGCAACAATCAGGATGGCAGAATCAGGATGGCCAGAACAAAAAAGGAAGCTCACCAATTCAGAGCAACCTCTGTCATACAGGGCCAAAGGCGCAAAAGACAGCTTTGTTGAAGGCTACGACACTACTGGCATCATCAGGGAGAGGAAGGGAGGGGCAGAACCAGGGATACGGATGGACATGTAGGGTCTTTCAAGCCTGCCAGGCAGCCTCATTGAACCCGCCAAGGCTTGGCTGATGGGCCTCGTGAAATAGCATCGTTAGAGGTATGCTCTTTGCAGAGGTCTCCACCCATGCTGTGACTCCTGAGAATAAGGTGGCTTTATTGAAAGGAAGAAAACAAAATGGACGAGGTTGCCGTGAAATGCTGCATGGCCTGCAGTGCAGGAGCAAAGCAAGTTGTCCCATGCCCATCCTTGCTCCCTATAGTCAAGCTCCTGGTCTAACATCACGTGCACATGATGCATTGATTGCTGGTGATGCCTACTGCATGGCTAGCAGTCAGGCGTCTCAACTGAGAAGCCTCTTTTCTGTAAATCTGTAGACCTGGATGCCCGCTGGCTTGTGCTCCCATCAGCAGCAGCAGCAGCCTCATCTGGGCACTTGCTGTGATGAGCCCCCCCTTGATACACCCTGCAGGTATCCCTTGCTTGCTCACCACCTGCACCCACTTGCCCATGATATGCTGTGGATTGTGCTCCCAGGTTCAAGGCATATGCTGTGGATTGTGCTCCCAGGTTCAAGGCACATACTGTGGATTGTGCCCTTAGGTGTAAAGGCATTTTATGGCAGAGGAATGGATCTTGCAACGCCACAGCCAGAAAACTGGCGAGGAGAGCCAGCTGTATGCTGCCAGTGTCTTCGCTGGAGGCAGCAATGGTGGCTTATCTATCCGATTCAATTGTGTGTACACCTTTTTCTGGGGGTTTCGCATAATTTCCATTTTGGGTAATGTGAATTTATTTTTTAGCCGACCTTTCAAATAGCACATTTCAAGCCAGCACGCTGAACATAATTCTGCCGTGCTAAGTAGCAACTATTGACTCATGCAAACACACACACGCTCACACACACACACACACACACACACACACACACACACACACACACACACACACACACACACACACACACACACACACACCGCGTCTGCTGCCAGCCGCTTAGCAAATCCTCGCTCTGGATCACCGCAGTAAGCCAGGGAGGGCTTAGTGATGGACTGATGGGGAGGGGCAACGGTGAATAGGATGTCCTGCAGGCAAAGATGTGCAGGTACGCGTGCATGCGCTTTTACATGTGTGTGTGTGTGTGTGTGTGTGTGTGTGTGTGTGTGTGTGTGTGTGTGTGTGTGTGTGTGTGTGTGTGTGTGTGTGTGTTTGTGTGTGTTTGTGTGTGTGCGCGCGTGGGCACATTGTGTTGCAGGTGGGCTTAAAGAATCCAACTCAAATGAGTGACTCATACTTTCAGGTACAGATGATCAGCCGACAGATTGCAGGCCACTCCACCTGGCTTGGTATGTACCCAGGAGCCATCAATCCCAATGCTGTCAGAATATACACCTGGCAGTCTGCTAAAAGATCTGCCGCCTCACAACACACACCTGGCAGTCTTCTAGCAGATGCGGCGGGCAGGGCACCAGGTTCAGCACCACGAGCGCCTGCTTCAGCTCCCCCATTCGGATGTAGCATCGCGCGAGCAACAGCCAAGCGGGCCTGAGCGTATATGCCAGCTGGATGGCCTGCCGGGCCAGGTTCACAGCGGCTTGCACTTGACCTGCGTTGCAGCCATAGCTGTCCCCGTTTTTTTGCAGGCGGCTGTGCAGCTTAGCGCCTGCAACAAGAGCTGCAAACCATGGACAGGGCTGTGACACACACATTGCAGAGCCCTCGCACGTCTTTGCTGAAACCTGGCTTGCTGATCAAGTAAATCGAGGACCTAGCTTGACTGCTGCCAGCATGGGGCCTGCATGCGCCTCAGCTTGCGCACGTCTCAGCAGAGACAGGGTGATCCAGCAAGAGCGCAGGTGTTGAACAGGCTTGTGCTCAAGCAGACAAAGCCATGCACAGACCAAGCCAGGATTGCACCATCCGCCAGTTTGACAAGGAATTTCTGCCAACAAAGAAGCTTGAGGCCTCCAACACTTTAAAGAAGGCGGATGAGTCAATCCTGGACCAAGCAGTGGCCTGCACTTGCCACGTGTCTCCTGGGCAGCATGTGGCATCCACATCTCTCGCCTGAAATGCAAGAGGAAGCTTTCTCCAGCCTCTCTTCAGCCTTATCCTCTCTTGCCCCTGTGCCTGCCCTTAAGCTGACCCGTGTCTGCAGCGTTTGAGATTGAGCAAAGGATAGAAGATGCTTGTATGGGACGTGCCTGCCTCTGAGATGACCAGTGTCTGCAGCGCACTCGTGCACCCTGTTTCTTCACGAACTCCCATACAGAGGCACCTTCTCCCTCATTCACTTTCAAAACATGCAATGGACCATTTCTGATTGTCCACCCATCCTATGCACAGATCACATTAAACCTGTTTGTTCACTTGCTCGCAAACCCACAAGTTAACAATTCCCTTTGCGAGCAGGGCTTCTGCTTTGCAAGGGCAACAAACGCATTCCGAGTGCATGTACTTTCACTGGAGGGTCCTCTTTCTCCTATCCCAGCACACTCATCTGCCTGCAGGCACCCCCTGATTATATAGATAATAGTTTCCACCCACCTGCATGTGAGGACCTCAATGCACTGCCCAAAAGCACTTGCTTGCCCGCAGGCATTCTCCATCGGACATCCAACGCACACATGTTCACTCGTTTGCGCTGAGCATCTCCCCCCACATCCCACATATTTATCCTAAATTGCAATTGTTGACCAACTCAATGCATTCATGTATTTACGCCATATATTTAACATTTTCCCTGGAAAAAGCTGGATTTCACGGCATGTATATACGGGATTTGCCAACCCTACATTATATAATCCTATTTATAATATAATCCTTGATCCCAAGCACACTCGCCTCCATATAGGCACTCCATGCCCAGCGCCACCAGCAACGAGGGCTGCTCCATTGCCTGCGGCCTCTGCACGGCCATCGTCAACGTATTGAAGCTATCCTCAAAGCTGCCCAACTCTCGCTGGCTTGAGGCAGCATACACTGCTGCGGCTGTGTGCACCTGCGCACATATTGCGCATGTGCACCTGCTTGCTCAATGTACACATGCACTGCCTGCACATTGCGCACATGCACCTGCTTGCTCAATGTGCACATGCACCTGCTTGCACATTGTGCACATGCACCTGCTTGCACATTGCGCACATGCACCTACTTGCTCAATGTGCACATGCACCTGCTTGCACATTGCGCACATGCACCTGCCTGCACATTGCGCACATGCACCTGCTTGCTCAATGTGCACATGCACCTGCTTGCACATTGCGCACATGCACCTGCTTGCTCAATGTGCACATGCACGGTGTGGGCATCTTACGAGGTGCATGCATGCTGGTCAAGTGATATTTTTAAACCACAATTGCTTGTAGAGAGCGTTGGCGCACAAAGCAGGACCTTTTGTCAATGCTCACATGAAGCCAAAGACAATCACTAATTGATGGGCAAGAATACCTGTTGAAAAGATGCAAAGCTAGTCCCCGGGACATTAGCTAGTGGCACAAAAGCGCGTGGAACAAATACAAGTGCACAGTGCACATTTACAAACAGTTATGCACCTTCACTCGATCGGAAAATTGAAGAAATATACCCCTGGCGCGCACCTTGGTCAGCATGTTGAAGAATGTGAGGGCTTCCTGCCAGCGCCACTGCCGCCCAAAGTAGTGGAAAATTGTGAACAGCACGAGGTCCATGTGTTCAGCGTTGCAGCCACACCCCTGTGCGCAGGAAGTAATCAAAGCAAGCAGCGCCAGGGATTGACCTCAGCAGGGCAAGTGTTTGACAGAACAGAGAATGTTCTCAAGCAGCCCCACTGCCCCTTTGTTGGAGTGCACAGCAAGCAAGAAAACCAAGTAGTACCAGGGATTGCGCTGACCAGAACAATAGTTTGACAGAACAAAGGTGGTCCTCAAGCAGCCCTACTGCCTCATCGTTGGAGTGCACAACAAGTGAGCAAAATGAGCAACGCCAAAGAGGGAGCTCTGCAGCTGGAGCTTTCTCTGTAAGGCTGGAAGCAATAGCTTTGACAGGACAAATGTGGTTATCAAGCAGCCCCATGAGGCTCATAAGGCAAGCCAGCATCGTCTACTGCGTCTACACCTGTTGCTCGCCGTTTTGAAGAGGATACAACACAAGGTAACGCGCTGCCACACATGCAAAAGAGAATGGGATGGCTGCAACATGCCACTGTTATTTGTCACTTGCTACCTCTCTCCATACCCACCACTGGTTTGAGTTTAGGTTGTCCTAATCCCTGACAAAGACAGACACTAGAAGGGCTGCTTTTGCCAATTTGGGAACGACACAGCTTTGAGGGCTCAAGAGGTGCTCTGTTGAGCTTGAGGATGCAACGCATGAAATGATAGCGGCAAATATACTCACTGAATCCTCGGTGAGGTGGTAGATGGACTGCGGTAGAGTACCCTCCGCGTACATATCAATCACTGACTGCAGAAATGCTTGCTCTCCACGCATGCTCAACACCTGAGGAGACCTGTGTGGGCCAGGTAGGAAGGAAAGGCAAGAGCATATGGACTTGCAGCTATGGATACGGTCATGCAACTGTGCAAGCTTCCTGAGTTGCAAGCTTACTGAGTAGCCCTCCTTTCAATGAATGCTGGTTCCTGCTGGCTTTTGCACAGCAATTGTGCAGCCTGGTGCTGACAAAAAAAAGCAGGTGACACACACGCACACAGGTAGGGAGGCGTTGCCCGACACCAGCTATACCAAGTGACAGGCTTGCCCAGGCTTTGTAGGGAGCCCCAGCTGCTCAAAGCGTGAATTACTGTGAGTCACAACTATGAATTATCATGAGCATGAGCATGCATATCCGTACTTGCACTCCCACACTGACATTCTCATGCCCACCCGCACACCCACTCAGGATGTTGCTGACCTTCTGTGCCCTCACTGTTGTATTACCTCCCAGTGGATTATCGGCTCTGGTACGTACATGCCAACAATCACACCCCCACCCGCACACCCACTCGACACGTTCCTGGTTCTCTATGCCCTCACCTATGTATAGGGATAGGCACCGTTATATAACAAAAAATTGTATAACATAACGGTATATCACGGTATATAACGTTATGAATTTCTCCAAATAACGTTATACAGCGATCCTTAGGGATAGGCACCTGTTATAACCAAGTATAACGTTATTCTGTTATATAACGGTATATAACGTTATGAATGTCTCCAAATTACGTTATACGCCGATCCTTACCTATGTAACACCTCTGAGTGCATTGTCAGCTCTGGGTCGTACAGCTCGCTGCGCAGGAAGGAAGCCAGGGCACAGTTGCGCCAAAGCTCCGGTGTCACTTCATGCACGCCGCCCTCCGCATCCAAGGCACCACACAGCACACCACCTGCAAGCCACAGCAAATACTCTGGACATATGATGCTCAGTAGTCATCAGGGAGCAATGCATGAGAGTGTCAAAAACAAGTGAATGGATGAATGAATGAATCGATGAATTAATCAATGGATGTATGAATGAAGTTTGGCGGTCCAAGAGCAACACGCGGCCACCACCAGGGGCCCACATGCCTCCCAAAGAAAAAAAGCAAGGGGCCCTCTTAAAGAAGGGGCCTGGGAGAGGCAGACCCCTTGAGCGTGACGAGGTGTACACGGGGTGCATTTTATACACCCTGGTTTCAGTGCGGACTTGTGGCCCCTTAATTCCAGTCCCCCAAAAGATTAATGAATTTGAGCACGTGACGCAACAATGATGCTCGGGAAAAAGGAGCTTTTTTATGTTTTATTGCATATCATTCATCCTGATTTCAATCTAATGGGAGCATGGACAACGGGTACAGATGCTCACCAAAGCCACTTGGGATTGATGTTCTTTCACAATTACCTGTTTGATGTTGCCGTTGAGCATGCATAACCTGCCTTCAGCCCCTGCCACTCTTTCTGAACCATCACTTTCTTTTCACTTGCCCTGACTTGACTAGGATGCAGAGCTCACTCCTCCAAGTCAATCTATCCTCAAGTCAAGCCTTGAGGCACACTCCTGAAGTCAACCTAATTTGCAGAGCTCACTCCAAGTCACTCCTCAAGCTCACTCTTCAAGTCGAACTTGCCTGGGATGCAGAGCTCGCTCCTCAAGTCAAGCCTGGTGATGGGGTCAAAGCAGCAGTAGAAGCCACGCTCGATCTTGGTCTCTGAAGAATACCAAAGCCCCTTGTGTACATGAACAGAAATTGTCAATTAGCTTGAAAGTTGTCCTCTTTGAAATGAAACTTACATGGCATGTATAAGGGAGTAGGTCTCATAGCGCTGATGTGCCTTTGTTGCCAGCATTCACCTTTGTCTACAAAACAATTCCTTACAATTCCTCTCCAACAAGCTGGCTTACCTGCATGAATGACATGGGCTCAACCAAGGAGGTCACCTCTGCAAGTTGTTCAACAGAGCAAGCAAGTAAGAGGTCATCCCAAGCAAGTAAAAGGTCATCGCGGAGTTAGAGCCCCAAGTACGCATTGAGGAAACAGCTTTGATAAGGAGTATCTTTGGCGCAAGCATTGGCATACCCCCGAACTATGGATTGACACATCAAACCAGACGCATGTACACAGAAATGAAGAGAGTGGTAGATCACACAGGCTGAGCCTGACTCCCTGCAGCGTCATGCCCACCAGGAACGTACAGTCTTTGTTTGAGCACCTCCCTACACACCCAGCACAACCGGCAACCCACCGGCAAAGTACGCCGCCACCGCTGCGGGGCCTGAGGTGTCCCTGCCAAGCACAAAGTGGTAGAACCCCCGTGGCTGAGCCGCTGTGGAGGACCATGCCCCCTTTGCTGACTTTTGCAACCAGCACAGGTCCGGCGGGCCTGCAGTGCACAGAGACCCGGGCACAGTGAGAAAATGAGGAAATGGGCACAGACAGGCAGAGCAAAGTGGGGAAATGAGGAATCGGAATGCATTGCAGGCAGGGTATGCAATAATGAGGAAGCATAAGGTACAACAATGATAAGAAGCGGGATGCGATGAGGAAACGGAGTGTGTTGCAAGCAGGAGGTGCAGGGTGTGACATTGGCAAGAAGGGAGAGGGGCCTTGAAATGTGATCAGCAGTGGAGGACAACTGTGCTCACAGAAGAGTGAAGATGAGCAGCAGGAGGTAGTTGTGTGAGGTTAGGGGGTGAAAAAGGGATGGGCAAGTAATGGCCCCATGCAGAAATGAGGTGCACCTCTTATCCGCAGGTGTTAAAAAATTGATTTGGCATGTTTGGGGAGCCACTTATCAGGGACCAAAAAATTGGGAGTGCGGCAGCAGCGTTTAGGGATGGGTTGAGTGAGCTGTGTGCGCGCACTCACGCATGCACGAGCGCGCGCGCGCACACACACACACACACACACACACACACATGCCAAGGCCACAGCTATGAATGCTACCCACACTTGCATGTTAACTCTACAACAACATGTGTACGTGAGCCCATACGCATCAAAAGTGCAATCGCGCTTTTTTGGGGATTTCCGGGGTCGCGGACTTGACCCGTGCCCTGGAATCATGCATCACCATTGTAAATACTCTGTGGGCACTCCATGCTATTGTCAGAACAACAGAAAAGAGCCTGCTCTCAAGCCCACATCTCTTTTGCATGCCAGCTTTTTTTGTGCATGTCAAGTTTGCCTACGTGTTCAAGAGCAAGAGGTTGGTATGCATATATAGACCAACCAGACATTCACACACGATAAGCATATTCTATCAAGCACCAGTCTAAGGCATAGGGACAAATATCAACGCACCTACACCCGGGGAGGCTGCGAGGCAAGCGAGGGCATCATCCCTTGCTTCGATCGAAGATGCAAACTCATCTGGAGCTTCCACAGCTTCAGGCAAGCCCCTCAATGTGTCCATGGCCTCTCTAACAAGCTCTTGCTTGATGCAATGGACTTCTTGTCAGTGAGCCATCAAGAAGAGAGGTGCATACAGCACAATAGCAAGCACACAGCTGATTGTGATGACAGATGAAACAAGCAGTCTAGACCTGGTACTTCAGCTCCATGTCACACAAAACGAAGGCCAAGTCATCTTGCTCACTTCATCTCTTGAATAAACGAGTTACGAGCGGGCCGTTACACGAGAGCGAAAATTGCCTTCTTTGGTATATGGTCGGATAACGCTATTTGCTCAAACCGCATTCGCTCAAACGCGAGCTTTTCCGTTTTTGCTCACAGGCTTCGATTTTGATTAATTAACTGTAAACCAAGCCTTTTATCATTGCTTTACGTCGCCTCGCAGCTTCAATCCAAGGAGGCTACTCGGCGCCAATCCAACTATTAAATGCGTGGGTTACTTGTTCGTTGTATTATTTTGAAACAAATAATTTTAATAATTTTATGTTTGATGTTTGAGCGGACGACGTTTTTTTCCTACGAACTCTCAAATCATCAGAATTTAACTGGTAATTGTAGCTATGCTGTGAGACATTTTGAACAAAGGAGAGGAAGCAAAGACCACGTTTCCGCTGGGACCGGAAAGCTGATTTGGCGGGTTGGGAAAATGCTGTATTTCCTGGGTGATTTCGGGGAACTGAAATGCCTCCAGAAGACTCCAAATGCTTTAAAAGCCTGAACCACGAGCCAAGGGAATGTCCTGGTACAAATGTCCACTGGAAACAATGGACCAATTCTTTTCCCTGTAGACCGGAGATTGAACCCCAGACTGGGATGTTGTTTTGAATTCCTGGGGCAGGGCCCAGTGGAAACGCGGTGGTCAAACGCCACCATTTGATTTCTACACAACTAGTAGTTAAAATTTTCAGGATCGTGTCATCTCAAGATCTCCACCAATACACCCTGTGCAGGTTTTCAAATTCGTGAGTGTTACATTTCCTGATGGAGTGCAAGTGGATTACTTTGCATGCTCGTTTCATGTAGAGTGACAGTATGCATCGTTCTTCATAGGAATTGACACTTCGGAACTCAGCATTAGGACTTATCTCCTTCTCCAATTGACATGTGCATAGGATTGATTTGGTCTGGTTACAGGCACCTTTTGCTTCAGCTAAGCTGCCCTTGTAGGCAGGTACAGCTCCGTACCCCATAGGCTATCCTAGCCTCAGGAAACGTAGGATAGGCTATCCTACGTTTGAAAGAACAGCAAGTCTTAGAATATGTCCTATCACCAAAAGGGGCTGCCAAAATCATATCATCTCCAACATGAAAACTGAACGCCACAATTTTGCTGGAAGAATGATCATCAAAGCTCTTAGCAAAAGCCCTTGGGGATCAGGCTTGGTTAACATGGACATAGGGAGTAATGATAGGTTGGCGCAGCACAACCTCCAAATCCCTGCACATGCATCTCACAGAATTGCACCCCCATACCTCTTTCCTCATGATCTTCCACAGAGATCTAGACTCACATCTAGTCGTCCAGATGCTATCCTGATTACTCCTTGTCAAGCCAAACCCACTTCATCTTCTCCTTCTTCCTCTTCACACTATGCATTATGCAGTAGACACCTGACACAGAGGACCAGTGGTGCTAACCGTGTAAGGCAGCCCCATCAACTTAATGTAAACCAGCGACACGTGCACTTGCTTGAAATCAAGTACTGCGAAGACACGAGGCCTGGACATCAGTTGGAGGCAGCTCAGCGGCAGCACGCAGACCTCTGTAAACTTATTAGTGCTAAAGTAGTGACTCTTCACACCATCCGATGGTCCTTCTGGGTGTTGGTGGGACCTGCTACAGAGAGCATACCCTGAATCAGTTAAAACAACTGGGACTTGACCAACAACGTGCCTTGAAACTTGCTCGTAGTCTGCATGCCCACTCGGTTCAGTGTGCCCACAAACTTGTTATTACTAGGCGTGTTATTGAAAACAGTAACACTTCTCACAACCCCCGTGTAAATCTAAATCTATTGAAAACAGTAACACTTTTCACAACCAGGTTCTTGAGCCGGGTGCCTCCAGTAACCCTCCAGACCCCCATTAACACTCTTGTTACTATGAATTTCTTAGATCTAGCTTTGTGGTGGAGGGGACTCACGGCTCTTCGGAGCCAATGTGTCTCCTTTTCCTTAATTGATGTAGGGAGAGTCTTCTCTGCCTACGTAGTTTTTCTTTTCTTTCTTTTCTTTTCTTTCTTTCTTCTATCACCTGAGCTGACATCGAGCTTCTCATAATAAATAGCTCGATATCTGTTCTTGCTATCTCACAGCACACTTGTTTTCTTCAGCTACTCTTTTTTTTACTTCCCTTTGCTCCACCTACTAGCTGAAGCTAGTTAGTAGCTGCCCACACATGAGGTGCAGACTCGGTGCAACTTTCCTTTCCTTCCATGAACTGTCCAGTTGGTCTCCAGGTTAGATATCATTCCAGCGTTCAGCGCTGCAACAACTATGCATGCAGTAAATCAATGGTAGTATCAACTTGCAATGCTGGTGCTCTGCCTTTCTCAACCCTCCCCTATGCTATCTTGCCCTGTTAGAAGCAGCCGCTGAAATCGCGGCGATTTCATCCATTTGTGTAAGAAACACCTTGACTCCGGACCTTCACTCCCCATTTTTAACAAAGGTAAAAACGTATCCACAACACGTGAGCAGTAGGTAAGCTGGTTGCATGGAGTATTGTACCCAAGACAGGGTAATCTATGTGCAACAAGTACGCACCAATTGGCCAATCTTGAACACAAGCTCCAAGAAATAGCACAGTGGAACCCAAACAGTAAGATGATTTTTTTTTTAACAAGTATGTGGCAGCCACCAAGGCTCCTCCATCGAAAACCCTATCTCTACAATGTTGATGAAGGCCTCAAAGCAGCAAAACTCTGAATGCCCATTGGCCTAAAACGCCAACGAGGCACATAATGACAAGAGCTAACATGAGAACAACGAAGGGGGTAAGCTGCCTCTGAACAAACAAAATTAAATCTGTATGTGCTCTTCTTAGGGGTGCATCCTACCTGCTGCACACTAATCCTACATCATGGTGCTGTGCACTGAATGAATGTGACACACTCATTGACCTGGTATGAAGCTCATACATAGCTGTTCCCTGGCTGATGTGCCAGGATGTAACCTAAACGACTCAGGCTACCTACGGTAAAAAACATTACATCTATTGTTAAAGAATCAGAGGTGTAGATGGTTGATTAGTATGCAGCTTTGAAGAAAAAGCCCACAACAGAGTTGGGAAAGAAATTCGAAGCAGCAAACAATCAATCAGTAGTGGTAATTTAAACAGGTTGTAGCTGCAGGATTCTTACATTACCATGATATCCATGCAGGGAAACGAGCTGGTGGACTAGTACTCTTCTTCTTCCTCCCAAATCTCTGTCAGAGCTTCGACGACTATGCTCAGCGGTACAGGCTGCGGAAATGGCTGGTATGACTGAAGCATCTCGTATGTCAGCTCGGTGGGAGGCCTGATGAAAGTGCAACAATATCCCAGCAGGCAGAGGTTGAGGATACACAAGAAAAACGGATAAGTGGACGTGGACCATGGCAGGATCTCTCAAGGGTCTTCTGAACAATGGAACTTGTATTTTGTGTCACGCCCATCTGGCCCCAGTTACACAAGGAAAGTTGGGGTCAAAGTTTGGGTCAAAGTTGGGGGGGGGGGGGCGCGACTTGGTTTTGTGTGAGCATTCCGAGTTGGGTACCTAGTTGGTCCAAGTTGAGTTTTTCCAAGGGGGGGGGGGGCAACTGAGTTTCTAAGTTGGGGAAGTTGGGAATGCCCTTCTCCCAAATCGGCCAGGGAGGCACGGAGGGACCTCTGCAAGCCGAAGAAAGTGAAAAATGTACGGGAAAAAATCCTGTTGGACATATCATTATAATAAGCATCTTTCATGATTGTAAACCATAATTTGATGGTGAAACAGACGAGGATCAAGCAGGAGAGACGGACGCGCTGCATTGAAGCACACGATCCCTCTCTGGGAGCTGCAGAGGGAGCTCCCAGAGAGGGAGACGGAGCAGGATTGCGCTGCAGCAGTCCATTATCAGCAACCTGCTATGAACCATTGAGTTTATTTCATTGCTCTGCAAGCTGAAAATGCAAAAAAAAAACTTTGGAAACTTGGAAACTACCCAACTTGGACTTCAACTTGGCCTAGTGCAATTGGGGCCCTAATGGGCTCCAAAACGCCATGCCCAGATGGTCATATGCAAAACTTTTGATACAACACACGCGCACACACACACACACACACACACACACACACACACACACACACACACACACACACACACACACACACACACACACGCGCGCGCGCGCGAGTGCGTCAATGTTTGAATGCACACTTGCTTTTTCCTTAATTGCTGTCCCCATGGGTAACTTGAATTACCCTGACAGTGCAACTAAGCACCTCAAGGTGCCAGCATGCCTCATCAAGTATCAGAGCACACCATATATCTTCATGTTTTCAGAATTGAGGCTTGCTGAAAAATTGGCATATGGGGCCAAGACCCTCAGTGAGAGGATCCTTTGCACTCGTTTCAGCATGAAGACGTGCATTTTCAAACTTTAACTCTTGATGCCAGCATGAATCCAGGGCTTCTAGTGGCTTTGCATATATCACGTCTCGGTATTATGAAGGCTGCTCAGCCATGCATGCAAATGTGCAATAATGTCTCACACATGTCCATCTTGGTAGGTTTGCAGCTCTGTTTTGTTTACCAATCCAACATTAAAGCTCAAAGGCGGATGGATGACATCTTGTGGTGCCAATTTCTGACTTGTGTATTAAGATACACGCTCACTTGCGATTTCAACTGCCTGATGAGAAAGCTTCCATTCATCTTGAATTGAGCCACCTTACCTGCTCTGCCTTCTTTGCTGTTGTTGCTGCTGCTGTGCGGTCCATTCTTTTCTTCTTTGAAGCCACTCCTCATGTGCTGCAGTTTGTGCAGATAATCGTGGTGTCAAAAACATTGTCTAGGACGTCAGCAGGAAAATAAAGCAAGTGTGATTCCCCAGCACACCATTCCAATATGCATGGTGTAAACTAACACAACAACAGTATCTGTTTCTGCTGTACTCCTCCAGTGTAAGGAGACTTTTCCCCCATGGAAATTCCTTGTCAGTTCCTTGCACTGTATTGTGCAATTAACTGTGTACCAATACAAAAGCGTTTCTTAAGTACTTAAACACACTAAACGATTTAAACTCTTGGTGGATGCATGATAAGAAACTTGTGCAATGTGTGTGGTGGTGGTGTTGTGTGTGTGTGTGTGTGTGTGTGTGTGTGTGTGTGTGTGTGTGTGTGTGTGTGTGTGCGCGCGCGCGCGTGCATGCATGCGTGCGTGCGCCCTGCTTGGCCTCCCTGACATAACCAGAAAGGCTAACAATAGTGAACATCAGTCACCTTTGTTTGCCTCCTGAGAAGGTGGGCCTTGGCTGTCCAGCTGGGCATCCATGCTTGCGAATTGCTAACTACTGTTGTGAGCAGACATGTTGGTTGCTTCGATTTTATTTTGCTTCTGCTTTCTCGTCACTGAAGGAACCTGCACTGTGGCGCTTTCAGTGGGCACAGACCAATTGGGCAAATGCCGATCGGTACACCCAGTAGTACACCGAAAATTTATCGCCCTGAAAATGAAGTATTTAATAGGCTGTGTGCGGAGACACGGCTGGTGCTGGTTTTTCTATATGCTTGCATGCTGCACAGGCTCTGAAAATTCCGTTAAAGGCCTTCACAGCATAGCTCTGGTCTCTAAGCTCTTCCTATTTTGCTATAAGGGTCTTTTTTGTCTGATCTGAAATGTACCCCAATGGAAAAAATCCTTAAGATGCCGTCGCGCAAGCGGCTCACCCAGTCACTGAGTGGACTAGTGTGACATACTATTAAAAACAATTGTTGCATTTACTTTTCGAGCGAGTAACCAAGCACTAATTCAGTCCTCTCCTGCGGAATGAGCCCCACCAATTCACCTGTCACCCTCCAGATCACCACAAGCCCGTTTTTTTCCTGCTTGTGGTGGAGGGGACATATGTCTCTTACGAGCCAATGCGTCTCCTTTTCCTGAACTGATGTAGGGAAAGTTATCTTTTCTTTCTTCAATCGTAAATAACCACGCGAGGACCAAACAACTGTGGCCTGCGAATTTTGATCATCAAGCCATGTTGGTTACACACAATTCCTGTACTGAAAGTTCCAACAGTGGAGAGGAACTATGTTTCTGGTCAAAAATTCATTATGCGTTAAGAGAAAGGAGATATGTCTGAACCGCTGCAAGTACCCTTCTCCAGAAATTAGCTATGCAAGCAGAAGCAAGAGTGAATTTGATTATGATGAATCGCACTTATAGTGTCCGGTGGCGGGTTGGAAAAAACAAAAAGAGGCAAAAAGAAGCGATTTAGTCAAACTAAGTGATTGGTATGAGAGGCGGACGATTTGGTGAGGTGCAAGCATGGGCCTCCCCAGGCTCCCTTGTGGCCTCATTGGAGGAGGTGGATTAACACTTTGTGTCATGAATTGGCAACATACCGGTATTGGCAGTGTGAAAGGTTCCGGCCAAGGAGAAGGCTCCAAGACAGCTGCTGCGATGCACACTCACCTCTGCTCTTCACACACGCAGTTCATTCATCTCCCAATGCAATAATGTTGTGAATTCATGACACAAAGTGTTAATCCACCTCCTCCAATGAGGCCACAAGGGAGCCTGGGGAAGCCCATGCTTGCATCTCACTAAATCGTCTGCCTCTCATCCCAATTGCTTATTCTGGCTGAATCGCTTCTTTTTGCCTCTTTTTGTTTTTTGTTCTTTTAACCCGCCACCAGACACTATAAGTGCGAACCGCCATAAGCTGAACTGAGGAGAGGGACCACCAAATATATTAAAGCCATGGAACTGTCCCACTCAAGCCCCAAGTGAGCCCAAATCCGTGGATCTACACCTGCATGTTGTTCTTACCCAGAAATCCATGCATTGAGAAGAGGGGCCGCATTGCCACCAGACCTGTCTACGAGGGTTACAAGGGTTACAAGGGAAAAAGGCCTCAGTCAAGACGTTTGACTGCTAGCCTGTTCATAAGTGCACATTAGATCATGAAGGGAAAAAAGGGAAGTATGTTGTCTCTAGTTACGAAAAATGCTCAAATGCTGGGAATTCACTTGGTGAATGGTATAATGGAGAGTCCAGTCATGGCAGAGGGCGCACACGCGTAGTACGGATGAGAGAGCAGAGGTGCACAAGCCAGCAGAGGTCCCACCACACGGAACACCTTCAGGCTTAAGCAGACTCTCTGTGTACGAGCACCACGCATAGACACCAGCCAAGAAGAGCTAGCAGAGCAGACCGGACAAAATACCCTGTCTGAAGCTCGCATCCCAGCTGCTCCACACTTGCCCAATCACTAGCCCACCTGAAGCTGCAGGCACATCATGAGGCACCCTCCACCTTGGCCTGTCTTCGCCCCTGCAGCCTCAACTAAAGTTCACAGTTGCGCGTCCTCAGACCTGGCTACTGCCCCAAAAAAAGATACAAGCACTGAGGGTACTGCAGTTCACATCAACTCGACATCTCAAGTCTTTGCACGTCTTGTAACATTGAAACCTGCAGAAGGTTTACAAGAATCTTGCATTGGAATATACAGGGTAAGATCAAATGAAGCAAACAAGTTCAGGAATCTGTTGTGTCATGTACGCTGCATGTCCAATTGTGTCGTGCGTCAACGCTTGAAAAGGATGACCTGAAGCACAGCAAGGGTGTGAGCTTGTGCCCCTCACCACTCTTGGCGCTCCACACCTAGACCTTCATCTTGTACCTGTCTGCGGCACCAGCACTTTGCTTGATGGAGGACAGGCTGCCAAGGCAATTGATCAGCTGGCTGGGCGCCAGCACGCGTGGCTGATCACTGAGCAGCAGCTCATCATCTAGCATGGCCTGTTGCTGCAGAGCCGTGTGCAAGCTGCCACTGACACCATGCGCATGTTGCTGCCCATTCTGCTTTGCTGTGCCCTGCAGTGTCCCCAATCCATTCCCCCACGCATTAACAGGCAAGGCTTGCGGTGCCTGGTAAGACTGCTGCGTTGCATGCACCCACTTGCCCATCCCAGCCTCTGTCCGAGCCTGTTGCCCCTGCCCCTGCTCAACCCTTTGTGCCTGCCCCTGTCCCTGCCCCAGCCCAAGCCTCTGTCCAAGCTGCCCTGACTCTGTCCAAGCCTGTAGCCCCTGCCCCTTCTCAAGCTTTTGCCCCTGCCCCTGTTCAAGCCTCTGTCCAAGCCCTGCCTCTGTCGAAACCTCCCATCCCAGTGCCTCGGAGCCCCCATGTGCAGCGTATGTGCTCCCCTGCACATCACCCATGACGGAGGAGTTGCTGCAGGCTTCATCCTCTTCCTCCAGAATCCCAGGCGGCAGCAACAGGTAGCAGGGTTGGGGGGGCAGAGGCTTCCCCTGCTGGCCTGATACAACTGCGGTAGCCCTGCCAGCAGAGGGGCCCGCTCTTCTGGAGCTTGGATACAAGGCTTCTGAGGCAAAGGCTATGGACTGACGGGCTTGCTCGGCAGCAGCCTGAGTGTGTGTAGCATGAGTGTGTGTATACTTGTGCGTGCACATGCGTGCGTGTGTGTGTATCAGTGGTGTTTGGGGGGGAGATTCATGAAGGTATACACATGTGCGTGCACATGCACCGGATTAAAAACTACAATGTGCAGGGGCATCAGTTGCTCTGAGCTTGACATGTCTTCACACATGTGTACAGCTGCAGCATTTTACACATGGCCCACCTCATTATGCTCACTGTTCTGTGGCACTTCGCTAGGCCCACTTCATAATGCTTACTGTTTTATGATATGCAGCGTACCTGCTCCTGCAGCAGTGAGCGCTGGCGATGCAGGCGCGAACGGCTGAGGGCATCCATCATGTTCTCTAGCTCAGAGTTTACAGAGGAGCGCTGGACTCGGTGGATGCCTATGCTATTGCTGGCGGTAGCACCTGTCAGCACGCAACCACAAACGCACGTATGAAAGTGCACAAACATGGCGTGAGCAGCTGTTAGCATGCAAGCACAAATACACGTATGAATGTGCGCAGACATGTTCACTGTTGCCCCCACCTATGTCACCGCGGGTGGTAGCACCTGCCAGCATGCAGGCACATGTATTGAGTGTGTGCAGACATGCTCATCATTGCTCCACCACATGCGCTGCGAGCGCCAGAGATGGAGGAACACATAGGTAAGTGCTATGCACAAGCACAAGCATATGGACTGCATGCTTAATACCTGATGTGTACGCCCTTTAATCATCATTTGGGGCATGGAGAAATCAGGGCAAAAAAAACACAGCAAAAGTGCAGACCAGCATGAGCTACAATTGATAAGTTGAACACCCTGCTTGCCATCATCCCCAACTAGCGAAAAAAGGTCACACCTTGCAGATGTGTCCTTCCTAGCCAAAGATTTATGATTGTAGCGCCGCTAACCTGAAAAAGGTACAGCGGGTGCGGTGCCGGCAAGCTGGTGACTGAGAGGGGCCACAGGATGGGGGGCAGCTGCTGCTGCCGCCACCGCCGCCGTTGCTGCTGCATGGTTTGCCTCACGCTCTGCAGCGGCATGCCTTTGCTCTTGCTTCCAGCTGCTCCCAGGCTGCGCAGCAGGCACCTGAGGGTCAAACACATGAAGAATGGCTGTGGGAATGAACAAATGCCTGGGCTGCAGGCACCTCAGGATTGTGCACACAAGAAAGTGCTAGGTGCAGAGCTAGTGCGCAGCAAGGCCAGACACTGGAATGGAACAATGCTGGGATCAGATGCAAGTCCTGTGAGCAAAGATGAGCGGGACAAGTGCAGCATGTAGTGGCAGGGAGTAGCTCTGGCGGAGGGAAGGCCCAGGATATTTCAAAACATGGGCTGTGAATCCACACACTCGATCTTTGTTAGCGGCAACGTCTGGAAAGAAAGACAGGCCTGCCTCGTCCAAAAAATAGGACACTGCCTGAGAAAAGACACACGTCGGCGGGTCTGGCGTCCGCGCAAACAAAATGCATTCCCTGTTGACAGCAAACGCGGGCAAGTAGGCTCTGTCCTTCACATTCACATAAATGGTTGCCACAAGAATGGAGCCTGCTGATGATGCCCGCAGACAGTGCATTGTGAGGACCACAGGCCTGGATGCACTTGCTGTTCCCATTCTATAATACACTATGATCCCCATCCCATTCCCTTTCCTTTTTTTACCATTCCCATTGCATCTTGAGTACCACAGGCCTGGATGCACATGTGCTACTCCCAGAGGCAGCACCCAGAGGCAGCAGGGACATCCATCCAGGGCGCAGCGAGGTACCAAGGACCAGGCACCTTGCCGGACCGCTGGTGCTATACCACAGGAATGTTTGCACGGAGGAGTGTGATGCATGCATGCACGCATGCACATCACCGATTTGGATGCACCCATCAGGTTTTGTCCCCTAGCTCTCGCTAGTAGCAGGGCAACATGGCTGGGTCACAACATGCTTGTGACGTGCACGAGGGTGCACGAGGGTGCAGGCCGTGCACGAGGGTGCAGGCCGTACACGAGGGTGCACGTCACGTGCAGTGAGGGTGCAGGCCGTGCACGAGGGTGCACGTCACGTGCAGTGAGGGTGCAGGCCCCAGTATCCCAACCACCTTGTCCACCAAACCAAAGTTCGGCCAAAACTAGACAGCTTCAAAATACAGGGAGTGCAATGACAAGCTCACAAGGCAGCCATCATACCTCATCATAGTGCGTGACCTCAACATGCGAACACCTATCTTTGAGGCCATCCTTGCTAACTATGAAACTTCCGCACAAACAAGAGGGAACACAGATAGTGATGCTGCTCCTGTCCCTGCACACGTTTGCAAACGCTCATGCATGCACACACGGAAAGGTTGCATCCTCAGCCACTGGTCCATCCCTGAGCTGCCCCTCTGTGGATGCCAAGCCTGATCTCGACCAAACACACCTGTGGAGATTCGCTGATCTCTGGCCTGCCCAATGCAGGTGGGCTGCTGGGTTGTGGCAGAGATGAAGACCCTGCCTGTCCTCCATACACGGCCTGCCTGCTGCTGCTGTGGCTGCTACTGCTAGTGGTGGTGCGCCTCCTGCTGGAAGATACACCTGCTGTGAAAGCAATGTCATGCAGACTTGATGGGATGCAATGTCATGCAGGCTGAATGTGGTGCAGATGCGAGGCTATGTCATGCAGGTGTGACGCCACTTAACGTAGATGCAATGTCATGCAGGCTCTATGCAGATGTGATGCAGGTGTGATGCTACTTAAATGCTGCTGCTTGCTGTGTACCTGCTATTTGATGCACCTGCTGCACAGTCAATGGTGAACAAAATTGCTGACTGGGTTTTGGGCGCAGGGTGCATGGTGAGGAAAGCTAGTCAGACAAAGGAACCCTGCACCTGCTTCTCCCTGGTTCTTACAAGTGGAAGCTCTCCTTCCCACCCTCTCTCTCTCTCTCACACACACTCATATTCTCTCCCCCCCCCTTCTCTCTCTCTCTCTCTCTCTCTCTCTCTCTCTCTCTCTCTCAATCTCTCTCTCTCTCTCTCTCTCTCTCTCTCTCTCTCTCTCTCTCACTCCCACTCCCATTCCCTCTCATCCTCTTCTCCCTCACTCGCTCTCTTCCTCTTCTCCCTCACTCGTTCTCCCTCTTTTCTAAACCTCCACACCTGCGGCAATGCCGACAGCATCGTATGAAGCAGGACTGCCATTCTGATTTCCTGGGCTGCTCCCACTGCTCCCACCCGCGCTGCTGCACACAGGGTTGCGGGGCGTGGAGGAGCGCGAAAGCATCACCACCTCGTCATCTTCGTCCACGTTGGGTCCGTTGCTGCTGCCCACCACAGCCGCGGTGGAAGGGTGCGATGCAAAGGTGCCAGGGTGGGGAATAGGGGCGGCGGCGTGAGCAATGTGGGGTGTGGGCTTGGGCTGTGATGCATGCGTGGTGATGCGCACTGGCGCTGCCTGCAGAGGGTGTGGTGCAGGTGCTGAGGAGGTGGCTGGAGGTGTGAGCTTGGGTTGAGGGTGCACGAGGGTGGGATGGGGAAGGCGCCCTTTGGGCGTTGTCGGCTTTGCCCATGGCGAATGGGCTGCGGCAGCTGCTGCATCAGCTGCTGCTAAGTGCAATGGCTGGATGCCGGGGTCTATGCTGGAGTGCCCTGCCCTGGTGCTGCCGCTGATGCTAGACAACTGCGGCTGTGGTTGCTGCTGCTGCACAGATGTGCGCATGTTCAGATGCTGGCCTTGCTGGGGCTGCTGCTGGGTGCCGCGCCCGGGCCTCACATCGCTTTCTAATGCGGCCCTCCCATTGCTTGGTGCAGTGTGGGCAGGTGGCGGAGCTGCCTGCAACAAATGAGGCTGTGTGTGCCGCTGTGCCCACTCCAGCACTTGCGGCTGCTGCTGTTGTTGCTGCTGCTGCTGCTGCTGCAGTGGCGGTGGCGGCGGCAGCGTGATGGCCTGCTCTGTGGGGGCTCTGTTGTGCAGCGGCAGGCTGCACGGCTTGGTCAGGTTCTGCCGGATTTCCTGCAAGAGCTGCGTGGCTGAGGTGATGCTGCTGCGCCTTGTGCCCAGTGGCGCACCGGCTTTGAAGCTTGCGGCCGCTGCGGATGGGGCGGTCTGCACGCTCGCGTCACGTGTGGTGGGTGCCTCTGCCAGTGTGCTCTGCGTGCTTGCGTGGCACGTAGGAGGTGGTGGTGTGGTTGTGGGGGTGGGAAGCATAGGGGCCTGTAGGGATGTCTGTGTATGTACGTCCTGGAGGGCTAGGTGGTGGTGGGTGGTGGGCACCAGAGAAGCGTGGGCATGGACTTGGCCAGCAGCGATGAGCAAAGCGTGCGATTGCGCGTCAGAGGTTGATGGAGGTGGAGGGGGGGAGGCCTGTGTTTGGGCATCTGAGCTGGGTGGTGGGAGCAGGACACGCGGCTCTAGGGGAGGGTAGGCTTGAGTGTTTGCATCGCGGCTGGCTGCAGCTGATACTTGTGTGGATCTGCTGGCTGCGAGGGGAGGTGGGGGTAAGCTGGCTTGAGTGTTAGCGTTGCAGCATGGTGGAGGTGAGGGTGGAATAATGCTTGCTTGAGTGTGCGCATCACAGCTGGCTGCTGCTGATGCTTGCGTGGAGCTGCTGGCTGTGAGGGGAGGTGGGGGTGGGGTGGCTTGGGTGTGGGCGTCGCAACATGGTGAAGGCGGAGTGATGCTTGCTTGGGTGTGCGCATCACAAGCAGCTGCAGCAGATGCTTGCGTGGAGCTGCTGACTGTGAGAGGAGGTGGAGGTGGGGTGGCTTGAGTGTGGGCGTCACAGCATGGTGAGGGCTGAGGGGTGCTTGCTTGGGTGTGCACATCAAATGTTGGTACCGCAGATGCTTGTGTGCAGCCATCAGCTGTCAGGGGAGGTGGGGGTGGGGTGGCTTGGGTTTGCATATCACAAGTGTCTGCAGCAGATGCTTGCGTGGAGCAACTGGCTGTGAGGGGAGGTGGGGGAAGAGTGGCTTGGGTAAGGGCGTCGCAGCATGGTGGAATGAAGGGAGGATTGGTGCCTGCTTGGGTGTGCGCATCACAGGCAGCTGCAGCAGATGCTTGCGTGCAGCCGTCAGCTGTAAGGGGAGGGGCAGGGATTGGAACGGCAGCTTGCACGGCAGCATCTGACTGCGTAAGAGAGGCAGGGGTGTGTTGGGTGCAGGCATGGTGCTGAGGGCCAGCTGGCACCTCCGCTTGTGTGCTTGCATCACGGCTGGAGGCGCCCCATTCTTCTGCTGCTTGGGTGCACGCGTCTACGCAGTCCACGCTGGCCTGGATGGCGGCTGTGGTGGTGGCCATCACAGCCGGCAGAGCCTCGGAAAGTCTGCTCTCTGCTGTTTGCACACACACATCGCACCCTGCTGCTGGTGGTGGTGGCACGTCAGGCGCAGCATGCACTGACGAGGGAGGCTGCTCAGCCCCTGCCTGGACCCCTACTTCACAGCAGGTGAGCCCCTCGCCAGTCTGAACAGCAGCTGACACAAGCCCAGCGAGCCTGGGCAGTGCTGCCTGAGTGCAGCTGTTGACAAGGGGTGGGAGGGGCAGGGTGGCGGTGCATGATGAGCTGCTTTGAGGCACTGCTTGCACTGCTGCGCTTGCCATGTCAGGCACCCCTGCCTGTGTGAAGGCCTCAGCCTGCTCTGTGCACAGGTTTGCTTGCACGCTGCTGTCCACCAGCTGCATGTCCCCACCTGCCTGGCATCCCGCCTCTGCATGCAATGCACAAACCTCCACCTGGGTGCAGTTGTCCACCCTTTCCAAATGCGCACACGCTTGCGTGGACACATCAACCCCTGGATCAGGCGGAGCCGTCTGTATGCAGCCGTCCACCAGATTTGCACGCATGGGAGGCTTGGCAGCGGCTGCCCAGCTTGACCGGGCGTGATCCAGGTCGCGCTGCAGATCTGCCAGCCGTTGCGCATGCTGTACACCCATGTCCGCGCGCAGCTGCTGCAGTTGCTGCTCGCGCAGCTGTGCTGCAGTGGTGTGGGCCTCCATCAAAGCGGCTGTGCTGTCTGCGTCCGCCTCAAGCCGGATCTGCAAAATACAAACAAGGCATGAACACCATGATGACATGCATGAAAATGATTTGGAATTTTCTTAAGGGAGCCGACTGTGGCCCCAACATGGCAATGCCTATACATGCCACATTGGACAAGCTACTTCCTCAGTGCCAAACAGCCAGCCCTGCGTCTAGATCTTCCCCATCATGGCGACGTGCCTTCTCAGTTCAGGCATGTGCCTCAACTTTCTAGTGAGCTTCTAGTGAGCTATACCCAAGCAGACCATTAGGTGCTACAAACTGAGTGGACGCTCAAGAAATGCTACCATTACAGAAATGGAGTGAACAGGCTGTGACTGATCAGGCACAAAACAAATGCAGCCATTTGCCAAAGTTTAAGTGGTACGAGAGACCCTATCATCATGCCTCTCAATACTTAAATCTGAAGGACGTTTCCTGACACTAAGGTTGTCCATTGTGCAAAGTTTTGGGGATGAAAAATATGCTTTGGGAAAAATGTGTTGCCTTTGAGGTCATCCAAGGCCTACAGAGTGATCTGGGGAAATTCCAGCTTCCACTGTTTTTGGTATATTTCTTGTATTGAAAGCAAATGCTTTAAATGGATTGAAATCGTCAATTGTTCGTCTTAAAAGAACAAATTCGAGGTCAGATGCAAGAGACCCGAGGATAAGCAAATCCTGTATTGTTCAGCCAGCTTAATCTGAAAACTGCATCGCACGCGTGCGCGATGCGTGTGTGTGTGTGTGTGTGCACGATGTGTGATCCAGCAGCGCTCGACATGCATGAAACCCCTGTCCAAGCCCGCAAACACCAGGCTGCAAATGTTGCCCGCAGACTCCTAGGGAACCATAAAATGAAATGCGCTCATCTTGCAACTGGCAACTCCTTGGGTGATACTGGCCCACAGTTTATTTTGGTCAATGTGAGACCCAGCCATTCGTTTGCAGGCATCATGCACAGCAGGAATCCATCCCCTCTAATTGTGGGTGCCACAAGTTGACCAAAAGCAGAAGCGGTGCCACAAACAAAGCGGCCCTCTTCCCATCTTTGCCCGTATCCCTGACCTGGTCAATCTGCCGTGCATGACTGACGCGCATCTGGTGCAGAGCCTGTTCCAGCCTTGTGGCGTGCGCCTGCTCCTCGGCCAGCTTAGCCTGCAAAAACAAATAGTGGAGGCGCAGGTTGAGGCTTGCTTGCAGGTAATGCGCCTCTCCCCGCTTGCATCGTGCTTCTCATTGGCACTGATGTAAACAGCAAGACCTAGCGCTTGTGCCACCGGCTCTGCCACCATGCACTGGATCGGCATCTTTCAAAAGAAGCCCCCTCACCCGCAGGCTGTCCAGCTCTCTCTGCATACGCATTGCTTGCGCCTCCACCTCTTGCAGCTTGGCCTCCTGGAGGTGCTTTGCAGTATCTACCTGCTCTTGGCACGCACGCAGCTGCACATCCAGTGCACGCAACTCCTGCGCACATTGTGGAACAAAATAAAGTGATAAAACCTCCTGCACAGATTGTGGATCATTGCTAAACATCAAAACAAGGAATGAGCATATGCACAGCAACTGCACAGTCTCGTTATCGCAAGGTCTTGTGACGGCAAGTATGCATGCATACTGGAAGACATAGAAACAGGGCTTGAAGGTGATGGGTTGGCAGCCAGCACTCAGCAGAGATAAGCCTCCTGGCAGGGTTTGCTGAAGCAGAGTAAGGAGGTTGTAAGGAAGCTTACATGGTAAATGATTGAAGGCTGCAAATTATGTGCAGACATGCTTTGACACCCAGATACTGTCAAGCCAGGAGGTGAGGCAGCACAGTAAGCCCAAAGTACTAAGGATGATGTGCAGGACATGCAGGACAAGGTGTATGAAAAAGTAAGAAAAATTCACGCTTGCCATGCGGCCGCGTGCAATAATGAAAGAGCCTCCCATTGACTCCCACCAAAGAGGGCATCGTTTCTCCACCCCGGCCACAAGGATTCGATCCAGGGACCTCCTCCTTGCTGTCGCCCTCCTCGCGTTTGACCAGGGTTCCGTAACATGACGGTGGCTGCTGAGCTCAATGCTCGATGGTGTACGGACTCAATGCTCGATGGTGTATGCTCCTTTCCCCAATCCTGAGACAGGCTTATGACCCAGACACACCAGCAAGGTGTGCTGCAACCTTGCATAAAAGGGGAACAGCGCAGAAGCTTGCAATTCGCTGTATCAATGCTGCACATGTGCCTTGGAATCTTCGAGTTGCCCCAATGTACTGCATGCAACACACAAATTAGCACAGAAAGGCGCAAAGTACAGAACGCAGCACACAGATGAGCACAACAAACACACACGAGTGCATAGCCACCTGCGCCCCACCTCTTTGGCCTGGGCCTTGGCATCCTGCAGCTTGCCCTCCAGCTGCATCACTCTCTGCACCCAAGACCCATTGGCAGCCGCCAGTGCCTCTTCCAGCTTGGTCCTGCTGGCCAGGCGCGCCTCTGCCAGGGCGCGCTTCACGTCCGCAATGGGCACCATGCCGCGGCGCAGGGCTGCAGTGATCATTACGCAAAACAGCATGGCAGAGGGCTTTGGAGGCGTGGTTAGGATCACACACTAAACAGAGGCCTTCTTGCAGCACATCTAGGGCGCGCTTCACGCCAGCAATGAACACCATGCCACGGCGCGGGCTGCAATGAAGTTCGCGCAAAACAAAGCATGACAGAGTGCAATGGAGCCGTGGTTAGGGCTGCATACTAAATTGCAGCACATCCAGGGCGCGCTTCACGCCAGCAATGAACACCATGCCACGGCGCGGGGCTGCAATGAAGTTCGCGCAAAACAAAGCATGACAGAGTGCAATGGAGCCGTGGTTAGGGTTGCATACTAAATTGCAGCACATCTAGGGCGCGCTTCACGCCAGCAATGAACACCATGCCACGGCGCAGGGCTGCAATGAAGATTGCGCAAAACAAAGCATGACAAAGTGCTTTAGAGACGCAGTTAGGGTTGTTTGCAAAACAAGCCTTACTGCAGCACAGCCAGGGCGCACTTCATGTTGGCAGTGGGCATCATGCTGTTGAGACTGCAGAGCTGCGACAGGCTGTGTGGTTGATAGGGCAGTAGCAATATTGCTCAACCTGAACACCATGAAAGTAGGGGCTTGCGGCCAGAACACATGCGTTCCTCACCTGGCGTTGATTTCAAACAGCACACAGCACACAAACTATGTTCTTGTGCAGCAGCTTGTCCCTGGGCCCCCCTTCTCTTCCTCATACAAAGGGGCGTTAACATACAATCCCAGAGTGGCTGGCCTGCTTGCTGACCTTGCGTCTCCTCTAGCAGCTGTTGGTTGACCTCCTTCAAGCGCGAGATCTCCTGGCCAGCAGCCGTCATGAGGAGGGAGTGGCTCCGCCCATCTGCACCACACAAAAAGCGAGTGACGCACAAACAGGAATGAAACATGAAAAGGAAGTGACCCTGCCCGCCATCTGCACCACGCAAAAGGTGATGCCCTGTTTGTTAGAGGTGTCATCAGGTTTAATCCGGGATGTCATTGCCATGAACATGCAGGCTTGAACCCCAAATAGGCATGTACACAATGGGAGTGATGCGGCCAGACTAGAGCTGCTTAAATGCAACAACAACAACAACAACAACAACAACAACAACAACAACAACATCCAGTACGTTTGAGCTGGCGTGCGCTTTGCCATTCGCATGGGACCTGGGAGCATGCTGGGGAGCATGCAGCACAACTTTCTTGCGCCAGCAACAGATGTCACCTTGTGAAGCACAGAAGGAGGAGATCATAAGGCACGACCTCCTTGCGCCAGCAACTAATGCCGCGCCTTGATGTCACCTTTGCAGCTGATGCCACTTTGCACCTGATCCCACCTTTGCCTGGTGTCATCATTGCACCTGATGTCACCTTGCAAGCTCTTGCACACTTTTTTTTTCCGAGTGCATCACATGAGCAAGGAGAGCACGCGTTGCGTGCGCTCGTTTGTCATACCTTGCATGCTCCTGAGCATGCCAGCATGCCCCTGTGCATCCGTCTGCACCCACGCATCCACGTTCGCCTGCCAGGCTGCTTGCAGGTGCTGCTGCCCAGCCACTGCTGCCCTCGTCTTGGAGGCATTCCCAGGTGCATCCACACCCTCCTCCTCTTCATCCAGACCCAGCGCTTGTGCCCAGCTCGCACGCATCTTAGCGGCGCTCCTGCTACCTTCCTGATATGCGGCTTTCTGCTGCTCCTCTGCTAGCTGAGCCTGCAGGGCAAAAGCAAAAGGCAAAAACGAGGCCAGTCTAGCAGGCTGGGTCTATTACGTGCGAGCTGGAACAGGGTGGTGCCGGCTGGCCAGGTGTCTCAGACAGACAGGGCCTGTATGGGCAGAGCACCATGTGAAAGCAAATGTGTAAGGGTTTAGGGTTTCAGTTGCATGTGTAAGCACCCAGACATTTGCGAGCAGGGTGCGTGACACCAGCATCAGCTGCCGCACTTCCTCTGGTTTACATTTATTGCATCCCTGGGTTCCACCACCTGCACCTAATTTTGCTGGCCCTCCTACCTCCAGGACACACCTGGTCCACACAGAGTTGGACCCCCATGCATTCATGCGTCAATGAGCCTCACAAACAGAAGCGCATTTGCCGAGGCAAGTGACCATCTTACTCACCCGCAGGCTTGCAATGGTAACCTCCAGGTGGACAGCATGGGTAACATCAACAGCATAACATTCAACCACACCCGCAGGCTTGCAATGGTGGCCTCCAGATGGGCAGCATGGGTAGCATGAGCAACATGACGGCCAGACTCACCCGCAGGCTTGAAATGGTAGCCTCCAGGTGGACAGCATGGGTAGCATCAACAGCATAACATTCAACCACACCCGCAGGCTTGCAATGGTGGCCTCCAGATGGGCAGCATGGGTAGCATGAGCAACATGACGGCCAAACTCACCCGCAGGCTTGCAATGGTGGCCTCCAGGTGGGCGGCATGTGCTGCCCACTTGCCGCCCTCCTCCCTATCACCTGCCAAGCCCATCGGCACCCCTCCTGTTGCTGCAGCTGGTACACATGCATCTCCCCTCTCCTGCTGCAGCACCAGAACTTGCTGCTGCGCCTCTACGATCTGAAGCTCCAATCGCTGCTGCTGCTCCTCCAGCTGCCGGCTGTGCTGCTCCCGCTGCTGCTCAGCGTGCAACTGAGCTGCACGCAGTTGCTCCTGCGCCTGAGCCAGTTGGGCACGCAGGTCTTGGGCATCCTCACACTCTCCTCGCAGGCGTTTGACCTCAGCCTGCAAGCACAGGCAAGCCAGCCATGATTGTGCAGCAGAACCAACCAAGCAAGGTGCTCTCCTTCTTCCTGCCTCCTGCTGTTGAAACACTTGTGCACTTGTGCATCGGTTTTTCCGATGGTAGGGCGGAGGCGTCTGCCAAAGCTGGCTTGCACGCAAACTCAAGCACCTGCCTTGCGGAATGTGACATGTGGAATATGAAGCCCATGCAGAGGAAGCAGCAGCAAGCAAAGCAGCATCCAAAGGGCAGGAAATACATGAGCAGCAGCAGAAGCTTCAGGAAGCATTTATATGATGAAATAGGTCAAGGACCTGCTGCCACAGCGAGGCCTTGTAGGACACGCCTTGTAGAGCAGGTTGGGCCTTAGGCCTCCAGGACAGGTCAAGCATGAGCTGCCTTGCAAGACAAGCCTTGTAGGACAGGTCAAGCATGAGCTGCAACAGCGAGGCCTTGCAGGACAGGTAGGACCTCAGGCCTTTAGGCCAGACCTTGTAACACAGGCTGAGAGCAGTAGTGAGGCCTTTGACACTGACCTGTAGCTTTGCAAAGGAGCTGGAGCTGCTGCTGTTCGTCTGGAGGTCTGCCACAGCTGCTTCCAGCCATTCCACTTGGGTTTGCAACTCTGCTGCCTGCAACGGAGAGCAAGCAGAGGATTTGCCTTATTATCACTAACTCTTTGCGTAGAAACTTGGCAAAGGGATTCTCGTCAAAAGAGCCTCTTGAGTACAAAAGGAGAAACACAGCAGCATGTACCGTACAAGGCCACATTGAGCAGCCTACCAAGAAGCTGCATGCTGGAAAGTAGCTCTTTGACATTGCACTGCTTTTGCTTAAGGTCATATACAACCAAATTCCTAGAGAATGCGGTGTTGGAGTTGTATGTGGCTGTGGAGACAAGTCTTTCTCTGCCACAGGGCATTTGCTGACTCCATTTGTAAAGGGGAGTACACAATTTTGGGTTGGAGACCAGGCCCTGCATGGAGGGGGCCTCACATCTTACTCCTCAGAGATGGTGGCTCGACCCCAGTGGTGACCTAACAACAGCCTGGCGGCCTGCTGTCACAAGATAGGCATAGCATGTGGAGCACAGCATGGATGGACCACAGGGGCCGGGCAAAACATGAAAAGTTACGCCCTCTGACCTGGGCACGGATTCCTCAAAAGAAAGTGCAAACCAACCCTTCATTTTGCTTTTGAAGGTGCGATCCTTGGGTCCAATCTCGGACTTAAATACCAGTGCCAGTTGGTCAATTGCTTTGCTTCAGCACTCACAATTGTTCAAGTGGCCTAACATGCCTTGCATGCTCTTTTGCCTAGCTCTCTTGCTAACTCTAAAACCAGCTTGGCATGTGTACACGCTGGACCTGTTTGGCAAGTGTTTGCATGTAATGGCAGACAAGGCAAGCTGAACTAAGGAAGACGCTTGTGCTCAATTTGGGCCAGGTCTCATGCCGCAACATCTGGGCCCTGTTTTGCGTAGGAGCAGCTGAATACGCCCATCAAAACTTCTAGAAAAAAGGAATCAATACACAGCTTGTCATGACCCCACAACCATGGAACTCACATGCGCGTTGGCGGATGCCAGCTGCGAGCCCAGCTCCCCTCCGGCTTGCTGCTCGGTGGCAAGCTGTACCTGCAGGTCAGCCACCTGCTGCTGCGTGGCATCTGCTGAAGCCTGCATGGAGCAGCCACAATGTACAAATTTACAATTAGCAAAAGGGCATTATTGTTGGTGTTAAAACGTGCACAAAAGCAGCCGCCTATTGCTGTACGGCATCTGCTGAAGCCTGCAAGAGGCAGCCATAACCAGAGCGTAGGGTCAGGCAACGTGGGTGGTGATGCGTGCACAAGGGCAGCCACCTGTTGCTGTGTGGCATCCGCTGAAGCCTGCCAGGAGCAACCACAACCCAAGCAGACGGGCTGGCATTGTCAGTGCAGGTGTATGCACCGGATCAGGAGTGCATGACCATATTTGTCTTGCTGCAGGGGTATTATCAGTGCTGTGCAAATACAGCGTCACTTGTTTTTAGCACCAATGTAAATTGTGAATCATTGACGCTTACGTCACACCGCCGTTGCTTACGGTGCATTTTTCCCTGACGGTGTGAAAAGCTGACCGTCAGGAACTCAGAGGGCGAAAGCAAGCTCAAAAAAAGTACCTGGGAGCGAGCTCAAGCACACGCCATTGAGCATGAGCACTTGCTTCTGTGCTGGCCTGTAATTCGTTGCAATGGAGCAAAGCGTGTCTGTGGGAGGACGGGCCAAGGGTGCTCACAAGGTCTTCGGTGAAGGAGGCATCAAGCTACTGCTTTTCGCCCGGACCAGGTGACAACTCACCAAAAATGGTGGGATTTGTAGTTATGACCGCGTTCCACTGGACCCTGTTTGGGAACTCAAAAACAATTATCCGGCCTCGGGTTCGATTCTCCGGTCTTCCAAAAATGTCTGTTCCCGGTCCGTTGTGTCCAGTGGACATCATGACCGGGAGATTCCCTCGGCTCATGAAAGCCCTCAGGCGTGTTTACAATGGTGATGTTGATTTGCAGGTTTTAAAAGCAATTGGAGTCTCCTGGAGGCACTTGAATTTCCCGGTCCACCTGAATTTCTACGCAAGGGGGGGGGGGGATCGCACACATGAATTCCCCTATACAGGAAATTCATCTTGCCGAGGAACTTCCCGGTCCGCCAAATCAATTTTCCGGTCCCAGTGGAAACGCGGTCAATAGATGGTGTGGGGCCATAGATTATGGGTCAGCCTGATCTTCAGGCGTCAAAACACTTTTCAAAAAAATGCCCAATGTCATTTACAAAACTTGGCTTGTAACGGTAAAATCTGTAAATTACGGACTGTGGTGTAAATGTTTCCAAACACTGTCTGGCGTAAACGTCCAGCACTGGGTATGTAAGGCAGCACATGAAGGCAGTGGTTTATCATGATCTGCATTACCAAGGTTCCAGCCCTCAAGCATGCTCTCTTTGCCTGACAGCTATATTCCTAGCTTTCAATCCTGGCTAAGTGCTTGAAGCATACAGGAAGTGCAGTTGTCATGCCAGAATGCAGCAAACATAGAAAACAGTTTGAAATGCAGGCGCGCTCATTCTACAGGCTGCCTTGTCTATCACAAAAGGCCTTGACACAAATTGGAGGACAAGTTTGACTGGAGTAGAGTTTGCAATGTATGGCACATACAGCTGCCGCAAGATAAAAAAGCGAGATAGAGCAAAAACAAAATAGAGCGAGCCATTGCATAGCGAACTATGCACCTGTAATGCGCGGAGCTCCTCAAGCAACGCCTCCTCCTGCTGTTTCGCGTCACAAGCTGCGGCATCAGCCTGCTCTTGGGTCCGCCTGCAGCCCGGTCACAGCAATACTGAGCATCATACACCACTGAGGAGAGAGTGCCACCTCTATCAACAACATCACCAAAACTTAGGCAGCATATGCCTCCTTTCCCTCAATAAATGGAGCGAGAGTTTCCATTCCCTACCGAGTTTTTCTGTTCTTTCAGTGTGTGTCCCGCAAGCATGTGCCGTATGGGTGCCTCCAAGCCTTGCTTGCCAACCTGATCGTCCTCCTCATTCCTTGAGCACGCGCCACAAAAGATCATGCTGTGATGCAAGTCCTCAGAGTTTGGGGCAGGCGTGCGAGGGACAAGCTCCTCCCTGCAAGCCATGATTTCAACTTTGACCCAGCTACAAACCCTGGCAGACGGTGCACCTAAGTTCCCCCTCCTCAAAGCGACACACCACAAATCTCATCAGTGTACATTTTGCGCTTGACTAAACCGCTTTTTTTTCACCTGTGCGCCTTGCTTTCACCCTCCAGCTGCTGCTGCACAGACTCCAGCTGGCGCAGGCGTGCAGCTGCCAGCAATCGCGCCTGTATCATGCAGCACGGCAAAGCAGGCAAGCTGAGGTGGCGTTGCCTGTTTAGCTCTGGGACAGCTGCCCCAGAATAAGACCAAAGTTTTGTGAATGCAGTAACAAGAAAAAAAAGGAAGCCTTTTTGCAAAGTCTCATGGCTAAATCAGTGGAGAGCCCTGGCTGCCAAGTAACATGCATGCACTTGCTTTTGTGCATGCATGCACTTTCAAGGGCTAAATTGTGTATACGTACATAGTCTGTATACTGCAAGCTGCATGTCAACTCTACCCAAGTACGCAAGACTTGTTCAGACCAATAGATGCCCATAGACTTCAGCTTTCAGGCAGCTTTGCGCAGGTACCACGCTCATGCAAGGTGTTTGTGCACGTACAAAAGGGCGCTGTCCCCTTCCAGCACTATAGGAATCCAAGCAGAAACACGTACAACTTTGGCCGGCCTGCCTCAAGCAAAACCAGAGGCTGGCCCAGCGCTTAGGCACTTAGGCTGCACTCCTCCTCCTTGCTTGGACGACCATGGCTACCTTGCCTTGGTCAAACACAGAGCAAACTCATATCCTAATGCACGCAGCCGTTTGGCTGGTGCAGATTTTTCTTTTCTTTTTTTCTTTCAAACACTTACCTGGCCTGGCTCTGAGGTACTGTGGCTGCACTCCTCTTCCTCCTTATCTGCACGACACATCCTAACTTGCCTTGGCCAAACACAGAGCAAACACTCACTTGGCCCAGCTCTGAGGCACTGCGGCTCCGCTCCTCTTCCTCAGCTGCCTGCGTCCCTGCTGCATGGTTGTGGCAGGCCTGCAGCTCAAATTGCAGCCGCTGCACCTCTTGCTCAAGGGCAAGTACGTGCTGCGTGTGTGCCTGCAGCTCCTCTTGCAGCTCCAGCACCACCCCGTCCTGAGCCAACAAGTTGACAAAATGCCAGGTTCTAGGGAGCCGCAACAAACAGGTGCACTGGCATGAGTTGCTGCACCCAAATAACCAAAATGTTACGCTGAGTTGCTGCACCTAAGGAGCCAAGATGTTGTGCTGATGTATTGTGCTGACACGTTGTGCTGAAATGATATGCTTATTTGCTGCACCTGAGCAGCCAAATGTTGCGCCGGTTTGCATTTCAGGGTATGTAAGTTGAGTGCGTGCATGGCGTAGCAAGCGGATTTTTATTTAAAGCATGCTGCAGTGAAAAGTGCCTCACTGCTTAGGCCTAGACTTAGGACAGGGAAGCTCAAAAGTAGACCTGTGCTTAAGACTAGGCATTCAAAATCTGAGTATCTATCCATTTCATCACGTATCAAGGTACATATCACGTTAACATACATACCATGCATGCATCTGAAATCACCTTTGCATGTGATCAGCACACTACAATGCTTGCACCTACATACCTGCGCCAAGCCGATTTGACCCTGTAGCTGGCCTCCCATGAGCTGCATGTTCTGTGCTGCAGTCATGAGTTGCAGCTGGAGGTAGCAATTTTCTTCATGCTTGGCTTGCAAACTCGTCGTCAAGCCCTCCACCTTGATACAAAAGCAAAGAACACTCCCTCTTCATGCATGCAGGTAGATGCAACAAACCATAAATCACCATGCTTTATAAGCTTCTTCCAAACAAACCTGCTCCTTGTAGTTTCCAGCAGCCTGCTGGCTAACAGTGAGGGCAGCCCGGAGTCCAGACACGCGCTGCTGCAACTTGACCCAGTCACTGCTGGGAGGCATGGGCTGCAGAAGAGCCTCTGAGGCTGAGGTGTGTGCCACTGGTGCTGATGTATTAGATTGGATTCGATTGGAAGGGGGATGACTGTGACCGAAGGCTTCAGGTGCGGACGCACGCAGGGCATCCCTGGCAGTACTACTGTGAGGACCATGTGCTTGTTGTTGAAACCCCATGTAGGGCATAGGAGCATGCATCTCTACTATGCCCTACTTGGCTGAAATGGGTCAAGGTGCAGCAGAGTTTGCAGCTTTCCTCGCATTTCCATATTTTATTATTATTATTTGAAATATATTCAAAGTTTTAACAACATTTCTTAAAAACCATGTCGGTCAACACAGAGAAAAAGTTGACCGCCATATTTGTTTCCCGCTCCGCGCTTCGAATTGTTATGAATTTCATTTTTATCATCAAATGTGATCAATGGAAAAATGCGTTATGCTGAGGTCCATTGCCTCTTGAAGTTATCCGCCCAGAAGATAGCTCAAATCAACACCACAACATTCTTCCATACTATCCAGCACATTATTTTGGGCATCTACCACATCAAGTAATCTCAAAGTCAATCAGCATCTATCAACATTCTGCAGGAAAAAGGAGTCATCCCCAGCACTGCTCCTTTCTCAAGATATGGCCTATGCCAGAGCTCTACCACATTTTTCATGCTCTCCTAAATGCTTTGAGTGATTTTCTTCTTTAATTTTTAGACTGTGGATGATATGGCCATGCAGCACAACCCAGCTAGGTCGTCCCCATGGCTGGACCCCCTAACTTTGGCCAACTGCACTTTCAGGCCCTAAGTCCACCTTCTGCACCTCTGTGCGTGCTCTGAGCAACTAAAACATGTTTTTAGGTCCCAAGTCATGAGCAAAGCAGAAATTTAGGCATATGGAGATGCTCTGTGTGGCTCAGAGGCTGTTTTGCACCTATTTTGGCAAAAAAAGGCGGATTTTCAAACTTGCACCAAATGATCAGTGCTCCTAGACTTTAGCTGCTCCTAGGTCTTCTAATCATGCTGTGATGTCAGATTTTGCGGGGAGGCACTGGGGGAACGTGCTGGTGGGGTGACCCATCAGCCTGATGAGGACGGGTGTGCAAGCCGATGCAGGGAGTGGCATCACTTTGCAACCGCTGCGTCCCCTGGTGACCCGAGCACATCCTTGCGTGCTGGCAAGCATGACGCGCCTATTGAAACTTAAATGAAGCCCAACGGTGGCTTGTGTGGAAAATGGTGTCCTTGCACTTTCCTGCCGGCCACACACTGCACCTTACCCCATCATCTTTATCCCTCCTTGTAGAGGAAAAATCAGCTATCCAACGCACTTTTCAGGTCCTGCAATGGTGCAGTGGGTGCTGAGGTATGCTAAAAGGCAGTAAATGGCCACTTTTTGCCTAGGAAAGGGGTAGGCCATCCGTGGGGACGACCCAGCACCTCCAGAAGCCAAATTTTCTGCATTGCTCGTTACTTGGGATCTTGAGACATGTTTGGTTGCTCAGAGCATGCACAGAGTTGGATGTAGGGCCTAGGAGTGCAGTTGGCCAAACTTTGGGGGGTCCAGCCGTGGGGACGACCCTCTGCCTACCTAATTTCTTTCCTTTTTCTTTTAAGACAAAGAGCACATAATCCTGGATTGCCTATTCTTGCGGTGGAGGGGACTCACGGCTCTTTTGAGCCAATGTATCCCCTTTTCCTTAATTGATGTAGGGAGAGATTCTCTGCCTACGTAGTTTTTCTTTTCTTTTCTTTTCTGCCTTTCTCAGGTTTTAATATGCTTCCTTGTTCTCACAGGCAGGATCTCATGACGTCTGCTTTTTTGAACCAGAACAACTTGTGGACAACAAACTTCCTTTTTTCTACATGAATTAATTGCCTTTTATGAGCAGGCTAACAGTCGCACTTCTTGACTGAAGGACTTATCCTTGTAAACCTTGTGAACCTTCTCAGGATTTGACAAACCTGCATACTCAGTTCCAGCACCTGTGTAGTTCTGCACCCCCAAGTAGTTCATCACATCTTAGAGATTTCATGAGCCAGGCTGATGTCCTAGATTTAGCCAAGTTCATGTTTGAGTGCCTGAGACGCTAGCGCTGTGACTGACTGTTATGTTTCGTTCTTTCCTCCAGCTCGGACTGGTTTGATTACAGGCACCTGGCTACAGGCGGATATAGCGAAGTAACCTTGCCTTACCTTCAAGGTAAGCTATACTCTAAGCTAGACACTAATTTTGCTTCAGCTAAGCTGCCCGCCGAAACTTTGCAGTGCAATCATGACCAGTGGCGCCAAGAATTGAAGCGCACAGCATATCATGAACATATCTGGCGTGGCCTCTATTTTCAGGGTACCGGCGGTAATGCTCAGGGCCTGTTCTCAACTTCTCTGAACATCATGTAGGAACACAGAAGTGTATTTTCTGGAATCTGACATTTTCTACATCCTGATAGAGTGTGAGTGGAATCCACTCAGTGGATACAGTTTTCATGCTTGTTTCATGAAGAGCGACTGTGTGATTTCATTTAGCATTTGGTTCTTCTGAACTCAGTGTCAGGCTGGGAAACTGACGCAGCTAAAACAGTGTCACGCTAGACGGTCTTAGTTGGCCATGATAGGCTTCATACGTATGCTCAATGGAAAGGGTTGGTGATTAATACTGCCAAGTCTGAGATTGTGCACTTTAATTCAAAGGGCGATAATGTGCCAGTTTTCACATTAGGTGGAGCTCGTTTGGCGTGTGCAGATTCTTTTAGATATTTAGGCATGCTGTTGACAAAACAACGCAACCCGCAAGCCACTGCTGAGTACATGTGTGCCCCTTTCCTAGCTGGTTGTAGACGGATTAGGCAATTCGCATCTGAGCACCGCCTGACAGACAGGCCGCATACCATGCTCTGGCTGACTAAAGCATATGCTCTCCCTGCTAGCATGTCTGCATGCCAGATTTGGGGCACTAGATTTATGAAAGAAGGAGCTGAAATGGACTGTCCTTTGCAAACTGTGCACCTGTGCTTATTGAAGCGTATCCTTGGGGTAAAGCGCACCACTCCTAATTGGTCTGTACTGCGTGAATGTGGACATGAACCTTTGCAGTTTTATTGGTTTCGCGCAGCAGTTAGGTTTTACAATGCTTTACTGCGAAGCAACAGCACTACTCTCAGTAAGGTACTGCAAGCAGATGTTGAAATGAGCAGTCTTTCCCGTAAATGCTGGACTTCAGAATTTCTGGCTGCATGTACAGGCTTGGACAGGTGCAACGTGTTTACTCATTGTGTTCGGTCAGGGCAACCTATAGTCATGAGCGAGTTTATTGTTGATCTGAGAAAAAGGCTGCGAGGTGTGTGGAATGTTGATGCCTTGGCAGAACATGGTGAACACACGAACAAATTAGCCAAGTATCACCACTGGATGGCACTTCTTTTGAGACCCTTGTCTGTTCATGGCGCGCCCTTTTCTGTCCCCAGGTATTTGCATCTTGATTTGGGCAAGCGCGCGCTGAGAAACATAGCACGTTTTCGCTTACATGCTCATACCTTAAGAGTTGAGACATCACTTTGGCAGGAGCACACATCTGGTTGTGATAGGTGTGAACAAGGAGGGCTCCAAGATGAAACGCATGCCGTGTTCCTTTGTTCTTGCACTTCTGTGTGTTCTCTTCGAAGGACTTATGCACAGTTATTTTCTGACTTCCCCTCTTCTCATATAATTTTTTTGGACGAGTCAGGCACTTTCTACTATTCTCAAGCTGATCCACACTAAATTCCTTTTAAAACTCCGGTGAGGGAAGCTCACGGCTCTTCAGAGCCAATGTGTCGCCCTTTCCTTAACTGATGTAGGGAGAGTTTTCTCTGCCTACGTAAATTTTTCTTTTCTTTTCTCAAGCTAGCTCCGAGGATGTTCTTCAATTCTTGCAGAAGCAAACTAATGAGACTTATCGTTTTATTTCCGATCTCATGGATATTTTTTGTGCAGTTGGAAAGTTGGTCACCCCCCATTGTAACCATTGTTGGAAAGTTGAGCAGGCCGAACAGCCAAACTACCTGGCTGAAGGTCAAACCCCGTTGTAACTCATTGTAGGCAGGTACAGCTATGTAGCCCTTTCCTAATCTAAGCTGCCCGCGCAGGCAGACACAGCTATGTAAACCTTATCTATCCTATCAGGCCAAACACGAATGTGTATTTTCCTGACACTGCAGCCTTATGGAGTTTTTGTGCATGACTTTGCTTGCTTGTTTCATTTAGAGTGACTGTGTTTTTTTTTACAGTTTACAATTCTGAACTCAGCTCAAGGCTTTCAGTTGACAATTACACAAGTTTAGTTTGGTTTGGTTACAGGCACCTTTTGCTTCAGCTAAGCTGCCCTTGTAGGCAGGTACAGCTATGTAACCCTATCCTATCCTATCCTATCAGGCCAAGCAGTTGCACTTCCTGGCTGCAGGCTTGATGCCGGTAAATTCAGGATGCAACAAAAAGGCTGTTGTTGATGACCAGCGATGGCTATATTATGAAAGGCCTCAGTGTTTTCGCCCAGCTGCCCTTGCAGCAATGTAACCTCACCTACCTAGAACAAGAAAAAAAGCACAGCCAGCCAGATATTTGTCATTTGCAGTCATTCGCACGCCCAGATCATGCCCTGAACACCAATCAAAACAGACGAAAATTTATGAAAAGCACCCATTTCAAGTCATGCTAGGGATGAAGTTAAACGAACAATCCCCAAAAACACAGGGCAGTGCAGTGCATTTATTCTAAGCATTTAAATAAAGGCAACTGAGAAAGCTCTCCCACGAGGTTCATGTGTCTACATCATGACGAGTCGTCAGAGGCAATGGTCTTCTTCTTCTTCTTGGTGCTGCCTTCCTCCGCTGTAAAACAGAGCATGCAGGCAAAAATATTTTTCAGTCATTGCAAACCGTGTCAGTGAGGACTAGCATGTCAAGGAAGCTTTTCAACAAGACACTGGGAACCTCTTAAGGAATCCAGCTCCTGCATCCTCACAACAACAGTGTGCTTCTCCTTCATAGCAACAGTTGAGCAGTATCATCAATTATTCTCCATTTTCTCTCCAAAATTTGCGTGGCATCACGTTGGCAGACGTCAGTATCCAAGCTTACCTAGTGCATCTTCACACACCAGCACGTGTTTCAGACCTTGCTCATGCAACATTTTCCTGCTTCACGTCCTATTGCCACATGAAAACACCCATTCCACTGCACAGGGCACAGACCCAGAAGGCAAGCCCTGTCATCTCAGTAACAGTCCTAACCCTCAGCTTGATGGCTTCAGAAGCCATCTCTTGACCTATTGGCATCACAAACAGCTGGAGCCTCTGAGCAGGCCGTGCAACTAAGATGCGCTCACCTTTCTTCCCCTCCTTGACCTTTCCCTCTTTCTTCTTCTCCTTCTTGCCATCCTTCCCATCCTTGCCCTCCTTCTTCTTCTCCTGCAAAGCAAAGCAGCAGTACTCCTCTCTTACTTCACATGATTGCAAAGATGGGGCATAACATGTTGGCCAGCAGGGCAGAGGCTACCATGGTGCAGCTATAGCCAGCCTGCGTGTGACGCTGGGAGGCACAAAGCAGAAGGCACCACAAGATCGGCAAACAGCCCCCACCTTAGCCTCCTGGTGCAGTCGCTTTGCCTCCTGCTCCCTCAGCTGCTGTTGTTGTGAGGGCCCTTCCTCCTCGGAGTCATCAGAGGACTCGGTTTCTGGGACTTCCTCTGCTGGTGTTTGGTAGTGGTGGTGGTTGGGGGAGGGAGAGGGTGGGTGACCACTCGAGCGCGGGTTGGTGGCCATGGCGTGCTCGAAAATGCGGGTGAGCTCTTGCTGAGCAGGGGCAGGCAGGGTTTGCTTGAACTCCTGCATGTGCAACAGGAAGGGTGGGGCAACACTAAAGCTTGAAGGTCGAAGTTCTGGGGCATTGCTGCATGGAATTGTGGCCCTACAATGACATCCTACGATGCCAGCTCCTGTCTCATTGAAGGCCAGGGATGATGCATGCGAGAACAAGGCGCTCTAGCATCTAACCTCATTGCAAGGAACAGGGTACAGGTCCGTTGTCCTGAGTTGCCTGTCAAAGCACCCATTCTTGGGCCCTGCCTGCAATCTTCCTCCAGCAAGAAAGAGAAAGGGGATGGAAAGCAAGAGTTGACATGCAGGCAACGTCCGAACATGATGCTGAAGTGCCCCTCAGCACAGGAATGCTTGGTGAGAGCCTGATTGACATACATTGGAAATATTGGTGCTGAGTGCAGGGATGAATCAACTACTTGGTGTGATTGCAAGGCCTCCGGTCCATCATGCACCGCAGCTGCCAATGTTCCTACATGATGATGATGTGCATGCATGGTTGGGCACGCATGCACTTTGTACGATGTGAGGGAATGCATGCATGCATGCTTTTGCATATGTGTGTGATTACATGTGTGTATACGTGTGTGTGTGTGTGTGTGTGTGTGTGTGTGTGTGCGCGTATGTGTATGTACGTGTGTGTGGGTTTGTGTGTGCATGTGTGCCAATCTTCACATGTGTTTGTGTATGCATCATTGTGCACATTTGTGTGTTTTGTGTGTACACGCGCACATCCTTGTGTGTGTGTGCAATAGTCAGTGAACACAACAGATGCCAGGGTATCACCAGCCTTTTTCCTGATGCTCATCAGGAAACCCATTTCATCAAACGGATGTCTCTCAGGCAGGCCTGTGCGCGCCCTCTCCCCCCTCACCTTCACGCGCGAAGACACGTCCTTGATCTTGGCACCGGTGCGCGCGGTCTCCTCGTTGAACGCGTCCGTCAGGGGCTTGAAGGTTTGCTGGAACGCGGCTTTTTGCTGCTCGCTCAGCGAGGACCAGAGCCCGGACGCTGCCGTCATCTTGCCGCCCGCGCCACGCCCCTTGATGGGCTGGCCGGACTCATCCAGCTTCTCGGGCACCTGCAGGGCACGGTCAGGGAAGGGCATGTGCTGGAGGAGCTGTCCAGCAGGCTGATGCTTGCCAAGGCACTTGTTCGCACGAGCTCTTACTTCAACACACACACACGTGTGACCTCAGAGTGGCATACACGCACGGCCATCCTCTGCTCCTCTCAGCATTGGCGGAGCGGAGCAGGTCTGTGGGAGTTGACTGCTGCCAGACACGGACAGACAGGCCCAGTGATGGTCCTCCTCTCACCTTGAACGCCGGGTTGTCGGGGTCCTGGGCGATCATGTCCATCGCCAGCGTGATGAACAGCGTGTAGGCGGACAGGGCGTGGGGCGTCTTGGCCTTGCCTGAGGACTCCTTGCCCCCCTCGCCCCCCTCGCCCCCTTTCTTGCGTTTTTTCCCCTTGCCGCCATCCCCTCCACCCGCCTTCTCCGTGCTGGGCATGATGCCTCCGTTGCCCAGCTCCTCCAGCTGCGGCCAGTTCATCTGCTCCACCACGTCCGCGATCGCGCCATCCACCAAGCGGGCATTGAACACGCGCTTCAACACCGCGCGGTGGAACCGTATGACATCCTCCTTAGTGACGCCTGACATTTTCCTTAAATTTAAGTAGGATGAGCGCCTTTGTTTGTAAAAATTCAAATTTGATCTGAGCAAAACTAAGTCACGCAAGCTGTTGAAAAAATATTTTTTATTTCATTTTCCTATACATACACAAGACATTGGCAGACAGCCCGGAAGTAACCTTGCAAATTTGGAGGACGAGGCAATTACACAAGGATTTTCAATTTCTTAATCTGTTCGATTCATTTCCATCTGACTGCATTTCACCTCAAGGCCTCTGCTTGTCAGGGCTTGCTGGTGCTTACTGGCACCGAGACGTTGCCAGTGAGGGGTGCAGGGTCTCCGGGCAAGGTTCTGTACAAAAGTTGGCTTGAGACAAGATGCACACATTGATCGATTGACATGCAACATTTTGTATACGTATACATACGTATGTCCAAGGAGAGAAGTTCTGCTATAGAAGTTCTATGATTTCTCCCCCCACGTTGCACTTGTCCAGCATGGCCTGCCCAGGATGATGATCGCTGTAATTTAAATAATGCTGTGCCTGCAGTCTGTGTGGGACCAAGCTGGGCATCTGCAGCACTGCTTTCTTCTAACTTACGGCAAAAACATGGTCAGACTGCGCATGCACGTGAACAGGGCCTTGAGAGTTTATCACCCGCGCTCGGCACTTGCGGGGGCCAAAGGGTCCATGTGGTACACACAAATGTCCTACCCTTACGCAGCAGGCAGCTACCCGTACCCGGTGCGGCTTCTGCACCCCAGACCTGTCTTTTTCTAAACGATCTATAGGTTTCCTGCTACGGGGCCAGCAGCACTGGAGACCTGCAGAAGTTCAAAGAATGATGATCATTTTTGTGCATGTGAAAGCCCAATTATTGGATGGCCGCTTGTTTCTGGAGTATCTTACGTCTCCTGGCGTCCAAGGGCAGACATTAATTGAACGATGTGAGTGCTAAGTTGCAAGATGAGACGTGTGGAATGGCCTACAGAATGAAAAACACAGCAAAGCCCCTGTTTGACCTGCCAAGTTTATGCTGCAGTACTGTTTATTTGTCCTGCCCGTTACGCAGTACTACCAGTATCCGCCAGCATCGGCCAACAGTGCCGGCTGGGCCTACCACCAATGGACCAGCCATGGACCACTTGTCCACGGCTATCAAGCGCCTCCTCATGTCTCCCCTGCCTCGACTTATCACCTCCCTTCTTCTGCCCCCTACTACACCCCTGGTGCCACAGCTCAGACCGTACCCCCTCCGCAATGCAGCGCCCCCCCACCAGCATCTCATTTTGCCAGACCTCCAATCCCTCCCCTTAACCCCCCCAGTGTACCTCCACCTCCACCACCATCCTACGCACTTCCCCCTACTGTTTGCAGAGCATACCTAAAGGATGGCCATTGCCACAGTGTCCGAGGCTGCTCGTTCCTCCACGTCAGTGCAAGCCGTAAGTATGCACGTCTTTACCGTTCTGCTTTTTCATGCCCCATTCATCAAGGTCTGCCCCCAAGGTTGTAGCTGGGATCGGTCACTCTTGTGATGTTGGGCATTCCAAGTTAGTCATTGCCTGCGCCTTTGGTTGTGTTCATGTGCTGAAACCAATTCGGGGTGGTGCCAGGGTCACGTAATTAATCACTCAAGGAGGATGCTAGGGCTCTTTTTTGCTCCTTCCTTTTTCTTGGGTTGGTCCCACAGGACATTGCTATGTCCTCGCCCTGTGAAAAAATAAAAATAGAACAGGCAAATGTTCTTCTTAGTGAGCCAGATGTTTCCTCCCATCTCCGATGGAAATTCTTTATGGATGCCTGTCCTTCCATCATTCTCAGCTGAGCTGCACCCTTGCAGATTTTGGGTGCCACCCAGTGGTGAGCGCATGAGGGAAGCACGAAGACTTTTGGCATGCATCCAATTTTGAGACGGTTTACAATGTAAATTGAGCAAAAGCTCCTTAATTGTCCTGATATCCTAACATCGTGCGCAGCAGCCAGCAAACATTTTCTCCAACCCCCACCGATCTAAACCCCTTCCTGGCATGCCAATTTTGGCATAGTCAGTCAAGGCCTCCTGTCCCATTGCACAGCATTTGCTTCTCCCTCTGTCTCTCCCTGTGTTTGTGTTGCTCAAACATGCTCACTCACAGACTCATGCACTAAGCAGTTTAGTCTAAGCCCATTTGAAGGTGTGAAGGGGATTTCAAATGTGTGAAGCCAGTCGGGACAAAAAGAGGCAAGGCAGAGGGCAGTCACCGATGGTAAATCCTTTTTCAGAATTTTCTGGGCCCTCTGAGTCCCTTAGAGCACAATCTTTTAATTTAGATCCGCTCTTTGTGTGGTTGTGTTGCAAACCTCATCAGATATTTGGGAAAAGTGCCCCCATGTGCGTGCGGCGGTCAGGAAAAGAGGTAGAATTGTACGCTGAGGTGTGAAAATGGGTCAACTAATTTACTTATATGTAGTATGTATGTATGTTTATGTGTTTGTATGAATGCATGTATGCATGTACAAGAAAAGAAAAAGAAAAAACTACGTAGGCAGTGTGAACACTCCCTACATCAGTTAAGGAAACACATTGGCTCAAAGAGCTGTGAGTTTCCCTCACCAGAGGGTAAGAGAGAAGCTAGTGTGGGTCAGGTGGGTTTCTGGAATCATACAGCCCCAGGTTACCAGAGTTATGTTCAGTGTTTTTGATTTCAATGGCACGTCTGGTAGAGGTAAGTTTTGGTGCATATGGCACAGAGTGGGCATGGAGCTTCTGTGCAAGCTTGATAGACTTTTGTGTGTCAACCCCTAGTTTTTCCAATAAATTTAGGGTATGGGCAGTATAGATAGTCCCACCCACACCCAGAAGGATTGCGTGGAGAGTGATCTCAGCGCCTCGAAGTTGTTTGCACAATTCACTGTGTTGTTGCTGTGAGGCCTCTAGCTGGGCACCAGGCCTCGTATCTTTGCAGTATTTGATTTCTATTAAGTGGATATGGCGGTTTTGGATGTTCAATTCATGATATTGCCTGGCTGGAGTTGTGCTGCTTCTTACTTCTTCATTGCGTCTCATACTGCGGAGTACTTGATGTAAGGGGGGAGTAGGTAATCTATTTGGGTTAGCAGGGCAAGGAGTGACCAAGATAGCATCAGGGCGGCTGGAGGTACGTCTAGCTTGAACAGGAATGCTAGGGTCAAAGAGGTAAGGAGGTATAACACGGTAGAGACTTGCTCAGTGATCTGCAGGTCATGCTGAGTCAGACTGTCTGCGCTGCCTACATCCATATGTATGAGGTTTGACCCACAAGAGCCTTCGCTGACCACTTTCAAAATCATTCTGCTGGCAATGTTGTGACGCTCAGTTACCATGTTACGGATGACAGGGCATGGACAACCTGAGAGGATGCATATGTGTGTGTGCGTATTTGTGTGTGAAGGAAGAGGATGATGAGAGAGAGAGGGAGAGAGAGAGGGAGAGAGAGAAGGGGAGCACAGAGGGGGAAAGGAAGAGAGTTGGAGTGTGTTTGTGTGTTTCTGTGATTTTGGCCAAGATTAGAGCTTTGCTTGCACTTTGAGGCTTAATTACTTCTTATCCAGAGGTGCTCTCCTGGGAGCTTCCTGTGCACCCTGAAAAATGCGTCCCATTTTTGTATGCAAATAAAGCATAGTGTACCACTAAAACTGGCAGGATTAACATTTTAAAAAATTCACATGGTCTAGCCATGTCTCAGGAACACGGATGATCCCTGACCAAAATTATTAGGACCGTATTATTTTTTGTAGAAAAAGAACTGTGGCAGGCAGGAACTTTCCCCACATCAATGAAGGAGAAGGAGACACAAAGCTCTAGTTATTGCAAAGTCCCTCCTTTGCACTGGCAGAGACTCTAAATTTATTATTGGGGTATAGCCTTTGTAAGTCCCACGTACTGGTGCCCCCCCTCAGCCATTCTGGAGTAAGGCCGTGCAAGGTCTGGTATGTAATGGATGTCCGGTCGCAGAACCGGTCGCACTCCATGTGACCTGATGGCTCAATTTGCTATTTGTTTGTAGGGCAATTTTACAGATAAGGGGTGCCAAGGAAAGGGCTTCAATCAGGTTTGCTGGCAATTTTTGAATTCCAAGTACCAATGGTTTCATACCAATCACGAATCTGTGCAACAGGGGCGCCAGAGGTTCTCAACATCCCATCCATGACCGCAAGCACCCTTGCTAACTTCCCTTATGGCACCACAGTTGGACAAATGAGGTCATGGCTAGGTTTGGATGGTTCCAAGCAAGTGCCCTCAGAAAAAGCCCCGTCCCTTCTGGAGATTGCCTGTGACTCAAGCCCAAGCAGAAAGCTGTCCCCTCCCCATCAGACTTCAGACCACGAGGACAGACAGAGTGTGATTGCTGGATTTGCGCTAAAGCAGGAGAGTCAGCAGCCACCCGCTGCTGTGGCAGCAGCATCAGCATTTCAGGCAGCACAAGGAGCAGTCATGAAACCAACAGAAGGACGAGCAGCATCACCAGCAGCAGCAACAGTAGCAGAAGGCTTGGGCCCAGCCATCGGAGCCAGGCAGCTCTCATCTTCCTCTACATCATTGCAACCAGCGTCGGCGCAACCCTCTTTACAAGCAGGCATCTCAGGAGCTCCAAAAGAAGCAGCACCTGAGCCTGCTCCAACAGGCATGCTACCACCGGTGCCCAGACCCAGGCGGATGGCCGTTGCATCTGCTGATTTAAGTGACAGGGTAGAGAAGGCTTCTAAGCAGGGGGCATCTACTTTTCAGCGCTATGATCTCAGCAGGGCAGAGGGGGAAAGTGAAACAGCAGTGTACATCAGAAGTGGTACAGAAAGCGATTATAAAGATCAGGCTAAACTCAGCAAGGAGGGGACGATTCAGGTATCAGGCGGCCCAAGCAACAGCAGCGGCAGCAGCAGTGAAGAGGGCAGCAGGAGGCAAGCCTGGAGGAGCAGGAAGCGAGGGCGGAGCAGCAGCCCAAACAGGGACAAAGATCTCAGCATCAGGGGCATCGACAAGATCCTGAGACACATCAGCCAAAACAGGGAGGGCAAGTCTGCACAACAGATGGCAGGTGCAAAGAAGAGCGCGCATATGGGTGGCAAGAAAGCAGAGGAGGAAGGGCAGCAATGCCTTGTTGGCAGCCCTCAGCAGCAGCAGCAGCAGCAGCAGCTGTCATCTTCACCAGCAGCACGCTTGACCGTTCACTCTCCAGCACTTCACTCTCATGCATTGCCACCATCAACACCATCCCTTTTGCTCTGTGCTCCAACCAGCACAGCATTGGGCAAAGCAGCACTGCCACCCCTCTCGCTCTGTGCTCCAACCAGCGCAGCATTGGGCAAAGCAACAGTTCCTGCAGGTCCCACACCTCTGTGCGTCACTTCCCAACAGTCCAGGGGACCATCCCCACTGGCACAGCCGGTAGAGCAGCGGGAGCAGGAGCTCGAGCAGCCGCCAGAGAAAGATCTGTTTCTGCCAACACCAAGTGCTGATGGTGGTAGGGATGGTGAGCGCGGAAGAAGCTCAAGGCAAAGCACAAGGTCTGATGCTCTGACCCAAAACCCATTGTCATGGAGTGTTTCCTGCGGTCTTGCTTTGCTGCCAACTGGCACAAGCAGCAGCATCGACAGATGTAGCAGTGCTCCTCAGGTTGCAAACAACCCATGCATCCCTGCTTCTGTCAGCTCATGCCGCTTATTCTGAGCAGTTGCAGGCTTTGTCCACTGCTGTTGCGTGCAGCAGCCCCAACTGGGACCAACCCCACATTGCCGACGGAGCCCAAGCCCAGTGAGCCTCAGCCCAGCCGCCACTCTGAAAGCATGAATCGTCAACCGCAGAGCCTTCAAGTTGCCCCAGAGGAGTTTGGGATTGATCACGCACAGCTACCTGCACCGCAAGCCAGGGCTGTTGCCGGCACCTTGTAAGTGGTGTGCCCTTGAAATTTGGGTCACAAAAACGCAAGGCTTACAATTTTATACATGTCTTGTTCATTTCAATGACATTGCAATGCCAGGCACGCAAATACTTCCCACAGCCAGGTCCCGGAGCCGGGTGCTTCCAGTAACCCTCCAAATCCCCAGGAGCAATTTCTGCCTTGCAGCTTTGTGGTGGAGGGGGCTCACGGTTCTTCTGAGCCAATGTGTCTCCTTTTCCTTGACTGATGTAGGGAAAGTTTACTCGCTGCCTACATAGTTTTCCTTTTTTTTCCGTCTTTTCTTGCCAGGCACAAATATGCAAAAGGACTTAGTGGTGCATGCATGCACACGCATGAACAAGCCTTGCTATTGGTCAAGGGCTCGTCAAAAAGAATGTGTGTGCGGCAACGTGCATGGAGAAGAGCACAGACCTCTCATTCATAGATCCCATGAATCCAAGTCCTCCTCATCCACTTCGGTGATTTTTTTGTGTGCAGGAGGGACCGCAAGCTCAGGCTCTTACCCACCAGTGCTGGCATTCCTGCCGGCAGCACAAGCCAAGAGGAAGAGGAGGACCCAGACACAGCTGACCCCCCCACACCAGACTTTGCAGCTCGGCTGCTGGCTACCTTGAGAAGAGACTATGGTCTGCAGGTACCAGGTTGTCTCCTGCATTGCAGCTACCCTTGTTGGCTCCTTCACTTTTTGTCCAACCTGCACCTGCCTTGTCCTCTGGCGCCACTTTACGTCCTCTTTGAAATATTAATGCTTTCACGGCCAGGTGCTTGTGCCGGGTGCTTCCAGATACCCTTCAGATCCCCACTAGCCCTTCCTGCACGGTAGCTTTGTGGTGGAGGGAACTTACGGCTCTTTTGAACCAATGTGTTTCCTGAATTTATGTAGGAAGGGTTTCCGCTGCCTGCGTAGTTGTTTCTTTCCTGTTCTCCTTCCTCTTTCCATAGCTGCACTGCCTGCACTCCAAACAAGGTTTCAACTTTCTTCCCACAGGCCGAGCAGCTTCCTGGATGGACCATAACATGTCACTGCAGCAACTCTGGACAGAAAAACAGCCTGAAGAAAAAGCATTGGTGAGTCAGTGGTAGTACAAAGAAGATTAGGTGCTGAGTATGTGCTGCCTTTTAAACAAGGCCAACTGCCTGTTATCATCTGTATGCTGCCTCAAAACTGGAGACGTTCAGCACTTGCTGTTACTGGCCCTTCAAATATCATTTGAGCGGCATCTTCAAGAGAATAACTGTGTGCTCCTGCCTCCACGCGTCTTCTTTGCAAGGGCTGTTGGCCTTGGCCCTGCGGAACGATTGAGCATCACCTGATCAACCCTGTCTTATTAAATTGTCATATGAAATACAATTGTATTGTCATATTAATTTGAAACCATGCATCAGTTGTGGGTGCAGGCAAAAAGAAGGCCTCTGCCATATGCCTGTGCTCTGCGCCTTTCATAATAAGAAAAGGGTAGAAGAAAGAAAGATTACGCAGTCCAAGCCTGGCTGCGTGTAATAAGGAAAGGCCACCTGTCCTGAAAAGCAGGGCCCCGCCAAACAGACCAAGAGGAAGAGCAAGCACAGAAGTCTACTCCAGAAAGTTGGCCCCCACCATGGGCCCTACAGCATGACTTCATAAATACATCCGCTACTTGTTGCACTTTTGTTTTCTGTACTTTTGAGATCACTGCAAGCTGATGCCGCTGCAGTTGTGTCCACATCACTTCCTGGAAACTGAACCTCTCAAGCTTGTGACCTTGTCTACATGTAGGCACCCCAAGTACAGCCACAGTGCATTTGGCAACTTCCGCAGTATCAAAGAGGTGGCCAAGGCATTGGGGCTACAGCAGGTCGCCAAAGGTAGCAGCGGCACTCACGCTAAGAGTCATGGGGCTGGGGACACGACTGGGCAACAGGCAGAGGGAGGGCTGCAACAGCCAGCACAAGAGCACCGGAAGCGTCAGCAAGAAGCAGCAAGGCAGGACAATGATGCTCACAGCATCGCCATCAAAGCACCAGCCTCAGCATCTGTGCCACTCGCGCTGCTTCCTCATACAAGCAGCTGCTGCCCATCACCTGCTGACCCTGGCAGTGAGATGCAAGGAGTGGTTTTGTTGGCATCCACCAGAGATCTCATGCTTGGGTGGGCGGGCGTTTTTTTTCAATTTCTTTGAATGCTTTCTGAAGCTGCTGTCATTGAGCCTTTGTGTCCCGGCTTGTCATGTAGCTTGTGCATGCCTTCTCTGCCTTCATCTTCCTTTCTTTAATTGGTGCAATCTTCACGTCTCAGCTCACACTTTATATCACAAACACTACCCCTCCTTTGGCAAATTGTTCATGTCTTAGGGAGGCGCACAGCTCTAGTTTTCCTGAGCCTGGAGCTGCAACCATGCGCCTTCAGTTTGAGTCGATTGTAAGTGTTGCCTGGTGAAGGTCATGCGCAAGGAATGGACAATTCTGTACCCTTCAGTGATCTATTTAGGTTTGGCTGCAAACATTGATCTTGAAGCTTTTGCCATCAATCCACATATGAGGCAAGCCAAGTGTATTTAAGCTCCGCTATCAATGGCAATGTATTCACGCATTCATTGCAAACCACTTATCCTTGCAGATTGAAGTCCTTGATCACTTGAGCAGCTTGGACAAAGAAAAAAAGGGCATTGCCGAGCAACTGCTGCTGCTTCAAGGAAGGGCAGAGGTTGCTCAGGCAGAATTGCAGGAGGCAACTTCCATGTATACTGCCCAGCTTCAGCATGCAATAGAGATTGAGGGCATTTGATGCAGCATTTCCTGGTCGGCTGCAAGAAGGAATGTTGTGTGCATGTAGGATGGAACCAGTTTATCCTGGAAGTGTAGCATGTGCAGGAAGCAACTTCAAGTACCCACTGCATGAGCACTTGAAAAGGAGCCTTAATATCCAGACTGTGCGTGTTTTGAAGCATGCAATGCAGTTTATCCAACCCTGACATTTGGACCCATGTAGAAGCCTTTGAGAAGGAGAAACTAGAACAACTACCAGATCCATCAACTGATGACCGTGCGATCCGCAAAAATGCTAAATTTGACTTCCTGCCCACCAACCCTCAAACAGATATCCTGCCAACATGGCAATGTGAGATAGTTGTCAGGCCCGTTGACCTTGTGAAAGAAGTTCAAAAACCCGGCCCCAGCAGCAAGGCCAGAATACCCGTGGAAATGCCCACATTTTCCGCCTATGAAGCTGCCTGTATCTACGACACTATCAGTAAATGTGTGGCATGCTCACTGCACAAAGACTCTCGACCCTCACTGAAGCACACGAAGCAGCCAAAGAAGCAGGCCTACACGACACACTCCAACCATCATTTCGAGACATGGCAATTGAAAACATGAGCCTACTCCAGCAACTAAAAGCCAAGAACAGACACCTACTTGCCAGGAGCAAAAAGGTTTACAATTCTAATATGCTGATCACACCTTCCTACATACGTTCAGCCCTGCAGAAGTGCTGCATGGTTTCCACGGAAAGGTACTCCAGTCTTTCAGCTATCATCCTGCTTTCTCTTCTCGTTGCTGGACCTGTCTTCTTTCTCTGTCTGCCGTGCTTCTCTCAGTCTGAACTTCGTGATGGGTGGGTTGGTGAGACCCTTTCTAGCTTGCTAGTCAGGGAACCTTTCCTTAATGCACGCGGCCTTTTGGCTGGCGTAGACTTTTCTTTTCTTTTCTTTTGGGTGGGTCACACGGTCTGTGCACCAACGTGGCCCCCTTTCCTTAATTGATGTAGGGAGTGTTTCACTGCCTACGTAGTTTTTCTGTCTTTCCAACCCTCTTGACTTTGACCCCTCCTACAAGAACTACTTCAGCGCCAACCCTCAGGGTAACAGAATGAAGGTGGCAACCGGTGAATTGGTTTGAATGGAGGAATGGAGCGCGTGGCGCGGGGTTGAAGCATGATTTCATCGTCATGGGGGGATGACAGAAGGAGTATCCAGAGTAGCGCACTTAGAGAGCATCAGTGCAAGCTCCAAAGACCTGGTCACTGGAGGGGCTCCAGCAGCAACGCATACATGAACTGGATTAACAACTACCCAGGATACGTCAGAGTGCTTGCCAAATTCCCTGCCAGACACATTCAATTTGAGCCTCCTAATACTGGTTCAACACCATATCCAACCCAACCCAACCCACACAGCTCATTGTTGTTTGGAACCAGAAAGCAAGGGAGGCCCTACAAAATGACAATGAACACTGGTTTGAAAACCTTCAGCACAACTTACATGAAGCCCAATGGTTACCTCTTTCTTGTCCTGCCCCCCCTAGGGACCTGAGCTCTAACCAAAGCCTAACATCAAACAAATGGAGAAAACAGTTCCTGTCCCTTCCCCTCGAGGTACCCCTAGAATGTTAACACAAGCGCGCACAGGCCAAAGCAGATTACCAGCACACACACAACATATCCTTCACACCCAAAATTCAGTGTTGGAGAGACATCACCTACACTGATGGTAGCGTCATGAAAACTCCCCCCCACTAGTCGGCTCAGGCGCCTACAAACCAAACAAAGAGGGTGACCACCCCTCACCACAACTACAACTGTACAAACCCAATGGACGTGGCTTAACTAAACGCAATCAACAGAGCAGAACTGGCTGGCATTTTAGTCGCACTCCAACAGGGGCACACAAACATAGCCACTGGTAGTGCGTCCTGTCTGTCCCAAATTTACAGACAGGTCCTCAATCCAATGAGCATACGGACCCACCTACATGTAGAGCTCATCCAAGCTATTTCAACCATCACAGAGCACTAACCACATCAGCTTAACTTCTATAAAGTCAAAGCCCACTCAGGCGTCATTGGCAATGAAGGAGCTGATGCCTTTCCTCTCTTAAACCCCTCCTCCAGATGGCTCCTCAACTTCTCTCGTTCACCACGTATAGCCCTTTGACATGCTCACTTTCATCAACCAAAATAAATACTTCATCCTTTTTCACATGAACTCATTTTTTTGAAAAGGCTAGCAGTCAGCCATTTTGACAGGAGGCCTTATGTTCCTGTAACATGTAGTCTGTCACTTGAAGGGGACTCACAGCTCAACAAGCAAAGTATCAGTGGCAAAGTGTATCTCCTTCCTTAATTGATGCAGGAAATGTTCTCGCTGCCTAAGACTTTCTTCTTAATTTTTGTATAAGAGCTGGTACCTTGCTTGTGGGAAATGGACACGTGTCTTGGTGCACGTGTGCGCACATGCGCGTTCACACAAAGACACACACATACACAAACTCACGCACGCACACACTGGGTTGGAACATGTGCATTTGTGGCTGAGGAGCAATTGGCATGGACAAATGAGCAGTGTATTGCAGCCAGATCTCCCTTTGATGCATGTTTACCGACAGCACCAGGGTCACCATCACTGCCACAATTCCTCTGCCAGTCCTGTGCTGGCCTCCTGCTATTTTTCTGGACTTTCTAGCAATTCACCTCATACTGTGTAGCGTACCCTGTTGATTATTGGTTTAAGGAGGGGGCATAATCAAACACGCAGAGGTATATCCCAGTCAGTAACTGCTGTCCTTGGCAGCGTGTGCTAATGCCTGCTCTAGTACTTGCTGCAGCTACGCGATTTCCTGTACTGTTTCAGCAACCTGGTCTTCTGTATTGTTTTGCTTGGGTTTCCTTGCTGAAAATATGCACATGCCTGAGACGACCAGTCAGCCCTATCGTCTCTACAGATAAAAATACAGGAACATGCCACTACTCAAGCAAGCAGGGGAAAAAAAAGGAAAAGGAAAACCCATGTAGGCAGTGAGAATACTCTCTGCATCATTATACATAGTTTTTCTTTTCTTTCCTTTCCTTTTCTGCATCAATTAAGGAAAAAGGAGATACATTGGCTCAAAGAGCCACAATCCTCCCTCACCAGCAGCTTCTTGCTTCCTCTAGAGGCTGTATATATAAATATATACATTTCTACCTGGGCAATCATTTTGGTGCTTTCAGTACGGACAGCACTTAATATTTCACCATGCATTTGTTCGTGAACTTTAATTTTCTTTAAATGGGAAAAGAAAAGAAAGTAAAAAAAGAAAGAATTATGCTTGCTACATGCATTCTCTGAAAAGAAGACCGCAAAGCGGGCCCACTGTCAATGAATGCCAAAAGGATGGCGTCAGATATGTAGCTGCAGCTGTGCAATCTATCTGCAGGCACGAACATGCTTGCTCTCTAGTAGCACTGAGGGCTGGAAAAAGGGTACAGATGCAGGAGGCCTGAACGGAAGTTGCTGGGATATTTGCTGAGATCCAGGAGACATTCACACAATCATTGCATGTGCTTCACCGGGACAATAGCAGATATGTGACAAGAAGGAATGACTGGAAGCATATGCGGTTGCTACTTCCTGAACTTCTGTAATCCTTCTCAATTTCCATCAGAAAATGTCCTGGTGAGCACAAGAAACGCAGCAAATACCTCAGATCATGATTCACTCTAGATTTTGTACCCCGCTCATCAGCGCCTGCAGAGCAGCTTTGTAAGCAGCATGCGCTGCTTCATGCTCTGCTGCTGCAATGCACGCCCTTTCTCCCAGTGCCCGCTGCTCTGCATAAATGCAACGCTGCTCCTCCATGCATGTGTCCAAATATTTTTGGACAGCAAGCATCTGTGTGTGGAAAGCAGGAGCACCACTGAGTCCCAAGTGCAAAGCAGCTCAAATACAAATGTAACTTACAGAGGTTTGCTTCCCAGGATGAGATCCCTTGGCAACATAATGCTTGCAGAAGGGAGCAGCAGGAATATGAAGTGGTGTTGGTTAGCTAGTGATTTTTTTGATTCTGCAAACAAGCAAAGAGATCAAAAACTCGCCCCTGATTCCTGGCATTGATACTGACCTCTTATGAGGTTCATCAATTGTTAGGAGGGGGGACTCAAACACCTAGCAGCTCTACTCTGTTTGTTATGCAATAGACTGATCATACTTCTTATTTCTTTATCTGCCTTCCATCTTAATCTGTCCTCTAAAACCTACCCTAATAACAAGAGGTGACCAACCTTGCAGAAATCAAACAGAGAAGGCAAAGTTTTTGTCCGACAATCCACAATCATTGCTTGTTTTTTTTCTTGGTCTGTATGGTGGGGCCCTGCCTTTCAGGACAGGTGACCTTTCCCTAATGCACGCGGCCAGACTTGTACTGCATGGTCTTCTTCCCCTTATTTTTTCTTTCTGTATTTCAAAGCAAAGTTTATTGCTACAAAATAGAAAATTTTCTATCATAAAAGCAAAGGTGGGATCTCAGAGCTCTTTTGATTCATGCCCTTGCCCTTGCAATTCCAATGAGCAAGGCCCTAGCTAGATTGCTAGTAAGGACCTTATTGTCATGTGCACAGCCAGACCTAACATGCATAGTCTTTTCTGTCCTTTGATTCTAATTTTTGCACCTCCTCAGTTCTTGATTAATTTATCACCAGGTCAGCCTACCTGCAGCTTAACAATGGTGAAATCCGTCGTCTCTCGAGCTGCACGGTTCACAGTCGCGCCTATGAATTGCTGCTTTGTAGGCATGAATCCCTCATCAGTTTTCCCATGCAAGATGTGGGAGTCTTGGGTAGACTTCCTGCAGGCGTAATTCAAGGCAGTTTTGCTGGGGTTTAAAGAAGCAGACCTGGCACCAAAAACTTTAATGCATGATGCAGTGCCGATACCATTATACACAGAAAACGTGTTTTGGGGGACAGAAACTAATTGTTTTAGAAAGTTGCTGCCTGCATTTCATGACCTAGGAAGTTTTAAGAGATTGTGAATGCAATCTCCTCGATGGCACTAGGTATGTTTCACTGCCTGCTGAAATCGCTCATTACAAATGTCCCCATATATTACACGGGATGCTCCTGCGCAGCCTGAGAGCAGTTCAAAGACTGCTGCGCTGAATGTTTGGTCTGCTTTTGTTACTAGGCCCCAGCCTTCATTGCGCTGTTGCTGGCGGTGATATCTTGACAAAATCAGGAGAGGATGTAAAAAAAAACAGTTAGGTCCCCAGCAATGTGCACAGCTCCTGCTATGGACTCTTTTTGTCAATATGATTGCCTGAGCAAACCTTCCCTCTTCCTCAAAGCACACCTGGATCCAAGGCATCCATCCTGAGAAAGAAGGCAGCTTGAGCATCCTAGCTCAGCCTGTGTAGCATTGGTAAAAAGGGCAGCTTGAAAATAATGAATCTGCATCAGGTAATTCTGCGGAGCAAGCCAAATGACGACAGGAACAAAAAGTGGTTGAGGGTTCAAAGGGAGGCTGGCCCAAAATTTGCAATGAGAAGCACCTGTGTCTGAGCGATTCACCTCATGAAAATGTATTGAAACCAAAAGGAACTGTCAAAACCATGCCCTGGAGCCAGGTGCTGCCAGACTCTCCGAAATACACTTAAGCTTCTTTCTGATTTTCTGGTGAAGGGAACTCATGGCACTTCAAGCCAATATGCATTCTCTTTCTCTTTCATGTTAGAGTTGCTCTTACTGCTTACATGATTACTTGTTATCCACTTTTAATTTCATCCATGATGCTTGCAGAGCGCCTATGGCATCATGTACAAATGTACACTGTAAGGGAATCAACTGGCTTATACTGCCAATCATGTTTTTTCCCGGGTGTCTTTCTCATATACAACCATGCCAACATCATCTTTAAAAAAAATGAAAAAGGATGATAACAGGGTGAACCCAGATTACTCCCCTGGTCTCAGATTTCCCAACAAGGGCCTACAGCTCCACCATGGAATAATTGTTTACTCCCAAAATAAATCATCCATAGCCCCCACATACCATGCTAACATCCTGCATATTCAAGAAATGGATGAAGTAGGTAAAATTGACCTTTTTTGCCGCACCTCATGTGAAAAAAATGGCTGGAGTTGCACACCTCACCATGTCATGCCACATAGCTGTGGCATGTGATTCAACAATTCAGTTTGACCATCTACCGGCTTTGCCAGTCTCTCAGCCATCATAAATATCAGGTCTAACTACCAACCGCCAATCTGAAGGACTTGACAGCAATCTAGCTACGTCATTAATCTTGCGTAACAATCAACTACAGGATCTTCAATTGATTTTTTTTGCAATGCTATTCTTTAGGTACAATGCCTCAAAATCACCAAAAAAATATCCAATTATGTTATCTTGCCCAGTGTGTCCAACCTGCGCTGAGAGCCAGAATAGAGACATTTTCAGGCCTCAAATAAATTCTCTGACTAGATTGAATAACAAGATAGTCATATGGATCCATTCAGAGGGAGTCTTGTTTGATTCAGGCTCTTGACGCGCTTAGAATGCAAATATGTAAGCAAAGTCCCATGGGCATGCCATCACTTTACCTGGCATCCCGCAGATTGTTTTTTCCGGGCTGCAAGGCTGAGCATCCTGGCTCTCTCTATCAAAGGTACATCATCCAGATCTACAGGCTCCTGATCCTGCTGCCGCTCCTGCTGCTCCTGCTGGGTGTTCTCCCCATGCCAGGCAGGATCTTGCTGCGGAAAATGCTCCTCGTCTGGATCCTGCTGCTGCTGCTGGTGCTCCTGCTCTTGCAGCTGGTGCTGCTCCACCCACTGACCTTGCTCGCCAATAAGCTGCTGCTGCTGCTGCCCCTGCAATAGGACATGCCCTTGCTGCTCCAGCTGCTGGATCTGGTAATGGGTCTGGACCTGCAAGTTCCCAGCCAAGGGCACCTGAGCCTCCTCTTCTTGGTCTACCACAAATTTGGTGGCCATGCTTGCTGTTGCTGCCGGAGCTGCAGCTGGTGGAGATCCCTCTCCATTGTCTCCCTCAAAAGGCTGTGAGCCCAGCAAGCTGACAGGCACGCCAACATTGGGGTCAAACCTGGGCTCCACCACGCGTGAAGGCTGCTGGAGAGTTGGGGAGCCTAGTACGTCCTGCTGTAAGCTGACCATGTTGAGGTTGCAAACACTGCAAGGGTAGATGAAAGAGGGGAGGTATTGTCAGAAATGCTCCTCATTTGCCATCTTGTACCCCTTGATGACCTGGCCTTGGTGGAGATTGTTGCCCATGGAGGTGTGGGAAGCACGCTCCGGCACAAAAACGCAGCACAACTTGCATATAGTGGCACCGCCTGAGCACATGTGGACAGGGATGCAGAGATGCAAAGTAGCCAAATACTTCAGGACCAACCTCAACATCTGCATTTGTACAGACCAAGCTCAGCACTGTGCCTTGCTTTACAAACGACACGGTGAAAAACAGTGTGAGCTCGGTCATTCCAGCTTACCCTCCCTGCTGTTTTTTTGTTTGCTTCTCTCCCACTTTGTGCCTTGTGGCCTGTGTGCTTACTTTTTTAAAAATGTCGCAACCCTTTTCTAAGGCACTTACAAGTGACTGCTGTTGGGTCCACAAGGCGGTGGATGACAGCCAAGACTGTGTTGCTCAGAACGGTTACCAGCCTTCTCCACGAGCATGCTGCTTTCTGCTTGCCCGCTACACATATGTCCCACAGTCTGGTCTTGCTCAGCTACTTCTTCCTGCTGCGCCTGTAATGCTGGAGTGCTTTGGAGCCGGTCACCATGCGCTCCATCCTGCTGCTGCTGCTGCTGCTGCTGCTGCTGCTGCGTACTTTGCTGTGCCTGAGTGCTTTGCTGTGAAGGCAAGCAGGAGGGAGGTGCAAAGGAGGAAGCCACAGCCCCAGAGGCTGCACAGGCAGTGCCAGCTGAGTGCGCGAGATGCTGCAGAGGGGTTGGGAAGGGCATGGCGCAAGGTGCAGCACACCCCAACTGGTCAGCTGCCCCCGTGTATCCTGATGCACCAGTGCGCGGAGGAGGGATATCGGCTGGCTGCTGTTGCTGAGTCATCATGAGCTGCGACTCCCTTCTTTCCCAGCCCCTCTGTCCCCACATTGATGTTCTCCTCGGAGACCTTAGTTGCTCCCTATGTGCCCTCTCCCTACTTGCCGCCCAATCTTGCTGCCTCTGCTTGTGATTCATCCCTTGTATCTTCTCATCCAGCTTTTCTGCCTCCTTGGACCCCTTCTCCATTTCTTGCTGCCTCTGCTCATAAGTCATCCCTGGCATCCCTTCACCCGACCTTGCTGCCTCCTTGGATCCCTTCTCCCTCGCTTGCTGCCTCTGCTCATAAGACATCCCTTGTATCCCTTCTTCCAAGGAGCTTCTGCTTTGTCTAATCCCCTCCTCGCTGCGCACCCTGCTCCTGCTTCTTTTCCTCAATCTTCTGCTTGCCTTCCTGGATTGCTCCCTGCTCTGGCTAAGCTTGCTCCCCTCTCGCACCTTGCTCTTTCTGTCTTTGCTTCTGTGCTGGCTGCTGCGGCTGCTGCTGGCCCCACACCCACCACTGTCGCTGTTGCTATTATTACTGCTGCTGCTGCTGCTGTGCTTGCGGCTGTGGCGGATCCAGTTGTGGCGGCTGTGGCTGCGGCTGTGGTTGCGGGGGCTGCTCCTGCTGCGGCTGCTGGGGCTCCTGCTGGGACTGCTGCTTGTGTCACACCTGCCCTTGCTCTTACTGGCATGCTGACCTCTGCTTGCTCTGCCGCTGGGACGGTCCTCAGAGTCCAGGAGCCACCGAGGAGGAGGTTCCCTCTCGGAGGCACGCCTTCTCTGCTTGCTTGGAGGCTCTGGTGGCATTGGCTTCTCAGTGCCAGGCTCCCCCAGGTGCATGAAATGGCAGTCAGGCCCTCGCTTGCAGTTGCCCTCTGCCCAGAAAAGGCACCTTGCGTTCTTGAATGGTGTGTTGAGGGGTTTTCTGTCGGCTTCTCTCTTGTGGCAGAGTTGGGGCTGTCCAGCGGCGCTTGCAGGTCGTGCTGTGTGTGGCTGTGAAGGGGGGGGTGCTGTGTGTGGCTGTGAGGGAGGTGGTGCTGTGTGTGGCTGTGAGGGAGGTGGTGCTGTCTGAGGCTGTGAGGGAGTGGCAGGCTCAGCATCAGAGGCTGGGAACACAGGGGCGAGCACAACTGAAGGAAAGCTGCTGGCTTGCGGATGCCCCTGCGTCATGCCATGGATGGTGCATCGTTCAAGCATGCATGTTGCTTGTTGATTGATTATTGGCTGTGTTGCTTGTTTATTAGAACCAGTGGTGGTAGGTGCATAAGACAAGGTTGTGGAAGCGTGGTTGACCACAAGCTGGTCCCAGAATCTTGACCCAGGGATGCGGCCGAGTAGGGAAGGAAATAAGTGTGTAGACGGTGAGAGCACTCTCAACATGCGTTTGGGATAAGAAGATGCATTGGCTCAAAGAAGAGCCTGGACTTTGTCATCTGGACTGGCTTTCCTCTTCAAAATCCACACAGCAAGTTGAGTCTGTACAACAGAAACAAAAGGGTTATCTGGTGTAAGCTGCTCAAAAGTTTTTGAATTCCAGCAACAGACTGCACGACAGAGTAAAAGGCCACAGTGTTTTGCTCGAAAAGTGCCCTTCCACTAAAATTGCAAGCCTAATAAAAGTAGGAGCCCAAAGCGCAGGCTGCTGCAGTTCATGCTTACTACCTAGGTTGCTGACAGAGCTCACAAGGTCAGAAAGCATTTCAGGCAAAATGTGTGAGGCAGCCATATCTGCTCCCTTTGGCTCGCAAGGCAGGGCAATGGCACAGGGGCCCATACCTGACAATCATAACAGGCAATTACCTGTCCAGACACAGGTCCAGAGGATGGCAAGTCCTGGGGCTGCTCCTTACACTGCTGCCCCTGCCGCTCCTTTGGCTGGCTGCTGCCTGCTCCCACCGCCAGAGCCCAGTCCTCCTCCTTGTACTCTCCCGCCTTTGTGCTCTCCTGCCCTAGTGCTCTTTTGCCCTTGTCCTCTCCTGCCCCCCCTGCTAGCTGCTGCTCCTTCTGCTGGCTGCTGCCTGCTCCCGCTGCCCTTGTGATCTTGAGAAGGGCAGGGTTGCTGGGAATGCTCAGCAGAGGAGGGGCTTTGGAGGGGCCTGGCAGCTTTGCTGCACCACTGTGGGCCTGCACTGTTGGCGTTGGAGGTTGGAGAGGCGTTGCAGCTGCAGAGACAGGAGGATAGAGACGGGGTGCTACCGCTGCTCCCACTGCTGCCGCTTCTGCCTCCACTGTTGCTGCTAGAGCAGCTAATGTTGCTGGTGTTGGTGGTAGCGACGGTTGTGCTGGTGGTGACGGGTGCGGTGGTTGTGGCAGTGCAGGGGCTGCTGCCTTTGCAGCCTTTGCTACTGCAAGCTGAAACCTAAAGTGGTCAAAGGGAGGCAGCCTGGACAGGCCATCCAGGACTTGCTGGGGCAAAGGCTTGTCGAGCTGCTCCTTGAGCATGCTAGCAACCCAGTCAGGTGGGAGTGACGTCTGCTGGGCGGCCATGTACCACACCATCAAGCCCGCCCAGGTGGTGCGCACAGTCTCCCTCACAAGCGACATTGTAAGGAGGGGCAGACGTTTGGTCTGCCACCATCGAGCACATTCACACAGGATGGGCTCGAGGTCTTCGATCTCGGCCGTCTCACACAGCTGGTGGACAGCTGCTTCCCCGCCCCCCCAAAAGCGCAGCCAACAGGCCTGCAGGCAAAACAAAGCCTTCACTGATGGCATCAGCAAAGCATCATCCTTCTAAATGCAAGGCAGCAGATCGTCCCTGGATGCCATGAGTATGTACATTTGTGAGGACAGCAGCATGGACAGGCATACCTGGCCTCTCCAGTACACAGCCTCTATGCAGCGCAGGCACAGCTGGCAGTTGTTGGAGGTGTTCACCAGCACCATGGAGCCGGCTAAGAGCTGCCGGAAGGGGTGGCCACTGACGCTGCATGATCCATCTAAATGCTGCTGAAGCATAGATAGGAGGCGCACAGCAGATTGAGGCTGGTACAACAAAGCCAGCAGCTCAGGCCCAAGCTCCAGTGGGCCCATAGGCATGGCGCTCATCAACGGGGGCCGGTGGCGGCAGCGAGCTGAAAGCCGATGTGGAAGAGCCTGTGCAGGGCGGTGCAGCAAGCACTTATTTTTCTGAGTGTAGGTTCATGGCACATAAACATTTAAAAAGAGTGTGTGTGTGTGTGTGGGTGGGTGTGTGGGTGTGGGTGTGTGGGGGGGTGGGGGGGCGTGCGTGCGTGCGTGCGTGCGTGTGTGTGTGTGTGTGTGTGTGTGTGTGTGTGTGTGTGTGTGTGTGTGTGTGTGTGTGTGTGTGTGTGTGTGTTTGTGTGTGTGTGTGTGTGTGTGTGTGTGCGACGATAGTGCACGTGGCAGCACAGCATGGCATGATGCCAGCGTGCTTAGCGCATGACCCAGGTACAGTGCATGCACTTATGGAGAACAAATGGAGTGTAAGATAGAGGAGAGGAGGAAGACAGCAGCAGATACATATGTATACATGCATGTTCGGTTGTAGCAGACCTAGGGCTGCCTTCCTCATCTCACGAGGGGCCTGCTCAAGTTTGGCCCCTCGCTGCTTCGTACACAGCACAGCAAACTGGCCTCAGAATATGATGCTACACTCACTGGCTACGCGTTGACGACAACAAGGGGCGTTGTCAAGCCTGTCTGATCGCCATGGCCATCGGGCCAAGCAAGAGCGTGTTTTCGTAGATATTTTGCCCATTGACAACTACTTATACCCTTGAAAATCTATCGGATTTACCCCCGTTTCGAGATTGAATTCAAATCGCAATTATCGGTGATGATTCAGGAAATGTAAAAAGAAGGGGTTGCTTACAGAGTGAGTGAAACGTCAAGACAAATTTGTTTCGTTTCTTGGTACCCTCGCCGCGCATCCTCATCCTTCGACCTTCCACCCCAAGCTGGCACTCCTTTGAATTTCATAAAGTGCTAGAAATACTGCAATTCATTGATGTCCTGGTGAACTTAAGATTTGCCTGCACACTCTACATCATGATGCCTGTTTCATTCACCAGTAAGTGAGCCTTAATTGCAGCAATCCTGACTTCGAGAGCACATCTTTCATGCTTGCAGAAGTCTGGGCAATCTGACCCCACAAGAGGCTCATGCTTCCATCAGAATTATGAGGACATACCGCGCACACTTTGGCGTACCAGTAGGCTCTGTACCAAATTGGTGGGATGAAAGGAAGCAAAACAAAAAGCCTGTGCTACCTCTCATTCTGTCCAGTACGCTTAAAAAACTTGTGAGCACTAGACGCGCTCTTGAAAAGGATTCTTTCAACTCTCATCATCGAGGTCAGGCACGGGCTACTGCTAGTAAACCTCCTGATCCCCATTGGATTTTTCCTTTGCTTCTCTTGGTGAAGAGGGTACACGGTGCCTCGGCCCTAGGTATCCTCTTTTCCTTAACTGATGTGGGGTGTGTTTTCCCTGCCTGCGTAGTTTTCCTTTACCTCTCTACCTACGACAAGATATCTCTCATAATTATTACCTTATATCTCATGCTTCCGCCTCTCCAGTCACAACCTTTGCGTGGAAACCCAATGGCATCATGGAAATAGGCGCCCATATGAGCTTAGAGTTTGCAACAAATGCGATTGGCGCACTGTTTAAGGCGAAAAGCACATTATCCTGGATTGCCCTTCCCAGGGTGATCCCAGGAGCTGACAGACCTGCGCACTTAAATCCAGCACCTGTTAGTCCTAAACCAGCAGCCGATCAGCCAGACTCTTGGGCTGTAAGCCAACCCCCTTGTAACCCTTAGGCCTACACCCTCAAGTAACGCATTACGTCTTACTTGGACATCACGAACCAGGCCGGTGTCCTAGTAATAGCCATATTTGTATCTGTATGCCTGAAGTGCTGTGACTTCAGAGGTTCACCTTTTTGGACCTGTTCTCCAGATCGGACGGAATTTGGTCAAGCCGGCCAGAGGAGTCAAACAAGGTTGCCCTCTTTCTTCTCTGCTATTCTCTCTGTGTATCAATGTATAGATCATGTGGCAGAAGGCATTGAGGGAGCAGTTACAGGCACTGAGGGCGTTCTGGTCACGCACATGCTCTATGCAGACGACCTTAGTATCAATTTCAATTCAATTCAATCAATTTTCAGCATTTTGATTCCCAGTCTAATGCGCAGGTACCTGTGTTTCACTATGGGACTGAACAGCTTGTTAATAGGGACTCCTTTAGGTATCTAGGTATATTTTTTGAGCGTTATGGTAGCATGGCTGCAGAAGCTGAGCGTTTTGTTCCCACTTTTCATGCTGGTTGCGTGTGTGTTAGGCAGTTTGTGAGTGAGCGTGAGCTTGTGGATAGGCCACATACTCTTCTGTGGCTGACTGAAACGTACGTTATTCCTGCTAGCATGTATGGCAGCCAAATTTGGGGCACAATAAATATGAAGGCAGGGGCTGAGATGGGTTGCCCGCTCCAGACTGGTCACCTATGTTTAAGCGCGGGATTGGAGTTAAGCGTTCCACTTGCAACTGGTCCGTGCTGCGTGAGTGTGGTCAAGAGCCTCTGCAGTTCTATTGGTTTCGGATGGCCATTTGTTTCTTCAATTCTATGCTGACTTCAAACAGTGAGCTTGTGAGGAAAGTGCTGGAGACTGATAAGGCATTGAGTGCGGCCCCTGGTGCAAAGTGTTGGACTGCTGAGATTCTGGTGTCCTTCAAGGGTTTGGAGAAACATGAGCAGTACACGCAGGCCCCTTTGACAGCTATTAATAGTAAAGACTTTGCTACTGACCTGTTCAGTCGTTTGTGTAGGGTGTGGAATAATTTGGACAATGTTGAGCCAAGGGGGCATTGCCACAAGCGGGTCTCTTACCGTCGATGGTTTGCTTCTCATCTGAGCCCTTTGAATGCTAACGTGAGCCCATATAACGTGCGACAGTACATTAACCTTGACTTGAGTAGGAGAGTGTTCACATTCTTCCTGTCAAGCACATGAGTGATCACTGTGTCCTGAGTATGAATTTTCGAGTAAATGATGCGGGAAGTGAAGGCACTGACTGGAACATGCAACCTCCTCATGTATGTAGAGGAGGATGCGGGAGTAAAATGGTTCTGAAATGGAACCCTGAGCGTGCTAAAGAATATGCTGAAGTAAAAGAACACGCTCCCAGTGCAGACCCGCCAATCACTCCCCCACTCACCCAGCTCACACCACCATTCCATCCAATGTCCTGCCTGCCACGCAAAATGTCAATGTAGAGACCACTAATGCTGGAATGTCACCTCCTGACAACGCTCCCACCATTCAGGCTGGTCAGTCTGGTCCACACAATGAAGATGGGCCTCCCAGAAAACACACACGCTCAGCTAAGAAACAAGAATCCAGACATTCACAGGAACACTTGAGCCAGAACACTCGGGGATCTAGTTTTCATCAACAAAATGACGTGCCTTCCATTCCCCATACCCACCCCAACACCCCAAGCAGCTCAAATACACAGAACAGTATCCAGAGTCATAACAGAAAGAGGAAAGCTTTGCTTCATGTAGAAGCAGAACTTCAGACCCTTATCATCTATCCTCTAGCTCCAAATTGGCAAGGAAACGATGTCTGGGGTACAAAGAAAATTTGGTGAAAAAGCTGGCTCAAGAAGCCACAGCCAACCACGCCATTAATGCTGTATACTATAATGACAATTACATCACACATATAGACGCATGGAGAATTTATTCAGCCAAGAGAAAGGACATGAGTAATGACCCCTCATCCCAGCAGAAGCAATACCAAACACACTACGCGCCCATGATAATAAAGAAGTGGGCCCTGCCTCTCTTCAAGAAAGTTAGCTTCCAACCAGCAAGCATCTGCACAGCTGCTCGCACAGACATTGAGTGCGCATGTTGCCAGATATGCAACTACCACGGAGGCCTGGAGCCTATCAACACAGAGCCCCCCCTCCCTGACATGTATGTCTGTGATGTGTGCGAACGTACCTACCACTGGAAATGCATAAGAGAACTTGGATGCTATAACGATGACCAAAGGCAAGAGGTCAGCGCAGCTGAAGCCTGGGCCTGTCCCGCCTGTGCTAGCCTCAGCAACGAAGACAAAATTAATAGAGCACATAAGTCTGAAGAAGAACTGCTTAAGGTTTGTTGGTTACCATCATGGGAGCCAGAAAAAAATTAAAACAGCTGGCCCATCTTTGACCAGCGCATACAGGAGTTTGAATCTCAGCTAAGCAAACCCAACCTTCTCCTACCCACAGCAGACTCCGCCCTCTCCAACCTAGAGAGGCAAGGGTTCAACAACTGTGATACAAATAGCACCTGGAGCCAGAAATTAGACATAGAACTTTGGAACAAAATCATCTTTGACATACACCCTACCAATCCGGAAACGGACATCAAACCCACTGGCACTTGTGAGTTCTGGGTCCAAGAAATAGACCTTGTCAAACACGATCCTGAACCTTCTCCAAATCATCCCCCAACAGAAACGCCTGAAAGCCCCACACCATCTATCCCAACTACCCTCAACCTCCCTGATATTTACAAATCAAGAGTGGCCTGCATCTACAATACAGATGGCAAATGCGTTGGGATGATAACCCCTCAACGCTTTGACGTCCTTTTCAAAGCTTTCCACAGGTCCAAAGCAGAAGGTCTGCATGATAACATCTGCCCCCCACCAGCAAGCTTTGCATCTGAGATTCTGGGGCTCCTAGCCCGCAAGACCGAATTGGAGGACAAATATCAAAGCAAAAAGATGAAAGATTCCTTCTCACGGACCCTCCCACCTCACATTCACCCTGCTTTCCAAAAATGGGCACATGTCACCCAAGAGAAAATGGCTTCTCCCCTGGACTATAACGCTCACTACCATCACTACTGGAGTTCTGATTTCCGTGATATTTTATTTGGTGCACACTACAATTCTCTCTCCTCCAGATTTTCCAGGATGTCTATCTGCCACCCCATCTACGATGAGAAGTCCATGAAACTTACACTACGACATGCTATCTACTTTGCCATCCTTAACACAGAGGCTACAGCCACCTTCATGCTTCTGCCAGCAAGTGGCAGGCATATGATAACCAACCCCTACTCACAACTCCTCAATGCCTACCCACACCTTTGCTACAAGCTCGGGACCATTCCCAAATGCAAACTTACCTATGACAAACCCCAATCCTGGGTCAGCCAGGAAACTGCCCTACCCAAGCATACCTGGGATTTACAAGTTATTGCAGTCTGGAATACGGCTGCAAGAGTCCACTTGAATAACCAGAACCATACCTGGCTTCGGAATCTAGCCAAAGCCATTAATATGGAAAAATGTATTAAAAATGTTAGTAACTACCCCATTCAGAATACAAGACATAAAGTGATGCCCGGGATAAGGAAATGTGAAAAACTCCCCCTAGACATGAAACAGATTTCCAAGGGCCCCAAAAGACCTGCCTCAGACATTACTGTTAATGCTCCTTGTCAGTCCCATCCCAACCTCCAGCTTAAAGTTGCAGATTGGAGATCTTGGGCCTACACAGACGGCAGTTGCCAGGTCCAGAATGGCAAGACAGTTATAGGGGCAGGTGTGTACCATCCTATGAGTGACTCACAAAAACTAGTTGAGCCCAATGGCGCTGGTATTACCAATACCATAGGAAGCAGTGCTTCGATTAAGGATTTTGGGTTGGTAGCATTTTGGCGACCAGGGGTGCTCATATCAAGTTGACGTGTAGCACAGTCCAAAAATTTCTTTTGCCAAAATTTCGGCTTCGCCAAAATTTTGGCATAACTACAGACATATCATATATATCACATATGAATATCCATAAATCCTGCATGCAAAAGGCTGCCGATTGCCGGAGCTTTCTGCCTCTCCTGCAGCACCAGATGCTCCTTGTGCTGCTTCCAAACCTCCACATTCTCTGTATGCTGGCAACCTCGGGTGATGGGAAGAACTGCTTCCTGCTGGCGCTGCTGTGCTTTGGTGAGCTTGCGCTTTTTTAAGCCCCAATGGGGCAGCACACAGCAAGAACTTGTGCAGGGACACGAGGCATTCTGCTTTGCAAGCCCATGAGCAGGCACTTTGCCACCTCTACGTCTGCTGCTTCAAAAGTCCCCCTGTGCAGAAGGGGAATCTTATTCATGCTCCCAAGAGTGCGCGCTCACTGGCGCTTGCGTCCCTTCCCCGCTGCCTCCTCAGACTCACTGGAGCTCTCCTGCTCGCTGTTGTCTCCTGCTGCTTCCATTTTTCTGTCCTCATCTGCTACATGGGCAGTGCATGCGGGTGGTGGTGTTGGTGGTGATGGTGTGTGTATGTGTGTGTGTGTGTGTGTGCGCGCGTGCGTGCGTGGGTGCGTGCCAGCTTTCTGTCGTTGCCCTCCCCTGCTGTGCTTGCAGGGGCAAAGGGTGCTTGCATGCTTGCAGCTGCTGGGCCACTGTCCACAGTGACTGCTGTTGCCGGTGCCATTGGAGGTAGCGGTAGTGGTGGTGCAGCTGCTGCTGCTGCTGGTGCTCTGCTGCTGCTGCTGCTGCTGACCTTGGTCCAGGTCCAGGAGCCTTTGATTTGAGAATTGCCATTTCTCTTTGCTCCTCTTTTCCTTCATCATTTTTTAGAAATTAAGTAAAAGCGAAAATGCGACAAGGGGTGGTCCCCAGAATATTTTGCGTCGCCCCATAGCGACGAGGGGTGCTCCTGGGGTGCCCTCCCGGGCACCCCTCGTCGCCACCAAATGCGACACAATGTGCTTAAAACGCGACGCGTCGCCCCTAATCGAAGCACTGATAGGAAGAGCTGAGCTCGCTGCCATTGCTGCTGCGCTCGCTCATGATTACACACATATTGCCACAGATAGCCTTAGCTCACTTCATCAACTCAGAAAGCAAATCCTGTATCCAGAAAAGCATAGGCATCACGTGCAAGGAGATGTTTTGAAAATGATTTCAAACCTTGCCCGAGCCTCTCAAGATCACATCTCTTTCTACAAGCTCCTTAAGGTCATGTCTCATTTTGAAAATGATTTCAAACCTTGCCCGAGCCTCTCAAGATCACATCTCCTTCTACAAGCTCCTTAAGGTCATGTCTCATGCTGGAATAGCTGGGAATGAATGCGCAGATCAGATTGCTAAATACCAGGCCTCCCTCAAAAATGGCAATCTAACTGATACTGGTCTCCCTAGCGCTGGCCCAGGAGGAAATCCCTTCCACAATACGATCTGGCTGGCTACCGAAGAGGCAGATCCTAGGCCACCTCAATCCCACCCTTCCTCTCCTCGTCTTAGCTACCTCTCAGACCTTAAAAAAAGAATTCTGCTCACTCCTAATGGCCCCTCGGGCCTCCGGCCCAGGTTCCAATACTTTGAAATCCCATATGCATGTTAAACACAAGCTGGGCTATGCTGACAGGAAGACAGGCTACTACACTTGCTATCAGAGCTTGCTACCTCAAGTAAGCAAGAAAATTAGCAATGCCTTTTGGAACATGCCCGATCTCTCGACTAGAATGAAACGCGGTCTTCCAATACCGCACAGGCACCCTTTACAATCAGAAACATGTGGTCCGATATAAAAGATCGACTAGCCTGACATGCCCCCTACCTGATTGCCATCACATGGATAGCGCTCTCCACATCCTATCCGGCTGCCAATGCCCCGTCATGCGTAACATGGTAACTGAGCGTCACAATATTGCTTGCAGGATTATTATGAAACTAGTCAGTGAAGGCTCATATGGGGCCAATCTTGTGCAGTTGGATGCGGGCAACACAAACCGTTTGGCCCAGCACGACCTGCAAGTCCCTGAGCAAGTTTCTAATCGTGCTGTACCTTCCAACCTCTTCAAACCCACGGTTTCTATGCATACCAGACGCAACTCCAGCCACCCTGATGCAATCTTGGTTACTCCTCACCTAACTAACCAAAACAGACCACCCACTCCACCCTCAAACTGGGTACTGCGCAGTATGGGGAGTAGCACAACTCCAGCCCGCCATATTCACTTGATAGAAATCAAATACTGTGAAGATACGAGGCCTGGTGCCCAGCTAGAAGCCTCACAGCAACAACACAGTGAACTGTGCAAACAACTCCAAGGTACAGAGATTACTATCCACCCAATCCTCCTGGGTGTGGGTGGGACTATCTATACTGCCCATACCCTTGATCAATTCAAAAAGTTAGGGATTGACACAGAATTCTGAAACACTTGCAAGAAAACTCCATGCCCATTCTGTACAATTTGCGCACAAACTTACCTCTACCAGACGTGCCATTGAAAATTAAAGCACTCATCATAACACTGGTGCCCTGGAGCAGCGTGCTGCCAGAAACCCACCTGATCCACATTAACTCCCCTCTCATCTTCTGGTGAGGGAGACTCACGGCTCTTTGAGCCAATGTGTCTCTCTTTCCTTAATTGATGTAGGGAGGGTTTTCTCTGCCTACGTAGTTTTTTCTTTTCTTTTCTGAAGTCCTTGCCAATAACAAAGAAATTCAGGAGCAATTTGAACAGGCAGTTGATGAAAATGATCATGAGAAGGCTTGCTTTTTCCTGAGCTCTACAATTGTGCATGCTGCGACAGATTACAGAGTTGGCATGTCTAAAAACATCAGCGTCTGTGCACCTCTACGTGCTAGTCGTATTGGTTCTCTCTATCCTCCTTGGTTTGATGCTGTGTGTAAACAGAAAAGGAAGGTTTTAGGGAGGCTGTGCAAAGTGGCCAAGCTGAGCATGCTTGCAAGTTTGCTCACAAACAATTCTGTGCTACTGCTAGGCGAGCAAAACATGCTTACATTAAATATCAGAAGGCTGAATTCCTGGGTAGACTTTACAGTAAAAACCCTGAGTTGCATGCCATGCTGAGGCAACCCAAGCGGGCGCAAATAACACCCTTGGCTGAACCAGCCTGGGTTGTATATTTGAATGAGCATTTTCGTCCTGCTACACAGCAACAACCACAGCGTCCCCTTCATGGGCGCCAAGGTCTTTCAGCTAGGGAAATTGCAGTGCCATTAGGGCGTAATCACCCTCCTCCTGAAGTTTTGTTGCGGCAAGGTGCCCGTGCTGATTGGATCCCTGAGCCTGATTCTGTACCTACACCGAGCTTGGATACTATGCGCAGTCTGGTTGCGGATCAAATTAAGAAAATGAATGGGAGTGCATCTTCTGGTTTTGATGTCATTGCTGCACCTTTTATTAAAGGCGCTGTTGCCTTGCGGCCCAAACTCAATGGGCGAGGTACAGAGAGTGTCAATGTTTTGGAGCCCTTCGTGGCTAAGCTTTTCAAGTTGCTCCATGACAAGGCACGCATCCCTGCTTGTTGGAAGCATGCAAGATTAAGCCCAAAAAAGGGCCCCTGCTTAACCCGAACAGCTATCGCATGTTGGCAGTCAGTGGCACTACGTATAGGATGTATGCCAATGTTGTACGTGCTTTACTGACTGACTGACTGGTGCCAGGAGGCTAACAAAATACCAGATACTCAATTTGGCTTCTATCCTGGCCGTAATACGCTTCAGCCTTTGTTTATTCTTCGCCATCTGCAGCATGCTGCACGCACTGTGCGATCAAACAACTCGAGTAGATTGCATGCGGCATTCATAGATTTCAAACAAGCCTACGACACCATTCCTAGGGAGGCTCTCTGGCAACACCTCCGCCGCATCAGCATGCCCACTTCTTTGCTGTTGATTATCCAAGACATGTATGCTGCTGATGAGTATGTTTTGAAGGATGGTGCAAAAACTGCACGTGTGCATCCTATGCGAGGTGTTAAGCAAGGGTGTCCTCTTTCTCCTCTCCTTTTCTCACTTTACATCAATGATGCTGACTTGATTGCTGAGGATGTGAGAGGGGCAGTAGCTGGCACAGAGAACGTTCGCGTGACCCACATGTTGTATGCTGATGATCTCACATTGCTTTCCAATGAGCCAGGTGCACTTCAAACCATGTTAAGCAGGCTGAATGTGTATGCTAGGAAGAAGCATCTCGTTATCAACACCTTAAAGTCAGAGGTTGTGCACTTCAACTCAATAGGAAATAATCTCCCTGTTTTTACGATTGGCAGTGACACTCTTGCTCATAAGGACTCGTTAAAATATCTTGGCATGATGTTTTACAGGACCTTGAACATGGCTAAATTGGCAGAAAATGCATCTCAAGCTATGCTTACATCAGCTTATAGGATTCGTTGTTTTGTACGTGAGCACACACTTGCAGATAGGCCGCATGCTTCCTTGTGGCTGGCAAAGACGAATGTTATTCCAGCTGGTATGTACGCGAGTCAGGTGTGGGGTACAGGTTTCATGCAGGCAGGCAAAGAGTTCTCTAGTGCTCTGCAAACTTTGCATCTGAATTTCTTACAAGGTACCTTGGGTGTGAAGCAAACTACCACTAACTGGGCTGTTTTGAGAGAATGTGGGCATCAACCACTGCAGTACTATTGGTTTAGAGCTGCAGTCAAGCCGTACAAAAGCATGCTTGGTACAAATAGTAGTACTTTACGCCGTGTTATGCAAGCCGATTTGAAGTTACAACCTAAGGATGACAAGTGCTGGACAGCGCAGTTAATTCAAGCCTTCCAAGTTTTGCGTGGTTCTGAAATTTTTGAGCAGGCTGTGAGGTCAGGAGGTGCCATTTCCATGAATGATTTTAGTGCAGACTTGAGGTACAGATTGCAAGGAGTTTGGAGAGAAGCTGAGTCAGTGGATCCAAGGGGAAACAACAATAAACTAGCTACTTACCAAGCTTGGTTTGCTACTCCTTTTGCTTGCAACGCTCGCCAAACCTATGCACCCCTGCCTTGGTATCTTTTTTTGGATGTTATGCGTTATGTGAGCAGGTTCCGGCTTCGTGCTCATACTTTGAAAGTTGAATCGGCTGTTTGGCAGGATGATGGTACCTCTGTGTGTGACAGGTGTCCTTGCAACCAAACTCAAGATGAAGCACATGTCCTTTTTAACTGTACTGATGGACACGTTTGTTCTCTGCGCCGCAAGTATCAAGTGCTTTTTGAACCTTACTTCCAGGATATTCTTGAGACGCAACCTTTTTTACTGCATCAAGTGAGCTCTCAATTTGTTTATCAGTTCCTTCATCAGCGAAACGCAAAGCTTTTCTATTTTGTGTCTGAGCCTGGATGGCGTTTCATACATGCTATATGCAGACGACTTGAGTTTAACTACCAATGACCCAGGTGAAATGCAAGTTATGCTGAATAGATTACGAGCTTATGCAATGAGAAAGGGGCTGACTGTCAATACATCAAAGTCAGAGGTCATGCATTTTAATAGTAGGTCGTGTTCTTCTCTGCCTACTTTCATGTATGGAGACGTGGCTCTTCCAGAGAAAGAGCAGTTTAGATACCTCGGTATGCTTGTGGACAAGCACATGAATCTGAAGGTGTCTGAGGAGCATGCAGTGCGACCTTACATGGCTGCCCAGCGAAGGATCAAGGAATTTGTGCATGAACATGATCTAAAGAATAGGCCGCATGCTCTGATTTGGCTCTCTAAGGTGTATGGCATTCCGGCTGGGATGTACGCGTGCCAAGTGTGGGGTACAGAGTACTTACGAGAAGGCAGTGAATTCAAAAGCCATTTGCAAAAAAGGCAACTATGCTCTCTAAGGCGTTTTCTAGGTGTGAAAAGTACTGCCACAAACTGGCCAGTATTGAGAGAGTGTGGTCAAGAGCCCTTACAGTTTTATTGGTTTAGGGCTACTGTTAAATTTTTCAACAATATGCTCAATTCTAACAGTAAAACATTATGCCAAGTGCTGAAGGCAGATTTACACCTTGCTGATATGGATGAGTCTTGTTGGTCTGCTCATGTATCTAAGTCATTTAATGGCATGCACAATGAGGAGGTGTTTAAACGGAAATGACTGAGTGCTTCCAAGATACCCATGCAGGATTTTTTAGGGGATTTGAGGTACAGACAGCAGAAGGTTTGGAGGGAAGCAGACGCCCTAAGTCCCCGAGAGGTGAACAGAAAAGCAGTGACTTACCATCATTGGTGTGGAGTACCTTTGAATCAAACAGGACGCACACCCTTCTGTATCCCATCATATTTGTTTAAGGATCTGGATAAAGGAGTCATGAGGAATGTGAGTAGGTTTAGGCTTCGTGCCCACTGCTTGAAGGTCGAGTCCTGTAAATGGTTGGGTGGTTCAAATATTTGTGATAAGTGTGGATGTGCTGAAGTCCAGGACGAGAAACATGTTCTTTTCTACTGCAATTGCTATAAGTTGTGTGAGCTGCACAGAAAATACAAGGACCTGTTCATTGATCTTTTTAAACCGTTACACACTTTTGCCCAGCTTCCAAACACTGATTTTGTTCCTTTCTTGGCGAGCTTTCACGTTGTGACTAATCTTGAGGTCAATGTTTTTCTAAATCAAGACTCGCACAGATTTTCAAAATTTTTGTCTGAACTGGTTTCAATTTTTGATGCTGGATGAGAATGTATCACCAGCAGCCGATCAGCCAGATTTTCGGGCTGTAGGCCAACCCCTTGTAACCCCTTGTAACCCCTTGTCTGAGCCTGTGGATTTATTTTTGGCTGGCAGAGACCAGCCACAAGCCGATCAGCCAAACGACCTGGCTGAAGGTCACCCCCCATTGTAACCATTCATTGTAGGAGAGTGCAGCGTAACGTCTCAAGATCTAGACTTCGTGCTCACACCTCGAGAGTTGAAAAAGCTTGTTGTCAGCCTGGTAGAAATGGCCATTGTGATTTTTGTGACTTGCATGATTTGCAAGATGAGGACTTTTCATGTTTGAAACATTCCCTTTTTCTTTGTAATTGTGCTAGCGTGTGTGCTGTAAGGAACATTCACATGTTTTTTTTTCAAAACTTCCCCTGAGACAAGAATTTCCTTTGGTGCTTCTGGTTTCTATTATTCTGAGGTACGCAATGAGGATGTTTCTCAATTTCTGGGGCAAGAATCGCAAGATTCGCATCAATTGTATTACTTAATTTCGAAGATTATGAATGTTTTTGTGAGCTTGGCAGCGACCATTAGCTGAGCAGTCAAAACCACCTGGCTGAAGGCCAAAACCCCCATGTAACCTTACCTAATCCTTCCTTCCTTGCAGCAATCCAGCACTCGAGGGCCTAGTACAAGTCTTCAAATCCTTCTCCTCTTGACATTCCACCCTTGGATGATTGATAGCAAGCACCTTGTGCTTCAGCAAAGCCGCCCTTGCAGGCCGGTACAGCTATGCAATCCTTTCCTGTCGAGCTGGCACCTTATTTTCATACAAATAGTTTCTGCTTTTTCAGCCACCCCCTCCTTTATCCCTAGTTTTTCAGTTTGCTGCTTACAGTTTTTCACCTCCGTGTGCTGGAAGGTACCAACACCAGGCCTATCAGCCCAATAGTGTGGCTGCCGTTCCTTTCTTTAAACCTCAAGAGCGCGTCTGGTGCTAACAAGTTTATAAGCGCACTGGACAGAATGAGCATGAAGATCGAAAGCAAGCTTGGTGGCTGCATGAGTGTCAAGATCAAGCTCTTTAAGGGGCTCCAAAGTGTGAGGGGTGTAGATGGCCTCTCCCAAACCTAACAGAATGGTATGAAGGGTAGCTTGAGCTGAGGCCCTTAAAAGATCACGACAAAGGTCGCGGTGCTGCTGCTTGAAGGGGTTCAAGCTGATTCTTGGGCCTGGTGTCTTCACAGTATTGGACCTCCACTAGATGGACGCGTCTCTGTTCTGGAAGGAACTGGCTAGGGAGACAGACCTTGAAGCAGGAGGAGACCCAAGCCAAAGAAAGAAAGAAAAAAGAAAAAAGGAAAAAGAAAGAAAAAAGACTACGCAGTCCATGTCCAGACGCGTGCATCAAGGAAAGGTAACCCCATTGCAACCTTTTTACCTAGCATATAAGCCCCCACCTAGGACACCCAAGACACCACCGTCAAGAGGCCTGTCCAAACTCAAGACCCACCTCTAAGCCTGAGGGAGAGCCAACCACAATCTCAGCCATCTGGAATCCTGCCACTAAGATCCAAAATTCAAACTTCAAAGCATTAGTATTGAGAAGTGCAACCAAAATGCAGTGTGCTCTGGCAATTGGGTCAGGCCAATCGCATACCTCCTGTATAATACAAAAAATAGGCATAAAAGAAAATAAAGCTACGAAGGAGGTTGGACATTCCCTCATCATTGATGGACAAGAGACACATTGGCCTGAAGCGCTGTACATCCCCTGATTTCCCTTCACCAGGAAGCCAAAAAGGAAAGCAAGTTGCTAGCGCCACCTAGCTCCATATTTTGGGTGCAAACATTGTACTGGCTTTCAATGGCAAGACGTGCCACTTTAATAATGCACACTGAAAATTGGCATGGACATCATTGTCAATTGAGGTAACTAAAACTGGCCAATCAGTCCAGGATGGAAACAGCCAAACACGCTATGTGCAATAGCTATCATAGCTTTGTATGCTTGTGGATCATAGAGGCGGAAAGTGCACTCATGCATTAATTGGAGGCCTGAAATTGTTGCATCACCATAAAGGCATCCTGAACTTAGAGGTTCTGACAAAAAATGCAAGCCCGTATCGCTCACATCTACAAGGTATCAGGTTTGCTCTGGCGCTAGCAGCGAAAGGACAGGCAGGGCACACACATTGAGTAAAAGCACCATAATATTTTTACCGTGTCAAAATTAAAAATGCTCATTGCGCAAGACCTGCAATCACAGCTTATCACCAGGCTTCTCAGAAACAGGCCTCACAGGTACCATGTGCAGACTGCTCTTTTGATTTCTTGGAGCATTCCGGGCATCGTTTTCGTTTGCCACCTGTCCCTTAAAACCCCTCAAGCCTTGGCCAAGTTGGTCCTGTTTGCGGCCCAAGCCTGCATGTCATTGGAGCAGTAGGAACCCTGAAAGTGAAGCCTGTACCTCGAGCTTCGCTTTCAGCATGAGGAATCTGGTAGAGGTGGACAACTCCCTGGTATCGCTGGACGTGCTCTTTCCCAGTTTTCTTTCTCAAATTTAACCACGCCACTCAATATCTGCCATAAAACATCATGTTCACCAACAATTAATGAAAAATTGGAGGAACCCAGATAATCCTCCTTGCCTCAGATCACACAAAAAACGGCCCACAGCTCCTCTTTGGGACCATTTTCATTCCCCAAAATAGTTTTTTTTCCTATAACCTCCATGCATTGTGCTAATGTCCTACATATTTAAAAAAAGGAAATAAGGATATCAGAATTTGACCTTTTTGGCACCCCTTGTGCTGGATCGTTTTTAAGGAAAACAGCCGTAGTTATGTGTCTCACCAATACTAGGTCTTATCACACTATTTTGCAGTGAATTCTTCTGGAATAGGGACTCCAAATGATTAGAAAGCATCAACTTGGTGCAGTGGGTGATAAGGAATGGGGATTTGGTGGTGAAAAAGCAGGATTCACGCCGCAGCTGATTTGGCAGGGTGTCCCCAGCTGTAGATAGCCTCAGTGTGAAGACATTTTGCAACCCAAGTGTAAGGCGTCCAAGGTTGGGGGCATCCTATGCAATGCACATATTAGAATCCTGTTTTTGGGGGGGGGGAGTGGTCCACCTCTGGGAAGTTGGGCTGCGTATCAGTGAGCAAACTGGGAGTCAGGTCAGCCATGCATGTGAGTTCTTGCCCCACTGAAATCAGCCAATCCTAAGTATGCAGGACCTTTAACTTGACCTAACTGAGCCACCCTGAATATTCAGTTTGTGCCAGGGGGTGCGCAGGGTGTGGGGCCAGAAAGCAGGCAAACCCCTGCCAAAATGCGGTCCTCAAGAAGGCACCCCCTGGCTTGCCTGACCAGCAATGAGATGGGCACTTCACCAGGAGCATAGGTGGGGGGTCTGGGGGGCTCTGGGGCGGAGGTCCAGAGAATTGCCCAATTTTGGCAGTGGTATGCTCACATCTATGCGAGAGGCACAGGTGCACGGTTTGATGAGCCGACTCTTGTTTGACCAGCTTCATAATTGTTACCCTTTTAAGTTTACAAACTCTCCCCCAAAAGTCAGCCTCCCCTGGAGTATGAACTTGATAAAAAATAAAGTTTGCATGTCACTTATAAAGCTACTTGTGTCAGCTGGTGGAGGCATGCAGTGATAGTTCAGTCCATAGCCTTGACAGCTCCCAGCTTTGACTAGGCCCCAGGAAAGCACACACCCACGCCTGGGACCCTAAACTTGGCAGGGCATGACTTGAGTAACACGCACCAAACAAGACCTCATCCTCAGATCGTGGACTAGATGCTGCGCCTGCCTGATTTCCAGTTTGCACCAGTTTTGCCTGGATGATGCACTCATGCTTGAAGTGCTTTGCAGCCAATTTTCACCCCCCCATTTTTTCACTCCAATGGATCAGGCTTGACACAAAACCCACCTGGAGGCCAAAGTATGGGCCAAGTTTGGTTAATACATGCATTCATTTCATGGCCAATTTTAGCCTAAAATGCCTAAGAAAGTGCCCCTGACTCACCTACAATGCCTCATCCTCATTTTTTTCAATGCAGAAGTGCCACACACACACACACACACACACACATATATATATATATATATATATCATCCAGAGCATGGCTGGGATGATTGAGAGTCTCTTTGCATGAGGACAGTCAAAACCTTCACCGTAAGGAGCTGCTGCCCATCAAGTAGACAAAACAGCTTAGATGCGTCAAACACTCCATAAGAGCAACTCAAACACACATTACATGCTCCTCACAACGTGCCTTATGACTAGGGTACGACATGGCCACGTAATATTAGGTAATACGTCACGTTGCATAATAAATTTCATTATACTGTGCGACCCTTGGCGTAATATTACTTTGACCGCGTTTCCACTGGGACCGGGGAATTAATTTAATGGACCGGGAAATAAAGTGTTTTTTCCACTGGGCGGTCCAGGAAATTCCATGACGGACTGGAAAAAATGAATTTCCCGGTAGATTAATTTCCCGGAGCGGAAAACCTGCAAAATAGCTGCAATCGCCATTGCAAACATGCCTGATGGCTCTCATGAGCCAAGGGAATTTCCCGGTCATGATGTCCACTGGAAACAACGGACCGGGAAATCCTTTTGCTGGTAGACTGGAGATTGAACCCCGGACCAGGATATTGCTTTGAATTTCCGGGACAGGGCCCAGGGAAAACGTTGCCTTTTTCTTTGTGTCATTCGCCTTTAAAAGTTGAGCTTCAACCTCTGAGTGCAAAATTGGGGGCAAAGTCGACAGCAAACTAAAAAATTGCACGGATTTGTAAAAATGGGTGGAGATACAGGTCAAGCTGCAAGGTGGGAGGGCCATCACCCACCAGATGCCCGCGAGCCACACCTGCTGAAGCTCGCATTCAAGGCAATCAAGATCGCCATGCCTTTGACACTGTCATTGCTGCTCCAGGGCTACATCTTGTCAAGTAGTGCATTGCTTTGCCTTGCTGTGTGTGTATGTGTGTGTATGTGTGTGTGCGCGTGCGTGTGTTGTGTGTGTTGTGTGTGTTGTGTGTGTGTGTGAGCGCGGGCGTGTGCATGCTGTTTGTTCCTGTGCGTGCTGGTCCTAACTTTGAGAGTATACTTCCAGCGACATGACCAATAAATTTCCTGGGATCCCCAAATATCACCACATCAACCCTCAGGTCCTAATTCTGGGCGGGAAGCGTATTATGTAATAAATCATATTACCGTACAGACAATATATCATCCCGCAAAAATAGTGTTTTTAAGGGGTGCGGGATGACTGCAAACAGCAGGAAAAATAATTATTTTGGGGCTGCGGGAAAGTGCGGGATGGTGGAAAACATTTATTTCCGAGAGGTTTAGAGGGTATGAGCGGGCTGATTGCCCCTGCGGGAACATGCGGGAAACTATGAAATAAATATTGAGAGGGGTGCGGGATTAAGGCGGGAATCAAAAAATAATATTTTTTTCAGGGGTGCGGAATGATTACATGTCTGTACGGTACGTAATCTATCTTAGGGGTGTCACAGGTGTGTGGGACTTTCATTCCAAACCTTACAACTGTATCCCTCAAAATCTTGGATGAAAAGCATATCACCAGATTTAATCAGATCTGGTTTTCAATCTGGATTTTGATGGATAAGGGTGATTGATACATGCCAGATCAAAGTTTGGCAGGAGGTCTGGGAAATCTCAAAGTTTTGACCCCATAGTCTATTTTTGAGCTTTTTATTTCAAAAAATGAGCTCTGCATACTCAAAATGAAAAACGAATCGACAGGGAGTGCTCCGTGAGTGAAAAGACTCAGGGGCTCAGAGGTGCACCTGTACCCCTCAAGACGTTCTCACCCACCCTGGCCCAGACAGGCCACCAATTGACCCCAATCCTTTTCCAATGGTGTTTACTATTTCACTGCTATGCATTGGGGGGGATTCGACAAAATGGGAAAGATTGGAAAACTCCCATTTTTCACCACATTGCCCCCTCTTCCCCTTTCTGAGCACCCAGCTTACACACCAAACCAATTTTCACACAACTGTTATTGCAGAGTTGTATCTTTATATTCATAGAACCATAGATGACCTGATGTAAAAACTCCAAGGGATGGTGCAGCCAGGGAGGCCTAAGTTTCCTGAGAGTTAACCCCCAAAACAGGCTTTGTGACACACCCCTGATGATTCATTGCGTAATACATTTTCTTGCTAAGTAATATGACATGTCGTACCGTCATACCCTACTTATGACCCCTCTCACACAAGGGTTTGCACCCTAAGCATGATTTTAGGCAGACTCATTACATCCGGCTTATCCTGTGCAACTTCAATGTCTAAGGTGCATGCACTCTGGGTTGTCAGACATGCCAATGTGCATGATCAGAGCAAAGTAAGGCATGTCAAACACTCACCTGTGTGAGGATGGTGTCTGCAGTGCTTTGGCAGCCATGCATCAAACTCCCAGCCCTCCTTGAAGCCAGGCCCCTTGAGCGAGCTGCAGCGCTGCCCTGTTCAGCACAGCGTGTTGACAGGAAAGGTGCAGGGGCACAAAGCCCTCCTCCTCTCTTCTGGACTGCGTCTGTTCAGACAGCAGCAGCTTCTGCCCCAGCAAAGGCTGCTCCTGCTGCTGCTGGGTTCCTGCATGGATTACCAGGAAGTGTGGGCGCCGGCTCCTTTTTTGCACACTCTACAAGAAGCTCTACATGTAAGGAGCCTCTTCTTAGCGTCAGTGTGAAATATTGGTCTGATACCAAGATTATAATGTCACAGTAGTAATGGTTGATGATGAGGTTGGACCTGTGGAGGGTATTCACAAGAGGCGAGGGGTGCTCCTGGAAACTTACGGCTCAGGTTCCAAAAAGCACCCTGAGAAGACCTTCGACTTCAGGCTCAGGAGGGCCTTGCTTTGTTCTCGCAGACCTCGCCTAAAGCCACCCTTTCGCTGCATCTTGTGCTCCAAGGCATATATGCACCAAAAGCGTACAGCAACACATGACCACATCTCCAGGCATTGCGAAAACACCTCTGGCAAGTACACCCTCCTACATGCTTGCAAGTACACCCTCCTTCCCACAGTACACCCTCCTACATGCTTGCAAGTACACCCTCCTTCCCACAGTACACCCTCCTACATGCTTGCAAGCAGCACCATTGTCGCATGCAAGCAGCACCACTGACCTGCCATGTCATCTGGACCCTCTTTTATGGGCACCAGTACAGGGTACAAAGAAGCGCTGCGGGTGGGATGGCTCCTGCCAAGTAAGCCCTCAGATGCACACAGTGCCTGCTGGCCACGCTGGTGCTGGTGCAGGTGGCGCCGCTGCTGATGTGCATCCTCCTCGTCCCAACCCTCAGGTGCGCAAGGTGCCTGCTGGCCATGCTGATGCTGGTGCAAGTGGGGCTGTTGCTGGCATGCATCCTGCTCATCCCTACCCATTGCTTCTTTACCGCCCAACCCGCAATGCTCACTCTGGCCTTCATGCCCTTGAGAGGTCTCGTCGCCAGCCGGGTCTCTAATGGGCGATCTGCGCAGTGCGGCAGCTGCTGCCAGTCCCCCTGCTTGAGGATCTGCTGGCCCGGCCTGAGATTCATGCTCCAAAACAGGAACTGGCTCACACGCGCCAAGACCCGCTGCTCCTGCCCCGCGCCCAACTCGGCCCCGCCTACCTCCACCTCTCCCACGACGACCACCGCCCCCCCTTGCCCTTTGGTAACCCTTGTTGGCAACTGGTGACAAAGGCTCTGCGGTGCTGTCTCCCCCCGCTGTTGCTGCTGCTGCTGCTGCTGCTGCTGCTGCTGCTGCTGCTGCCCTTGATCCTACAGCCACTTCCTTTAAATCCTGCTTGATGCCTCCTGCATCTGAGGAAACTGCACCAACAGCGCGCCTGCCTTGCCTGCCAGATCCCGCAGGCAGCAGAGCCGCAGCACCGCTGACACATCCTGTTGGCTCCACCCTGTCCTCATTCTCACAAACAACGGCTGCAGAAGCTCTGGTGATGCGCACGGAGGAGGCCCTGCCTCTGGCCCTTCCCTTCCCCCTGGCACCAGCTGATGGAGCCAGTGCCTCACAATTGCCCCTGGCTGCGCCATCCTGACAAGCACGTGCTGTGCGTGTGCCCAACCTGCCCCCACGGACACCCCTGCCCCTGGGTCTCCCCCTCCTCAGGCTCATCAGGGATGAAGAAACCAAGCCCCCCCTCATCTTGGCCCCTGCAACAACATCCTTCCCGATAGCTGCACCTGCCCCACTGTGGCCTCCCACTTTCTGCTGCCCGTGCCCTTCGCCACCTCCGGCAGCTGTGGCAGCCCCCAGGGCCCTGCGCTTTCTGGGCTGCTGCTGCGGCTCCTCCACCTTGCCCCTCTGCCTCCTCTTCACACAATCTGCGATCGTGGGGAGGACAATGTCAGCCAATGCCTTGCGAGCCCCGGAACACACGGCTTCTTCTGCCTCTGAGCCCACAGCAGGCCCCTTCTGACCGAGCGCAGCTCCTTCCCCACCTCCCAGCACCCCTGCTTTTCTGCGGCCCCTCTTTCTTGGCGGCGGCTGCTGTGGAGGGCCGGCTGTGGATGGCTGTGGCAGCTGCTGCTGCTGCTGCTCTGGCTGCGCACTCGGGGCTGTGCCGGAGACGGATGGTGCAGCAGTCGTGCACACTGGTGGAGGAGCTGTGGATGCCGTTGCCACAGCCCCTGCTATGGTTGGTGCTGCATAGGGTGAAGCTGTTGGAGTGGGCGCACATGGGGATGGAGGCTTTGTCGGGAAGAGCAAAGGTGCTGCAGGTGCTAGGTGTTTGCTGCATGGTAGGTGCGAGTCCGAGGCAGACAGCCTGGTTTCTATGGCTGGGCCCTGAGATTCTGCAGCAGCAGCTGCTGCTGGTGCAGCCCTGAGATTCTGCAACTGCTGCTCCTGTGGCGACAGATACAAAGGGCCCTGGGGTTCTGCAGCTGCCACGCCTTCTGCCATGGCTGTCATGGGCGCTGCTGGTGCTTTCTGTGCTGCAGCTGCTGCGGCTGGAAGCTGCGGACTCTCCTGCTTTGATATGGACCCAGCTGCTGATTGCTCCCCAGCATCTGGCCCCATGATGGGGTCCTGCTGCCTGCTGGGGTTTGAGCCACAGGCACTCTCTGGCAACTGCGCAGTGGTCTTTCTTGTTTCTGAGCTTCTGGATACGTACCATGATCGGACCTCTCCCAGCGTCATGCCTGGAGGGTAGGCGGCCAAGGTGCGTGCAGTCGCAGATGGGATGCCCAGCACCTCAGGCGCTTCTGCAGGAGTAAGACGGCAAACGGCAATGCAAGCACAGCTACTTCAGAACAGGTAGTTGCATTTCCTGCCCAAGGAAGCAGGAAATGCACCCTGCCACAGCTCTGTAGAAGAGGATATCTACGATCCACTCTCTTTACTGTTGCTGAGCTACCCTGTTCTGTTTTCTTTGCGCACGGGTACAGCAGCATGATAAGGTAGTCCAGTCAGGCTTGGAATTTTTGGGTGTGAAGAGATGCTTTCCTCTTCCACCACTTCCTTTTGAGGACAAAGCAGCACACTCCTTTCAAATGCTCAAAGGTCCACTGTTAGCGGCACACAACACACACAGCATGATAAGCAAAGGACAGCCCATGGCCAAACGTTTTGCAGCTCACGTTCTGCGCTAACGTGGAGGCGCGAGCAGCGCGATGTGGGGCGGCCAAGGAGGGACTCTGAGCAGCACCCATCTTGGAGGAAGGGGCGGCACACATTGTCAGGGAGGGCATAGGATGGTGGCGGAAGATGGGGCTGGGTTGAGGGGGCTGAAGATGAGGGTGCAGGGGCTGAAGCGTAGTTGCTAGTACTGGCGGGTGGGGGGTGCGGATGATGCTGGTGAGAGGCGTTGCTGGAGCCGAGAGGATGGGGGGATTGCAGAGGTGGAATGGTGGGGGGCAGCGCACTGCTGAAAGGAAGCTGTGTGCTCTGCATGTTGAGGCTGGCACTGTATGTGTTGGGGGACTGGTATGGTAAGCCTGGAGGGATGGTGAGAGCAGCAGTCCTGTGTGTCAAATGGCTGTAACTTCCGTACACAGTGGCAGGAGAAGCTGCTGACACATGCTGGTAGGGGGCTGTGTAGTAGGAGTGGTGCGCTGTGTGCAAGGTGTATACTGCCGAGTGGTTAGCATACACATAGCGTGCTTGTTGTTGCTGCTGCTGTTGTTGTTGCTGCTGCTGCTGCTCCCGATAACGTGTCAAGCCGCAGGGCCCCTCATGCTGCAATGCACAGGGTGTTGAAAAGTTCGGACAGTTTTCTGAAACACACACAATGCTCGCGCTCGTCAACTGTGCACGGACATCCAAGTGAGGTAGTTGGTCACCTTCTTGTGCTCGCATCAGCGACTCGCTGACGTACTGACAAAACGCATGCAGCAGTGATCCATGAGCATGGGCCTTGGCACGCATCCAGGCTGGCACAGCAACTGGTCCAGTGCTGCCTTCTCCGTGGTCAACTCGCTGATCAACTCAGGCAAGCAGGCAAAACATGCATGCAGACCTCTGTATCAGCTTCTTGCACATTGATCTGGAAGTTGGCTCGCTTGCAAGAAGTGCAAGCAAGATCCTCTGACAATGATGGTCCAATAGATGTATCCTTGACCATCTTTTGCGAGGGGGCAAAAAGAGTGCTAGAAGTGCAAGCAAAGCCCCAATGATGACAGCCTGAGCGACGTCCTTGACCACTTTTGTAAGGGGTCTGCATGCCCCTCTCCCAAGAAAAGAAAGTGCAAGAAGTGCAAGCAAAGCCCTGATGGTGATTTTCTAAAGATGTGTCCTTGAACACTTTTTGCAGGGGATCAAAACAAGTGCTAGAAGTGCAAGCAAAGCACTGATGACGATGGTCTGAGTGATGTGTCCTTGACCACTTATGTAAGGGGTCTGCGTGCCTTCCTCCCAAGAAAAAAAAAGTGTGAGAAGTGCAAGCAAAGCACTGATGATGATACAGTCTAAAGAATGTGTCCTTGATCGTCTTTTGCAAAGGTCTGCATGCCTCTCTCCCAAGAAAATAAAGTGTGAGAAGTGCAAGCGAAGCCCTGATGATGATAGTGTAAAGGATGTGTCCTTGATCATTTTTGGCAAGGGTCTGTATGCCTCTCTCCCAAGAAAACAAAGTGTGAGGAGTGCAACAGAGCCTTAATGATGATGGTCTGAGGGATATGCTTTTGTGTGTGTTACATGTGTGTATGTGTGTGGCTCTGTGCATTCACATGCCGCTGTCGCGCGCACTGAGAGCGTGTGTCCTTGTGCTGGTGCCGCTGCCGTTGTTCTACGGGTGTTGGCTGCACATCGGTTCAGCATGCGCGTTCGCAAAAGCATACAGCCGTGTAAATTTAAAGCAGTACTTGACCTAGATCGAGTTTGCACCGGTCAATGCACACAGCATAAGTACAAGCCCAGATGCCCTGTGACGCACCGCTTTTGTACATCCAGCCTTACCAGGTACTTGCATTTGCCCTCCAAGAAACGGCGGCAATAACTTCTTGCGTGATCCCAGCACTGCATGTATTGATTGTACTGCTGGTACAAGGCCCTTGGCTTATGCTGCTCCAGCTGCATATCTTGCTGCTGCTGCTGCCACTGTGGCCACATCTGCGATCCGCACCTGGCCCGCTCCTGTGTGTACTGCTGATGAGGCTGCTGCTGACATTGCTCCTCTCCAGCGTGTTGCAGCAGATGCTGTGCATGCGGCTCCACTTTGTGTTGCTGCTGCTGCTGCTGCTGCTGCTGCTGCTGTTCTTCCTCCTGTTGCTGTTGGGTGCTGCAAGTCTTCTGCTGCTGCAGTGGTGGCGGCTTATGCTGCTGCAGTGGCTGCTCCCCAACACTAGGCATGCCTTCTGAAGGTGCATTGCGTGTGCCCATTCCCACAGGCTCTTTGCAGTCCCTGCTCCCTTCACTGGGCTCCATGAGTATAGCAGGCGCCTTGGCTGCCGCTGTTCCCTCACCTGGCAAAGATGGTGCTGCGGAGGATGTGCAAGGTATTGCAGCTTGGTCATGGGGCCCAGGATGTGTTGCTGCAGCACGATAAACCTCGCCCCTGCCAGCGGACGCTAACGCTGGTGCTGGTGCTGGTGCTTGTACTGCACGTGGTCCAAGTCCTGATGCAGGTGCGGGTGCTGATGCTGGTGCTGGTGCTTGTACTACACGTGGTCCAAGTCCTGATGCAGGTGCGGGTGCTGATGCTGGTGCTGGTGCCACATGTGGTCCTGGTCTTGATGCAGGGGGTGGTGCTGATGCTCTTGCTGCATGTGGTCCTGGTGCAGGCGCAGGTGCTGCATGTGGTCCTGGTCCTGATGCAGGCGCAGGAGGTAATGGACCATGTGCAGCTGGCAGCCGTCCAGGTGCTTGTACTTGGGAAAAGGCGAGCCCGGGTGTTACTGCCCCCTTTGCTGCTGCCTGCAGCAGCCTTTGACGGTCGAAAGGGGGCAATCGAGACAGGGATGATTCCACCTCACTGGGCAAGGGCCGTGAGAGCTGCGCCTTGTAGATATTGGCCACGTCTGATGGGGAGAGCGGTTTGAGCTGCGCCAGCCCAAAACACATAAGCCCAGCCCACCTGTGATACATGCATTATTGTTAACATGAAACTTACATTGTTCAGAGGGTTTTGCGTGTGTGGGTGAAGGGGACGTGGAAAAGGTTGGAGAGCAGGGCTGAGAAATGCTCCCAGCTTCAAATCCAGTCAAATTTTCCTAACAACTTCTTCCTACCTCCTCTCCTACACCCTCTCTCCCTCTTTGACCCTCTCTCTTCCTCTCTCTCTCTCTCTCTCTCTCTCTCTCTCTCTCTCTCTCTCTCTCTCTCTCTCTCTCTCTCTCCCCTCTCTCTCTCTCTCTCTCTCTCTCTCTCTCTCTCTCTCTCTCTCTCTCTCTCTCTCTCTCTCTCTCTCCCTCCCTCTCTCTCTCTCTCTCTCTCTCTCTCTCTCTCTCTCTCTCTCTCTCTCTCTCTCTCTCTCTCTCTCTCTCTCTCTCTCTCTCTCTCTCTTTCTCTCTCTCTCTCATTCTTTTTAGTGATAGAGATGTGGATTTAGACATGTGTGTTTGTGTGTGCACGTGTGTAGGTGCTTGTATCAGTGTATACCGTACAGCCTTATGACCAGCATGCACCCCTATTCTCAATTAGCATGCACACTCCACCAGTGCATGATGGAGAAATCCTTTTATGTAGCCATTCCGCATTCTCTCCAACAACCACAACCACACACAGAAAGTCACCCCCTTCGCAAGTGCAAACCCATAAATCTTCTGTTGTGCCCCCCTTGGAAAAAAAACAAATATTTATTCCATAATAGAATAACACAACAGGCGTTATGCACTGCCAAAAGGAAAAAGTTTGTGAACATATGGTTATAAATTAATAATACTGTAACAAACAGGACAACAGAGCACAGAAGTCCTTTCTTTTGCTTCTCGTTTCCCTTGTTTAAAATGTTCATTCATTTGTTACATTGTAAAGGAAGGGAAATTACCGCGTTGGCAGTGAGAACACATTGTATTAAACGCCTCAAGTAGTTCCAGAGTACGGTATTTGATCGTGTAACACAGCATGATAGCAGCATGTTTGATTGTGTGAAGGACTGTAACTCTCAATGAATGGCTGTAATTACACTCAACGCAATGCTGTCATTATCCTTTTCAAAATGACCAGACAGATACTTGATCAAAACTTAAAAAAATGTCCATGGCGTGATGGGGGATGCATCCTGTCTCAGATTCTGAATGCAGGCAGCTCTAGGTTTCTGCTCGCAAGGTCCAATTACACAAACACATCAAGCCCACATGCTTTATTTGCACAAGCGCATGCACTTGTTTTGCAAACAACTTACATTCTCTGCAAGGCCTCCGTCACATGCACCTTGGTCATCGGCGGGAACGCTTTGCTGTGCCACCAATGAGCAAGTTCGCACAGTACAGCCTCAAGGTCGTTCAGCTGCAGGTCCTTCACATGATGGTTGCTGAGCTCCTGAATGCTGACACGCCCACCTCCGAGCAACTCAATCCAGAAGCCCTGCAGGCACAGCAAGAGGGGCAGCCAGCGTGGTGTCAGCTAATTGATTTTTTACGGAGTAAGGGGACATAAAAGGATTGAGTGGCCTCCTTATTAACTGGCTGGCTGATTGGAAATAGCTAATTAGCTTACGAACCTTTTGTTCACAGCTAGCCAGCAAACCATTACTCCATGCCATAACACATGTTGCCTTGTAACAAGGAGCGCATACGCCTGCAATTCCCTCACTCTCAAATCAGCTATAAAGACAAGGAGTGCAAAGAAAGCACGCAAGGGCAAAATTGTAAACGTACGAAACTCCAAACCCTAAAACTTCTTAAAATTCTTTCAAAGCAGCCGCACGTTTTAAAAAAAGCAAAGGCTCACCTCAGATCCAAACTGGACGTCCTGAACAAGCCGCAGCGCATATGTTGGCCTTCCCAGGCTCATTTTAACAGGAACGAGTACCAGTGTGCCTGCCAGGATTTGCACATTTTCCCCTTTGAGGAAGCTGCAGCTGTCTGTGGCTGCCTTGAGCTGCTGCTGCACATTGATACAGACACGGGCTTGCTCACGAGGACAGAGCAACAGGAAGAGGAGCTCTCTCCCAAGCTCAATGCATGAGCTTGACTGCTTTTGCAGGGACTGATCCATCTGTTGCAGTGCACAGGAAGCCAGCTGACTGCTGCATGCGCGCACGGGGGAGGTTGTTGCTTCTTTCAGAATGTATTCTGAAGCAACAGCTGAGAAGCAACAGCTGTGTGTGGAGGGTTCTGCAAGTGCGCTCACTTGGAGGGGAGGACGTTTTTATATTCTCGCAGGCACAAACACTTGCTTGCATGATCTCCCCAAAAAGAGCTTATTCATAGGGAGCATGGATGAATGGACGCACCCAGTTTAGTCCACTGGTTTAGTCCTCATGAGGGTACGAGGAGATGAAGGAGTGCTAGGGGAGAGGCCCTTGTGTAATTTGGGGAGCTAGATGACTTGCGTTCTTCGTATAAGCCATTGTTTTGAGTGACTGACAGATGGATCACGTTTTTGGATTGGCAAACCTTCAACTATTATGTATCGAAGCGAACATGTTACCATGTTGAGATTTGACACTGACACGTGGTCTATGAATTTACCAACAGTGCTGTGGAATGGGTCTGCAGCAAACGCAAAATAGGATACAATTATAATGTGATTTTATACATGTAGATGAAAGGTTCGCACTTCAAAGTGTGACTTTAAGCTTGATCCCGCCGATTGGTAACTTCGAGGCGGACAATTGAACGAAAGGCAGGTATGAAGCTTTTTGAATTTGAATTTCCAGCGCAAGATTCAGTGCCTAATGAAAAATCAAGGAAGTCGTTGTGAAACTGGGTCGCAGTGAATCTGCATACTTTGAAATTGCAATTTCAAGATTAGGTGTGTGTTTGTTTGCATGTGGGTATGGAAAGCTTAAATTCCCATAATGTTAATGATGAGAAAGGGCATCCAGCTCAATATACTTGTGGTGTCCATAGAAGACTGATTCTCTTTTCCCTGCAGTCCAAGTCTGGCCGCATGCATAAAGAAAAGCTAGGGTCCCACCATACAGACCAAAAGGAAAATCAAGCACAGAAGTCTTATCCAGGAAATTGGCCCCCATCATGGGACCTAGGATACGACGTCGTCTGTCAGGCAGGCTCGAGAATTCCTGCGGCCAGCAGCGCAATGTCAGAAAAGAAAAGAAAAAAGTGCATAAGCAGAGGATACTCTCCCCACATAAATTGAAGAATAGGAGACACATTGCCTCTGAAGAGCCGTGAGTCTTCTCTGCCATAGGGCTACATGTACAGACCTGAAAATGCTAATGGGAATCTGGAAGGATACTGGAAGCATCCGGCTCCAGGGCTTGGACGTGAGGAGTCCTTTTGTTTTTTGTTTGTTTCCTTTTTTTGCATGCCTGGAGGTAAAAAGCTTGTGGCAGACTGAACAAAGCGGGCATGAAATTTACGGGCAAGCTTAATGGTACGTTGGTGGTCCAGCCCTAATTCTTTAAATCCAGCCCCAATTATTTGAGTCAAGAATATGCTCAGCATAACACTTCCTGCCAACGCACACTCAGGAAATTCATTTTTGTAGAAGTGCACTTCGAACAGTTCGAAGTCACTTCTGTGTTCGAAGTGGAGCCCTTACTTCGAATGTTAGAAGTGGAGATCGAATGGCACTCTACATCGAAGTCACTTCGAACAGAAGTCACTTCTGCAGTTCGAAGTCACTTCTAATGTTCGAAATTGGACTTCTACCGTAGAAGTGAGACCTGTTAGAAGTGAGACTTCTACGTTCGATGTGGACTTCTAAGTTTAGAAATGATTTCTACTGATGTACCCATTCCCTGTTCGAAGTGCACTTCGATGTAGAGTGCCATTCGAAGTCACTTCTAACGTTCGAAATGCCTGTGCTGTGATACAAGTGCATGCTTGAACTCCCCATTTCGCTAAGTGTTGTTGCCGCGAAAGTTGGCCCTCTCCCCGGGCCCTCTCCCCGTCCCCTGCACACCGCGCGCGCGCTCCTGCAACAGCAGCATGGCTAAGGGAGTGCAGTGAGCAATATAAAGCTTGAACGAGTAAGGAGGCGTGAATCACCGGAGTTTCCGTGGGAATTGCTTCTTCTGTCCCTGCTCTCCTCCTGCAGAACACCATCAGAAGCCACACACTGGTGAGTGCATAATCCGTCATCATGCTTGGCCAGCACGCAAGGAGCATCAAAGGGTGGAGGGGTGCTGCAGTGAGACAATTACCACGAGCTGATGGCATCACCACACGTAGCAAGCTGCAGCCTGCTCCAACAGCAACTGGATGCACCATCCATGCACCGTGGGATCAGTGGGCAAACGGGGTGGGATGGGGGATGGTCCGCTGTGGCCCTCGGTCAAACGTCTGCAACACGTTGATAGATTTAATAGCCACGACTTTACGAATAGCCAAGAATAAAATATATATACGACTTTGTATAATGTTCAGACATGTTCTGACTTAAAAAATACAGCAGGATTCGACTGCATGGAACTTCCTTGCACCGTGATGGGAGTCTTCAGCAGGAAAGCTCAGGTATGACACATACACACACAGTAACACATACACACATACGCACACACACACACGCATACACACACACGCACGCATACACGCACACGCATGCACACTCACACACGCATGCACGCACGCTCGCACGTGCACACTCACACACGCATGCACGCAGACACACACACACATACACACACGCACACATACACACACACGCACATGCACGCGCACACACACACACACACACACACACACACACACATACACACACACATACACACACGCACACACACACACACACACACACACACACACACACACACACACACACACACACACACACACACACACACACACACACACACACACACACGCACGCACGCACGCACGCACGCACGCACGCACGCACACACGCACACGCACGCAGTCGCACACGCACACGCACACGCACACACATAGCACGCACGCACGCACAAACGCACATGCACACGCATGCACACACGCACAAATGCACATGCACACTCACACACGCACGCACTTCCACACTGACATTACTCGCATTTGTGTGATAGAAAGATTGCTTCAACTTCAAGCAAAAGTAGAAATGCAGTTCAATACTTAAACCAATGAATGGATGTCATTTCGAACAGCAGAAATGCACTTCTACATTCGAAATCCACTTCTACAGTTCGAAATCATACCCCTTAATTTGGGGTGTATGACATCGAACATCAGAAATGCACTCCTACATTCAAAATCCACTTCTACAGTTCGAAATCATACCCCTTAATTTGGGGGGTATGATTTCGAACATCAGTAATGCACTTCTACATTCGAAATCCACTTCTACAGTTCGAAATCATAAACCTTGATTTGGGGGGTATGACTTCGAACAGCAGAAATGCACTTCTACATTCGAAATCCACTTCTACAGTTCGAAATCATGCCCCTTAATTTGAGGGGTACGATTTCGAACATCAGAAATGCACTTCTACATTCGAAATCCACTTCTACAGTTCGAAATCACACCCTTAAATTTGGGGGGTATGATTTCGAACATCAGAAATGCACTTCTACATTCGAAATCCACTTCTACAGTTCGAAATCATACCCCTTAATTTGGGGGGTATGATTTCGAACATCAGAAATGCACTTCTACATTCGAAATCCACTTCTACAGTTCGAAATCATACCCCTTAATTTGGGGGTATGCTTTCGAACATCAGAAATGCACTTTTACATTCGAAATCCACTTCTACAGTTCGAAATCATACCCCTTAATTTGGGGGGTATGATTTCGAACATCAGAAATGCACTTCTACATTCGAAATCCACTTCTACAGTTTGAAATCATACCCTTAAATTTGGGGGGTATGATTTCGAACAGCAGAAATGCACTTCTACATTCGAAATCCACTTCTACAGTTCGAAGTACACCACTTCTAATGTAAATACCCTCACTTCGAACACAGAAGTGCACTTCTAACGTAGAAATGCACTTCTAGAAAATGGCTTTTCGTGAGTGGCAAAAGCGAATGGTATGAAAAGTCACAGCTTTTGCACTAATGAGTTTGCAGAGGTCTGCATGCTGCCGCTGTGCCGCCTCCATCTGTTGTCCAGGCCTCGTGTCTTCACAGTACTTAATTTCAATCAAGTGCACGTGCCGCTGGTTTACATGAAGTTGGTGGGGCTGTCTCACGAGGTTGGCTCGTGTGCTCCTCTGTGTTGGGTTGTGTCTGCTGCGTAATGCATGGTGTGAGCAGGGGGAAGAAGGAGAAGAAGTAGTGGGTTTGGCTTGATAAGGAGTAATCAGTATAGCATCAGGACGGCTGGAGGTGAGTCTAGATCTCTTAGGAAAATTACGTGGGAAAAGGTAAGGGGGTATAATTCTGTTTCAGGCATGAGCAGGAATTAGAAGGTTGTGCTGCGCCAGCCGGTCATTGCTTCCTATGTCTTTGTTAACAGCCAGCATTGCTCCCCAAGGGCTTTCAATACGAGCTTTTGTAATCATTCTCTTAGCAACATTGTGGTGTCCAGTTTTCATGCTGGAGATGATACGATTTCGGCAGCTTGAGAGCACGTGGAGTGCACCTAATTGATGACAACTTGGGAGGGGGCATTACAGGTTTGTAAACCTGTTGAAGCAAACCGCAGGTTTTTGGTTACAACAAGGCCGCCAGTGCAAAATTGTAGGACGGTGCACTTCATAGGAGAGGATATACAGGGTATGCTTCTAAATTCACTGCTGATTTTCTTATCTACATGTGGTAACAGGTTAAGGTAAGAGCAGTAGTCTGCTATATATGTACATTTATAAATGTATGTATCAGGTTATCCTTGGGATGATTTTGCTAGTATTTGCCTATCCTTTCCAAATGTTTCTGCAAGCACGAAAGAAAAGAGGAAGAAAAACTACGTAGGCAGAGGAAACTCTTCCTACATCAATTAAGGAAAAGGGGACACACTGGCTCAGAAGAGCCTTGAATCCCCTCCACCACGGAGCTACAAAAAGAAGATTTTAATGGGGATCTGGAGGGTTATTGGAAGCACCCGGCTCCATAACCTGGCTGCGAGAAGTATTATTGCTTTCAATAGCACGCCTAGTGGTAACAAGCTTGTTGCTATACATGACAGAATGGGCATGAAGTTTGCGAGCAAGTTTATTGGCGCGTTGGCGGTCAAGTCCCAGTTGTTTAAACTGGTTAAAGGTGTGCTCAGTGTAGCAGGTCCCAACAACACCCAAAAGGATGGTGTGAAGAGTCACAACTTTAGCATTAACGAGTTTGCAGAGGTCTGCATGCTGCCGCTGTGCCGCCTCCAACTGCTGTCCAGGCCTCGTGTCTTCACAGTACTTGATTTCAATCAAGTGCACCTGCCGCTGGTTTACATTCAGTTGGTGAGGTTGCCTCACGCGGTTGGTTGTTGTGGTCCTCAGTGTGGGGTTGTATCTGCTGCGTAACGCATGATGGTGTGAGCAAAAGGCAGAAGGAGAAGATGAAGTGGTTTTGGCTTGATAAGGAGTAATCAGTATAGCATCAGGACGGCTGGAGGTGTGTCTAGATCTCTTAGAAAATTTTCTTGGAAAAGGTTAAGGGGTATAACTCTGTTTGATGCATGTGCAGGGATTTGAAGGTTGTGCTGCGCCAACCTATCACTACTTCCTATGTCCATGTTAGATAAGCCTGCTCCCCAAGGGCTTTTAATGCGAGCTTTTGTAATCATTCTCCCAGCAACATTGTGGTGTCCAATTTTCATGCTGGAGATGATACGATTTCGGCAGCTTGAGAGCACGTGGAGTGCGCCAAATTGGTGACGACCTGGGAGAGGGCATAACAGTTTTGTAAACCTTTCGAAGCAAACCGCAGGTTTTTGGTTACAACAAGGCCGCTTGGGCAAAATTGTAGGATGGTGCCCTCCATAGGAGAGGATATACAGGGTATGTTCCTACATTCACTGCTGATCTTCTTATCTACATGTGGTAACAAGTTCAGGTAGTAAGAGCAGAAGTCTGTTATATAAATGTATGTATCAGGTTACCTTCGGGATGATTTTGCTAGTTTTTGCCTTTCCTTTTCAAATGTGACTACAAGCACCTCATATAAATTTTCTTGTGACAAAATATGACAAAAAGACAGGAAGGGCCCACCATTTGGCGTAGTCCAGTTCGTCCCCTCTTTTACAATGATTGGCACCAGGTGTACATTTGAAATGAGTGTATATGCCTTAATTTATCAATCAAGATCCTTGGTCAATGGTTTTCTCTGAATAAGACAAAAACTAAGCAGTAATGGAAATTGCGTCACTTGCCGATCCAGCAAGCAAAAAAAGGGAATCAAGGTGAAAAAGCCGCATTTTAGCACACAATCTCAAAGCCTGTTTACACCCTAACAAACAGTCTGGTCTTACCTTGAGAAGCAGACAGCGTGTAGGACATTGACTTTGCACAGCATCCAAGCCATCTTTTATGTGGCTGCAGCCTATGACTCACTTCTATTCAACCGTCTGATCATGTATAAAGGGAAGGACTTGGTACACAAGACCAAAGATAGGATCACAGGCTCTCAGGTCAAGATCACGTATGCCCAAGTATACAGCCTCTTTATTTCAGCCCAGCAAAGGAACTTGACATTTTTTTATCGCTCTCCGTGAAATTTCATTTCATACAACATGTCATCGCCATTCCATTACAATAATTAGAAATATTTCAATCAAAGGTGACAGGCAAGCAGCACATCATAGTCCCATCTCGTACCAAGAATATGAGATGGAATGACTTTCATCTATTGTTCATCGTTACTGGCGTCCTAAACCAGCCTAGAGTGTGAGGACACGCTCCCTGCTCTCACTTCCAACTCCACCCTCTGATGCTTCACACTGCCTCAGTTCGTAGCCTCCAGACTCCATGTCAAGTGGAACCTGCAGTGCATGGCAGAGGGAATACTATGCAGACTTAGAGTAGCTCCGTGCTTCCAGAAGGTTTTGGGGAGGGCAATGACAATGGAGCTTTACACACATGAGGAAACTTTTCCTTCCTCGTCTGTGGCTTCTGATCAAAAGGGCTTTGCTGAGCCTATTGCCTGAGTAACAGCCATCAGGCCCCATGACCTAGTTGCTGTTGATTGACCGCAGCACTGATCAATGCCAGCCTGCTTTTGGGTGCATCAACATGGGAAAAACAGCACCTCAGGAACCAATGCCAACTTGATGCAAGCCGTAGCACAGTTGAAAAGTGTTTGGTGCGTTTTGTGTGCAGCTCAGAATCTTTTAAATTGCTCCCTGAGTCCTAAATGCACTCACCTCATGTCCACTGTCCCTGTGGGGGTACTCAACCACACCCTCTCCAGGCCCAAAAGCAAAAGATCCACGTGCCGTGCCGCCCACGCCACTGCCAGCATCTGGCATGGGATCTTCCACCTCGTGCACAGCCTCAAAGGCTGGTGCCCCAAGCACATGGCCATCTGCCTCATACTGTGCCTCATAGGCAGGCACAGCCCCCATGGGGCCATAGCTGCTTCCATCCTCTGACTCTGCTGCACGAACGCCAACCGGAGCACCTTCCTCTGTTGCAGGCCCACCACCCATCTGGGCAACCTCCTCTCTTGCTGGCCCCAAGCCAGCATACTCATTGCTGTGCTCAGGTAGGGGCAAGGCCACCTCTGCCTCCACATCCAGCAGGGCCCGAGATCCGCCGCCCTCCCCAAAGCCTGGCATGCCCCCCCTGGCATGCAGGCCTGCTTGCTTCATAGCAGCGGACAGGCGCCTGATGCCGATGCTGCTCACGCTGCCGCCCTTGCTGCTGGCCTCACTCAGCCCTGCATAGGCTGCCGCATCTGCCTCCTTGGGGAAGTCCCCATCTGCATCCCAGGCCACTGCCTTTGCCGCTCCCTCCTTGTCTGCTTCCTGCATCTGTTGCAGCTGCATGTGGGCCACCTCCAGGGGCAGCCCATCTTGCCAAGCTACAGGCGGTTCGTGCTCCACCTGGACCACCCTTCTGCCTGCAGCATCACCCTCAGCAGCAGCAGCATCCACCTTCTCCTCCATCTCCTCCTCCAAGCCCTTGAGCAGCCCAGTTTGTGCCAGGCGGGCATGGTCAGATTTGCTCAGGCATCCTGCAGTGCCTGTAGTCAAGCCGTGCATGATCATGTATCAAAGCGAGTTATTCATTGGTGATTTCTGACCCTTTCAAGCACTGCTGCCCTACTGCTGTACAATGCTTGTCACTGGCAGGCTTTGTAAACATATGCTCTGATTGGAAAAGGGATGCAGAAAATTGGTTTCTAAAATTGTGCGCGCTCTGTAGCTCTTGTGTGCATTGCACAACACACATTTCTGCATCACACTTAAACAGGTGCACTACTGGGATGGAGTGCCCTTAATACCATAACCTTATGATTGCACTGCTTCACCTGAGCTCTCCTGGACAGGACGACGTGTGTTTGATTTGGCACGTTTACTTACAACCAGTGGTTGGTTCAGTGGGCATTACCTGAGGGTGTGATGGTGAACCAGGGGTGTGCCGCCAGCTCATGCAGGCGCTCCATGTGGGTACGCGTCAGGCGGTCCATTTCAACCTCTGCCTCCTGCATTTGACTGGCCACCTCTGCTTGCAGGTCAGCAACCTGCATGGTGTGCAGGAAGGGCCATAAGTGAGCCACGGGCTATAGGTGAGACCATCCTGTGTGGGCAATTACCGACATGACAATTGGTGATGCCCAAAGGCCGGCCAAGAAAATGCCAAGCATTCCCAAAATGCTGGTAAGAATGCACACACAATTACTTCTGCGCATGCAGCTGCCTATTTCCTGCTCAACCGTTCATGTTCTCCTGCTTTGCCTGGCATGTCTTCAAACTAACCCCTTCTGCCACCTGATTTGTTTTGTCAAACCCCATTAAATGAGGTGGATAGTGCGTCTATGCAGCCTCCCAAATGAATGCAAAGGCGCTGTTGCACACATATGGAGGATAATCATGTTAAGACAAAATCAAGCAGAGGTGAGCAACCAATGATGCACACTAAGGGGAACTTCGCACCACACCTGTCTGGAGAGCTGCTGAGCAGCCATGGCATCTGTCAGCTGCTGAGTGCGTGTTGCCGCCAGATCAGCTTGGGTGGCCTTGAGCTGCCTCTTCAGTGTGTCAATAGCACCTTGGTGCACTGTCACCTGCAAAAAGGATGCAATTTGATTGGGAGTCTGCAAGATGTGTGTCAGCTGATACTAGAAGAGACGACACCAAACACCAGCGCTGGAAAAAAAAGCTTGATGACCACTTATGGCATCCTCAATGATCGGTTTGTGGCTAATCACTACAGCTGGGAGGTCTGCAGGCGGGGGCGGGGGGGTGGGGTAATTGCCATGAACGCTCCTTCCACCATTGTTTACAAGGCCATTGAGTAAGTAGTTGCAGAGCAGGGCAGCTGCCTACCCTGAAGCCTCTATCAACATCTTTCCTGGCAGCTTCCCATCCCCGTATGTTTGCATAATGCTAAGAAGATTGTTTTTATTGACTTGCCTGCAGTTTGAACCTGCGGCTTGCATCTTTCTCAGAGGCCAGCTCGGCCAACTTGCTTGCCGTTGATCCCCGCTGCTCCTTGGTCTCCTCATGAGCATCCTGCCAACAAAATAAAGATGCAATTAATCTTCAAGGCATGATCAGAAGAGAGCATGCGCTACGAGTTCCACTTTAGACTCTACTTTACAGATCATCAAGCTGCTGGAGGCATTGCCCATCAATGTTGAGCTGCTAGGCGGATCAGGAATCCTCAGTACAGAAATCAACAGCTGTGGTGCAAATTGCTTCCTTGACTCAGAATGAAAGCTGTCATGAGTTTGTGTGCTTTGTAACAGCATATCAGCCCCTTTCTACCTGCCTCCTGCCGCTGCTTACCTGCAGCCTTTGCTCAGCGATTGTCAAACGGCGGTGCACATCCCTGAGCTGGGACTCAGTGTGGTGCAGCCTGAAGGCGCAAATTTTGTGCAAATGTGATCTCGTCACTAGCTTCAGGGCTGCCTAATGTAGGGGAAAACATTGTTGGTGCAAGGCCACGCCTTGTCTTGGCTATTAAACCCTTCTGTCTTGAAAAGGAATCGACCAACCACAACCAACATGAGAGCAAGGACTACCACCTTTTTTTCCAGAATTTGAGATCCTTCTCTGCATCCCATCACCCAGTGTCATTGTTTCAGGTGGCCTCATATTGAGCTCAGGTGTTCATTCAAGCATGTCCACTTTCTTTGCTGTTTTTGGTCTGCGGAAGTCAAGTTTGCTGTCTCACCTGCAGCTCATCTCCTGTGCCTCTGCAAGGCGAGATGCTTGTGCACGCTGTGCTGCACTTTTGCTAGCTTGGAGCTCCGCTTGGGCCACCTCCAGCTGTCCAGCCAGCTTCTGTCTGTCACCTCGCTCCTTTGTGAGCGCCTGAGGAGTAGGTCAGGGTGTGAGCAAATCAGCTCCATTATGAAGGCCTCTTTGATTGTCCAGGTATGGGTGTCTTTATTGTCCCTCCTTTATGAGGGACTTTATTATCACTCTTTTCTAAGGTCCTGATAATCAGGTTGGGTTGTGAGCGAGTCAGCTGCACACAATCTCCTTTGTAGTGTGTGAACATGTAAGTCAGCTGTACGCAGCTGTGAACCTTCTGAATAGCGTAAGTGGGCAGCAACGGCAGAGTCAAGCAGAGGCGGCGTTTCCCTTATGACTCACCCTGCGCCAGCTGTCCAGGGCAGCATCTGAGCCAGCACCCATGGACTCACATTCAATGCCTGTGTTTGCATTGGCGGAAGCAATACAAGTGTGTGCGTCTTGATTTATGCATTATGAAAATATGGCTGTATTGGTTGTATCTGATCAGGTTGTGTTGATGATTTATTTCACTAAAGCCTGAGTTTAATTGCTGTTACGTATCCGCAATCGATTTTCAGACAGCAAATATCACGAAAGAGCGAATGTCAAGACTTTCTGCATCACCGTAAGAATGATCAAAGATGCATGTAGGGGGGGGGGGGGGTGCACGCGCCTGCATGTGGTGTGCGTGTGTGCGCGCGTGTGTGTGTATGTGTGTGTGCGTGTGTGTGTGCATTGTGCATGTGAGTGACGCACTTGGAGCTGTTGGGCGCAGCTTTGCCAGTTTCTGGCTTGGGGTGCGAGCCTTGGGTAGGCCACTGGAGCGGGGTGAGACAGGAATCACGCTGGGCAGGAATTGTGCCTCTTTGGGACGATCAGTTGCCTGCGCAGAGAAAGGAAGGCAACATGCCTCCACTCATTGGTTCAATGTTGATCACATGCTGTATGAGGGTTGAGTTTAAGATCTTCAAGTTGTTAACTCTCAGGCGCTCATGCATCCAAACGGCTTATCATGGATCAGTATTGTATGTTGTGAGCATGAGTGGACCTCCTTGAAAATTGATGCGCCACTTTCCAAATTGAAACCAGGTTTCCACCTTGCTGCCACAGCAGGTGAGGGCCATTAGCTTTCAGGAAGCCCATAAAAGCATCACCTGCTGCCTGCGCGTGCCCTCCAGCTCCTGCTCAAGGGCCTGTGCCTCAGATCGCGCCTTTGCTGCATCCGCCCTGAGCTTGTCGGAAGCAGCCTGCAGGCGCTGCTTTGCCACACGCTCACCCTCCGCAGCCTGTGTACATATGACCATATTTTGATAGGTTTGTCGGGACCTGAGCACCATAATCGAGTTTAGATGCAAATTTTAACGCAGCGAAGTCCTTGCGGCGCAGCAGGTGGAAGAGAATTAGGCCCGTCCTTCTCGTCATAGACTAAGTATAGTTCCAGTCATTCCTGTGGGCACAAGCACAGTGTCAACACAGCAGCACAAACCAGATTTCAAATCATGCAGGCTCTTTAGAAGGAACTCTGCAAACTGGGATTGCTGTGCCTGCCCTCACCTGCATTGCCTCAGCTGCCTCTGCCTTCATGGCTTCCACCTGTGCCTTCTGTGCCTCCAACTCGGACTTGAGACTGGCAAGCTCTTTTGAGACTGCTGTGGCAAGGTCGGCATGACTGTGTGCAAGGAAGCAGATGATGTTCCTTTACAAGTATGCATGGTGCATACGACACCACATAGGCCTACAGCTAGTGCCTCTTTCAAGTGTGCCCAGAAAGCTTGGTGGAACATCAATATACGCATGGATTTGAGGTAGGGCCACAACTCACAGCCTACAAGCTTAAACTTTGACCCAAAGGTATGCCTGCATAAATGCTGAAGGAATGATCCAATCATATTTCTGCCCCATTGTCAGAGCTCTGTCACAAAGCCAGAAAACCAATCTGTCCTTTGCAGTGCATTAATTGTATAGAAACTTTGACATGCAGTATGAAGGTGAAGCCTAGCTAAAACAAAGCACACATTCAATACCCCAGCATTTGGGCAGCATTATAGTAAGACAAGCGGTCACATCATAAGTGCAGGTTGTGATGGCAGCACCCCTAGAGCTGACCTCTTCCACACTGTGCCTTGCTGCAGCCTTTTCACATTTAGTGATGTCCCTTTTTTACTGCATGCGGCTGGACCTGGCTTGTGTAGTCTTTTGTTTTCTTTGTCTTCACCTTGTGCCATGATGCTGCGTGTTCACGAGGGGCAGGAGGCGCCCAGCAGCTGCACTCAGCTGGCTGGCCAGCTCAGTCTCACTGGCGCGCAGCACAGCCTCTGCATCATGCAGCTCCTGGTTGCGATCTGGATGGTGTAAAGGGATGAAAGAAGTCAGAGAAAGGCTCACAGAAACATACAACAGGATTGGGAAGAAGGATTAGAAAAGAGCCTCAATAATACACATGACTGGAATAAGGGCAACAACGAATCAAACATTTTGTATGAATAATACGTCACGAAAATAGAAGGAAGCACTAGAAAAGAGACATATTGGCATACAGCACAGCTTGCGCAGTGTAAGGCTCCTGTTTGTGATCTGATCATATCAGGATGACGGTAACAAGAAGCAAGCTTGATGCAAGAATAAATGGCAACCAGTACCGCCTCGACACTGCGCATACATTAATTACAATCTCCATGGCATGGCAAGGAACGGTCAGGAGGTACAAAACTTGCTTGTTTGACATTTGTTAACCTCAAATGTAACCTGCCAACTAGCAATGTGTGCGGCCTCTTGATGAAAAGGAATGTTTGTGTTGCCATGTCCAGGAGGCTCGAAAACAGTGTGTATCAGTTGCACTGGCAGAGCGATGCATATCAGTTGGACTGGCTGTGAGGCATTCTGGTTAAGAGGTAGATCTTGGTCACAATGGCTGCTGCACTTCCTGGAGTGCGCCTGCAGGTTGTAGCATGATGCCTTTTCAAAACAGGTGCGCCCTGTGGGCTTGAGTTCTGGGACGTTATCTAAAACAGGCACCCAGGAGGAGCTCCAGTGCTTTAAAAACACACCCTGTGCGTTTCTCAGCTCTTTCTATGCATTATTTGAGGACAAAAGGCAAGTATCATGCTGGATGTCAGTTTTTGCAAGTCCCCTCCTCCAGGGAGCCATCGCTGTTCAGTCCTCCTAGTTTACTGCAAATATTTGCAGGAATAGGGTAGCTGCAAGCACACCAGGATACGCTTTGTACTTCATCTGTCTGCTTCAAGCTTGCCTGCTATGGCCTTGGTGGCGCTTGCCAGCTCAGCATCACGCACAGCCAGCTGTGCCTTGGCCTCCTGCAGCTGCCTTTGCATGCGGTCCAGCTCTTCATGGCCCACATGCTTGTTGCCTGAACACAACATGCACAACGTGTATAGCATGCCAATCATGTACATGGATCATGCTGCCAAATTGTGGCATGAGTGAAATGCCAGACGTGTACGATGAGATCGCGCTGCCAAGTCTTGCCGCAAGCAAGAAAGCGCTGGAACTCCCGCACGTTTCTCCTGGAGGGCAAAATGAGCATCCCACAAAGACGTGTGCCCCAATGATGATTAGGGAAAGTTGCCAAGACTCAACAGGACTGACACTGTCAGGCATCAACCTGCATCCAACATGGATAAGTTGAGCCTGTGCATCAGGACTCACTGTCTGGTGGGCCGCCAGCGGTGGCACGTGCCGACGTTTCTGCATCCTTCACTCTCTGCTGTGCAGTGAAGAGCTCGTGGTCACGTGTTGCCAGCTTGCGCATGGCTTCCATCAGCTGAGCATTGATCTGGGATTGCTCTGCCTGCGGGCACAGGGTTAATGCATTCTATTGAGAAGGATGCATGTCCTATGATTGAAATTTTGATTGCAGGCGTATAAGTGCAGAGCGGGAGCTTCCCATTCCCACTTCCGTTTTAAAGGCAGGGCTGACTGCGCAGCCTTCTCTATCAGTTGTATGTGTTGAGCTTTGCATGAGCCTGCAACAGGATAGGGCGAGAGAAAAAATGGGAGGCCACGCAGAAGGGATCACTTTATCCCTTATTGTTGCAGCCTATGAATCCAATCCACATCCACACAATCCTTCTGGGTGTGGGTGGGACTATCTAAACTGCTCATACCTTAGATTTATTGAAAGAACTAGGGATTGACCCACAAAGGTCTACGAGGCTTGCACAAAAGCTTCATGCCCACTCTGTGCAATATGCGCAAAAAACTTACCTCTACCAGACGTGCCATTGAAATCAGAAATACTCGACATAACGCTGGTGCCCTGGGGCTGCATGCTTCCAGAAGCCCACCAGACGCACACTAGCTTCCCTCTCTGGTGAGGGAGACTCACGGCTCTTTGAGCCAATCCTTTTCCTTAATTGATGTAGGGAGTGTTCTCACTGCCAAGATAGTTTTTTCTTTTTCTCTTTTTACAAATCAGCTGCTCCCTCTTAGAGTGGAGCTCTTTATGACTGACCTTTAAGGTAGCAATCTATCTGTGTCCCTCAGCCAGAATGACCAAAATTGCAAGGAGGTGTGCCTCGCCTTCTTCACAACTTGATCTCTGCCTCATACCTGCACCTCTGTCAGCTGAACATCCAAGCTGTGTGATCGCTTGTCGGCCTCATGGGCATCAGTTTCACGGCGGCGCAAAAGTGACTGCACGCACGCAGATGCATCTTTGCTTAGCATCATAGATGAGTGTGGAAAAGACAATGTCGTGTACGGTTAGAATGCCAGCTGGTGAAACAAAGTAATGGTAGGTAGGAAATCTCTTTAAGCTACTTTAGGAAAGAAAGAAAAGTCTATGCTTGCCGTTAGACCGTCGCAAAAGTGACTGCGTGCATAAAGGACAAAACCAAAGTCCCCAATGATGGAGCCACAGCAAATCCTTCAAGCCGCCAAATAGGTTCAACCCCGAGCTCTCAGGCCCCTCAGTTCTGGACAAAATGACAGCCAAAGAGAATCCTTTTGTAAGAGCTCGAGGCTCTTTGAGCCAAAGTATCTCCTTTTCCAAATTCAATGATGCAGGGAGCGTTTATGCTGCCTATGCACTTTTCTTTCTTAATTCTTCATCGAAGACAGACAGCATGCAGCTCACAAAAAATAGAAGGGAGCTTTCAGGACGCATGTCAGTAGTTCTTGAATAATGTTGAGTGTCCATTTTTGTTTATTCATTGCTCTGAAATCAGGCCTTTGTTTTTTTTGCAGGAACTCGGTGAGACCAAAATACATGGCCATAATTTCTTATAAGTAAAGGTGCTCTGACACTTTGTCTCCATCTTTCTGCATCTCAGCTTCCCAACAACTTGCCTCAGGCGCTTGAACGCAAATTTTTCCTGCCTAATTGAGTTCCCTTCGAATTTGAGGCTCCTGGAAAGACAAATTGTGCAAAATGACCCCTCGTCCGCCACATAATGCAATCAGCATTAACCATCACTGCTCCTTCTAGTCTCACCTGCAGCCTGGTAACCCTTGCATACAGCTGCTGCACCACCCCAGATGCCACGAGCTCACTGGCGCCGTCGCGTGAGCCATAGCGTGTGCTGGCAGGCAGGCGGCGCAGCACAGTGGCCAGATCAGCCTCAAGGGCCTCTGTGTCCATGGGCTCAAAGAGGTCAGTAGCTGCAGATCCGCCTCTAGCGTTGCCCATATCACCACTCAGAGATGCCAGGCGAGGGGAGGGCAACTTTGCTGCATGTGCTTCTACTTCCTGGTGGTGGGGAGAGGCAGACATGGGTGACAGGGCAGTGGGGGATGCGGGGGATGCTGTGCTGTGCTGCCCTGTGGCAAGGTGGACGCTGCGCGCACGCGAGCGCACGCTGCCTGTGCGCGGGGGGCTGGCCGTAGCTCCAATCAGCTGTGGGTCACCACTCCCGTCAGAGCGCGTGGCAGGTGCCAGCCCAGCTGCTGCTGCGTGCAGCAAGTCGTGGCCGCCAGGGTGCAGGGCAGCATTTCCCTCTGCTGTGGGTGCGCTTGAGTTTAGCAGGGGTGAGCGAGAGGACGCGGAGAGGGAGGGCAGGGGCAGCAAGCCATCGCTGGCCTCTGCCCCCGCTACCACAGGACCACTTCCAAAATGCTTGCCCTGGTAGCCAGCTTCACCATCATCCAGACCACCATAGAAGCTGCCTGCCTCGCCTCCCTCAGGCAGCATACCATGATCAGACAGCCCTGCTTGGCCGTACTGCTCGCCTGCAAAGCCACCTCCACTGCCAACGTCTGCCCCCCCTTCCTGCACCATCATGCCCCCACCAAATGCCCCACCATCACTCACCAGCCCCCCCCCTGCCACATGGTACATGTTGCTGCCATCATCAAAGTCCCCATTGTCCTCTGTGATCTCCCCCAAGTGGGTGCTGCTGCTGCAGAGCGCCCCTCCCGCAATACCATTCCCTCCCCACCCGCCTCCGCCGCTGCCAGAGTTCCTGTGCGGGGGCAAGGAGCTGTTGTCGTTGTCGGCAAACGCCTCTGGATGTGCAGCTGCAAGGTTCATGGCCACACGGCGCTTCATGCTGCCTGCTGTGAACCCGTGGTCTGAGGACTCGTCGCTGTCTGCGCGGCTGTTGCCACCGCCCCAGCGTGGATCTGGCGTGACAGGTGCAGGGACATCTGATGCCCATGGTCCTGTCGAACGCTGGGAGGTAGGGCTGCCCTCTGGCTTGCTGTAATGCACATCCCCGTCCCACTCGGTGTGCTCTGGCATTATGCCATACTGCTTGGCGTTGATACTGTCAAACCTGTAAGCGGACCGGTGTTGTGCATGTATCCTTCTTGATTTTGGCCTCCCGATTTAAAATGCATCACAGCAGCTAGAAAGAGCACGCTCAAATTTGGAGCGAATTGTGGGGTTTGGATGCGGTTATAACTGTTGGAACACCAATGCTTGCACTAAGTCCATGTGTGCTTGAAAAAAAGCCCTTCAGGGCAGATCATGACCTGTCACGCTCCTCTGAGCTGCCAATAAAGGGTGTGTGTGCAAGGCAAACGAGTGTGAAAGGATACTAATGCAAGTGCACATCATCCCTGGTTAAAGAACTCCAGAACTAGCTGATATGTACTCACAACAGTTTCAAATTACAGTGAACCTGCCAAGTCCTCTCAATTCTGCAAACGAGCTCCAACGACACCCTGCAGCTCAAGAGGTGCCATGCTGAAATCAGGCAGTAATATTCTTCGGCAAGACAGTTAGCCAGGCTGAATAGAGACACGCGAAAAACCTCTACTTGGAGAATGTGTAGCAGCACATTGCCCTGTCTTTCACGCATGTCATTTCACTCATTTCATGAATCAGCATCATTCCTTTTGGGCTCCACCACGGCCCTACCTGGGGCGCTGCATCTGTGAGAAGGATGGCTCATCAAACTCAGGCACAGCAGCAGGCGCAGGCTTGGAGAATGCTTGGGCGTGTTTCTTGGTGAGGGCAAACCCCAGGCTATTGTTCCTGGGCGGACTGTACTGCATCTCCTGTGCTGCCTTTGAACCTGCACAATGAGGACAGAAAGCAGGCAGGAAGGTGGTCAGGAAAGGAGGGGACCTCCAAACTCCGTTCATGGTGCAGGTGAATGGACACCCCCGCAATACAGGGGCGTCGTGCGGGCAAGCCTCATTTGGGACCGTATGTGTGCTCGGAATTTGTAATCACCTGAGAATTACTTTGTTGAGGTGCAGGAGTGCAGGCGTGTGCGAGATAATCCTCTTTCTCAGGGAGGAGAAGGAACGTCACTTGCAAGTGCAAGCGATTTTGATGGCCTGCTGCGCCTGCTGCTGCAGCTATGGCAGTAAAACAACATATGCATTACGTCCTTGTGCACAATGCGAAGGTCCATTGACGCGAAGGCGGGCAATACCGGATCAAGGAAAAACCGCAGCACAAACATCGACGCTGGGCCCCCTGCCGAGCGAAGGCGGTGCTGTGGTCTAACCTGTGCAATGTATGGCCTCACCTGTTTAATGAATGCCAGAGGGTGTTCCACCCTGTGGAGGCCACTGGAGAAATTCCCCAAGCGACAGCAGCTCGGAGCGGCCTCAGCCCCCACTATGATGTTGTACTAAGATATTCATTAATAGCAGATTTAAAATTGTCTTGGGTGGATGCGCAAATTGTAACAGTCGCTTAAGTTCCTCCCCCCCAATTTCTCCCTCCGCGAGTACTTCGCAAAAGGCGACCAAGGATTTTTCAACATTACAAATTTTCAAACAAAATTAACAATGCTGAGCTATAGATTTCCCGAGCATCTGCACCCCCTGACTCGCCTCCCTGCGGGCCTGCATCCAGGTTGAAGCAGTACTTATACTTGTGTGTGTTTGTGTGTGTGTGTGTGTGTGTGTGTGTGGGATATAGACATTCCACCACGTCAAATATGTAAAAAGAGTGCCACAATATTGCTAGCAGAATTCTTTTCAAAGATGATCACAAGCTCTCTTGGGGCAGGCCTTGCCTCCATGGACAATGGTAGCGCGTATCGTCTTGCTTAAGAAGACCTCCAGATCCCTGAACACTCAACAAATAAAACCCTTCCAAAATACATTTTCCCTCGCCGTTTCCCTGACAAACAAAGGCTCACTTCTAGTTGCCCTGATGCAATTCTAGTTGTTCCAATCAAAGAATGCCAAGGACCATAGACAAGTACAAAGGAGAAGAAACTAATATCTTTTCCTACAGACCAGCAGTGCTAGCAAAACACTCTACACACTCTGGACTTGCCTCATCACCAAAACTATTTATGAATATGCTGAAGCGCACTTTCTACTCAGCACTACGCAGGTTGGTTTCATAGCCAAAAAGACACAATCCACCAGCTCCAGAATGTAATCATGAGCCTGGAAGACGCCAACATTTTCAAATGAGACATTTATGCCCTCATTGTGGACTTCACCTCTGCCTTCAACACCACCGATCATGATCGCATGCTACAGATCATGTATGACCTTGGCTTCCCCACTGATACCATGGACACTGTTACAAATATCTATGAAGACACCACTACCCTTATCAGACTCCCCTCTGGCAATAACACTCAAAAATCCCTGTTGAATGAGGTAGTATTCAGGGTGTCTTCCCTTTCCTCTTCCTAATGTACATGAAGCCCCTTTTTTGCTGGCTCCACGTAGGGGGACGCGGCTATAAATACAGCTACATTCTAAATCAAAACACCTCTAATACACACCCCGACAACGCCCTCAGCAGCGCCTCCTTTGCAGACAACCTCCTTGGCTTACGCTTTTGCTATCACCCCCTGCACCCCATCAGACCTCAATATGTGGGATATTATGGTAGACAGAGTGGTCAAAGAAAAGTTTGGCTGTTGGATTTGCACACCTACAGCAATGATTCGCAGAGACACCTCGAATTTTGGGCCGGGGGTGACCTCAGTGTGTGTCGAATACCATCGCGTATGGCCCTTGCCTTCACTCTCAGCTTAGAGGATCCCTCCAGACACCGCACTGTCACCTTAATTTCCCCACCATGCAAATAGCGCACCTGAAGAATCTTGCCTCAGACTACCTTACAACAAGAGAAGGAACAAACCTCCACATCAAACGCCAACTAAACTGCATGAGGGCTCGTCAGCTGATAAGTATTCACTCAAGCAAGCTCCACCTCACAAAACAAAATAATAGCCTGTTTCTTGGTGACCTTAAAATCATTGATGAAGCTCTGTCCCTCCGCAAACCCCCTGCCCACTCCCTCCCTACATTGATTCTTGCATCACAAAACCCCTTTTGAGCTTGAACATTCGTGGACTCTGTGAGCTTACAACCCCCTGCGGAACCCATTTAATCACTGTGGCCTAACTAGAGCTTAAGCACTCAAACATTAACACAAAACGTGAAACAGCTCTAAACAGACTAGCAGCCTTGATTAACCTTTCTTCTACCGTAGAACCAACTCCAGACGTCATACACAACATTCTTCGGGATGAAAATACTGCAGCTCACACCATCCCTGCGTACCGCCAAATCAACAACAATCACATGAGCAAACTTGTTGATACACTTCAGCAACATATCTCCTAATCCTGCTGGCCCAGACACTGTCCCTCTGACCAACTTCACACAAACCACACAACAAGTGCCCCCAACACAACCCCACTCAAAACCCACTATAGACACCCACTTACAGGCAAAAGCATCCGCATTACAAATGCCCCAACCACTGACCCCGCCCTAAACACGGGCATAGTAGCACATTAATGGAGTCCATGAACTCACATCCCCGTGTAAGACTCACATCATCACAGTAGCTCAGCTGCAAGCCAATTACTCCAAGGTCAACATTGAATGTGAAATAGCACTCAACAGACTGGCAGCTCTTGTTAACCTCCCTCAGGAAGAAGAGTTGAGTGCATCCTCCATCCAAGAAATCATTGCCTACAAAAACACTGAAGCAAACACTCTTGCATACTACCGCCTTATCAAAAACACACATGTAAGTGGCCTCAATGTGGAACCAAATACCCAAATTCATGTGTACCCTCATGCACGCTCCCAACCAAACAGCACCCCCTCCACACAAGTAGTTCCATCACCATAACCTCGCTCCACATCCCACTACAGACACGAACATACTGGACGCTGCCTCAGACGTGGCCAAGCCACCTCGTCTGCCCCTACAGTTAATGTTCCTACACAAGAAATTTGTCTTATTACTCATGAAGAAGTGACTGCCAAAGAAACACAACCCACAGAAGAGCCACCCAATAAAAGAACTCGCTCCAATTGTAGGTTAAGCATCACTCCTACACAAATTATTTATACCTCAACGGAAAATACTGCTAGATCTTATCCCACTCAACAGGATGCACATGCACCTGCAGAAGGGCCACCCAGCAAGCGCACACACTCAACAATGCAACACACCTCCACACCCACGTCTCAATTACCTAGCCAGAACTATCCAAGAGCAAACGCCAGTCAAAGCACTGTCAACTACATCCCAACACAGCCCAACTTGGATCAGTTGAACTCCCCATGCACAATTGATACTATTCAGATAGGCAACACCCGCAGCCCTCCTACCCGTCCAAACACTCCACAGAGCCTAGATACACAAATCAACAACCACAAAAAGTTACTTCATATAGAGACAGAGCCCAACCCTCCTGTCATCAACCCCCTTAGCTCGCTATGCCAAGCCTCTGAGGTTTGGAAGTATAAAAAATCTCAGTCCATAAACTTACAAAAGCTAAAACAGCTAGCCATGTCATCAATACTATATCACCATGATTTTGACATAACCCATATAGATGCCATGCCAGTGGTTGGAGAACCTGCACGGATGTCAGAAAAGACGGAGGGAGAAGCCTCATCCACCAACAAGTGCAATACCACACCCATTTGCCCCTATGATTATTGAGAAGTGGGCCCTGCCTTTCTTCAAGAAAGCTGGCCTTCAGCCTGCGACTACCTCAACTGCTGCTTGCACTGATCTTGAGTGTGCTTGCTGCCAAATATGCCATTACCATGGTGATCATGAACCTATTAATTCTGAACCTCCGTACCCTGATATGTATATCTGTGATGTTTGCCAACGAACTTACCACTGGAAATGTATTAAAGAACTTGGTTGCTACACTGATGGGCAAAGACAAGAGATAGATGCTGCTGACACATGGGCATGTCCCGCCTGTGCAGGCCTAAACAATACACAAAAAAATTGAGAGAGAATGTCAGTCTAGAGAAGAGCTCATAAGGGTCACTTGGATGCCCTCCTGGGAGCCTGAGGAAACCAAAGAGACCTGGCCTGAATTCCAACAGCGTTTGCTTGAATTTGAAGCCAAGCAGAGTGAACCAGACCTTTCCCATCCCACAGCAGACTCTGCCCCTTCTAACCTTGAAAGACAAGGCTTTGAAATGCCTGATGCTATAAACACTTGGAAACAGAAACTTGACACAGATCTGCGCAATAAGATTACCTTTGATATGAACCCAACTAATCCCCAAGTTGATATGAGACCCACTGGATGTTGTGAATTCTGGCTCCAAGGAGTCGACCTTGTCAAGTACAAAGCTAAACAATCCCCTAATCAATCATCAATTTACATTGAATCATACAGCCCCCCCTCTCAAACTTCTCCTCCCCTTATCCTCCCAGAAATTTACAAACCACACATCATGATGGCTTGTATTTATAACAAACAAGGCAAGTGCGTCGGAAGGATATCCCCCATCCGTTTCCAAATCCTCTACAGGGCATTTTACAAAGCCAAGCTTGCAGGCTCGCATGAAGCCATAACACCTGATCCAACCAGCTTTGCATCTGAGCTGCAGGGGCTCCTTACTCGCAAAACTATGCTAGAAAACAAGTACACTAGCAAAAAAATCAAAGACTCCCTTTTGCATGCCCTGCCAACCCACATCCACTCTGCCCTTAAAGAGTGGGCCCTGGTAACTCAAGAAAAAATGGCTTCCCCGCTGGACCACAACCCACAATACCAGCATTACTGGGGCAATCACCCCCGAGACACTCTCTTTGGTGCCCATCATAACTCCCTCTCATCCAGATATTCCGGTTTTTCTGTCTGCCATCCCATTTACACCGAGAAAGCTATGACTCAGGCCTACACCATGCTATCTACTCCATTCTCGACACCGTGAGCAGTGGCCTCTGTGACAGAGGCCACTGCTACTTTCATGTTCCTCCCTGTATGGGGACAACACATGATAACTAACCCCTACTCCAAACTCATCACTGCCTATCCACATCTCTGTTGTGAATTTGGAACCATCGCTCGTACCAACCTTTGCTACAACGATCCACAATCCTCCATCAACCAGGAAATACCCCTTTCTCAGCACACCTGGGACCTACAGATTATTGCTGTCTGGAACACAGCTGCAAGGATTCACTTAAACAATCATAACCCTACATTGGCTACAAGGCCTGGCTTCGGCTGTATCATAAGTTAACTGGAAGCTGCGCAGCATAGGCAACCATTCTACTCTCAATTCAATGCATGCTGATATGCCTGGATTCAATAAATGCCAACGCCTCCCCTCTGACAAAGAACAAATATCTAGATATCTTACTTCTCCACACGTAGGTAATCAGGAAGAACTCTTTGTACCTAACCAATCTAGTCCAACCCTCAAGCTCAAAGTCCCTGACTGGAGGACATGGGCTTACACTGATGGTAGTTGTCAAATCCAGAATGGCATACAAGAAATTGGAGCAGGAGTCTACTGTCCTCTCACCGATAGCAGAAGTTTTGTCAAGCCCAACGGTGCTGGAATTACCAACACCATATGTCGAGCTGAATTAGCAGCAATTGCTGCTGCCATCACACACTCTTATTCACACATTGCTTCAGACAGTCTCACCTCTCTTCATCAAATATGTAAACAACTTATTTACCCAGAGAAGCACAAACAACATGTTCAAGGGGATCATGATGTCCTAAAAACCATGTCTACCCTCATTAGCAACTCACAAACAAATTTTTGTTTCTACAAAGTAAAATCTCATGCTGGCATTGCTGGTAACGAATGTGCAGATGCTATTGCAAAATATCAAGCAAGCCAAGCCAATAATAATGTGGCTGATACCGGGATCCCTAGCGCAGGCCCCGGCGGAAATCCTTTTTCTCATTATTTTTGGTTAGCCAAAGAGGAAAAAAAACACAATGCTGGCACATCCACAGCTCGTACACCCAATCCTAAAATCACCTACCTCCCCAATCTTCGAAATGCTCTCAAGTCTCATATGCATACAACACACAGACTTGGATATGCCAACCCAAAAACAGGCTACTATTCTTATTATCAGAGTTTGTTACCACATGTAGATAAGAAAATCAGCAATACCTTTAGGAACATGTCCTGTTTATCCACACCCATGAAGCGCATCATCCTACAATATCGCACTGGCACCCTCTATAACTAAAAGCATGCGGTTTGCTTCAAAAGGTTCACTAACCCACTTTGCCCTCTCACAGGCTGTCATCAACTAGACAGCGCACTCCACATGCTTTCAGGCTGCCAAAATCATATTATCTCCAGCATGAAAACTGAACGCCACAATGTTGCTGGAAGAATGATCATCAAAGCTCTTAGCAAAAGCCCGTGGGGGGCAGGCTTGGTTAACATGGACGTAGGGAGTGGTGATAGGTTGGCGCAGCACAACCTTCAAATCCCTGCACATGCATCAAACAGAATTATACCCCTTAACCTTTTCCAAGAAAATTTTCTAAGAGATCTAGACTCACCTCCAGCCGTCCTGATGCTGTACTGATTACTCCCTATAAAGCCAAACCCACTTCTTCTCCTTTACCTCCTGCTCACACCATCATGCGTTACGCAGCAGACACAACCCCACACTGAGGGCCACAACAGCCAACCGCGTGGGGCAACCCCACCAACTGAATGTAAACCAGCGGCATGTGCACTTAATTGAAATCAAGTACTGTGAAGACACAAGGCCTGGACAACAGTTGGAGGCGGCACAGCGGCAGCATGCAGACCTCTGCAAACTCATTAATGCAAAAATTGTTACTCTCCACACCATCCTTTTGGGTGTTGGTGGGGCCTGCTACACTGAGCACACCCTTAACAAGTTTAAACAACTGGGACTTGACCAACGCGCCAATAAACTTGCTCACAAACTTCATGCCCATTCTGTCATGTATGCCAACAAGCTTGTTACCAATAGGCGTGCTATTGAAAACTCTTTTCAAGAATACTTCTTGCAGCCTGGTTATGGAGCCGGGTGCTTCCAATAACCCTCCAGATCCCCATTAGAGTCTTCTTTTTGTAGCTTTGTGGTGGAGGGGACTCACGGCTCTTCTGAGCCAATGTGTCTCCTTTTCCTTAATTGATGTAGGGAGAGTTTTCTCTGCCTACTAGGTAGTACGTAGTACGTAGTTTTTCTTTTCTTTTCTTTTCTTTTCTTTTCTTTTCTAGCCTCAGCTCACTTCACCAACTCAAGAAGCAAACTTCTATCCAGCACAGTCACCATGCACAAGGAGGTGTCTTAAAAGCAATTTCAAACCTTGTCCGCACCTCTCAAGGTCACAACTTTTTCTATAAGGTCAAATCTCATGCTGGAAAATTTGGGAACGAATACGCAGATACGATTGCTAAGTATCAGGCTAGTCTCAAAGATAACAATCTGACAGATACCGGTATTTCTAGCGCTGGCCCAGGTGGCAACCCCTTCTACAATATTGCTTGGCTGGCTCGGGAAGAGGCAAGACCAACTACACCTGAATTGTCCTCCTCCAATCCCAATCAGATGTACCTTCCAGACCTTAAGGATGCCTTGAAATCCCAGTTGCATGCTAAACACAGGCCTTGTTATGCAGATCACAACACAGGCTACTACACTTATTACCAAAGCTTGCTACCTTATGCAAATAACTTATGCACCTCATGCAAACAACTTACTTGAAGGGCATTAGCAACACCTTCTGGAATATGCCCTGAAGCTTAACTCAAGTGGAACGCACAATTTTCCAATGCCTCGCAGGCACCCTCTACAACCAAAAACATTAGGTTAGCTTCATAAGATCCACTAGCCTTGTATGTGCTCTCCAAAAATGTCATCATATGGATAGCGCCCTCCACATTCTCTCGGTCTGCCAATACCCCGCCATTTGTAACATGGTAACTGAGCGTCACAACATTGCCAGCGGAATAATTTCAACAGAGGTCAGCGAAGGCTGTTATGGGTCAAACCTCTTACAAATGGATGTAAGTAGTGCAGACTGTCTGGCCCAGCACGACCTGCACATCACTGAGCAAGTCTCTAACCGTGTTACACCTCTCTACCTCTTTGACCCCAGCATTCCTGATCAAGCTAGACGCACCTCCAGCTGCCCTGATGCTATCATGGTCACTCTTTGCTCTACTAATCCAAATAGACCACCTACCTCCCCCTCACATCGAGTAATCCGCAGTATGAGACGTAATGAAGAAGTAAGAAGCAGCACAACTCCAGCCAGGCAACTTCATGAACATCCAAAACCGCCATATCCACTTAATATAAATCAAATACTGCAAAGATACGAGGCCTAGTGCCCATCTAGAAGCCTCACAGCAACAACACAGTGAGCTGTGCAAACAACTTAAAGGTGCAGAGATCACTTTCCACACAATCCTTCTGGGTGTGGGTGTGACTGTCTATACTGCCCATACCCTGGATCATAAAAAAAACTAGGGGTTGACCCACAAAGGTCTACCAAGCTTGCACAAAACCTCCATGCCCACTCTGTGCAATTGCACAAAACTTCCCTCTACCAGACGTGCCATTGGAATCAAAACATTCTGTGCAATTGCACAAAACTTCCCTGAGGGAAGTTCCCTCTACCAGACGTGCCATTGAAATCAAAAACACTCAACATAACTCTGGTACCCTGGGGCTGCATGCTTCCAGAAACCCACCTGACCCACACTAGCTTCCCTCTCATCCTCTGGTGAGGGAGACTCACGGCTCTTTGATCCAATGTGTTTCCTGTTCCTTAATTGATGTAGGGAGTGTTCTCACTGCCTACATAGTTTTTTCACACAAAGGAATGATACAACCCCCTTACACCTCCAAACACCTTCAACCACTCCCAATGCAAAGAAAAAGCAATTCCTGCCAACTCTGATCTCCCTAGTACTCAGCCCAACAATCCTGATACTTCAAAAAGACGCAACCCACATACTCCTTCTCTCCCCAACGAGCCACCCAGCAAGCAAACACGATCCAAGTTGCAAGTGAGCTCCTGCTCTCTACACGATCCACCCAATCAAGGAGAACCCAGTCCCCCAGCTTCACAACAGCAATACATCAATCTGCCTACCACATGCCCCGATCCCCCAGACAATGCGACCATTCACCAAACAAGCTCAACTCCCATGCCTGCCACCATTCCTGACACTTCCTGTAGCCAAGACATACAAAACAACAGCCAAAAACACAAAGAAAAAGCTTCTCCACATAAACACACCTCCCCAACCCAACCATCTCCTCCCCCGGCCTAATGCCCCAAACTCTGGAACTCCAAGAAAAAAAGTGAAAGGACTGGCTGAGCAAACAACCCCTCTTGATGCTATAAGTACCATATATTACTCATACCAATGCATGGAAAACCTTTACAGCCAAGAAAAGAGACAGGAGCAGCGATATCCCTTTACAGCAGGAGCAATACCAAACCCACTTTGCGCCCATGACTATAGAAAAATGGGCCTTGCCAGTGTTCAGAAATGCTGGGTTCACACCTGCAAGCATTGAATTTGCCGTCCTGGCAGAAATTGAATGTGCTTGCTGTGAGACGTGCACTATTCTGGTGGCAAAGACCCTTTAAACTCAGAACCCCCTCATCTTGATGTGTATATCTGTGATGTTTGCCATTGACCTATCCCTAGACGTGCATGAAAGAGCTCGGATGCTACGCCAATGAACAGAGACAAGACTTAGACAATAACAACTACTGGCTTGTCCTGCTTGTGCCTATCTGAAAGAAAGAAAGAAAGAAAGACTGCGCTTGCCAAGTCTGGCCGCGTGCATTAAGGAAAGGTCCTGTCCTGAAAGGCAGGGCCCCACCACACAGACCAAGAGGAAGAGGTGGCACAGAAGTCTACACCAGCAAGTTGGCCTCCACCATGGGACCTACGACACGACTGTCAGGCAGGCCCTGTCCAGCAAGCTCAAGACCCACCCCTAAGCCATAGAGCAAGCTTTCCAATGTCTCATCATGGGCCCCCCTCTTGCACAGGGGCCAACCAGGGCGGTGGGAGGTGAGCACGCAGTTATGCAGACCCAAGCTGAGACACTCCACCTCTAGAGACCCTCTCCACCGCGCCGACCTCTGGGACCACTCCTGCGCCAATGTCCTCCACCTGGCACTCGCGCACGCGCCCTGCCTGCGCCGTGAGCCAGCTCCAGAGGCCGCAACATGGAACTGCTGTTACTCCGCTGCCAATGTGTGAGGTCTCTGCCGCTCCCGAGTATGTCCGGGCGTGTGCTTGCACAGCACACGAGGGCGTTACCAGGGGACACCGCGTGGAGGCGCCTCACAAGTCCCCCCTGTGCCTATCTCAATGGAGATGAAAAACCCAATAGATAATTAAACTCCCTCAGCAAAGAACTCGTGTGCATTGCTTGGGAGCCAAGCTGGGAACCAGAAGACACCAAAGAAACATGGCCAACTTTCCTTCAGCGCATTGTCAAATTTGAGACTCACAAGGATGAGCCGAACCTCTCCTATACCTGCTGCTTACCTTTTTTTCATCCGTGGCAGAGAAGACAGGATCCCCACCCCAGAGCAGAGGCCACTAACTCTCCTTCCACACCTTCCATAACACCCCTGGTGCTAGCAGATCAACTCCTTACAGGTTGCATGCATCTATCATAGATGCATAGAGGCCATGATGGCACAGATGGCCGATGTCAAGGGATGCTCACCCCATAGCACATTCATATCCTCCATAACGCATTTGACAGAGCCAAGCAGAGTGGGATACATGAAACGATCCAGCCTCCACCTAAAAGTTTTGCCTCTGAGCTCCTGGGCCTCTTCTTGCGATCTATCTTGAACAGCAGCAAACACCAAAGTAAAAAAATCAAAGACTCCTACATGCACATCTTACCTCACTAAGGTAGTACCATATCCATTCAGCCTTCCAGGAAAGGGCACTAGTGACCCAGAAACAAATGGCCTCACCCCTAGAACACAACCTCAATTACCTCCACTACTGGAGCAAACATCCTCGAGACAGGATCTTTGGAGCTACCCACAATGCTTTGTCGTCCAAATTCTCAGGCTTCTCGTCATGCCATCCCATCTATGACGACCACGTGGTGCTCCTCACACTCAAACATGCCATTTATTCTGCAATACTACAAACTGATGCAACAGCAACTTGCATGTTATTGCTTAGCTGGGATGGTCCAATGAGCACCAATCTGTATCCCAAACACCTTACTGCCTACCATCACCTCTGCTGCACATTGGGAGCAATATCCTCAACGAAACTCAGTTATGAAACTCCCCACTTCTGGGTCAGCAAGGAATTCACCTTCCCCGCCATTCGTGGAGCCTAAGAATCATTGCTTTCTGGAATACTGTAGCTAAATGACTGGCTGCTGCAGCTGAATGGGAATACCCCAACTTGGCTCACTGATTTAGCATGAAACATCCCTGAAGAACGCTGGTGGAAAACAAGCATAATAATGATCCAGTTCTCAATGCCAGGCATCCAGGCATCGAGGCTGGTTTCAAGAGATTTAAAAAGCTATCCTCTGACCAACAGCACACCCCTAAGGATATTGTCCAAAGTCAACAGCCCCTCTCGCTGCTTTCTGCATCTAGCCCAAACCTGGTCCGAAAAGTCCAGAATTGGAAAGTGTGGGCATACACAGATGGAAGCTACTATATACACCTTGGAAGACAAGTATTAGGAGCAGAATTCTACCACCCTGACAATGATAGTCCCAAAGAAAAAAAAAGAAAAACCTAAGTAGGCAGAGAAAACTCTCCCTACATCAATTAAGGAAAGAGAGACACATTGGCTCAAAGAGCCGTGAGTCTCTCTCACCAGAAGATGAGAGGGGAGTTAATGTGGATCAGGTGGGTTTCTGACAGCACGCTGCTCCAGGGCACCAGTATTATGATGAGTGTTTTTATTTCCAATGGCACGTCTGGTAGAGGTAAGTTTGTGCGCAAATTGTACAGAATGGGCATGGAGTTTTCTTGCAAGTGTTTCAGATCTCTGTGAGCCAATCCCTAATTTGTTGAATTGATCAAGGGTATGGGCAGTGTAGATAGTCCCACCCACACCCAGGAGGATTGGGTGGATAGTGATCTCTGCACCTTGGAGTTGTTTGCAAAGTTCACTGTGTTGTTGCTGTGAGGCTTCTAGCTGGGCACCAGGCCTCGTATCTTCGCAGTATTTGATTTCTATCAAGTGAATTTGACGGGCTGGAGTTGTGGTACTCCCCATACTGCGCAGTACTCGGTGTGAGGGTGAAGTGGGTGGTCTGTTTGGGTTAGTTGGGTGAGGAGTGACCAAGATTGCATCAGGGCGGCTGGAGTTGCGTCTGGATTGCATAGAAACCGTGGGTTTGAAAATGTTGGAAGGTACAGCACGATTAGAGACTTGCTCAGGGACTTGCAGGTCATGTCGGGCTAAGCGGCTTGTGTTGCCCGCATCCAACTGCACAAGATTGGCCCCATATGAGCCTTCACTGACCAGTTTCAAAATCATCCTGCAAGCAATATTGTGACGCTCAGTTACCATGTTACGCATGACAGGACATTGGCAGCCAGATAGGATGTGGAGAGCGCTATCCATGTGATGGCAATCAGGTAGGGGGCATGTCAGGCTAGTGGATCTTTTGTATCGGACCGCATGTTTCTGATTGTAGAGGGTGCCTGTGCGGTATTGGAAGACAGTTCCTTTCATTCGAGTTGAGAGACCTGGCATGTTCCAAAAGGAATTGCTAATTTTCTTGCTTACGTGAGGTAGCAAGCTCTGGTAGTAAGTATAGTAGCCTGTCTTCCTGTTAGCATAGCCCAGCTTGTGTTTAGCATGCATGTGGTATTTTAAAGCATTTTTAAGGTCTGGGAGGTAGCTCAGACGAGGAGAAGAAGGGTGGGATTGAGGAGGCCTAAGATCTGTCTCTTCCCGAGCCAGCCAGATTGTATTGTGGAAGGGGTTTCCTCCTGGCCCGGCGCTAGGGAGACCAGTATCAGTTAGGTTGCCATCTTTGAGGGAGGCCTGGTATTTAGCAACCTGATCTGTGCATTCATTCCCAGCTATTCCAGCATGAGACTTGACCTTGTAGAAAAAGATGTGATCTTGAGAGGCTCGGGCAAGGTTTGAAATCTTCTTCAAAACATCTCCTTGCACGTGATGTCTATGCTTTTCTGGATACAGGATTTGCTTTCTGAGTTGATGAAGTGAGCTAAGGCTGTCTGTGGCAATGTGTGTGTAATCGTGAGTGAGCGCAGCAGCTATGGCAGCGAGCTCAGCTCTTCCTATGGTATTGGTAATACCAGCGCCATTAGGCTCAACTAGTTTTTGTGAGTCACTCATAGGATGGTACACACCTGCCCCTATAACTGTCTTTCCGTTCTGGACCTGGCAACTGCCGTCTGTGTAGGCCCAAGACCTCCAGTTTGCGACTTTAAGCTGGAGGTTGGGATGGGACTGACAAGGAGCATTAACAGTAATGTCTGAAGCGGGTCTTTGGGGGCCCTTGGAAATCTGTTTCATGTCTAGGGGGAGTTTTTCACATTTCCTTGTCCCGGGCATCACTTTATCTCTTGTATTCTGAATGGGGTAGTTACTAACATTTTTAATACATTTTTCCATATTAATGGCTTTGGCTAGATTCCGAAGCCAGGTATGGTTCTGGTTATTCAAGTGGACTCTTGCAGCCGTATTCCAGACTGCAATAACTTGTAAATCCCAGGTATGCTTGGGTAGGGCAGTTTCCTGGCCGACCCAGGATTGGGGTTTGTCATAGGTAAGTTTGCTTTTAAGAATGGTCCCGAGCTTGTAGCAAAGATGTGGGTAGGCATTGAGGAGTTGTGAGTAGGGGTTGGTTATCATATGCCTGCCACTTGCTGGCAGAAGCATGAAGGTGGCTGTAGTCTCTGTATTAAGGATGGCAGAGTAGATAGCATGTCGAAGTGTTAGTTTCATGGACTTTTTATCATAGATGGGATGGCAGATCGGCATCCCGCAAAACCGGCAGGCATCCATACCAATAAGGGATGAGCCAAACCTGCCTTTACTAAGGGCTTTTACACAGAGGGTAAGGCCCTCATGGTGCCTGTTGGTATGCATACCACTCATGGTCGTGTTCAAACATCTGAGGACAATATGATTAATTCTAGCTATGTCGTCACAGAGCGGACATCTTTCAGATGTGGAAGATTTGTTGAATCTGTTGGCATGTTTTTGTGTGTAGATTGTCCCTGTGCGGTATTTGATTACATTTATCTGTTGTTTGAGGGTAATCTTTGGATTTTTCCAGAAGGAGTTGCTGGTCTCTTTGTTAGCAAGTTGGCAGTTCGGGTTGTGAGCTTGAATGTTGGCAGTGGTGACAGAGGAATTGGGTTGTATGGCATGGTTGAGCCTTTGCCAGCTATTGTAATGGTAACCAGTGGTATCTGCAAAGCCAAGCTTGTGCTTATTGTGCATGTGTACTTTAAGTTTGTCGTTAAGATTGGTGAGGTAGCGGATTGGGGAAGCGTGGGAGCAGTGCCTGCCACTATTTTGTCTGTGTGAGTTCTTCAATGAGAGCCAGTAGTTATTGTGGAATGGGTCCTTGGCATCTGGAAGTGCAGTGTCCGTGGGGTCCGTGAGTGCTGCAGTGCGTGCACAAGCGTCAGCCCCCTTGTTACCAATAATGCCAGAGTGGGCTTTGACTTTGTAGAAGTGGATAGGGTGTGGGGAGTGCTCTAGTATGGTTGATATAGCCTGAATGAGCTCTGCATGTAGGTAGTTCTTCATGCGCATCGGGTTGAGGGTTTGTTTAGAAATCTGGAGGAGGCAGGATGCACTATCAGAGGCAATGTCAATTTGCCCTTGTTGGAGTGCCACTAAAATGCCTGCAAGTTCTGCTCTGTTGATGGTGTTAGTAGGTCCATGACCATTGGGTTTTATGTGCAGCTGTAGGTGTTGGGAGGGTGGAGCAGTGTCCCTTCCCGGTTTGTAAATACCTGAACCAGAAAGTGGTGGGGAGGCATCATCTTTGCGTTTGATTATACTGCCATCTGTGTAGGTGATTTGTTTCCAGTCTTTGAATTTAGGTGTAAACGTCTTCTTGTATTCGGCAGGAAGGAAGGCTGCCCTTGCCTGAGGACACTTGTGTGAACAATGCCTTCTTTGTGGGGAGCCAGATAGTGCACTTCACATTTTTTCAGGATGTAAGCATTCCACCATATCAAATATGGTAATTGAGCGCCACAGTATTACCAGCAGAATCCTCCTTAAAGGTGTCAGCAGAGGCCCCCTTGGGGCAGGCCTTGCCTCCATAAACATTGGCAGCGCAGATCGTCTTGCTTTACAGAACCTGCAGATCCCTGAACACTCAACAAATAGAACCCCTCCAAAATACATTTTCCCTTGTCGTTTCCCTGACAAACAAAGGCTCACCTCTAGTCGCCCTGATGCAATTCTAGTCGTTCCAATGAAAAAAGTGCCAAGGACCAATGCCCGGTATCCCTTGAGAAGTAGAGGGGGGTGTGGGGGGAACAGGGAGCACTCAGCGCCAGCCATAGCCACTCCACCTACTTCCAAGGTCCGTCACCCTAGTCAGCTCCTTCCAGAACAGAGGCACATCCACCTTGTGGAAGTCAAATATTGTGAAGGCACCAGGCCCAAGTATCAGCTGGAGGCCTCCAAGCAACAGCACCGCGACCTCTCCTGCGACCTCTCAAGGGCCTCAGCTCAAGTCGCCCTCCATACCATTCTGTTAGGTGTGTGCGGGGTCATCTACATCCCCCACACTCTGGAGCCTCTTAAAGAGCTTGGGCTTGACATTCATACAGCCATCAAGCTTGCTTTGAAGCTTCATGCTCATTCTGTCCAGTACAAAAAGAGTGCCGAGGACCCATTCCTGGTATCCATTGAGAAGTAGAGGGGGCACGGGGGCAACAGGGAACACTCAGCGCCAGCCACAGCCACTCCACCTACTTCCATGGCCCGCCACCCTACTAGCTGACTAATAGTCAGCTCCTTCCAGAAACAGAGGCACCACCACAATGTGGAGGTCAAATACTGTGAAGACACCCGGCCCAAGAACCAGCTTGAGGCCTCCAAGCAACAGCACCGCGGCCTATGTAGCCATCTTTCAAGGGCCTCAGCTCAAATCACCCTCCATACCATTCTGTTAGGTGTGGGAGTCCTACAAACACCAGTGGAAATTTTTTCCCTTGTTCTTGGCAAGGTTTTTTTTTGTACACTTACATGCATGGGCTACACAAACACTCCTTAACATTTTATAACACAGTCTTTCACTTGAGCAGCCTAGCAGTCGCACTTCTTGACTGATGGCTTAATTTGTAAAACCTTGTAAAACCTTGTTAGGTGTGGGAGGGGTCATCTACACCCCCCACACTCTGGAGCCTCTTAAAGAGCTTGAACATGCTGAGAGCTGAGAAAATCCCCATGCAAGAGTTCATTGGTGATTTGCGATACAGACAGCAGAAAGTGTGGAGAGGGGCCGATGTTTGTTGTCCTCGTGCAGTTAACAAGAAGGTAGTGACGTACCATAAGTGGTGTGGGAATTCTGAGAGTGGTCCCAGAGGTGCTCCTTTTTGTATCCCCTCGTATCTGTTCAAGGATTTGGACAAGCATGTTTTGAGAAACATTAGCAGATTTAGATTGCGTGCTCATCACTTGAGAGTGGAGTCTGGTAAATGGCTTGGGGGTTCAAGTATCTGTGATAAGTGTGAGTGTGGGGAAGTCCAGGATGAAAAACATGTGCTTTTCTTTTGCAAATGTACTGAGGTGCGTGAGCTACGCACGAGATACAAGGACCATTTTGAGGAGATGTTTAAGACTTTGCGTGTGTTTGCTCCGCCCTCAAACGCTGACTTTATTCCATTCTTGGCTTGCCATCATACTATCACTGATCCTGAGATCAATGCTTTCCTAAACCAAGACTCATACAGACTTCTTAGATTTGTATCAGACTTGGTCTCAATTTTTGATACTGGTTGAGCTTGTTTCACCAGCTGCCATCAGCCAGAGTCTCGGGCTGTAGGCCACCATTGTAAACCCCTTGTAAACCCCTTAAAGAGCTTGGCCCACCGGGTCTTGACACTCATACAGCTACCAGGCTTGCTCTAAAGCTTCATGCTCATTCTGTTCAGTACGCTTATAAACTTGTTAGCACCAGACGCGCTTTTGAGAAGACTTCTCTCAACTCTCACCGCCAAGATCAGGCACGGGCTACTGCTAGTAACCCTCCTGATCCCCATTGACTTCTTTCTTATTTCTATTGGCGAAGGGGATACACGGTGCCTCGGCCCTAGGCATCCTCTTATCCTTTATTGATGCGGGGAGTGTCTTCACTGCCTGCGTACTTTTTCTTTTCTTTTCTCTCTTGGATCCTTGTTTAGTGTAGTTTTAGCCTCAGAGCTTCTTGGTCGAGGTGCCAGCCGGCTAGTCAGGGATTCTTTTCTTGGCACGCGCAGCTAGACTCAGCATGCACTATAGCATCTCGGTTTTCATCCCTCAGCTTGCGCGCTCAGATGTAGGCTGCCTGTGGTGCAAGTAGGCAAATGTCTGGCGTGCGTGCTTGCGTGCGTAAGAAAGAAATACTACGCAGTCCATGTCTGGCTGCTTGCATTAAGGAAAGGTCACCTGTCCTGAAAAAAAGGACCCCACCACACGTGGCGTGCGGAGTCTTGTCTTCCCTTTTCCTGGAAGCTGGTTCCTCTCCTCTGAGCAAGTTGGTCTTATTAACAACAACAGCTTGGCTAGCTGTGTCTACTTTGGGTTTCAAAAACCCTTTGGTCGCTCAATCAGAGACTTTTGCTACACTGTTAGTTACAATACCCTTTTTTAATGCATGCGGCTTGCTGGCATAGTCCTGTCTTTTCTTTTTCTCTAATCTTGCCTGTGGATGGGCTTCTTTAAGAAGCTCCTTCTCTGGTTTAAGATTAAAAAAACGAGGGTATTGATGTGGTGCCTGGTGGCGTCTTTGAGGCGAGACGTGAGAGTGAAATCCACTTGAACACAGCTCTTTGTCAGTGTCAACAAAAACCAAACAGGCTCAATGCACAGAGAGTAATGACATTACTCAGTTTAAAAGCACATATTCTTGTACCCAGTGTCCCTGGACTCCAACAAGTGTATACAAATAGCTTGCAGTGGAAAAAGGGTTTCCACTGCGACTGCAAAAACGATTGCATGTCCAATACATTGCATGTAGCCATCTTCCAGCAACCACCAAGGGGGTTGCAACTCTCCATCTCCTATACACATAGAAACTAGTTTCAAGCGTTCAAGCACCCAGAAAATTGAATGGTCCGTGGCAGAATCAGAAAAAATGTAAATGCCAGCATTTCTCAAGCAAGCGTATGGTCAATCACAGTGGTTTTTATGGCAGCGCGTGTTCACAGAACAGATTTGGCTCTGCCACAGGGCAGGGCGCCATTCTCCAATGCTTCAGAAACGTAATACTTAGCACCTTATTGATGCGCCCGCCATGCACTGATCAATGGCACCAGGATAGGCAAGCACGCAAATGCACAATGTAAAAAAGAGGGTCAGTTCCTCCCTCCCTAAAAAACCTCAAAGCCACCATGTTGCCATTTTCTCGGAAACCCATCCCTCCAACCACCTCAAAACCACCTTTTTGCTACCTTTCTGGTAACCCGTCGCACAGATACAAGCCAGAGTGACTACCTCTGATAAACTCTTGCTTTTCTATTTGGCCCAAACCCATTCCACAGGCAGGGACATCGCTCGCACCAATAGCTACTAAGATGCTTGCAACATCCCAGCGTCAAAGGCACCAATCATTGTTTGTCTAATCATCATGATCATCAGATGGCACTATGTGCAATTTGATTTATGAGCAAGCATTTCATCTGCTTCTTCCATACCTGCACAGGTTGCATCACTGGCAATCTGTGAGAGCTCAGCTGGCCGGCCTGGCGATGAGCTCCTGCTGATGTCAGCCCCTGCAAACCTAGGGGTTTCCTTGACCCCTGCCTTCCTGCTGTGGTGCCTGCAAGTGGTTCAGCACCACCGGTGAAAATGGTCAGAACAGAATCAGACCCAATGTATGGGCTGTGATCTCGGAAGCAGTTGCTGCAGGCAAGTGAGCATATTGGATTGATGTCAAGAGGCAATAGAGCATATTGGATCGGTGTCATGAGGCAATTGAGCAATTTGAATCAATGTCATGAACTTGCTGGCATGAAGGCCCTCTTGGGAATGGGGGCGTGGCATGGAAGTGAAGGGCGCACACGGCACATACACACACATGCCCCGATCAGGCCAATGTCAGCCCCTCAGCATCCGGCAAGCCTGTTTCGACATTTACACATGCACATCTCACTGCAACAAACATCTGACTGCATGCCTACGCATAAGGACAGCCTGTCAGAGACAACGCACAAAAGCATTGAATACACCTTGCTCAGGCTCACCTGTGAGGTGTCCCCCTTCTTGGGCTGCGAGATCGGAGGCAGTGTTGGTGACCCATTCTGCTGCTGCTGCTGCTGCTGCTGCTGCTGCGCGGGCTGAGATGCTGGGTTGGCCTGCTGCAGCATCTGCTCCTGCTGCTGCCGCAGCCGCTCCTCCTGCAACTGGTTGTGCGCGTCCTTGAGCTGCATGCGCAGGTCCATCTCAATCTTGGTCAGCAGCTGCACCAGCTGCTTGGCCTTGGGACGTGCCTCTGCATCTTGGGCGACACACCTGCATGTGTGTATGCATGGCGTGTATGTGTGTGTGTACGCTCGTGTGTATATGTGTGTACGTGTGTGTGCGCACGCGCACGCTACTGCTTCTCAAACCACTTGTCTGGAGGGTGGATGCTTGTGTGTCAGTGTGCGAGGGAGGGAAGGGATAACTGTGCTTCCAGGCTCAAAGGTAGGCTTGAAAAACAGCCAACATGGCTCGTCTACTAAGGTGGGCGTGGTGATAATAGCTGGAAAGCCGAGGAGCAGGTGTGCATAAGAGGTGCAGGCTGAGCAAACCTACTAGCAAGGCTGCGCAGAGGTGTAAGAAAGCAGCTGTGCTGGGCAGGGCAGGAATACGAAAGAGATGCAGGCTCAGCTGGGCAAGGCACGGATGCAAGAGGAATGCAGGACGAGCCAAATGGCAGCAGGTGTGAGCAGGGTTGCAAGACGAGCAGGCTGAGCAGGGATAACAGCTGGGTGCAAGACAACTGCAGGCAGAGCAGGGATAACGCAGGGAGAATAGAAGGGTTGCAAGTGCACAGCAGGCGGAGCAAGGATAATGGCAAGGTTGCAAGACAATGGCAGGATGAGTACGGATTTCAGCAGAGGGATGCAAGAGCACAGCAAGCTGAGCATGGCTGCATGGGGGTGCTGCAGGTAAGTCATTGTGCATATAACAGTGAGGCAACCTAAATGAGGGGAGAACGCTCGATCACACAGCCAAACACCTACATGTTGTACACCTCCTGCAACTGCGGCAACTGGTCAGCTGGCCATGGTGGACGCAGTCCGTGCTTCTGCACGCCCAGCACGATCTGGCCTGCAAGCCAAGAAAGAATACGCAATATAAGAAGTCATGCGCAATAAGAAGCTTAGATGCACTGTTGTTGGCACACACGGAACACACATACACACTGCAAGGCACACTGTTGCAAGCAGGCATGTGACACACTAAGGGGCACCTGGGCATACACCAAGTGCGCTGCACATGCAGCGCGCACACCACATGTAACGCACAACAGAAGCAACACACACCTTCCACCAGGTCCTTGTAGGGCTGAGAGCCGGTCGTCATCTCCCAGATGATGATGCCTGCATACCCAAGTGCACAAGGCGGGGGGGGACAAGAATCTGATGAGCGCCAACAAGTGCAGGCAGAACATTGTCAAGCTTGAACAGATGCAGGGAGTGCATTGTCAAGCTTGAACAGATGCAGGGAATGCATTGTCAAGCTTGAACAGATGCAGGGAATGCATTGTCAAGCTTGAACAGATGCAGGGAGTGCATTGTCGAGCTTGAACAGATGCAGGCAGAACATTGTCGAGCTTGAACAGATGCAGGCAGAACATTGTCAAGCTTGAACAGATGCAGGGAGTGCATTGTCGAGCTTCTCAGCCTCAAGCTTGCACAAAGAGAAGCCATGCAGCTCATCCAAACAGCTGCTGATGCTGGTGTGCAGTGCCTCAATGACATTTCCTCAGGAGTAATTACAGACGGGTGGCATAATATGTACCACTGCGTCCCTAAGCGCGCATCAGATAAAATGCTGCTGCAAGCGGCAGAGCTGACGCACCAAGTGAGTAGATGTCTGCGGCCTTGCCCACAATGCCGCTGAACACCTCAGGTGCAGCATACACGAGTGTACCGCCTGCCTTGGACACCTTCTGTGGATTGCTGCTGCTCACCAGGTGAGACAAGCCTGCATTGACACAAAACCATTCAGGTAAAAGGTCATGTCTTAACGCAAAAGAGCGGCTTACGGTTGATGCTGCTTGCGAGGTGAGACAAGCCTGCATTGACACAAAACCATTCAGGTAAAAGGTCATGTCTTAACGCAAAAGAGCGGCTTACGGTTGATGCTGCTTGCGAGGTGAGACAAGCCTGCATTGACACAAAACCATTCAGGTAAAAGGTCATGTCTTAACGCAAAAGAGCGGCTTACGGTTGATGCTGCTTGCGAGGTGAGACAAGCCTGCATTGACACAAAACCATTCAGGTAAAAGGTCATGTCTTAACGCAAAAGAGCGGCTTACGGTTGATGCTGCTTGCGAGGTGAGACAAGCCTGCATTGACACAAAACCATTCAGGTAAAAGGTCATGTCTTAACGCAAAAGAGCGGCTTACGGTTGATGCTGCTTGCGAGGTTAGACAAGCCTGCATTGACACAAAACCATTCAGGTAAAAGGTCATGTCTTAACGCAAAAGAGCGGCTTATGGTTGATGCTGCTTGCGAGGTGAGACCAGTCTGCACAAACCAATACCATGAAGGTAAAAAAAGCACCCAGGGAAAGGTTGAGCTTTTGTGAGGATTAGCAGCATGCGATTGCTGCAGCTCATAAGGTGAGGCAGGCAGGCATGCATGAACAAAAAGCACAGTTAAAAGGATAAATTCAAGTTGATCTTTTTCTATTATGCGTTGGAGCCGCAGCGTTTGTAATTTTGCATGTGCGCACAAGGTGAGACAAGCCTGCACAGACATAAAGCCACACAACATGGTGGTGATGAGTTGTGCCTCTGGATTTGGGTCAACATAAATTGCGGCTTTGCGAAAAGGGACTCGAGAGCAAGTAGATCCATGCACCGGGTGGGAGGTGCTTCGCATCAAACCTAGGTTCCCTTTTGTACATGCTTTCACTTACCAAAATCGATGACTTGTGCATTGAACCCACGTACATCCACCCGACTCCCCTTCAGTAGCACGTTGCCAGGCTTTAAATCTCCATGTACGACCCGCAGGTGGTGCAAATGCTCGATGCCCTGCACAAACACATACATGAGCACAAAGGGTCTCTTTCAGCCTGAAAGCTTACTTACAGGCAGCATGCATGATGATGGGATTGAGAGCACTCATGATCTGGGTTGTGTAGGCACACATGGTCAGTGGGTTGCACGAGCACATACAACCAGGCACACGACCAGGGGGTTGTGTAAACACACATGGTCAGTGGTTTGCATGAGCACACATGACCAGGGGGTTGTGTAAGCACACATGGTCAGTGGGTTGTGTGAGCACACATGACCAGTTAGTCGAATGAGCATACATGGTCAGTGGGTAGTATGAGCATACATGTCAGTGGGTTGTGTAAGCACACATCATCAGGCTTGTTCGAGCACACATGGTCAGTGGGTTGTGTGAAAACATGATGTGGATTGTGTGAGCACATATAATCTGTGTGTGTGTGTGTGTGTGTGTGTGTGTGTGTGTGTGAGGGCAAGCTAGGAGAAGAGAGTGAGCCCATGACCTTCTTGTACTCTGCTAATTTTAGCTGTACATGCTCGCAGCTGTGCTTGCATTCTGGTTGTGCGTTAAGTGAGGGGTGCTCGGCAACAACAGCTCTTCAAATAGACAGATGGGCCGCAATGAATCTCCCCCCCCACTGACAAGCAGCGCAGCGCACTCACATCATGAGCAAGCATTGCAAAACATGGCCGAGATGAGAGGAGTGTGCTGTTGCGGTGGAATCAGCAGCACTGGCGCGCCTGCGTAATCTGGCAGTCTGCAGTTGTACCTAAATTGGGTACCACCAACTGAAGTGAGCAGCAGTGGCGCACCTGCGCAATCTCCTTGGCAGTCCGCAGTAGCGCACGATAGCGCACCCGGGCCTCGCGATCATTGCCACTTGCACTCACAGGACGGAACATGCCTTTCAAGATAGGGCGCACCAGGGATCCATAGTCACAGAAGTCCATGATGATGACTGCGAGAAGCACATTAGAAACCAGGTTTGAAGAAGAAGAATGTGTGTGTGTACACACACACAAACATATATATATATATATATATATATATATAAAAGAATGTGTGTATATCTAGATAGAAGAATGTGTGTACATGTGTACACACACACACAAACATATACATATATATACCATCCAGGTGAAACCAGGGTACAAAAAGTGGCCATCCTAGATTATTGACTTGCATCCAGAGGATGTTGTGACAAAGTGTCAGTGGAAAACCCTCCGATGCAGTGCTTGCATGCCTTTGGTGACCACTTAAACCAAGGACCTTCTAAAATGAGATTGATAGGAGCAGTAAGTTGACAGAAGCAGCTCAGCAGAGGAGATTCAACTAGTCATGCGCCACCACTGCGCTGGTGATCAGTCCCACCATCAGACCCCTTCAAGGATTGCCTGAAGCCTAGGCAAAGGGAGCGTGAACAGATGGTTCACAGAAAGACAGAAATGGGTATTTCAAACGCTCTGGCAAAGGCAACGGTTCAAAAAAGCAGACTTGAGCATAGGCTTCATGTGTCACCCCAGCGTCCGGGAATACCAGGCTGTCTCTCACATCCCCTCTCAACCTTCCACACGTGTGCTTGCGGTCAACGAGCAAGCTGACACTGTGACAGAGCAAGCAAAACGCGCACTGTCACTCTCATGCAGTCGCATGATGAAACTGGACACACACACACACCTGTAAGGAAGTCGCCTGCCTTGGCCCCAGTGGTGAGCAAAATGTCCTTCCATTTTGCAGCAGCCCCAGGAAGGGTGCGCCCCCTGACCAACATGTCAGGCACAGGGGAAGGTAGACCAAAGCCATCGCCTGACACAAATTCCTGCAAGAGGCAAAGGTGGTGGTAAGCTCAAGGTTGCTTCACCTCCTCCTGACAATGATATTGACTTTTTGCTCTGGTTTGCAAGCGTGGCGGAGGACAGAATCCTGGTGTGCGGAAAAAGCACACCCAGAAAGGAGAGCAGGCAGCAGGAGCTGCAGCAGCGCATAAAGCACATATGTGCTCAAGAAAAGGCAGAGTCCTGTGTGCTGATAATGCTCAAAGCAGGCGGCTGACCAGAAATGAAGGTGTGCACAAGACCATACATCCGTTTACGGTTCCAGTCCTTCCATTCATACACATGCATCTTGACAGAAACCCCAGAAGCGCAGAGGAAACAGGCAGCATAGGAATCCCAGTTTCCCCTGCTATTGAACGCCCACACTGCCATCCTCACCCGAGATCCATTGCCTTGCAGGGTAGAGCCATTGTCACTTGGGGCCTGCGGTGATGCCAATCAACAACCACCATGCCACAGCGTTACTAACGAGACCAGGCTGACAGCAATGAACGAATCAGGGAGACTCTTGCCATCCTTGTAAAGAATGCATGCTTAGGTGAACGTTCTTGCCACGTGTGTTCATTCCAGCAATATGCACAAGTTTGTTTGCACGTTCTTGCAGAGGCACATCCACAAACTCCAACGCCTTTGTGCTCGGTTCTGGATACCGGAGCCCATTAAATGTGAAAATGTCCAAACACTAGTTTCTGCATGGGCTTTGTGAGCTACCTCGGTCACTCACACATTTCCTTTTTCAACAACAACCAAATAGTCCTCTTCAAGAAGTGCTCTTCAGCCTATTTGCTGCAGTATCTGAGTATCTGTGGCTGCTGCTCGCATAACACTCACCCCTTGTGGCTCAGTCTCTTCCAAAACATGCCGCACAAACTCCTCGTTAATGCGCGCACACCTCGTCTCATAGGTCTGCACAATGTTGGGGTGACACCTGCCGAATACAGCGTTCAGGGGACAGTGCAACACAACAGAACAGCTCAACGGAAGATTAATGAGGAGCAGTACATAGGAGTAATATATCCTCACTTTGAAACATTTCCTTGTATGCCTGCACTGCTTGGGGAGCCTCTGTGGAAGCGTGCCTGTATTGTTACATACAGGCACGCTTCCACAGAGGCTTGCCAGGCCATGCATGTTATACCGCACAAGTGTGAGCACATCTAAGCTGGTGCACATTCAACTGTGTAATGGCGCCCACCACTAGCAGTATATCAGTGTTCTCCAATCCAAAAAGGTTAGGGATGAGGCTTTTGAAAGGGCCTCTAAAGCCCTATCCTAATTGCAGAACTGCCAACATAACCAACAATGACGAAATCCCCCACAGGGTAAAGTCACCCATGAGCTCTTTGCACAGCAGAGGGCCTTTTTGTGAGAGCCTCATTTTGAAACATATCCTTGTATGCCTGCACTGCTTGGGGAGCCTCTGTGGAAGCGTGCCTGTATTGTTACATACAGGCACGCTTCCACAGAGGCTTGCCAGGCCATGCATGTTATACCGCACAAGTGTGAGCACATCTAAGCTGGTGCACATTCAACTGTGTAATGGCGCCCACCACTAGCAGTAGATCAGTGTTCTCCAATCCAAAAAGGTTAGGGATGAGGCTTTTAAAAGGGTCTCAAAAGCCCTATCCTAATTGCAGAACTGCTAACATGACCAACAATGACCAAATCCCCCACAGGGTAAAGTCACCCATGAGCTCTTTGCACAGCAGAGGGCCTCTTTGTGAGAGCCTCATTTTGAAACATATCCTTGTATGCCTGCACTGCTTGGGGAGCCTCTGTGGAAGCGTGCCTGTATTGTTACACACAGGCACGCTTCCACAGAGGCTTGCCAGGCCATGCATGTTATACCGCACAGGTGTGAGCACATCTAAGCTGGTGCACATTCAACTGTGTAATGGCGCCCACCACTAGCAGTAGATCAGTGTTCTCCAATCCAAAAAGGTTAGGGATGAAACTTTTAAAAGGGTCTCAAAAGCCCTATCCTAATTGCAGAACTGCTAACATGACCAACAATGACCAAATCCCCCACAGGGTAAAGTCACCCATGAGCTCTTTGCACAGCAGAGGGCCTTTTTGTGAGAGCCTCATTTTGAAACATATCCTTGTATGCCTGCACTGCTTGGGGAGCCTCTGTGGAAGCGTGCCTGTATTGTTACATACAGGCACGCTTCCACAGAGGCTTGCCAGGCCATGCATGTTATACCGCACAAGTGTGAGCACATCTAAGCTGGTGCACATTCAACTGTGTAATGGCGCCCACCACTAGCAGTAGATCAGTGTTCTCCAATCCAAAAAGGTTAGGGATGAGGCTTTTGAAAGGGTCTCTAAAGCCTTATCCTAATTGCAGAACTGTCAACATGACCAACAATGACGAAATCCCCCACAGGGTAAAGTCACCCATGAGCTCTTTGCACAGCAGAGGGCCTCTTTGTGAGAGCCTCATTTTGAAACATATCCTTGTATGCCTACACTGCTTGGGGAGCCTCTGTGGAAGCGTGCCTGTATGTAACAATACAGGCACGCTTCCACAGAGGCTTGCCAGGCCATGCATGTTATACCGCACAAGTGTGAGCACATCTAAGCTGGTGCACATTCAACTGTGTAATGGCGCCCACCACTAGCAGTAGCCTACTGAGATCAGTGTTCTCCAATCCAAAAAGGTTAGGGATGAGGCTTTTGAAAGGGTCTCTAAAGCTTTATCCTAATTGCAGAACTGCCAACATGACCAACAATGACGAAATCCCCCACAGGGTAAAGTCACCCATGAGCTCTTTGCACAGCAGAGGGCCTTTTTGTGAGAGCCTCATTTTGAAACATATCCTTGTATGCCTACACTGCTTGGGGAGCCTCTGTGGAAGCGTGCCTGTATTGTTACATACAGGCACGCTTCCACAGAGGCTTGCCAGGCCATGCATGTTATACCGCACAAGTGTGAGCACATCTAAGCTGGTGCACATTCAACTGTGTAATGGCGCCCACCACTAGCAGTAGATCAGTGTTCTCCAATCCAAAAAGGTTAGGGATGAGGCTTTTAAAAGGGTCTCAAAAGCCCTATCCTAATTGCAGAACTGCTAACATGACCAACAATGACGAAATCCCCCACAGGGTAAAGTCACCCATGAGCTCTTTGCACAGCAGAGGGCCTTTTTGTGAGAGCCTCATTTTGAAACATATCCTTGTATGCCTACACTGCTTGGGGAGCCTCTGTGGAAGCGTGCCTGTATTGTTACATACAGGCACGCTTCCACAGAGGCTTGCCAGGCCATGCATGTTATACCGCACAAGTGTGAGCACATCTAAGCTGGTGCACATTCAACTGTGTAATGGCGCCCACCACTAGCAGTAGATCAGTGTTCTCCAATCCAAAAAGGTTAGGGATGAGGCTTTTGAAAGGGTCTCTAAAGCCTTATCCTAATTGCAGAACTGCTAACATGACCAACAATGACCAAATCCCCCACAGGGTAAAGTCACCCATGAGCTCTTTGCACAGCAGAGGGCCTTTTTGTGAGAGCCTCATTTTGAAACATATCCTTGTATGCCTGCACTGCTTGGGGAGCCTCTGTGGAAGCGTGCCTGTATTGTTACATACAGGCACGCTTCCACAGAGGCTTGCCAGGCCATGCATGTTATACCGCACAAGTGTGAGCACATCTAAGCTGGTGCACATTCAACTGTGTAATGGCGCCCACCACTAGCAGTAGATCAGTGTTCTCCAATCCAAAAAGGTTAGGGATGAGGCTTTTGAAAGGGTCTTTAAAGCATTATCCTAATTGCAGAACTGCTAACATGACCAACAATGACGAAATCCCCCACAGGGTAAAGTCACCCATGAGCTCTTTGCACAGCAGAGGGCCTTTTTGTGAGAGCCTCATTTTGAAACATGTCCTTGTATGCCTACACTGCTTGGGGAGCCTCTGTGGAAGCGTGCCTGTATTGTTACATACAGGCACGCTTCCACAGAGGCTTGCCAGGCCATGCATGTTATACTGCACAAGTGTGAGCACATCTAAGCTGGTGCACATTCAACTGTGTAATGGCGCCCACCACTAGCAGTAGATCAGTGTTCTCCAATCCAAAAAGGTTAGGGATGAGGCTTTTGAAAGGGTCTCTAAAGCCTTATCCTAATTGCAGAACTGTCAACATGACCAACAATGACGAAATCCCCCACAGGGTAAAGTCACCCATGAGCTCTTTGCACAGCAGAGGGCCTCTTTGTGAGAGCCTCATTTTGAAACATATCCTTGTATGCCTACACTGCTTGGGGAGCCTCTGTGGAAGCGTGCCTGTATTGTTACATACAGGCACGCTTCCACAGAGGCTTGCCAGGCCATGCATGTTATACCGCACAAGTGTGAGCACATCTAAGCTGGTGCACATTCAACTGTGTAATGGCGCCCACCACTAGCAGTAGCCTACTGAGATCAGTGTTCTCCAATCCAAAAAGGTTAGGGATGAGGCTTTTGAAAGGGTCTCTAAAGCTTTATCCTAATTGCAGAACTGCCAACATGACCAACAATGACGAAATCCCCCACAGGGTAAAGTCACCCATGAGCTCTTTGCACAGCAGAGGGCCTTTTTGTGAGAGCCTCATTTTGAAACATATCCTTGTATGCCTACACTGCTTGGGGAGCCTCTGTGGAAGCGTGCCTGTATTGTTACATACAGGCACGCTTCCACAGAGGCTTGCCAGGCCATGCATGTTATACCGCACAAGTGTGAGCACATCTAAGCTGGTGCACATTCAACTGTGTAATGGCGCCCACCACTAGCAGTAGATCAGTGTTCTCCAATCCAAAAAGGTTAGGGATGAGGCTTTTAAAAGGGTCTCAAAAGCCCTATCCTAATTGCAGAACTGCTAACATGACCAACAATGACGAAATCCCCCACAGGGTAAAGTCACCCATGAGCTCTTTGCACAGCAGAGGGCCTCTTTGTGAGAGCCTCATTTTGAAACATATCCTTGTATGCCTACACTGCTTGGGGAGCCTCTGTGGAAGCGTGCCTGTATTGTTACATACAGGCACGCTTCCACAGAGGCTTGCCAGGCCATGCATGTTATACCGCACAAGTGTGAGCACATCTAAGCTGGTGCACATTCAACTGTGTAATGGCGCCCACCACTAGCAGTAGATCAGTGTTCTCCAATCCAAAAAGGTTAGGGATGAGGCTTTTGAAAGGGTCTCTAAAGCCTTATCCTAATTGCAGAACTGCTAACATGACCAACAATGACCAAATCCCCCACAGGGTAAAGTCACCCATGAGCTCTTTGCACAGCAGAGGGCCTTTTTGTGAGAGCCTCATTTTGAAACATATCCTTGTATGCCTGCACTGCTTGGGGAGCCTCTGTGGAAGCGTGCCTGTATTGTTACATACAGGCACGCTTCCACAGAGGCTTGCCAGGCCATGCATGTTATACCGCACAAGTGTGAGCACATCTAAGCTGGTGCACATTCAACTGTGTAATGGCGCCCACCACTAGCAGTAGATCAGTGTTCTCCAATCCAAAAAGGTTAGGGATGAGGCTTTTGAAAGGGTCTCTAAAGCATTATCCTAATTGCAGAACTGCTAACATGACCAACAATGACGAAATCCCCCACAGGGTAAAGTCACCCATGAGCTCTTTGCACAGCAGAGGGCCTTTTTGTGAGAGCCTCATTTTGAAACATGTCCTTGTATGCCTACACTGCTTGGGGAGCCTCTGTGGAAGCGTGCCTGTATTGTTACATACAGGCACGCTTCCACAGAGGCTTGCCAGGCCATGCATGTTATACCGCACAAGTGTGAGCACATCTAAGCTGGTGCACATTCAACTGTGTAATGGCGCCCACCACTAGCAGTAGATCAGTGTTCTCCAATCCAAAAAGGTTAGGGATGAGGCTTTTAAAAGGGTCTCAAAAGCCCTATCCTAATTGCAGAACTGCTAACATGACCAACAATGACCAAATCCCCCACAGGGTAAAGTCACCCATGAGCTCTTTGCACAGCAGAGGGCCTTTTTGTGAGAGCCTCATTTTGAAACATATCCTTGTATGCCTGCACTGCTTGGGGAGCCTCTGTGGAAGCGTGCCTGTATTTTTAAATACAGGCACGCTTCCACAGAGGCTTGCCAGGCCATGCATGTTATACCGCACAAGTGTGAGCACATCTAAGCTGGTGCACATTCAACTGTGTAATGGCGCCCACCACTAGCAGTAGATCAGTGTTCTCCAATCCAAAAAGGTTAGGGATGAGGCTTTTGAAAGGGTCTCTAAAGCCTTATCCTAATTGCAGAACTGCTAACATGACCAACAATGACGAAATCCCCCACAGGGTAAAGTCACCCATGAGCTCTTTGCACAGCAGAGGGCCTCTTTGTGAGAGCCTCATTTTGAAACATATCCTTGTATGCCTGCACTGCTTGGGGAGCCTCTGTGGAAGCGTGCCTGTATTGTTACATACAGGCACGCTTCCACAGAGGCTTGCCAGGCCATGCATGTTATACCGCACAAGTGTGAGCACATCTAAGCTGGTGCACATTCAACTGTGTAATGGCGCCCACCACTAGCAGTAGATCAGTGTTCTCCAATCCAAAAAGGTTAGGGATGAGGCTTTTGAAAGGGTCTCTAAAGCCTTATCCTAATTGCAGAACTGCTAACATGACCAACAATGACCAAATCCCCCACAGGGTAAAGTCACCCATGAGCTCTTTGCACAGCAGAGGGCCTTTTTGTGAGAGCCTCATTTTGAAACATATCCTTGTATGCCTGCACTGCTTGGGGAGCCTCTGTGGAAGCGTGCCTGTATTGTTACATACAGGCACGCTTCCACAGAGGCTTGCCAGGCCATGCATGTTATACCGCACAAGTGTGAGCACATCTAAGCTGGTGCACATTCAACTGTGTAATGGCGCCCACCACTAGCAGTAGATCAGTGTTCTCCAATCCAAAAAGGTTAGGGATGAGGCTTTTGAAAGGGTCTCTAAAGCATTATCCTAATTGCAGAACTGCTAACATGACCAACAATGACGAAATCCCCCACAGGGTAAAGTCACCCATGAGCTCTTTGCACAGCAGAGGGCCTTTTTGTGAGAGCCTCATTTTGAAACATGTCCTTGTATGCCTACACTGCTTGGGGAGCCTCTGTGGAAGCGTGCCTGTATTGTTACATACAGGCACGCTTCCACAGAGGCTTGCCAGGCCATGCATGTTATACCGCACAAGTGTGAGCACATCTAAGCTGGTGCACATTCAACTGTGTAATGGCGCCCACCACTAGCAGTAGATCAGTGTTCTCCAATCCAAAAAGGTTAGGGATGAGGCTTTTAAAAGGGTCTCAAAAGCCCTATCCTAATTGCAGAACTGCTAACATGACCAACAATGACCAAATCCCCCACAGGGTAAAGTCACCCATGAGCTCTTTGCACAGCAGAGGGCCTTTTTGTGAGAGCCTCATTTTGAAACATATCCTTGTATGCCTGCACTGCTTGGGGAGCCTCTGTGGAAGCGTGCCTGTATTGTTACATACAGGCACGCTTCCACAGAGGCTTGCCAGGCCATGCATGTTATACCGCACAAGTGTGAGCACATCTAAGCTGGTGCACATTCAACTGTGTAATGGCGCCCACCACTAGCAGTAGATCAGTGTTCTCCAATCCAAAAAGGTTAGGGATGAGGCTTTTGAAAGGGTCTCTAAAGCCTTATCCTAATTGCAGAACTGCTAACATGACCAACAATGACGAAATCCCCCACAGGGTAAAGTCACCCATGAGCTCTTTGCACAGCAGAGGGCCTTTTTGTGAGAGCCTCATTTTGAAACATATCCTTGTATGCCTGCACTGCTTGGGGAGCCTCTGTGGAAGCGTGCCTGTATTGTTACATACAGGCACGCTTCCACAGAGGCTTGCCAGGCCATGCATGTTATACCGCACAAGTGTGAGCACATCTAAGCTGGTGCACATTCAACTGTGTAATGGCGCCCACCACTAGCAGTAGATCAGTGTTCTCCAATCCAAAAAGGTTAGGGATGAGGCTTTTGAAAGGGTCTCTAAAGCCTTATCCTAATTGCAGAACTGCTAACATGACCAACAATGACGAAATCCCCCACAGGGTAAAGTCACCCATGAGCTCTTTGCACAGCAGAGGGCCTTTTTGTGAGAGCCTCATTTTGAAACATATCCTTGTATGCCTGCACTGCTTGGGGAGCCTCTGTGGAAGCGTGCCTGTATGTAACAATACAGGCACGCTTCCACAGAGGCTTGCCAGGCCATGCATGTTATACTGCACAAGTGTGAGCACATCTAAGCTGGTGCACATTCAACTGTGTAATGGCGCCCACCACTAGCAGTAGCCTACTGAGATCAGTGTTCTCCAATCCAAAAAGGTTAGGGATGAGGCTTTTGAAAGGGTCTCTAAAGCCTTATCCTAATTGCAGAACTGTCAACATGACCAACAATGACGAAATCCCCCACAGGGTAAAGTCACCCATGAGCTCTTTGCACAGCAGAGGGCCTCTTTGTGAGAGCCTCATTTTGAAACATATCCTTGTATGCCTGCACTGCTTGGGGAGCCTCTGTGGAAGCGTGCCTGTATTGTTACATACAGGCACGCTTCCACAGAGGCTTGCCAGGCCATGCATGTTATACTGCACAAGTGTGAGCACATCTAAGCTGGTGCACATTCAACTGTGTAATGGCGCCCACCACTAGCAGTAGCCTACTGAGATCAGTGTTCTCCAATCCAAAAAGGTTAGGGATGAGGCTTTTGAAAGGGTCTCTAAAGCCCTATCCTAATTGCAGAACTGCTAACATGACCAACAATGACCAAATCCCCCACAGGGTAAAGTCACCCATGAGCTCTTTGCACAGCAGAGGGCCTCTTTGTGAGAGCCTCATTTTGAAACATATCCTTGTATGCCTGCACTGCTTGGGGAGCCTCTGTGGAAGCGTGCCTGTATGTAACAATACAGGCACGCTTCCACAGAGGCTTGCCAGGCCATGCATGTTATACCGCACAAGTGTGAGCACATCTAAGCTGGTGCACATTCAACTGTGTAATGGCGCCCACCACTAGCAGTAGCCTACTGAGATCAGTGTTCTCCAATCCAAAAAGGTTAGGGATGAGGCTTTTGAAAGGGTCTCTAAAGCCCTATCCTAATTGCAGAACTGCTAACATGACCAACAATGACGAAATCCCCCACAGGGTAAAGTCACCCATGAGCTCTTTGCACAGCAGAGGGCCTTTTTGTGAGAGCCTCATTTTGAAACATATCCTTGTATGCCTGCACTGCTTGGGGAGCCTCTGTGGAAGCGTGCCTGTATTGTTACATACAGGCACGCTTCCACAGAGGCTTGCCAGGCCATGCATGTTATACCGCACAAGTGTGAGCACATCTAAGCTGGTGCACATTCAACTGTGTAATGGCGCCCACCACTAGCAGTAGATCAGTGTTCTCCAATCCAAAAAGGTTAGGGATGAGGCTTTTAAAAGGGTCTCAAAAGCCCTATCCTAATTGCAGAACTGCTAACATGACCAACAATGACCAAATCCCCCACAGGGTAAAGTCACCCATGAGCTCTTTGCACAGCAGAGGGCCTTTTTGTGAGAGCCTCATTTTGAAACATATCCTTGTATGCCTGCACTGCTTGGGGAGCCTCTGTGGAAGCGTGCCTGTATTGTTACATACAGGCACGCTTCCACAGAGGCTTGCCAGGCCATGCTTGTTATACCGCACAAATGTGAGCACATCCAAGCTGGTGCACATTCAACTGTGTAATGGCGCCCACCACTAGCAGTAGATCAGTGTTCTCCAATCCAAAAAGGTTAGGGATGAGGCTTTTAAAAGTGTCTCAAAAGCCCTATCCTAATTGCAGAACTGCTAACATGACCAACAATGACCAAATCCCCCACAGGGTAAAGTCACCCATGAGCTCTTTGCTCAGCAGAGGACCTCTTTGTGAGAGCCTCAATTTGAAACAGGGTTAAAGTCATTCGTGATTCGTGAATTTCAAAGAATGCTGAAGGTGGCCTTTAAATTCTGAACGCTGAAATTGGCTGTTGGAGTGCGCGGTAACACTCGGAGGTGAAAATTGTTGGGAAGGCCTTGAGAGACCTTCAGTTCCCATGCCCTGCAGCCACCTCATGTGTATGATCATACACACAAATCTACAAATAAAATTCACTGATTGCTACCCCTCCAAATTCTATTTCACGTGCTCCTTTTCGCCTGTAAACCAACCCTCCCCATTCTAGTCAGTATTGCTGGATTCCTCCTCCTGCTGCCCCCCCTCCTCCTCCCCCTCCTCATCCTCATCAATAGCCACCCAAATGTCCTCAGCTGCTGTATACTTGGCCAACCCATAGCCAGGAACTTGCAAGAAGTGTAGCCTGATGCGCATGGCACCTCCATGAAACACATGCAGCAGCTCACATAGCTTGCACTTGTTCTTCCGTTGCTTCAACCCATCCATGCCTTCATGCTGAACCAATGTGACATAATCCCACTCAGGGCCCTTCTCTCTTGGCATTGTTAATTATGTATGGCCTTGGTGGTGGTTGGGGGGTCAGTTGGGGCCCCTCCCACCCAAGACCCTCCCTCCTCAATAGGCCCTCTAAATTCGCGCACTTACGTGACGAACACGTATTTAACGTATTTACACGATGGCTACCTCCCAAACCCACGAATGACCCAACCTTGTTCTGAAACATATCCTTGTATGCCTGCACTGCTTGGGGAGCCTCTGTGGAAGCGTGCCTGTATTGTTACATACAGGCACGCTTCCACAGAGGCTTGCCAGGCCATGCTTGTTATACCGCACAAATGTGAGCACATCCAAGCTGGTGCACATTCAACCGTGTAACGGCGCCCACCACTAGCAGTAGATCAGTGTTCTCCAATCCAAAAAGGTTAGGGATGAGGCTTTTGAAAGGGTCTCTAGAGCCCTATCCTAATTGCAGAACTGCCAATATGATCAACAGTGACGAAATCCCCCACAGGGTAAAGTCACCCACAAGCTCTTTGCACAGCAGAGGGCCTCTTTGTGAGAGCTGCGAGGCAAAACACTCATGTCATTTCCTTCCCACTTACAGCTCTTTGCACAGCAGGGCCTCCTTGTAGGAGCTGCTCTTGAACAACTCAGGGGAGCTGGAGGGCACGAGCTTCACCGCCACAGGCGCGGAGCGCCACACAGCCTGTGACGTACGCACGCGAGTTAAAGTGCACACACTTGATAAAAACCATGAGAAGCTGGAGGGTGTAAGCTTCACCGCCACAGGTGCCGACCGACACCCAGTCCGTAACCCTAAGGGTGAAAGTGCATGCACACGCTTGCTAACAGCCATACCCAGAGATCTGAGCTGTCCTTCCAGGCATGAAATAACCGATGCTTATACCTAGATTGAAGTGCAATATATGGCGCTGGTTGCTTGTTGGTGGGTGACATCTTTGTGATTGCTGCAAGATCCTGAAAATCTAGGTCAGCATGTGTAGCCCTCAATTTCCGAGATTGTGCAGCAAGCACAAAGGTCCCTGCAGACCTCTGCCCCTGGCTTAATTCATACATACACACTCATTAACCCAGCAGGAGAACAATGCAGTGCTCACGGCAGGAACCCAACGATTGCCTGTACTGCAAGGGTCCTCAACTTGAAGCTTGAGACGGTGAGGATCCATGGCCTGGCCACATTAAAAAACTAAATTATGTCTGTTTCATGGGCAGCGTTTCATTCGTACTTCATGTACAGGTATCCAGCTCCTGTCACTGAATCAAGGACACACACACATACACAGAGTCTATCAGTTTGTCAGTCAGTGAGTCAGACAAGCGTCTCATGATACATCTACCCCAGCCATCACCCATCACTGAGGCGGCTGAGCACAACCATGGGGCCACGTCCTGAGAAGCACTGAGGCATAATTTGTGTGCAGGCCTACCTTGAACACCTTCCCGTATCCCCCTGCACCAATGTATTTCAGGTCGTGCAAATCATCAAACAGCTCCTCTGGACGTGTGAGGGCAAAGGTCTGCCGAGCACGGTCCCACGCGCTGGAGGTGACTTCTGTGAAAACATGTGCACGGGTGAGCAGTCAGCGTTTAAAATTGAGCCATCAGCCAGTTGTCGTCCATTGCCACGCGCAATACCAGCAGCAGTAAGGCAGACATCTGATCATGCCACTGACTGACCAAGGAGAACCTGATGAGTCAGCGCACGTCAGAGCTGCAAAAAATGGCAATATGTCTCTGGCACATGGCACCCATATGTTGCAGGCACGTGGATATAATGAAGGCCTGTGAGCTGAAGAAGGCAACCACTAATTTTTCATGTCCTGCCTTGATTAATGCAGGTCTCTTGAGTACACAAGAAAGTGACCCTTGTTGATTGACATTACTCTACAGCAACGCTTTTGGTGAATGCTTACATGAAGCACGCATCAAAGGGAAGAGGTGAGAAATTGAGTGTGATGCATTGTGAACTCTTTCAAGGTAACGTGAGGGAACACTTAGTCCTGCAGCATTACCCTGGGGATGCGCACCATTGCAACTACAGAACCCTCATGCTTGAGCCTGCCCATGGCTTGCCCAGCATTGACGTACCGCTAGATGATGAAGTATTTTTGCTAGATGTTCGTGCAGGACTGTTATCGCTCTGTTGCTGGCCCTGCTGGCCCTGCTGCTGCGGCTGTGGCAGCTGGTCCTGCTGCTCCTCTTGTTCTACCTGCTGCTGGTCTTGCTGCTCCTGGTCTTGCTGCTGCTCCTCAGGATGGCTCTTTGCCAATGTGCCCTTGCCATTCACCTCCTGCTTGGTCCCGTTCTGCTCGGCTGCACCTTGCTCCTTCTTTTGCTGCTGCTGCTGCTGCTCTTGGTGCTGGTTCTGCTGGTTCTGCTGCCCTTCTCCATGTGCCACCGGTGCCTTTTTCTGTTGCTTATCTTGGCTCGGCTTGGCCTTCTCCTCTGAAGACGCACAGATTCCCATCTTTCTCGACGGTGCGCGATCCAGCGTGCGAGCTTACTAAGTGCACGCGCTCACCCAGCACAGCAGTGGAAAGCACTCATCTCAAACAAGGAGGGAACGCATGTTACAACGAACAGAGAAACTGGTTCATTATTTTTGCGATAGCATTCATCAAACACAAAATTGTGTGGGAGATATTTTGACCCCTTTGACAAAACCCAAATGTGACGTGAAACAACACGGCCGGTTGTATGATTTGCAGCCCAATTAAAAAAATTGCCATTGGGACAGCTGCCCCTGTCATGCTGCAGCATGGACGTTGGGGGAAACCGGCCAAAACGCAGGTGTGTGGGATATGTTTGTGCTTGTTTGTTTTATGCACATGTGCAAATATACGCTGCATGTGTGTGCAAAGGCATGCCTTGCAAGGACGCATAAATCCCCTAGGGCATGTATGTACTGTCCATGCGTGCATGGGTGCATGCGAGGGTGCGTGCGTGTGCGTGTGTGCGCGTGCGTGCAGGTGTGCAGGTCTGCCGTCGGTGCTGCGTTATTGCAATTACCTGCACGTCTGATATTTTGCCTGCTTGCCCATAAACCTCATGCCAAATTCCTTTTGATCTTGGAAGGCTGCTATATTGCAGCAAAGGTCCATTGTTTGCATTAGCTGCAAAGCCCATTGTTTTTGTGTGTCCGACTTTTTGCTGCATGCGCTGACAAGACGCATCCAAGGATCCACAGGCAGGCCCACAGCAGCATGCTCACCTTCTTGCAAAGGTGCATCCTGCATTACTTTTTGTGTATCAGGGGTACAGCAGGTCCGGCAGCATCAGAATTAATGGCGTGAAGACCAGAGCTACGTGGAGGTAGGCAGAATGATCTGTTTTGTACTTTACAACAGAGCCAACTCTTTCACCTAAATATGTTTACAATGGTTGCAATGGTGAGGATACCTAAGACAATCAAGTGGAATATAGGCCTGAAATGCTGGGCTTAGCTGTTGTCCTCTTGCTTTTCACCAAGTCATATCCTTGCAACAGTCACCCTTGTTTGACAAACATTCACGCTCCCAGGCAGTCTTGTTTTTGTCCTGTGCTTGCACGTGTTGCCTCTGCACAGCACTGGTGGCCAGATCTCTGCTCAACAAGGAGTACTTACTTGCATTTTCTTGCTGTCCATGCTCAACAAGGAGTACTTACTTGCATTTTCTTGCTGTCCACTCCTCAACTGCAGCTCCATTGATCATTTCGATGGGGTCAAGGGCTTGCTGCCTTCAGACACTGCAGCCATCTTCTCTTCAATCGTGGCGGTGGGTGTGCTTTTTGCTGAACGTGGCTCATACGGCTGTGTTTGCCTGCGGCGGTTTAAGACCCTCACTGGAAATTCCATACACCATTAACTGTTGCATTCTTCAGAGGATACAAGTTGAATTTGATGCCTGTTACAGTGTCAGTGATTGTTGGTGAGTTGATTTAATTAACAATGCTATTTTTCAATGTTACCTGTTTAATTAGAAGGGTTTGAGCACGGCCACCAAGGTTGGTATTGTCATTTGGTAAACCAGAAGGGAAGTTGTGCTGAAAGATGCAGGCTTAACGCAATAATTTCATGGTCAGTTCTCATTTCATATTGAAATTTGAAAACGGCCTCCACCCATTGTATGCCTCTCGCAACCATGCAACCTTGCTCGCAGATATCCAGCGTTTTAGTGAATGCATACGGCAGCCAAATCCTAGAGAGGTAAGGGGAAGGGTATTGTTCTACTATGTGCAACTGGATGAATTTTTCTTCATCCTTGCCATCTGCTTTTCTCGTCTTTTCCCAATCACTTTTGATATTACTACCTTCTTTCTGTGCCCTTGCTCTTTTATATTACTTGTCAAAACATCACTTTCTTCATCCATAAAGGGTTATCAGTAGTGCTTAATTAGCCTTCACTGCCAGGCATGCACTTTTTTGTTATTTTGGGCCTTAAGTAACTGCCTGCAGGATTCTTGTGTATTTTCTGAGAGTTTGCTGCTCCTCTTTTTCAAATTGCAGGAAGCGAGCAGAGAATGTCAAAGCACTTGAAGCTGAGCGGCTGGAGTTTGAAGCACGCGCAGAGCTCACTGGCGTGCTTGCAAGGTGTGGGGTTTTCTAGAGCTACTGCATCAGCTGAAGTTCCATGAACTTGGAAATAAGGGGTAAAGTGTGTAACTTGCCTGCCTTGTTTCAAGTATCTGTTTTGGTTGTACAACATAGAGGAACTGGCAATCCGCTAACCTCCCTGTGTCTCTATCTAATGCTGGCTTTTACGGCCTTTACTATTTGAGCATTGTTTAATTCTTGAAAGACATGCAAATATGTTGCACCATTACAAAAGAGGGTTGCCATGTTCCCTTGCTGATGATGCCCAAAAGGAAAGGAAAGGTTTGTAATGCTGTACCTGCCTGCGGGGGCAGCTTAGCTGAAGCAGAAATGTGCCTGTAACCAAAACCAGATGATGCCGGAAAACCCCATACGCAGGTACAGAGGGCCTCTGCTTGAAGCCACCATTGACTTTGAGCAAAAGCTTTACCATATAATCAGCGGACAAGGTGAGTGGGCGGTTGCTCCATGCTATCCTGCTGCGCCTGGATAAAGGGAAATGCTTCGGCAGCCTAAGAGTATGTTGTTACTCCTCTCTGTATCGATCCACAATCACACACACATACACACATGCATGCATACTTGAACCCTAGGGATTATTATCCGGCATGTTGAACTTGACCCTTCCTCGCGCATGCGAGCTTGAATATCGAATGTCCTTCCTTTTCTATTGTGGTTCCACCTATTAACCTTCGGCGTCATTTTCTGGCTTTTTGATCCACAGATGCTGAAGCTGAAGGCATGCCAGAGGAGGAGCTGGTTTAGTAAGTTGTCCTATGTCTACAAGAAGAGTGTTAAAGAAGTGGATAGACACTATTTAAGGGGCACGAGCCTTGTTTGCCTGACCGGAACCTGACAACTTTGAGGTTAATTGCAAAGCTGTCTGCAATTTCTCTGGAGGTTAAGAATGCCCCTACACTTACGGATGCGTTCATCCCTTGTTTTCATGCCAGTTATGGATGTTTCAAACAAAGAAAGACTGCACCAAAAAAATTGGTTCTTTTCTAGATGTTCCTCGATATCTGTACTGGTCTCAGATCACCTTACAGGGCTTAAATGCTCCACCCTGGGTCCATGCATCATCCCAGAAGAAGGTGTTCATGACGCCCTGAGGCCTGGCCTCTTACCGTGCAAATATCCTGCATATTTATGGGACGTCAGGAGGTTGAGGATGATCGTTGTGACACCCCTCAGGCTCCAGGAAAGAGAATGTTACAAAAGGCCTGGGGTCAAATTATAATAGGGAGATCTGTAAAATTATGTGCTGAGACTCATCACTCCATTCTTGTACAATGAAGTTTATTCATTCAATTCCTTGATATTTGCAATGTTGTACTGAGTCTCATCACTCCATTCTTTGTGCAATGAAGTTTAGATCCTACAAGGATTGTGTGGAACCACATTTAGTAGTCTGCCTAGGGGTGATGATGGGCACAGCTTATTGTCAGAATGTGGGGCATGAATGACCCCATGCCGCTGTTGGTGGGCCATGTTGTCCCCAAATTGGTGCTTTCAATCAGGCCCCCAATCCCTGTGTGATATCTTGCCTTTTGCTAGCCAGCCCGCCTCTGCCGATTTTGAGCATACCATCTGAAAGCTAAAAGAAACAATTCTTTAGCGCTGAGCTGGTCTCATTTGGTGAGCCCTGCTGCGCGCTAGGCCTGCATGTTTGTGCCTCAGCCAATCAAACTCACCCCTTGTGTGCCCTAACCCTCGAGCTGCACCCCCAAGCCTGTCAGTGAACCCCAGGATGCAGTGCGCAAGAGGCCGCCTGTTGCGAGCTGGGGGGGGGCTGTATTGGGGGGTGCTCTAAAGTCAGCCAAGAGGAGTGCTGACGATAGGGAATGGCTTTTTATAAATATTCAAACCTCAATGAAATAGGCACTTCAGCGGAGGTAGGAGTCAAGGGTCAAGTGCTCAATTTCAAAAAGTTGAACTTTCTGCACAGCCACACTGTGACAGATACGAGGATGCAGACATTGATTTTACACACTTTGGGAAAGAAGTACGCGGCCACATCTTGCACGCAGGTCCGATTTGGTCCAAACTCCTGGCAGAACATGCTGCTTGTGCCCACACTCAAAATGTGATCACGCGCTTTTGTAGTCAATGTCAAAAAGTACATAGACTCCTTTAGGTGTATCGTCACAAGCAAAATCTTTGGAGAAATCAACTTCAAGGATTTTGCAGAGGCCAGCAGCTCCTCACAGGCGCCCAGCCCGGCAGCCTGCAGCGTCAAAAGTTGCTGCTGATAACCCCAGGCGTCGGCCAGGACAAACAGCGGGCACGGAGGTGCCCCATCGGGGCCTGGCTGGACCTCCCTGCTTTTGAGCACCTGTCCGTGCGGTGAAAGTCTGACGAGCTCCAGGTGCCCTCACAACAACCCCAAATCACTTGCAACACTACCAAGAGGCTTCTCACACACTCGCTGCTGCAGCTTGGGCCTGAGAAAAGTCCCTCTCAAAAATGGCATGTACCAGGGGTGACCGAGAAGTGCAGGCACTGGGCACATGTTGCACATCAAAATATTAGCAGAGAAACATCTGCATACTCAAAACACGAGTTGTTGAGCCTAAATTAGAGAAGTACCATTTTTTGGTGCACGGAGCTCCACCTGAGCCACATCCAGGTGCTCCCAGCATGCCAAACCAGACCTTTGCTCCAAACAAGCAACCCCTCATAATTAGAAGTGAGTTTGAAAGTGTTCGGCAGTATGTCATCCATTTTGGCATAATATTGAATTAAACTGCAACAAGCTATATGCTACCAAGCTTGAATGTCAAGTCGGGGACGCTGTATGCTGGGACGGTGCCAAAAGCATAACCTGTTTCAGGAGGATGTTGTCCACACCTCTGCAACAAATTGCTCTAACACGTATACCAGACGTAATATTGAAATTGCTATCCGCCACAACCATGGATATCCATGCTCCACCATAGATGTGTACTTCAAATGCATCTGTGAACCCTTAATCAACAAAAGACCCTGGTAAAAGGTTAGCTGCTGCAAGCGTAAGCATTCAAGGGGCAGAGCCCACCCACGGGCACAGCACAGCACCCACCTGGTCCCTAACCAAGCAGTTTTAAACGTGAAAAGGAGGAAGCAGCGGTGAGCACCCCACCTTTTCCCTGGTCTGTGGGCCCAGAATTCTGCCTGTGGTCGAGACCTGCACTACCTCTTTCTTGGGTGCATTGGATGAGGAGGGATCTGAGATGGTGAAGGAGTGCAGGCCCTATAACTTCCCGACTACTTTTTCCCCAAGCACTAGCAAAGCCTGGAACCTTGCAGACCCGCGTTTTAAAAGCCTTTGGACCTTATGGTTGCTATGGCTTGCAATGATTAGCGGTGCTCAGGTTATTTGCAGCCTTACAAGTTTTGCAAACAAAGCCATCAGTCAAAACATTGTACTGCTGAGCCAAAAACGCAAGGAGCTTATGAAATTGAAAAGATTTTCAAGGTGGATGTGTCAGTAGTAATGGAGCACAGGAAGATACATGTATGGCACAGAGTGATCAAAGTTGCAATAAAGAGACATTCAAGATAGAGGATGTGTGTTCAGTGGTGTGTGCAGTGACAATGCAGCATAAGATGGACGATGCAGAGCGATTCAAATTGCAATCAAACATCCCAGTTCTTTGCTTGACCTTGCAGCACACTGTTCACGATTGCCCAGTTCCTGGGGTACGTTGAGGTCTTGAGGAGGGAAGGCCCAAGAGAGACGTCGTTTCTAGGTGCAGGAAACCCGCAGGTGAGGATCAAGGCATGGGCGGCTCATTTGCTTCCTGCAGACTGTCTTCTGTCTTCCATCTCCTGTCTGATCCTTTGTTGCACCTGTTCCTGTTCTATTCATCACCATGCAGGGCACAGACACGCTCACATGTTTGATTGAGGGCTTCCGTTTTTTCCTCTCAGCAACGCCGGCAAGATTGCAAGAGTGGCTGGATAGTGGGCGCGGTGGGTGCAGAGCAGAAATGTGGCTGTCGGTGCAAAGCAGAGATGAAGCTGTGAGTGCAAAGCAGGGACATGGAAGAGGAGATGTAGGTGTGGGTGCAAAACAGAGGTGTGGCTGTGAGGACGGGCCCAAGTGAAGCAAGATTTGGCTGTGTCTATTGAAAAGTTGTGGACTAGAAAATTCATGTCCATTCACCTGAAATTTGGCCCAAAAAAGAGTTTATTGAATATATTTGACCCCAGAGTTATGTCTGCTGACACTCTCTATAGCCGCATATCTTTAGAGACAACCGAGCCCAAGAGTCTTTAGCAGGCAGATGGGAATGCTTCAACCAATGCAACCCCTTCCTTGCAGTTGTGATTGAATGTCATGCACCTTGAAACCAGCTACACAACTTCCGTTGTATATTTGCGGCAGGCAAATGAAAGAGGCATCTGGTTGCAGTTCTAATGCATCATGTTGTCACCGCGCAGATGGTGAGGAGAGGGATCATCCCGGAAGCCGGCGGCGTAGTGAAAAAGGCTTCAATGGAGTGAGCCACAGCTTCCAAGGTGAGTCCATGGTGTTCAAAGCCAAGCATCCCTTTGGCCCAGCTATCAGCAATTGATGTGAGTGTTACAGCAGCATGTAGATGTTAACAGCCTGGGAAGCACCTGTCAATGCTGGAAAGCATCTGCCAGTGTTGAGGAGCATCTGTTAATCCTGGGAAGCATCTGTCGGACCTGGGGAACATCCCTCGGTCCCGAGGAGCAGCTGTGAGTCCTGGGAAGTATCTGTCCATCTTGAGAAGCAACTATCAGTCTTGGAAGCATCTCTCAGTCCCAGGAAGGATCTGTCAGTGCTGGTTGAAACTCAATTGTTGCTTAAGCAGAGCATCAGGGTGTCCACCTGTGCACTGCTCCTCAAGCAAGTGATGATAAGCATGTGAGCCTCCTTGTGTAAGAACAGGTAATATGTACTTTACTGCTTGCTGTATTCAGTGTGGTTTTGACTTGCAAGGTCGTGCATGCAAATACGCACCTCATGCCTTTATTCTCTCGAGACCCAGCCCGCATGGCCCTCCGAATTGTGACTTGCAGGTCCTGAAGCCCAGGCACCAATTGAAGTCAAACAGGCAGAAACAGCAACTGAGTACGTACCTCTGCTCAGGCTGTCCCGTGGGGCGCAGAGGTGCGGACAAACTATAGCATCCTTCTTGAACCCTTAGAGGCTCAGGTTTTGCAGCGATCAATTCAGGTCGAGCAAACTTTGCCAGAATTCATAGAGATCCAATTAAGTGTTTAGCAAGATCAGTCAGACTTCACAAGGATCAGTTGCCTACAGGGGCAGCTTAGACAAACCAAAAAGGTCCCTGTAACCAAGCCACTCCAATTTAAAGAAGTAACATAAAGTAACATAAAACAGCACAGACAAAAGGCCAACACTTGCAAGCCTGCTTCCAAGCAGCAGCATTACACAAGTTGTTGTATCAAGCATTTGTTTTTGGGGCGCGTGGTTACAATAAAACTTCCGGGGAGGGGTGCGTGATGAGTAAGAACCTCTACGTAGAAGTTAGGGTGACAATGCATTTGACTCCTTTTTGGCATCAGGAGAAGTAAAGCCTTGTTAAAAACAGTGACTTCCTCATGAAAAATTGAAGAGGCAATTTTAGCCTTGAAGAACAGGAGGCTCGGTGCTAATCAGCACAATATGTGGACGTGGCATTTGTGTGTGTGTGTGTGTGCATGTGTGTGTGTATGCGTGTGCACCCGATGTACGTGTGTGTTGTGTGTGAGAGTTGCCTATGTCCTTGTTTGACGTTTGCAGGGCAATTGGGTCTATGATGATCATTACGCCTCCGGGGGCATCGCGGCAGTACACTCTACCCTACTACGACTTTGTGAATCGCATTGAGACCGACCCTACAATGTCCAGGTGGTGAGTGCATCTGTGATGTCCTTTGAAGTATGTATTTGAATATGACTCTTTGCAGCACCTTGACTTTTCTGAATTGCATTGAGGCTGATCCAGTTATGCTCGGGGGGTGAGTGTATATGTAGTTTCCTTTGTAGTGCGTATCTTAAGATCAGGATTGAGCATGAGGTATTGTTCGCACTCTCTTCATCCTTTAGTGTGTGCTCTCTCTATCTCAAACAAAACCTCTAGCTCCTGAGACCAGTGCCATGTCTGGCTGCAGGTTTTCCTGCCTGATCGGCAGTGATTCTGTGTGAGTAGCTGGGTGCATGACTCAGACTGCTATGTATTTTACCTGTTTTCAACTTGCTTCTTTGTAGACTGATGCCACACTGTGAAAAGCAGTTACAGACAAAAGGGTAACAAGGGTAACGAGGGTAGCTATGTAGGTTGATGCAGAAAAGCTAAACTCGGTCTCAGCTGCCCTTGCCCAGCCATCTTGCCCTCCTTGGCTCCATAGCATGAGCTCTCCGCCCTCCAATTTCAGCAGGATTAGCTCAAAAGTTTCGACCTTAGCGTTTAAATGTTATAACATCTTGGACTGTTGACCTTGATACTCGCTTTCCTTATCGAAAGGTGATTAGTCACTGTGTGTGTCTCTTTATTGCATTTTCAGGTTCGAGTCCCTGAGGCATGACCTGAGGGCATTGGAGAAGTGTGGTGACAGGTGGGCGAGTGCCCTAGAGCAAGATGCTCTTCTTTGTTGCTGCCCTTTGATCTCAGATATTGGAAGTGGGTAACTGATGAAAGGCACAGAGGCCATAGTGTGTTCACATCCCCTGTGTGCAGCGAAGGGCGAAAGTGTAGCATGCGCTGTGCTACGCCTAGTACAGGGGATCTAAATGTGATGGCCTCCATGCCTTTGATCACCGACAACATTAGACGTTGGGAGGGAATGATGGCATTTTTGGAGGGGTGTTCAAGGGTGGGTTCACATCTGTGTCACAATGATCAGCATCAGAGTGGGAACTGCAGTCCTTTGCTGCATGGTGTCTGGCAACCTAGGCCTATGAACACATCACAGGTATAAGGTGAGTGTGTCAAAAGGGGAACTGCCCTTTGTGGAGTGAACCTGCTTATGTAGGTGTGTAAGTAACAAAACAACAAAAACTTCCCAATTAGGAGTCACCGGGAGGAAAAAAAGTCTATGCAATTTAGCAACACTGTGCCCATCTCGTAGCTTTCACGTGAATGTGGAGCTTGTGCTACATAGAGTTAGAGAGCAAGTGACTTTGCTTGTTCGCTAAAGATGCACCTGCCCTAGATGGTCTGATAGTGTTTGGCGCAACACCCGCACCTTCCATTCTTTGCAGCTGCAGCATTGTACTGGCTTTGAATAATCAAGTAGCGTGTGATCCTAAGGGTGGGAATCCAGCATAGCTTCCTTGCATCATTCCCTGCTTCAGCTCCCCGGGACCCCCATAAACTTTGGATTTCAGGTCTAATCCTCTGGTTGGATAATCCTCTTTGCAACCCCTTGTTTCTAGAGCATAATAATGCCCACTGTAGCATAATCAGGCTAAGAGGTGGAACATTTCTGTTGATTCCATTTACAGATGGTGATGCACTCAGGGCATTGTCATCTGGGCTGCTAGAGCCGTCCTTTCAAGTTGACTTTTGGCTGTACTCTTCTGCACCCCCCACTGCCTCCACTGCCTGCACCCCCACTGCCTGTACTGCCTCCACTGCCCCTGGTGCCACTACCTGCACTGCTTGTGCCCCCACTGCCTGTACCCCCACTGCCTGCACTGCCCCCCCTGCCTCCAGTGCCACTGCCCCCCCTGCCCAGGCCACTGCATTGAGTGCACTTAGGTGTATGAAATCATGTTCATCGCTCCTGTGTACAGTTTTGGCCTTTAACAGCATTTTAATTAGTCATCTTGACCGTACATTGCCCGTTTTTGGGTCAAAGAGGACCGCGCAAGCACTGCACTGAATTTTAAAAAGACTGAATCGAGGAAGAAAGATGTGATTGCGCTTTACAATTCCTGTACGCATGATTGTGCACCATGCAATGGAAGGGGAAACCTGGTGAACAGAAGGAAACTATTGCAGCTAGTGTCCTAGACACACTGCTGCACCTTCAAGTAGCACCTTCTGCACGTCACACAAAAAGATTTCAGTTGCAAGCAAATGGAAAAGGCAGGGGAGGCTGCAGTGCATTAGAGGATCTCATTGAGCTGATCTTATGCGAGGCTAGACAGGGAGGATGTTAGCACCGCCAGGCCAAGTCCGTGTCACACACACACACAACCACGGCATGCCCACCCATGCACTTTGCCGTGCCTGAGTGTTGCTCGCCGGTCCTGGTTGCCAAGACAACATCCACCTCGGAGCTGACAAGATGAACATTGAAATTGTATTTAAGAAGAAGTGTGCATGCAAGGATTGCTTCTTTTGGGCTAAACCTTGGCTTGGCAGGAAGGCTTGACAGTACCTACATAAAATCATTTCACACCCCTGAAGGAAGGAATCAATTCATGGTTCCCGCCTTAATCTCACATCCTCCTCAATGTATTTTTGTATATCCTGCTTATTCCCACAGGGGCAATCAGCCCCTGTTTGCCTTGAAAGGCTTGTGAAGTGAGCATTGCAGTTGTGAAATGGCTAAATACTGCTCCTGCATCCCCTTGCACTGTTAGACCCTTTGCACTCGTAGAGGAGCTGCTGCCCCCAAAAAAGCTTTGAAGTCCAGCTGCATACCAAACTGCTGACCTTAAATGAAAAGTTCATCGTTTACATCCCTTACACACTTGGAGAAATGCCGCATTTCAAGAAAAGACTGCTCAACCTCTGTCTCCTGCTGCTGCCGCTCCTCCACACTTGGAGGGGGTTTCAAGCTTCCTATTTCCAGGTGTTTAAGTCTCAGGTGCCTAAGGGCCATCATTTTCATTGGTACCCCAAACATCCTCAATGACGCTCATTCCCTCATGCTCCGAAATAGTTTTTTTTTTACTGGTGTCCGCAGTCATCCTGCACCCCCTAATATTTAAAAATACAATTTTGCAGGATGGTATGGTGTAAGTATGGTACTTGAGGGTAGCTCTAAAATCAGTGCAGAATTAGCTTTTTGATGGTCAATTTTTTGAAAAAGGTGGCCTGGGTGGCTCAAAGCTTGTTTTTTCCAGTGTTGACCGCATTCAATACTAAGGGACTTTGCCCTGTGGGGCTCTGCCCCAAAAATAACTGTTGGAAAGTAAGCTGATGTTGGTAGCTAGCCTTGAGATCTAATGAAAAGGCTGTGTCTTGTTACAACGGCAGCCTATGATCTTTCCATTGGCCTTTTCTCCTCTCTTGCAGCTGCAACAATGTGCTCTGGACAGGGGATGAGACGCACGTCAACTGCTGGACGCGGATTCTACTCATTCAGCATCTTTGCATTGATACCATTGACATCCTAGATCCCACGGTGTGTGCACCATGTGTAATCGCTCTCTTCTAATGCTTGTGTGTGTGTTTGCGCGTGTGTGTGTGGGCGAGACATTTTTTGCGCATTTAGCAGTTTATTTGGGAAGTTTCTTAGGTGACCCTTGTGGCATTCACACAAACTATGAAAATGAAACTGTGCAAGGGACTCCAGCACACACACACATACACACACATTGTACATTTACAGTACAACCGGCTTCCAGCAGCCAGGAGGGTCAGGTTCACTTCTGTGAAGTATGCTCCTGTCCCCAGGTAAGCTGCTTTGCTTTTTGCATTGGCCTTGGCAACTTTGTGCTGTCTCGCCATCCCGGTTGTAACAGGTATCAGCACACCTGACCTGTCCTTGCTTGTGTTCATGTGGAGCTTTCACACTGTACACATGTGTTTTTTGTACGCGATGCAGTTTGGAGAACTACATGCGCCAGCTGAGCATCCTTTATGGGCGGGGGTTTTCCCTGGACGAGGTGTGGGCTGCTCTTTTCCCTGCTAGACTCTCTTGATGGCATGTGCAAGTTGCACGCTACTATCTGATGCAGCGCAGCTTCCGTTATGTAGCAGCAACTTTTGTATGTAGCTGTAACAGTTTTAAAACTGTGTGTAGGTCGTCTCTTCACCTGTGTGGCATTCATGCGTGCATCACTGCAGGGAGCTGAACACAAGAGCTAAAGCAAATTAGCAAAGGAGGGAGCGTGCTTGGAGTAGTCACTCCTATCCAAGCAGAGATGAAAAGAGTTGCAGTACGTGGGAAGACCACAAAGAGCGTTAAAGAAGTGATGGACTTGTTGTAATAGAAATCCAAGCAACAGAGAGAGGGCTTGTGCTTTGTTGGGCATGAAGCCTCTGGGAAGGGGGATGGAATATGTTGAGTGCGGCAGAAAGGGAGCTTTACCTGGCTGGCGCTGGCCATTGTGTAAAACACATTGTGCCATGCAGAAAAGCCATGCGCGCTGCAAACCATGCAAACCAGTTATTGTGTAGTTGAGATGATGATTCACACAGGCGAGTACCATTTGTTGTTGAGTGTCCTAGCTGTGTGGACGAGAGAAACCATCATATGTTTTCCCTCTATGCCATCTCATGGGGTGGGGGTTGCAGAGTTCGAGTCGGATGAGGGCTGGAGGGGCTGCTTTGCAGTCTTTTTTTTCCCTCTTGCATTGTAAGTTTCAAAGTAGATTATTTCTTTTTTTTCCTTTCCTTCATTCCATTTTAGCAGCATTTGTCGTCCTGTCCCTTGCAATGCTCAACATGTTTGTTTAAATCAGTGCAAAATGATGGGTACACACCCCAGAACAAAACTTTGTTATGTTTTGGATTCTGTTTGATGTAAGAACTCCTTGCTTGTGAACTTGTCCTTGTACTCTGGAACGCCGAGTTCAAAACTACCTAATTTTAGTAGTTTTGACGCATCCAGAAGGGCATAAACCCTTGGCTTCTCCAAGCTGTACATGCAATTTCCTTATGATGCTTTCCCCTTGGTTGTGAGTGTTTTGGAATTTGCTTGCATCTGATTAGTTTTCTGTTTTTGGTTCACCACCTTTTGCTTGCTCTGTTATGAGGATGTTTGTAATGAAGGCTTTTTCTTGAAGTTTTTGATGCAAGGTTTACAAGGATGAGGCCTTCAGTCAAGAAGTGCGACTGCTAGCCCGCTCATAAAAGGCAATTAATTAATCATGAAGGAAAAAAGGAAGTTTGTTGTTGTTGTGGTTAAAAGAAGCAGACACATCATGAGATCCTGCCTGTGAGAACAAGGGAGCATATTTCCTGCAGAGAGAGACCACCTGGGGATGTGTGCAATGAAAGAGGACATGTTGTTCATCCTGGACATCATCATCAGCCGCACAAAGGTCACAGTTTGGGGAAGACCTGTGATTCCAAGTTGCTGTCTCATAGCGAAGGGTGTGAACATGGAGTCTAAATCAAGCCACGCTGCGAATGACATCATGGGGGAGGTCAAAGAACATATATTTAGGAAGGCTATGGGGAGAATGCATACCCATAAGAAGTTTTTGATACCTTCTGCTTGACACCATGTTTCTTTAAGAGAAGTCAGGTGTGGACAAAACTACGCCCCAACAGCAAACTTTGAAGGGAAGTTTTGGGTCGCCATTTTGTGTCAAAAAAGTTGCCACAAACTTGCCTGCAATGCCTTGGGCAAAAGAATAAGCACAGCAGCCAAGGCCCTCCAATAGGAATAATTTCTTAAAGTTTGTGAGCTCATTGTTTTTCCATTTAACGCTTGCAGCCATACACCTTGGTTACAATGGTTACAATGGGGGGTGACCTTCAGCCAGGTCGTTTGGCTGATCGGCTTGTGGCTGGTCTCTGCCAGCCAAAAATAAATCCATAAGCTCAGATACAAAAAAGAAAAGCTTTGCGTTTCGCTGATGAAGGAACTGATAAACAAATTGAGAGCTCACTTGATGCAGTAAAAAAGGTTGCGTCTCAAGAATATCCTGGAAGTAAGGTTCAAAAAGCACTTGATACTTGCGGCGCAGAGAACAAACGTGTCCATCAGTACAGTTAAAAAGGACATGTGCTTCATCTTGAGTTTGGTTGCAAGGACACCTGTCACACACAGAGGCACCATCATCCTGCCAAACAGTCGATTCAACTTTCAAAGTATGAGCACTACACCTTGACTTAAGGTGGATTAGATTAGAAGTTGGGACATTAAGGAGAGGGTTCCCTTTTTATATTTACAACCTGCTTTCATTAGAAGGAGAAAAAGAAATAGGTTACATTGGCCAGGATAGGATAGGATAGGATAGGATAGGATAGGGTTACATAGCTGTACCTGCCTACAAGGGCAGCTTAGCTGAAGCAAAAGGTGCCTGTAACCAAACCAAACTAAACTTGTGTAAATGTCAACTGAAAGCCTTGAGCTGAGTTCAGAAGTGTCAACTGTAAAAATCACACACACTGTCACTCTAAATGAAACAAGCACGCAAAGCCAAGCACAAAAAAACTCCATAAGGCTGTAGTGTCAGGAAAATACACTTTTGCGTTTCCACAAGAAGCACAGAAAGTTTGAGAACAGCATCGCTCTGAAAAAGGTCCAAGAGGCCATAGTAAAAGTGTTATGTTTGCTTAGCACTTCAGTTCTCAGCATCCACTGTTTAAGATGCAATGCAATGCTTCAGGAAGGGTAACTGCCGATACAGCCTGGTGAGTGCACATGTCAAAGAAGGTATCAACTGCGTTGCCTTGCTTGAATCTCTTCAGCAGATAAGTACCCTCTGTAATCTCTCCAAGACATGGCACGGGGTATGGACGGCCCTTGAGGACCTCCATACACCCCTCCATACCTCCTATTAGGGACCCATGTTGCTTCTTTTGCCTGCGCAGCCTTGTGTGCTCGAACTCGGGTCTCTTGGTCTGCAGTTTGTCCTTGCCTCATGGCTCCTCCAAAGGTACCTGCATGTATGCGTACTGGTGCTGCTGCTCCTGCTGCTGGGGGAGGGCAGTGTTGGTGCTGGACAGGGTTGGGCTCTTGGCTGGTGCGCTTCCGCTTGGTGGGAGTGACTGGGGCTCCGCTTGCTGCAGCTGCTGTCACTCCTGCTGCTGTCGTTCCTGCTGCTGCTGTTTGTGCTGGTGGTGGGGCAGGCGAAGTAGGTGCTTGTGCTGCTGGCCTTGCTGCTGCTGCTGCTGCTGGTGAGGGCGGAGGAGGCTTGAGTAGCTGCTTGAGCTGCTGCCCCAGTCGGCCAGCATTGAGGTGCAGGAAGGGCTCGCCAGGGCTGGGGATGCGGCCTGAAGGCAGGTGCTGGCGGAAGGGGCAGAAGGAGAAAAAGAAATAGGTTACATTGGCCAGGAGCCTCCTGAGTGCAGTAAGCTAAGAAAGAACTCCTTTCTTTGAAGTCCTTGAAAGCCTGAGAAAAAAGTGTACGCCAGCTTAAAAGCCGTGTGCGTTAAGGAAAGATTCCCCGACCAGCAACTTGCTAGCTTGAAGCTAGCAAGGGTTTCATCAGAGAATTAGAAAAGGGAGAAAATACAGAATGGTTACAAGGGGTGTGTCAAGCAGCCTACAGCCGGGTATCCTGGTTAATCAGGCGCTGGTGGTATATACACATCAAAAGTGTAACCAATACCTGCAACTTCAAGTTGAAGTCTGATAAAGATCTACAGAATGGTCTCTGGTTATACGATCATAACATGATGTTAAGACACTGTTATGGCTGCGTCACTTTCTCAGCCTGGCACAAGGCTTGTCATACTGATGGCGAGGAGGAGAGGTGGCACTTGGTGTTAACGAGGATCTAGCTTTTGAGTGACTGTTATAAAAGACTGTCTTTTAGCTACACTCTTTTCTTCTGGGGGCGCTCATGACTTACCATACCAATTTGTTATCATCCCGCAAACTTTCTTGAAGATATTGTTTTGAGGGGTGTAAGAATGTGCAGAATTGTGACAAACGTTTTCAAAGCTTTTGAAGGGTCTCAGCGAGCAGGAAGGCCCTGAAGACCCTCCCTCTGGGTATGAAAACTTGGTAAGGACAGCCACAACTTATTACTCAGCAGCAGAAGGAGCACAGGAAGCAAGGACTTCCTCGGCTGAAGAAGCTCCAGGCCTGGAATTCTAGGAAGGGCTTGGTTATGCATGGATATGCTGCACAGCAGCGTGCAGGCACACTGTACCTGGCAGGTAGCTTAGCATTGAGGAAGAGCAGAAGGACAAACCTGGACGCCCCCATCGTTGAGCTGCATGGTGGCTTATTCTTTGAGCAGTGCACAGGTATACAGCATGCAATTCTGTAGGCAGGAACAGCTATGTAACCCTTTCCTTTCCTTCCCTTTCAAATCCTTTGGTTCCAAAAGACTAAGATAGAAAGAGGAAAAGACTCACGACTAAGAGGGCTGTGTGCATTAAGGAAGAATTCCTAATTATACCAAAATGCAACTATGTAGACAGTGCTCTTCCTCTGGCAGCCTTGGTACGCTGGAAAGGTTATACGGGTGTCAAACCATTGCAAACCCCTTTTTCCTTAAGAGACGTAGGGAGTGCCACTCTACGTGTTAGCGCTGACTGTCAGGTCTTCCCTTATGGCACTCTGGCTATTGCCCAGCATTGACTTTAACTTTTTAAACGTTCCATTCAATACAAGTTGCCTCCATTATATGACAGTTATTCTTTTCTTTCAAGATAGTTCAGCACCCCAGCATGCTTAAAAACGCAACTTGAATTGTTCCAAATGAACTGTCTATAAGAAAACGAGCAATATCGAAGCGTACCCGAATCAAAGGATCGGCTTTTTGAAGAATTGACTGAAAAAAGGAGACGAAGGGCAATGCCTCAAAACTGAGCAACTTCACACCGTGCCCTCCTTCCGGCTTTCCCAATCACAACATAGCACCCCATCCTGCACCTCCAAATGCATGACCTCTGAACCATACCTCCTACGCTTCCCCCTCATCCATGTCGTACTCATCATACCCCGGCAAGATGGCTTTTCGTCTCCTATCTGCTTCATCTAACTCAGCAGCCGTTGCATCTCGCTTGCGTACAACAACCTGCATTGCGTAAGTAAAATGATCAAAATTTCTTTCGGCGCTCCATAGGGGGAGCGTAAGAAAAACATAAGGATGGTTCCTTTGTTGCAAGTCTAAGGCATGACAAAGCTGCATGCACTTTAAGTGATGGGGAAAATGAATAGTATGTTATTGAAGGCTTCATAGTGATGGTCCAGGTAAAGCAAGATCCAAGCAGCAAGTCACTAGTCAAAATGAAGTGGAGAAATGACGCAGCCACCGTCAGTAGCTAGAGGGAGCATGACAAGCTACGGATTGCTTTAAAACAGTAAGTAGTCAGAAGACAGTGGTGAAGCAACACTCTCGGAAACAAAGAAAATCGACTCAGACGCCGTGGGCCCCCTACACCTGGAGGTAAAAAGGGAGGTCTTTGAGTGCTTGAAGGGTGGCTAGCAGGTCTAGTTTCTGATATTTCAAAGCAGCGCATGAGCAGCTTATGATGGGCAAGCTCATTAGCCCTGCAAGATGAAGACCAAGCTAATTCAGAGCATTCATTTTATGTGCTATCATTCTAACACCCACAGAGCGGCAATCCTCAGCAAACATTTTGTAGGCTTGGCATTGTGCACAAGGCCATGGCACACCCCAAAGTTCTACCTGCTCCATCTCAAAGCACATTTGTCAGGAGGGCACCTGGATGGCATCATCCATTTACTGTCTACCATAAACACACACAGCATAGACACGTGTCAGGCAACTTGTACGGCCTTGCCAAGCGTGCGCTTCTCCTTGGACTTGCCTAAAATGATTCTCTGTTGCATTATGCTCAAATGTTCAACCTGTAGCAACCCACAGCGCACCTTGCACGGCCTTGCGAAATCCGCGCTCCTTGCTCGTGCTTTGGCATCTGCATCCCGCTTCTTGAGCTGCAGCACGCTCGGAATGTCGCAGTACAGAGCTTGGCCATCCTACAATCACTCAGGCACAGGATGTGAGACATAAGCACACCACATTGCCTGCTTTTTCAGGATGGGGCCTTTTACCCTCACACACCGTACACAAGCTGCCCATGCAGCACCATCACCACCGTGCTTGCCTGGACTGTAGGAGAGGCACCAGGAGTAGGAGGCTTATGCTCAATCAGCCTGGGCTAGAGGACAAGCACCAAGTTTAGGCGCCCTTTGCTCAAACAGAGACAGCTGCCTCTCCTCAAAAGTCTCTCAACTCCTCCGCCTCAAGCCAAAGCTGCTCTATGTTCCTGTGGACAGGTCTTGGTATGTGACCAGGCAGGTCAGGATTGTGGGCATCAGCCCGTCCAGCGTACCTCAGTCACACCGGCACATCTCTGTCACACCAGCATACCTATCACACACACATACCCCAGTGCAGCATGACCCATGCAGCTCTATGTTCAAGAGCATTTGCTGACAAGCATGGCCGTTTCCATGCATTGTGGGTGCCAATGCATCAAAGAGCATGGAAAGTCCAGTCCTGAAGTCTGTCCAGGCAAGGTGCCCTGACTGAATTGCCTGCATTTTTGGTCTGCCACAGATTGCAACACCACAGAAAGCAACACTCCGGTACACACACACACACATACACACACGCTGCGCACATACATCACACAGCAAGCATGTACACACAAAGGAGCACATTGAAGAGCGCGGTATACGCTCCTGTACCTTGAAGCGTATGGACAAGGACTGCTTGGTTCCTGGCCTCCCTTCCTCCGCAGCTTCTCCCTGAGATTGAGTGGTGTGGAACAGCAGTAGCGCTTGCATGCATGTGTTTCAAAACATGCAGCATGCATGCACAAGCCTGACAATGCCACATTTTGGTCCTAACCAACCACCAGCGGAGGAGACGCCCAAACCAGTCAAAAGAATGGTCGTCTGGTTAAGCCAAAGGAACGGAGGGGTCGGCAGGTCTAATACCTCAGTTTTAAACACAATCCAACCAAGCAAATGTATTAAAATTCAAAGACATGCAAGCACGTGCAATGAACATGTGAGATGCAGGTTTAAAGTCAGCGACAGGTGTGTGGACCAAAAGTGCAGGTTCCTCAAAACCTGTAGCAAGCTATTTGCAGTGTGTGTGTGTGTGTGTCATTGTTAACTATATGCAGCCAAGTTGGTGTTTATTGCTTTGGGAAGATGTATTATCTTCATCTCACCGTACGAAGCTGTTGGTAGACATACTCTTTGGACCACGTATAGTCACCTTGCAAGAGCGCAGGGTCAACATCCCTGAAAGAACAATAACATGCAGAGTACAAATATGAGCAACAAAGAAACAAAAGATATACCGTTCGTCCACGACCAATTCGAATGGTCTTCACTAAAAAATCAAAAAAATTGATTTTAGATTGAATGGAGGTCCCACAATTAATAGTTCTATTTGAATGGGTTCGATGGGCTTATGGCTGGCATTCATTTCTCAGTTCGAATACCCAATTCGAATCCTTGCTGCTGCTGCTGCTGCTGCTGCTGCTGCTGCTGTGCCAGCATCTGTGCCAGCATCAAGATGGCTGATGCATGGAAGCTTTGCTACTGGACTGTTGCTGCTGGAGGGGACTGGAGGAGCTCTGTTCAGGAATGGAGTTACACGAGCAATCCCAAGCTATCCACAAGCTGTCACACGGTGCTAAACACACACTGGAGCTGATGCATGCAACACCAACCGAGCTGTCACCTGGAAGACGCCCCAGAGGGTTCTTCTGCTTTGCTGGCTGCCCCTTCTTGGATGCCTGGACCCTGGCAAGCCTGGCTTGGTCTACTAAGAGCTGGGTGGGGGTTACAGGCTTCAGCCACCTAGCTAAGGGGTTGGAGCTGGGGGCCTGGGAGGACATTTTCCACACAAGCCCTTTTCAACCTCAAAATTAATTAATTTCCCAATTCGAATGGGTTTGAACGCCTGGCAATAATTAATTAGAAAAATTTCAAATTTTAGCTCCAGGATTAATTAATATTTGAACTGGTGGTGGACAAACGGTAGTCCCCTCTCTAATGCATGGCTTTGAAGGTAGGCAGCCCGGAGTTTGAATATAACGAGTTAAAAGAAGTTGGCTTAGTAGTCCAAGGCGCGGCTGTGATAAAGCTGTGCTTTCTCTGCTACGCGTATGTATGTTAGCAGCAAGGATGTCAGCGTGTCCCTGTTACAAATTAATTATTACAGATTGAAAATTATATTTCGCGAGAACTGTTTAAAGCGTTGCAAGGAACGTGTAATGAGCTTCCTTCGTACATACACCTTGCTGCTCTATTCCAGCTCTCGATAGAATGCAATGTCAATTTAGCAGCGCTTATAAATTTTGTACGATAACTTTAGGGCTCAGTAGACGGCTCTGTGGTGTAGTCGCTTTACTTTTTAAGAAATTTCTGGATGTTCGTGTGCTCGCGAGTTCTTCTATGCCTTTCAAAACATGATTTTGAATAAATCATCACTGATTGAAAAGTATATTTTGCGAGAACAGTTTAAAGCATTGCAAGGAACGTATAATTAACTTCCTTCGTACATACACCTTGCTGCTATATTACAGCTCTCGATAGAATGCAATGTCAATTTAGAAACGCTTATAAAACTTTACGATAATTTTAGGGCTCAGTAGACGGCTCTGTGGTGTAGTCGCTTTACTTTCTGGGTGTTCCTGTGCTCGCGGATCCTTGTAGGCATTTTCGATAATGCTTTTGAATTTATGCTCAGTTTTCTGGAGATATTTGCGAAGGATAAAAAAGTGTCACACTTTTGGAGTGAACCCTCGTCCTAAGCTAGCTGCGGCGCTTACTAGGGTTTCACAGAGCTCGCTGCGCTCGCTAGCCTTGTAAACAGAGCTCGCTGCGCTCGCTAGCCTTGTAAAAAGCTTTAAAGTTGCGCGCCTTGGAATTAGGTACAGAGGTGGATCTAAATGTCCAAGGCGCCAGGTTGTTTAAGGTCTTTTACTATTTTCCATTATCAATTTGAGACACATTAAAGCATTTTCATCCAAGTATCCTAATCCAAGGGGGCTAGAACAAGGTCACAGCAAAGTAGGATGTTTGCTATTTGCGTGGCTTCCCCTTGTTGAATATAACGAAGGGTGTCCATCCAGCAACATTAGGTACTGACGAGATAAATTTCTGGATAAGAGATACCATGCATTGGCTCGGGGGATAATTTTTGAAAATGGTCAATGGACAGGTGGCATGGAGGAATCTACCTTCCTATTGCAATTCACAAGACCATGATGCCGAGGCCAAAGCCCCCACGATTCCCAGATCTGCCGGCCTATGCGTTTGCCCTTTTTGCCCCAATAGCTGGCCTTTGTCTTTGCCCAAAGCTGCTTGATTTCCTCCTCTGACCAGCATGATTTGTTGATTCTATATGCGGATCAAGAATACAAACATGCTTACCCGCTTATGTCTGAAGAGAATATGTGCACACTGGATCCACCTGCGTGCTGTGTCCTGCACACCATGTCCTGCCATTGTTTGCTCGAGCAGTGCCATTTCAATTCTCGGCCGCCAGCGCAGGCAGAACACCCTCATCCCACGCAATCGTCCAGCACCGCAGGCATGGAGATTCGAACAGATGCAGTGGCTGACAGTACCCCCTCAAGCATGTTGCTGATTTCATTCCAGCAATGGGTGCCATGCTGCTGCTGTGCCCCTCCAACATGATGATGAAAGTTGCTCTCTCAATGCACTCTCCTATAGCTCACGCCTGACAGGAGCATGACACCTTCATGCTTCGCACCTGTGCACCATACTGCCGTGTTCCTCCTGCATGGCAGCCGCAGCCGCTGCATCCGCTGCGCCTTGCACTGCCTCTATTACAGGTTGTGATGGCACCACAAGCGCCATGAAACGACCCTGCCATCAGTAAAAGATCAAACATGGAGACAAGCTTGTGAGTGCATTGTTTGCAAGCATTAGCACGCAGCTCTACTACTGACACAACTAGCCAAGGATTTGGGACGAGCATCAAGTTTCTGTAAGACGTTGCACAGATTCTTCACACACTGCAACTTGCACAACATGAAATCCCTCATGCACGTATCAGCACGCAGCTTTATTACAGGACTAGCCAAGGATTTGAAGCAAGCATCAGCTTTTTGTGGGGCAGATATGCACAGCACACGCAGGGCGTGACTTGCATGGAACACACTCCTCCGTGCAAGCCTGAGCATGCAGCTTTATTACGCGACTTGGCTAGCCAAGGGTTTGAAACAAGCAGGATGCACGATGCTTCAGACTGCTCAGACAAAATTGCTTGCACTGGCTTGTTAAGAAGAACTACAGACGGACTACACATCCTCATGGCATCAAAATAGATTGCATAACAAGTCAATGGATTGTAACAAGCATGATGCAAATTGCTTGCACTTGCTTGCGGAGAAAAAAAGCATGTCCTCACGGCATCAAAAGTTAAAAGCATCACACTCACCTGCTGCTTTCCTTCCCCACTGCCGTCAATCCTGAAGCCCTTCAGAATAGACTGGCCAGCAACCTGTGCATCATTGTGTAGAAGCAGGGGATCAATGCGCTCACCTACATCAGCTCATGAATGCTACATCATCTTTAGGCATGTGTACCTTACAAGCACGACTTGAAGGGTAATGCAGCCTCACAAACACCATGTATCTTCCAAACGAAAGTTAGGTGCATGACCTGTGCACCCTCCCTAATGCTGAAAAGTGGGTGTCCATACCAAATTGGTGCTCTCAGAGCCGTGAGCTGGTCAGCGCAGGGACTACGACCGGCCTTGAGATAATCTCAGAACAGCCTATAATTTCAACCCCCAGCCTTAAAGTCCAATCACACATTCCTGTGGCGAACCTGCTTCTCTGAAGGAAAGAGGGGGAAATACAGAAAGTATGGACAGTTGTTCTCCCTTCTTAAAGGCCTTATAAAACCAGAGCTGAAACACACGCGCGCGCACACACACACACACACACACACACACACACACACACACACACACACACACACACACACCTTGCGCTTCAGGCCAGGGTCGCGCAGCTTGCAAAGGGCCTTCTTAAACCACACATATAACACTGACACACCTTGTGCTTCAGGTCAGGGTCACGCAGCTTGGCCAGCTCAGCCACCTCTTGTGCTGGGTCATTGTCAAACTGGGCCAGCACATAATTGTTACCCCACCAGTCCCAGTCAGGCAGCACTGCACACAAGCACCACCCCAGGGGTTCTCACTGTCAAGATGGCAGGGTAGACAAGAAAAGGAAAGACTGCGCCAGCCAAAAGGCTGCATGCATCACGGAAAGGTTTCCTGACTAGAAGCTAGCAGGGACCTCAGCAAAAGGGAGGGGCGACACTGGTAAGATGGGACCAGTAAAGATGGAGTGCGAGGCATCGACAGGTCCTTAGCAAGCTGTGGCCGGACAGGACCTTGATGGGGATGCATACTCTTGCTCCGGAGAACATAAGTGCCAACGTCAAGGCAAGGTGGAGAGCACAATGACAAGGTGAAGGCGAGGGTGCTTGCCCACACACATCCACCCACCCACCCACCTTCCATGACGTCCAAGGCCCGCATGTGTGGCTTTGTGGGGTGCACAGGGTGTGCTTGCGCGGCAGCAAACGTCTCTTCGATTGCGGCTACCTGCACGCATGCTTGCATGGATGAAATGAGTTCATGGCAAGAGAGAGCGCATGGGAGAGAGAGAGAGAGGGTGAAAGAGAGAGAGAGAGAGAGCACATGGACGTGGGCTACATGACTCCATGGGCGCTTGCAAGAGAGAGTGCATGGGCATCTGCAGATCAGTCGCACAACCTAACCTCTGGCGTGGAGTTCCTTGCATGAACATCATACTAATCATGCCACTCCTGACGAGGAACGAAAGAGGTGAGTACATGGGCAAGGAAGAGTGTTTGAGTACCTACAGGTGACGTGCATCACCTAACCTCTGGCATGACGTCAAACTGATCATACCACCTCTGATAAGGAAAGGGAGCAATAAGGGGGCACAATTGGAAATCGTGGGCGTCAATATGCGCTCCATGGACCCCTGCTGTTATCAAAATCCAAGCACAGCTGGAGCTCCTTGCTTCCTTAGATTTGTGCTTCTCAAGCTTCTAGTCTCTAGAATGGAATCCCAAGCATGCAGGGAGAATAAAAGCACAAAGTGACAGCATGCCTCTGCTGCTGATGGACAGACTGGCTGGGTGATGTCCAGGTGCAGGTCTGCCTCATTTGCGAGTGCGTACATACATGTACTACAGCCCAGTGGCTCTGTCACCGATGCCTATGACCATGGCCCTACCCCTTGTAAAGACAAATTTAAAAGCGCCCTGACGCAGGAGATAGCAGCAGAGCCCCTGTTGCACACAAGCCGCAGAGCCCCTGTTGCTCACAAGCCCCAGAGCCACTTTTGCTCGCAAGACTATTCTAGGTTGGTCTATTTGGTCTCAGGCACCCTCTTGCTTCAGCTCAGCTGCCCTAGTAGGCAAGCACAGGTATGAAACCCTCTCCTTTGCTTTCCTTTATTTCCCTTTCTTTTCCTTTCCTACTGCTTGCAAGCCACTGCTGCTCACACGCAAGAAGGCAGAACAAGACATGCAATGCAGCACAGGCCACGGGAGCCTATACCTGGGCCTCGGTGGAGGAATACAAGGGCTCCAGGTTGTCTGACTGGCCCAATTCTGAAGTCTGCGCAGCAATGGAGCCAATGAACACAGCTGGGAAGGGGGGCACTCGCAAAACAATTGAAAGAAGACTTGGTTCTTCTCATACCAACATAGTTTAGCACATCCACATCTCACACGGAAGAAAAGAGAAGGCAATACACTGTTTTGCTTTGTGGTGGAGGGGACTCACGGCTCTTCTGAGCCAATGTGTCTCCTTTTCCTTGATTGATGTAGGGAGAGTTTCCTCTGCCTACGTAGTTTTTCTTTTCTTTTCTTTGTTTTGCTTAAATAGTGAGTGTAACGAACTTGAGTCAGAGGAACACACTAATTAATCGCAAGCTTGCACGCTGTGGGCATGCTCCTCATACACTCCAGACATGGTGCTCAAAATGGTCCCAAGTCTGAGCAATCAATTCACACACAGATACCTGTTTCACGCTCTTTGCTTTCTTTTCTCCAAAGCCGGGGCGCGTAAGGGCATCGGAATCGTTGGAGATATAGCTGTGGACACAAGTTGAGAGGAATACGCGTGATCTTGCTTTGCCAGAGTTAAAACCTAGTAGCACAATGCACTGAGGTTTGCAAGATAAGTGCAGACGAGCAGCAGAAGCGATTAGGAGCACTAGCCATTCGCACAGTATGCAATATGGAGGAAGAGGCCTGGTCCTGGACAAATGAAACTTCATTCCTGCCTATTACATGGTGGCAAACAAATTGGTGGCACACGCATGCGTGCACCCACGCCCGCACTCACACCTACATAACACGGCTTGCTAAACCACATGGCACGCATGAGCCAGGGCACAGCAAATCTGACATAACCCACCCCCTCTTCCAACCCCACGCGCTCACACACACACATGCGCAACACACATGCACACGCAACACACACATGCACGCATGCATGCACGCAAACACACACACTCCAAGCGCAAGCTCAACTCACGTGGTGCGCATGAGCCAGGACACCTCAGCAGCCGAGCGCAGGGTTGTGCCTCTGCGGGGCATACCCATGGGCGCCTTGGCAGCAGGGTGTCCAAACAGCTTGGTGTCACCCTCTTCCTGCAGGAGTGTGTGTGCGCGAGTATGTGTGTGTGTGTGCGTGTGTGCGTGCGTGGGTGCATGCGTGGAGCGTGTGTGTGTGTGTGTGCGCGCACGTGTGTATGTGTGTATGTGCGTGTGTGTATGTGTGTATGTGCGTGTGTGTGTGTGTGTGCACATGTGTGTGTGCGTGTGTGTGCGTGCGTGTGTGTGTGTGTGAGTGCGCGCTCGTGCACACATGCGTGGGTGCATGCGTGGGAGCGTGGGTGTGTGTGCGCATGTGGTCATTCTGCGT